>CM070601.1:38666342-39266342 GCA_036346395.1 Hsuehochloa calcarea
AATAATTTAATTAAAACTTACAATGTTATCATAAATAACAATCTTCTCAATACAAGTAACACAAATTTATTTACATTCGAGATCATATTATGTTTTACAACTTTGAATAATTTAAAATATTAAAATAAAATAAAACTTGCATTGCGGGTCTCTAAAGCCTTCCTTGAAATCTTGCGATCATAGTTGTCATTAAACCATCTTCTTTGACAATCCGAAACACCATTTAAAACTCTAGTTACTTAAACCAATCAAAAGACCATTAGTTATTCAAAAGGTATAATAGAGTTAGAATAAAATAAATTGCCGTCGGTATACCATAGGAATCATCGGTTTCCGATCTACCTAGATTAATCGGCACCTAGTATCGCGACTACCCATACCAACACAGGTTAGCAAGCATCTTGACTTTTCAAGTCACCTAGGCTAACCAGTTAGTATTTACCGGGATACCCAAGATACCTAGACTAAACTAAGTAAATCGGCGCCGTCTTATTTCCGTGAGTTCTCATCATTCGGCATTTAGAAATCCAAAACCTCACGTATCTTGAATTGCCTCAATTATATAAATCCATTGCATAATGAATTGCTAGCCAATGAACCAAAATGCCCGGCCAAAATATACAGAGCCATCGGATAAGCACCAATGCATGAGCATCATTAGCAATTTTCATGGCGACATTGATTCACCAAGCCCGGCACCGATCGAAGCCGCAAGAGGCGACAAGAAGCGGAGCGACAAAGCACCGGGGCAGCACAACCCCTTCGATTTCCCAACCTTTGCAAAACGTGAAGCAACCCATTTCATTCCGGCGACCAATTCCCTCGTAGACACCCATTTCATCATCTCTTCTCGAAGCAAGAACAAGAGCAAAACCGACCAAGTCGGCACACACAAGCCAACACCATTGATGCACCAGAAGGGAATGAAGAGCAAGACAAAGCAAAGTCAGGAGCAAATCACCATGCCAAGCCAAGCCAGCATCACCATCATCAATCGATCTTGCAACGGTAGAAGAGCAAGCAATGACGGCAAGAACAAGAGGAGAAAGAAGCATCGGGGCAGGGAAGCTCGGGAGGAGGGCACTGAAGGGCCCAGAGGGGAGCACCGGCCACAAAGCGGCCCAGCGCACCCTCTTCTTCGGCCCTAGATTCATCGAGTAACCCATTACCATCATCATGCACATCACTTGCATCATCAATCATCAGTTTCAATAGAATCAACCCCGGATCTCGATAGAGACAATCGGTATAGCTCTCGGTTCATTTCATCATCACGAGCAATGGGGTAGGGTAGAGGGAATCGGTAGAGGCTTTCGGTGGCATCCAGACCCACCCACCTCCATCGGATAGCATTCACCACCTCGGTTGAACCTCCTAAGCATGCATACAAATAATCAAGCGAACATTCACGAAATCAGCGATTTTGCTAAAATCAACATATCAGAAATCAATATGGATGGAAGCGGAGTCGATGGCGAAGGCCAGAAAGAGCGTAGCGGCGAAGAAAGCGATTCTGAGGTAGCCAAAGGCGGCCGTGGCCCGAGGCCGTAAAAGCAAAGGCTCTGGAGTAGGCGGTAAGAATGCTTCGGGAACAGGGGAGAGCTCGGTGGCGGCATAAGCGCCAAGCCAGTAGAGGAGTAGCCTTGAGGGACAAGGCGGGCGCAGCCTCGGCCATGGGAGGAGGAGGAAGTGTGGGGGCCGAGGCGCGTAGAGGCGGAAAACGGCCGAAGCCGGGGTGTGAACCGAGACGGCGGCTGACAGCTGGCGCGTGGGCGGCCGGAGGCGTGAGAGCCGAGGCGGGGAGGCGGAAGGGGCGAAGGAGGCGCCATGAGGGAGGAGGAGGATGGAGCGTGGGAGAGTCGGAATCTTGGGGAGATAGGGGAGGGCGTCGGCGAGAGGGAGGCAAAGAGATAGAGGAGAGGAGGCTTGAAAGAGGAGGGATTAGAGAGAGAGGTTGGTAATTAGGGTTAGGGTTATAAATTGGGATTAAGGTTGAATAAAATTAGAATTAAAGGATTAGTGTAAATAAATTTCAATATATAGTCATGGCTATAGTTTTTGCATTTGTTTAAATTGATGTTAATCGATGGACTATTAATACCATATAAATATTGCAATCGATCTAAGTTTAAGTTGCTTGTCGTAGTTGTTTACCTAGAATACAGGAAGAGTGTTTGTGAGTACTAGGTGTCTGTTAAGAGAACAACATCACCTAAACTCTAGGTATAATCGGTCATTATAATTACACGGTGAATTAACTAACTTAGGTCCAGAAATTGAATTTTAAACTACAATCTATACCTAAATGCATCTAGAATCATACCTCATTAATATGTAATTATCATGCATTTTTGAGCATTTTGGATTTCTCGATTTTGTTGGTATTTATTTGCTTATTTTCTCTCTAGATTACAATTGTCTGGCGAAACAATAGCATCGAGTGAACAAGTGGACATTCCATAAGGCAAGCTTCCTCTACACCATGTTGATCCCAATTTTTGAGCTAGATTTACAAAACACGGTAATCTTTTGCATGCTAATTTTCTTAAAATTAATTGTGATCATCAATAGGTAGTTATAACGACAATTGTGGCTTACCTTGAATTGATCATACACTCAACCTAAGGTAGTTTGTGGTGATATAATACTTAATTTCAATTTTGCTTAGCCATGCGATCCATAGAGCGGTAGTGTTTGGCGAGCTTATCTTGTCAAACACAGGGAACAACAAATACATTTTATTTTTGTTGATTCTTTGTTCGATTTATTTAAATCGAAATGAATCTAAATCTTGTTGTTAAACTTAATTCAAATCTGGACAAGTGGATGCTAGTGATGGTGCCTAGTGCGAGAATGAGGCTGTGGATGTCTTATGCAGGTTGATTAAGGATGAACTCATGGCCCAATTCAAGCCCAGTACTTCCACCTTGATTGTATGGTATTTGGTTAAGTAAAGGGTTAATATTATTGAGTTGGATACGGAGAGTAAGGACATGTGTATTGATTTCATATGGCATAGATGCTTAAGTCTTGGGCCGTGTCGTATGCCATGTGGAGCTTATATCGATATCGGATGTTCTTAGAAGGGTAGGCGTAGATGTGTTACATCGCGTATGCGTACCTTGAGGGCCCAGCTGCGGTGTAATATGTGTGGCTAACACGAGTTTGCATTTAATTGGTAGGTGGCATTCCTGTACAACATGAACCTCGGTTGAATATATGCTATCGATCGTTGTTTAATGGGATTAGTTTCACATGGGTCATCCAACTCAATAGTGTTAACTTTGAAAAATACCAAATTTTAGTTTACGGCCGGCATACCAAAGGAAGTGTGCTATTGTTCTAGATGGCTACGGGCTACTAAATCGTGTGGGTAAAGATGTACACCTATGATTAAAACTATTGAATAGCGTGTCCCGATTCTGGGACAACGCGGATTGATGTCACTGTATAGAATTTGCTCTAATTTGGGTTTTGGGAATTATTAATTTCGGCATGATAGTGAGTCATGCAATTTATTGTTAGTGGTTGTAGCCACTTGATTTTGATACTAATTATGATCATACTTTTATTTAATTCTGTTTTAATCCAAATTGATTTATTAAATTGCTTTACTAAAACCTAGCAAGTGTAGGTTAAGATGTATTTACTGCAAAATTTAACCATTATAACCTTCATTGTTAACCTTATGCATCTAAAAATTCTAATCCTTTATAGGACCTCTCGGACACTTTATTTTAAATAGTTTGTGTAAGTCTTGAGTACCTTCGTACTCGGTGGAATTTTCCACTTATTGCGTAAAAACGCGTCCTAGGTAATATTTCAAGTTGGCCTTGATTCGACTTGACTTTAATCGATCAAGTTGCCCTTGGGTTGTGGCGCTCCTGGAGATTGTATTTTATTATTTATGTTTTCATTTATAGTTTACTTAATGTTTCATTGTAAATTTTTATTAATGTATTCCAATCGTGTATGCTTGTGATATCATGTTGCAAGATATGTCTATGTTAGCTCATCACAGGAGCTAACATGAGAGGCATATCAGGAACTCAATATTGGAATTATACCTTGTTAATGATTATACTTCTAGTATTATTTTTAATTGAGACTTGATTGTTCTTGATTAAAAATTTTGCTTTTAGTATGATTATTAATTTGGTATAAAACTCAATATTCGGGGTCCTCACGACGTTAGTATCATTTGTGTTATATGAGTTAAAGCGTAGCAATGGGCGATGTTAGGAATTTGGTTTGCAAAAGTATTTTCAAAACTAGCAAAATTTGGTCAAAAATGTAAGTAAAATGATTCTTTTTTTCTTACCCATCCTAGCATCTAATTCTTATCTCAATTCATTTGATTTGTGCAAAGTAAATTTTCTCCGTTGTTCGTCTCTTTTCTTCAACAGTGAACCGCTAAGTAGTCAATTGGTGAGGGCAATGGTGACAAGCGAGGAGATGTTGCCTTCTGCAAGATTAGGATTAATTTAGGGATTATCCTTAGATTATATATACCTAATTATATTTCTTTAGCTTGTAAATTTGGATTTTGTAATGTGTCATTTGTTCTCTTTTGTTTCCAAATAGTTGTGTATTGCCCTCTGCGGCATGTATAGCAACTATATCGGAAACTAATTGTGGTTAATTGAATCTTGTCTGGCCTTGAGGCTTAGTACACCCATTTGGATTTTGAGTTGCATGGTTTTGGAATTATGCATTCATAATAGGAATTATTGTCTCGGGTTGCCTTACTTATCTTATGCTCATTCTCTCCTCATTTCATTTCTTATGCATCATCATGTTTAAGGGGGTAGAGAATACCCGAGATATGTGTTAGGCACCATAATTCCTACACTTTGATCATGCATATAGTGGTATGTTAATTTAAGCATATCTTATTATTAGGGTTGTTAGCAAGAATCATAACTAAAAGTTTTTATAAATTAAGATGTATGATTAGTATTTCATATTGAAGTTAGAAGCATGAAAATGACTAGTCTATAGCTTATAAATTGAAATTTGCTTTAGCTTAAGATTGTTAACTAAATTAGAATTTAACAACTTGCCATGCTTATATAGATTTCTTGTTTGAACTTAAAAATTTGAAAGTCATCGATGTGTAGTTTGATATGTTAGATTGTTGTAAATTAAACAACATGACTATCTTTTAAATTATTAATGAGTGAAGATGTCTTAACATGAGTGATGATAGTTTATTTTATTGTTATTCAATTAAAGTAATTAAAATAGAGTAAGTTATCTTAGGTAGTTTTATACTCTTTGTCAAAGCAAAAGTCATTCTTTGTTATTGAGTAATTTTGACTTAGATAGCTGGGCTGTACCCTAGTGTCCGTAAGTAATCTATAATCTTGAGAATTTTATTTGAGCACATGATAGTGTGAAATTTCCCAAATATGTTTTTCCCAAAAGATTAATGAATTTGTTTGTCTAGGAATTAATTCAAATACCTTGCAAAAATTTCTAGCTATTTTTGAAATGTAGAATTAATAGGAAGGTTTAAGCTGCTAGTACCTAGTTTTCTAGTGTTTAGTATCACTAACTAACTTACCATAAGTTTTACTAATCTTTGAACCTAATTTCATTAGTGTTTGAGCCCTAGGACTTGTTTTTATGCAGATTGATTCTGAGCCAAAATCGAACATGATGTGTAGAATAATTCTTATCAATGTTAGAATCCTAACAATACTCTGAATTTACCTAGCTAATTTAGTAATTTTCCAAGCCCTAGTTGTTCACTAGTAGCGATTAAAAACAAGTGGTGAAATTAATTATTTTGGTTGTTAAGGACGAGATCATGGTAGTGTTAATTCATATTATTTGTTAAATCTTATGCTCACCCAATCTCAATAAAATTGGTTGTTTATAGTTTGGTAGAATCATGTAGTAGGCATGTGATTCCTTGCATTCACTAATTAACTCTAATTTTTTCAAGAAATTGATTGCATTTTGCATCTGCATGCATTCATCTAATGCATTTTTCTCCAAAGGGCAATTAAATTAGCAAAACAAGGGTTAAGTGAGACTACGGCACCCACTGCTTTGTCTTCTCTATGCCTTATAACCTTCCTATATAAACTAGGTTGCCATTTAACCAACCATTATGAACCCTCTCTTTAGGTAATCCCTTCTCAAGTAGATAGTTGGTCGATTTTCATCCTAGGAAGAAGAGGTGAAGCTCGACATGTTTGAAGTATTTGAATCAAGAAAGGAAGGTTAAACAAAACTTTCTGTTTAGAACCTAAGCGAAGGATAGCCTCACATGATTGGTTTGAGTTGGGTTGTGAATAAAAATCCAGTGTGACCCTAGGACCAAACCTAGCTAGATCGCCATAGCCTTTTGTCCCAATTTCGAACCACGGAATCTAGGGGAAGATTACATTTAAGAGGTAGGTTTATGACTAATTTTAATAAGCAGTAATTATATGCATTTTATATTATATTTGTTATTTCTTAGCATTTGCATAATTTTGCATTTGTAAATATCCTAATCAAAGTCTAATAGGTAACTCAATCACAACTCCAAGAGAGACAACAATAAATACTTATGAAATTCTACGAAATAATTTAATTAAAACTTACAATGTTTATCATAAATAACAATCTTCTCAATACAAGTAACACAAGAATTTATTTACATCGAGATCATATTATGTTTTACAACTTTGAATAATTTACAAAAATATTAAAATAAAACTTGCATTGCAGTCTCTAAAGCCTTCCTTGAAATCTTGCGATCCATCGTTGTCCGGCCAAACCATCTTCTTTGAACCAATCAAAACACCATTTGCGGCTCCATAGTTAGCAAACCAATCAAAAGACCATTAGTTATTCAAAAGCGGTATAATAGAGTTAGAATAAAATAAATTGCCGTCGGTATACCATAGGAATCATCGCGGTTCCTGATCTACCTAGATTAGTGGCACCTTGAGTATCGCGACTACCACCAACTGGTTAGCAGGCATCTTGACTTTTCAAGTCACCTAGGCTAACCAGTTAGTCGGCACCGGGATACCCAATACCTAGACTAAACTAAGTAAATCGAAAGCGCTTCTTATCGTGAGTTCTCATCATTATTTTAGAAATCCAAAACCTCGTATCTTGAATTGCCTCAATTATCGCAAATCCATTGCATAATGAATTGCTAGCCAATGAACCAAAAATGCCCGACCAAAATATGGAGCCATCGGATAAGCACCAATGCATGAGCATCATTAGCAATTTCCATGGCGACTCATTCATTTCACAAGCCGACCAAACGCAGAAGGCAATGAAGCGAGCCGACAAAGCACCGAGGACAGCACAACCCCTTCGAATTTCCCAACCTTGCAAAACCGTAAACAACCCATTTCATTCGGTAATTCCCTCGGACACCATTTCCATCTCTTCTGAAGCAAACCAGAAGGCAAAACCCATTAAATCGGCACACACAAGCCAACACCATTTGATGCACCAGAAGGAATGAAGAGCAAGACAACCAAAGCAAAGTCGAAGCAAATCACCATGCCAAGCCAAGCCGGCATCACCATCATCAATCGATCTTGCAACGGTAGAAGGCAAGCCAATGACGGCAATGACCAAGAACAAGAGGAGGAAAGAAGCATCGGGGGCGAGGAAGCTCGGGGAGGGGAGCACAAGAAGGGCCCGGAGGGAGCACCGGCCTAAAGCGGTACGCCACCCTCTTCCCATTAGATTCATCAAGAGTAACAGTACCCATCATCATGCACATCAGCACATCATCAATCATGATTTCAATAGAATCAACCCGGATCTCGGTAGAACAATCGGTAGCTCTCGGTTCATTTTCTTCATCCGCGAGCAATAGGGGTAGGAGTAGAGAGGGAGATCGGTGAGGGCTTACCCTCGGTGGCATCAAGACCACCACCCTCCACCATCGTAGCATTCACCACCTCGGTTGAACCTCCTAAGCATGCATACAAATAATCAACGAACATAATCTGAAATCAGCCATTTTGCTAAAATCAACATATCTGAAATCAATTGGATCGGGAAAAGCGAGTCGATGCGAATGGCCAGAAAGAGCGGCCAAGCGTGGAAGGCGGTGCAGGGTAGCCAAACGGCGTGGTGAGGAAGCCGAAACCGGTAAACCCGAGCTCTTGGAGTAGGCCGAGCGGGAGTAAGCTAGAACCGGGGAGAGCTCGGTGGCATAAGCGTAAGCAATGGGAGGAGTAAGAGGACAGCAAGTAACAGCCTCATGCATGTGGAGGAGGAAGGAGGTGTGGGGACAGTAGCCAGTGGCGAAGGAAGGCGGAGCCGGGGTGTGGTGGGGGACGACGACAGCTGGCCGGCGATGGGCGGACTAGATGACGTGTGAAGCCGTGTGAGGGGCGAAGGGGCAGAAGGAGGCGGTAGCCATGGGGGAGAAGGCCAAGGAGGGAGAGATCGAGAGAGATGGAGGAGTCGGAGATGCCGAGGAGATAGAAGGGGGAAGAGAGAGCGCCGCCGAGAGGGAGGCAAAGAGATAAGAGGAGAGTGGAGGCTTGGTAGAGAGGGATAGAGAGAGAGAGAGTTGGTAATTAGGGTTAGGGTTATAAATTAGGGATTAAGGGTTGAATAAAAATTAGAATTAAAGGATTAGTGTAAATAAATTTCAATATATAGTCATGGCTATAGTTTTAATTTAGTATTTAAATTGATGTTAATCGAATTAAGGACTATTAATACCATATAAATATTGCAATCGATCTAAGTTTTAGAGTCATTTCGTCAGGATTTGTTTACCTAGAATACCCGAGAGAGTGTTTGTGAGTACTAGGTGTCCTGTTAAGGAAAACAACATCACCTAAACTCTAGGTATCGTCATCATTATAATTACACCGTAAATTGAATTAACTTTAATCGTCCATAAGAAATTGAATTTTTCTTAAACTACAATTTATACCTAAGTGCATCTAGAATCATACTCATTAATATGTAATTATCATGCATTTTGAGCATTTTGGATTTCTCGATTTTGTTGGTATTTATTTGCTTTTGTATTTCTCTCTAGATTACGAATTGTGCGACGGAAACAATAACGCATCCGAGAGTGAACAAGTGGACATTCCATAAGGCAAGCTTCCTCTACGCACCATGTTGATCCCAATTTTGAACTCAGATTTACAAAACACGGTGGATATTTGTTGCATGCTAATTTTCTTAAAATTAATTGTGATCTCATCAATAGGTAGTTATAACCTGATAATTGTGGCTTACCTTGAATTGATCATACACTCAACCCAAGGTAGTTTGTGGTGATATAATACTTAATTTCAATTTTGCTTAGCCATGCAATCCATAGAACGGTAGTGTTTGGCGAGGCTTATCTTGTCAAACACCGGGAACAACAAATACATTTTTATTTTTGTTGATTCTTTGTTCGGCTTTATTTAAATCAAATGAATCTAAATCTTGTTGTTAAACTTAATTCAAATCTGGACAAGTGGATGCTAGTGATGGTGCCTAGTGCACCAGAATGGGAACTGTGGATGTCTTGTCGGGTTGATTAAGGACCTCCAACTCGACGGCCCAATTCAAGCCCAAATGTATTTCCACACGCATTATATGGGCGCTGCTTGGTTGGTTAAAGGGTTAATATTATTGAGTTGGATACAGAGAGTAAGGACATGTGTATTGATTTCATATGGCATAGATGCTTAAGTCTTCGGCCGTGGTCGTATGCCATGTGGAGCTTATATCGATATCGGATGTTCTTAGAAGGGTAAGCGTAGATGTGTTACATCGCATGTCACGTACCTTCAGGCCCGATCATGGTGTAATATGTGTGGCTAACACGAGTTTGCATTTAATTGACTGGGTCGGCATTCCCTGTACAACATGTGAACCTCGGTTGAATATATGCTATCAGTCGTTGTTTAATCGGGATTAGTTTCACATGGGTCATCCAACTCAATAGTGTTAACTTGTTGAAAATACCAAATTTTAGTTTACCCTACAAGATACCAAAGGAAGTGTGCTATTGTTCTAGATGGCTTACGGTCTACTAAATCGTGTGGGTAAAGATGTACACCCTCGCAGGATTAAAACTATTCGAATAGCCGTGGTCCACGTTTACGGACAACGCTTGGATTGATGTCACCTGTATAGAATTTGCTCTAATTTGGGTTTTGGGAATTATTAATTTCGGCATGATAGTGAGTCATGCAATTTATTGTTAGTGGTTGTAGCCACTTGATTTTGATACGAATTATGATCATACTTTTATTTAATTACTGTTTTAATCTAAATTGATTTATTAAATTGCTTTACTAAAACCTAGCAAGTGTAGGTTAAGATGTATTGCTTTCTGCAAAATTTAACCATTATAACCTTCCTGTTGTTAACCTTATGCATCTAAAAATTCTAATCCTTTGTATAGGACCTCTCAGACACTTTATTTTAAATAGTTTGTGTAAGTCTTGCTGAGTACCTTCCGTACTCAGTGGAATTTTCCACTTGTTGCAGGTAAAGAACGTCCTAGGTAATATTTCAAGTTGACGCAGTTACGTTGGTACTTCGGCTTTAATCCCAGTCAAGTTGCCCTTGGGTTGTGGCGCTCCACTGGAGATTGTATTTTATTATTTATGTTTTCATTTCTGGTTTACTTAATGCTTCCGCTGTAAATTTTTATTAATGTATTCCAATCGTGTATGCTTGTGATATCATGTTGCAACGATATGTCTATGTTAGCAGCTCATCCTGGGAGCTAACATGAGAGGCATATCCGGGAACCTGAATATTGGAATTATACCTTGTTAATGATTATACTTCTAGTATTATTTTTAATTGAGACTTGATTGTTCTTGATTAAAAATTTTGCTTTTGGTATGATTATTAATTTGGTATAAAACTCCAATATTCCGGGGTCCTCACAGATATTTTGCTACCAAGTTATTGGAGGAGTAGTAGAATGTAGAATGGTTTTGATCTGTATCTCTTGGGGGAAAATTAATTCACATTGAATGTTTGGTTTCGAAGTAAGTCTGAAAAGTGTTACGACTGAGTAGAACCTATGGTATAGTGAAACTTCAGAACTTCAGTTCATGATTGAAAAGTCGAGGATTATCAAAGGTATGAAAACCTTGATTAATTTTATAGAGTAACACAATTGGATAGTATTGTGAGATTGTGTGGGTAATTTCGGATGATGTTAATGTGTGAGGATGTTAGAATTGTGGGAATGTTAGATATTTAATTTGATGATTTCACTATACATTATAAGAAGAAAAAATTGTAGAGGTTTTGGAAGTTAGGTGCGGACCTTTCATTCTCATGCTAGACCTTTGGTCACACAATGATTATGCGTGAAAGAAAGTGGAATAATGGAGTTTCTGATCAAGAGAATGATAATTGATAGAACCCTTTTGATGTAGTACATGATTGTGCGGTTAAGGATTCTCGAGTTGTTCTTGGAAATTGGAGGTAATGTGATGGTGTGGAGCCTATTCGTGGAGCCTTGAACGCCTTCTATTAAATCGATTTTGGTTAGTAGAATGAATTGTCTAGAGTATTCGATGGATTCAATATAGCCTCTCCACAATTGTGTGGATCTTTGTCCTTCGGTTTGATCATAATTTGAGGATGTTTAACTAAGAGGTTTAAACGCAGTGGTATCGATGAATTCAATTTCAAGGTTCGAGAGAAATTTTATTCTTAGAAGAGAGAAATTGAGGAAAATGATGTTTCATCGGATAATGAGGCGCTTTTCTTGATTCTCGCTTGAGTTTTGTGGTTGACCTGTTTTCGTAATTTGAGTCGGCGTTGTGTGGGCATGTTTGATTCCTTCCAATTACGGTAAACCACAAGAAGTATTTGATTTGGCATTCGAAAGTGATTTCTTCTTTGGTTGTCGTGGTGTTCATTTGTAAACCGCCTATAAAAAAACACACAAAGATTTGTTTAGAGATGAATTGTCAAATTTGGGGATTTATTCTTTTAGCGGAGAGTTAGCATTACGTGGTTGCGATGAGGACTCTCTATTTCCAATTGGATTCTCTTCGTTCTCAAACTTGCGAAATTGGGAAGTTAGCATATCGCTTTGCCCGTCTCGGTTCATTCGCTAAATACACAACGTCTGTTGTGTTAAAATTGAGTGAGCATTTGAGCCATTCAAAGTTTGAGATTTAGTAAAAGTCGTTGACCGTCAAGTAAGGTCTTACCTTGATCCTCCTCTAATGAGTGAACTTAGAAAGTGCGAGTTGAGCGTTAGGTCATCATCGTATTACTTTTTGTGATATGGTTTCTCTACTCAGAGAGAGGCCACTTGTAGCTAGAGTCTCGCATGTGCGAGTAGTATTTAGACTGTCTTCGTTTACGATTTGTGGTAATTCGCTGATTGCAATTCCGTGATATTTTTAATCGTGTATTCGTTCGTTGGTAGAATTGGGTCGACTGCATTAAGAGGGTAGAATGTAATACCACAAACGGATCCGTAATTAGAGGTTCATGGAGGAGAAAAATGCAAAGAAAGGAATATAAATTCTGAGAAAAAGAGGGGGGCTTTCGCATTTTTACGACAACTTTGGCCGCAGCAGCGCCAGTGGCCCAAGAGGGGGCCGGCCCCAGGGGGCCGCCAAGGGAGGGGCGCCCCAACCCTAGCCGCCTCCCCCACTCCTTCCTCTCCTCCCCTAGAGCCGCCACCTCTATTCCCCTCCTCCCCGGTGTTCCTTGCTGCTCCTTGACGGCGTCTCGCTGCTACGGAGATCCCCGGTGTCGCCCCAAGCTCCCCCGGCCGTCTTCCAACCAACGCGGCGCCCGTTCGCCGACGATCTTGTGGCCGGTCTTGGAGAGGAAAGGGAGGAGAAGGGAGGGAGGTTCTTGGGAGGAGGATCCACGTCTCCCTGCAGATCTTCAAGGGTAATGAATGTTTTTAGTGGTAGTTTGATTCGGTTTTATTGATTAATGGTGGATTAGATCTAAATCGGGTTCTGTCCTGGAGATTCCAGAACGCATCCGTCTCCTTGCGCGGCCAGTTTCGACCCTTTAGAGGCCGAATCTCGGGTTGACCTCTCCTAGAGATATGTTACTGGTTTCGTTAGCTTTCTTTTGGCACCAAGATCACGAGATTACACCTAGTGGTTTAGGAGTTATGAATTTTTAACCGATCACTGCTCTGTCTGTCAGAAATTCTGGGTATAGTCGGTTGCACCTAGGTGTTGATCTAGTTAGAGTCAGAACCATGTCGGCCACCCAACTAGGTTTATGAATATAATTTCACCATGTTTCCAGGCTGATAAAGATCACTTTATTTGGATCAGTGGTTTAAAAGTTAGAGCCTTTTCTTTAGGGCTGTTCTGAATTCTGGACAGACTGCAGTTATAGTTTTTCATTGGATGGTTAGACCTCTGTTTTGACCGAATTAGAGTTTACCATCAGCTAGAGTTTCGTAGCCCGTTATGTTAAGAGAAGATGAGCACTGGTTTCAGGTCTTTTGGACTTACGGTTATTTATTGGTGAATTTTCTAGTAAAACTGCCAGTTTAGAGGTATTTGGAATGTTTGGGCGAATGGATCAAATTGAACCTTTTGTTTGGTTAGTTTGGTTAGAGGTTGTGGAAGGGCACGTGTAGCAATGTCTTGCTCGTTTGTCCTCATTTCGATTATTTTATATTGTAGGCGGTGAAGCGGTGAGTGGAGGGGTATCTCCATTACCTCCCAACCCGTCGCAGCGCGGCAGGCAAGTAACTTGTATACTATGATTGATGCATTATGTGATGTGTGAATGAATGATTATATTTGTTCATAATTGTAGATGAATACCATGTGTATCTTTTCATTAATGATTACTATTCAATATTGCCATGGGATCACATCATGACATGCATAAATTACCTTTGTAAGACCCATCAATTCCAAAGATGGGCACTTGAAAATCCCATCAATTCCGAATGGGTGCGTGAGTCCACCATTCCAATGTGGGCCACGCACGTAAGTCCACCAATCTAATGTGGGCCACGTTGGATGATCGTATGAAACGTTCTTCATACGACACTTCAAGTGAACACCGACGGTGTTTCACTCGCTATACCCAGGTATATCTTTTAATATGTCCAATTCCTTCATTGCATCCTTTCATTTCATCCATTCATAAGAATTGTTTCCAATAAATGTTCAATCTGTGATAGTGTATATGATTCATGGGATGTTGATTGTTACTTTCATGTGCTTGCTGAGTCTTTGGCTCATTCTTGCTTTGTTGTTTTATTTAGGTAAATGACAAGGAAGAGCGGTTTCTTGGAGGGTAGCTCAACACGATGCACTCACTACCATAATCCAAAACATTTGAGAACTTAATATTATCTTCTATTTATGTCTTGTGTTGAATTGTAATAAGCCAACTTGGCGATTTACCATACCTCCCAAATGTTTATTTCCACCCGCTGATTAAACTAGTTGATGATTTCTGTTCACAGATATCCTTGTGGTACGCCACATCTAGTAATACTTGTTGTTGTGAATTTCCTAAAGATTAGTGATTGTAGGTGACATCTTGACTTCCTTATAGTCAGGGTGTTACAGGAAGCAAAAGTGTCATAAGATGGCCATAAACCAAAAGAGCCAATCAAGGTGCCTTTAACCCACAAGGCAACCGTAGGACCGCCAAGCTAGTCGTCGAATCCACAAGACATTTCACAAAAGTGAGGCCCTTGGGGCTCACCTTCCTCTTCTGCAACAAATAGTTAAGCAAAGCAAATGAGTACAAAAATTGTAATTCGCAAGACTTACGTGTAGAGTAATGCACCTATACATATGCTACATGCAAGCTTATTTAAGTGGAGGTCAGATGTTTCATTTTCAGCACAAAGCAATCTTTATTTGCAATATTGTAGTACCTTTGAAAGCAAGTTAACAAATCTGTTTTAATGTTCAAATAATCGTAAAAGACAACAATATAATAGTAGACAGAGAACAACAACAATCACGGAAGTGACTAAACCATTAGCCACCACAACAATAGCATGAATTACCCATTCATACCACCCATGTCAAATTTTAATTTAAAAGGTTGAAGTCTAGTTCTTGCGACCTTACCAAGCATGTCCATAACCTAGGGCGAGGCTATTCGAATAGTTTTATACCTGCAGGGGTGTACCAATGTACCCACACATGGACCGCCTTTTGCCAAGCTATTAAGCACACTTCCTTAGGTATCCAGACGGCTAAGTCCTCTGAGACATTTCCAATATTGTGTATTAACCCACGAGCCGCCTATGGATAGAAACCCATACGTTGTGTCCGAGTCATTGTAAAGCCTCGGTCAACTACCCGTCTCAGGTAAAGCCTTGACAACTATAATGCTCCTCGAGGTGGAGAGCCTACCCGGAATCTCCACCACCGCACACCCAACACAAGAACACATATCCTTTTTCACACAACACACGCAACCCCCTCCTGCGACTCGGAGATAACACACGCCAAAGTACTAAGTCAAGAGAGGTCCCATATCCCTCGCGTGGTTAGCACGCATAAGCGCTGGCTTAGTAACACAAGTAACTCGGTCCTTGATGACCTAGGCACCATTCCATTCACACCAACAGATCACACCAACATACCATTGTGCCCAAGTCTAAAACAATTTTATTTTCAGTTTTTGACTTTACAAAGTAACAAAGTACAAGTGCTGGACATAATGGAATACTAAATATATATGTGTGATCAAGGTCATCGACTAAAGTCGATGATCGCCCATTGCTACCGAAACTAAGCATTTTAAGCAATTTCCATTCAGTATTCTACTAAATGACAAGAGCTCATCCATCGAACTCAAATCATAGCAAATAACCTAGGCTCATGGTAGTAGAGGATAAACAAGTCCTACAGATTATGCAACTATAGGATACTAACCATAATTTAACAACAAAATAGCAATGCATACATACAAGTTGAAATCAATATATTAGACTTGAAAATAATGGGATTAACATGATCAAACCTGCTTGTTTGTTTGTCAGGTCAAGATGTTCTTGAGGATCAATTATATTGTCAACGTGCTCTTGGATCCTAACGAGAAAGAAAAAAACAACCGATAAGAACGAAGAAAACACAAAGACCCAATAGTAAACTTTGTCCAAAAATTCTAAAATTTTTACAGTAGCAAGGTACTGATTTATAAATAATTTAGCAATAAGAACCAATTGATTTGGATTCTTAATGCCAAAGATATGACCAAATCAATTCTGCTCAGCCTTTATAAATCAATAATGCTACTATTCATTAGTAAAATTTTATGGAGCTATACTGGTGTCGAAAATATTTTTAGATTGAAGTTCAGTTGAAGAGATAACCCACCAAATTTGAATCTCCCAAAAAGTAATTAAAATGAATTAGTTATGCATTTTACAAGTTATCACATTTTTCAGTTGATAAATAAATCCTTTCGGGAAAATCCAAAATTTGAGATGACGTGGACGATCGTGGAGCGTTGATCTTGGATCCAACGGTCCACGACTCTTGTTAACACTACTGCTGCCGCCAGAAACACTACTCGTCAACCTTTGATCCGATCCAACGGTCCACGTGGATCCGAATCCGTGGGGCCGAGAGACCCTACTATCAACCGTTGGATCTCGATTCAACGATTCACGCAGACTCGAATCGGGACCGTTGATCTTGGATACAACGGGTCACGACCGAGACGCGTGACGAATTCAAACTTCAGCGCGATCCCGAGCCGTAGATCTTAGGATCGACGGTCCGCATCAACTCAAGTTCAAAACACATCCGGTTTTCCGTCCGCAACACGACGGAGAAGAAAGGCTCACGCCGGTGACTCTGGCCGTGGCGGTGCGAGTAAGTGCCCAAAAATGGGTCCCAAACATCATTGCGCACCTAATGGTACCAATGAATTAATTGCAGTGGACGAACGCCGCAAGCCGGAGAGAACCGAATCGGCAGAAGTGACGAAAATGAAAACGGCAAAGAGCTAAGTCTGCGGTTCAAAGGAGAAGGTGCCAAGCCACTAGGGACTAAAGAGGTTACTCGAGCGCAAAGAATGCACCGAGAGAGCCAAGCCGCCGCGAAGAAGAATGCCGATTTACCGAAATTGGGGAATCCGAATTCACCAAGCCACGAGCAAATTGAACCGAATTGTGTGAGGTTAAGCTCAGAGAGTAAAGGGGAGCAGAGGGAGCAAAGACCAAGAAAAACCCCTGCTGCCGACTCCACCAAGCTCCAAAGCCGACAATGGCGCCGAGGATTACTGAGGATCTGCAGCTCAGCGGACTTGTGAGTGCTAGCTAGAGTTGCGGAGGTGCTAAAGGAAGCTAAGGGAGAAACAATGGAGCTTAAATAGCCGAGGATGGCCGAGGGCAACGGCTATCCCGCCGGGTCAACTCAGCCATTTGAGCGAGGCGACAGGAGCGATTGGAGAGTGGACGTCTGAGGGACGAGCGCGACGGGCATTAAATGCGCGCAGAGATAGCCGTTTAAAGGCGACCTTGGAGTGGACTGGACGCGCGGCATTTCTCCTCTGCGCACGCCATGGCTGCTGCTCACGCGTGCGCTGACGGAGGAAGGAGACGACTCGTCGATCGTCGGATTGAAATCGAACGGTTGAGTTAGATCGGGTGGATTAAAATGATTCCATCGTTCGGCTGGTCGAGGACCGTTCGATGCCGATCCAACGGGTGAGTTAGATCGGGTGGATTAAAATGATTCCATCGTTCGGCTGGTCGAGGACCGTTCGATGCCGATCCAACGGGTGAGTTAGATCGGGTGGATTAAACGATTCCATCGTTCTATTGGTCGAGAACCGTTCGATGCCGATCCAACGGCTCACGACCCGCACACCCGATCGACCGCACCGGTGCGATCAATTGACTGGACCGAGTCCAGTGGCTCGAGCCCGAGTCCGGATCGAACCCGAGGAACAGTGCAAACTAGTTAGAATTTGAATCCTAAACATCTGATTTTTGAGGAATTATTTGAGGTAGAAAACAAACTCCAAAATTTATGAAATTTTAACTGGAGCTTGCTGATAGCAGGAGGAACCTCTCATAAAATTTTCAGAGATTTTCAGGTAATGAATTTTTCTCCAGAAATTCCAGAATAGGGGAAATAGGGTTTGACCAATTTTGACTTGCCTCCAAAAATTACCTAATAATTTCTAGAAATCATGAGATAATTCAAAGGTGTTGCCAAGCCTCCCTAGAACTCAGGGAAAAGATTTCCCAGGGTTTGGCACAAGGTCTATGACAAGGAGGTTTTTGATTGGAGTCAAATGAGGATTTGAATTTGATTTTCCATAATTCTTTTAAAAGAATTACAAAAATTACCAAGGGCTTCAAGATGCAAGAAAAGTTTTAATTTCTTCTTATTTTCTTACATTTGAAACACAAATCCATATTTGGGATGTTACACTAAAATTCAAGAGGGTTTGAGTTGTGTGTGTTTAGGAATGTTTAGTTGGTTTCAGTTACTGTTCACCATAGGTATTGTTCATACGAAGGCATTGTGCTTGCGTAGGAGGATATTTAAGCCCATGGTCACACCATGTAAGGGGAAAATTATGATTTAGATGAATAAAAAATTAGAAAACCGTTATGGCACATATTGTGTGTTCTTGAGTTGAGATGTGTTCTTGAGAGGAATTGAGAGGGAGTGCCGAAGAGAGGAGGACATAAGAGGAAGTTCCCATCTGATCTTCCAGCTTTGGCGCAAAGCAAGGACACCTTGTTCTTGACTTCAACCAAGAAGATCCATCTACTGCTCCATCTTTGCAATTCGACCAAATCATATTGGTTAGTGAAGTTGTTCTTTGTTGTGTCTAATCCTCATGGTTTAGCACAACTAGAGATTGAAGATTTACTGTCTAAGGTTCTGAGCACTATTCATGCTTGTGGTTACTGTTCGCTCGAACCAAAGAGAGGGAGACGACGAGCTACTGATCTTCTAGTCTACTGTGAAATATTTAGCCAATAATCGGGATTCATCTAATAAACTAGGTGGATCCTTATCACCATAGCTGTTGGAACTTTAGCATAAAGAATCTAGTACAAAAATCCCTACATCAAGCCTCCGAAGTAAGCAGTAGTAGTAAGCCATTCATGGGCAAAACTTCTCTAGGGCCAAAAGAGGCCATGGCCCCCTACGTATCGAAATATTGCTAAAGAAGAACTTTGTTTTACTATTCATGCTTGAACTGCTGAAATTAAAGGCAAGCAACGGTTGGTCCGACAAGAGTTTCACGGCATTGTTAGATCTCTTAGCAGATATGCTTTTGGAGGGAAACGAGTTGCCCAAAACCACTTACAAAGACAAGAATGTTCTTTGTCCATTGGGAATGGAAGTAGAAAGAATACATGCATGTTCGAACGACTATATCCTCTACCGTAAAGAGTACGTAAACATGCATGTATGTCTCGTGTGCAACACATCCCGATACAAGCGTAAGAATCAATCAGATGATGGCGAGGGAATCAAGGTAAAGAAATGAGTTCCTGCTAAGGTGGTATGGTATTTTCCTATAATTCCCTATTTGAAGCATTTTTTGCTAACCCAAGGGAGGCAAAACTGCTGCTTTGGCACTAGGAGTAGCGTAAGAAGGATGGAAAACCAAGACACCTGCTGATTTTGCCCAGTGGAGAAACATCGATGGGAGGTATGCAGATTTTGGTGCGGAATCGAGGAACATAAGGTTTGGATTGAGTACAGATGGAATGAATTCTTTCGGTAACATGAGCAGCCGACATAGCACTTGGTCCATGACTCTCTTTCTCCACAACCTTTCTCCTTGGTTGTGTACGAAGTAGAAGTATATTTTACTGTCGATACTTATCGAAGGGCCAAAGCAACCAGGGAATGATATTGATTTGTACCTAGCACCAATGATGGAAGATCTAAAAATATTATGGATCGAAGGGGAATAGTTAGGATGCGTACAAACGAGAGAACTTCACTTTATACTCCTTGTTGTTCTGCACCATAAATGATTATCCTGCCCTTGATAACTTGTCGGGCCAGAGTACAAAAGGGGCTAAAGTCTGTACTCACTGCTTAGATGATACCAAGAATGTGTGGCTGAAGCACTCACGCAAAACTGTGTATATGCGTCACCGTAGGTTCCTTCGGAGGGCTCACCCATACCGCATGAAGAAGAAACAATTTGAGAGAGAGGACACTTCAGCTCCAAGATATTTAAGTGGAAAAGAGGTCTATGATATGGTTATAGATTTAGATGTTGTGTTCGAAAAGGGATATAAATCGAGGACCCGTGAGAAGAATATCTGGAAGAAGAGATCAATATTTTGGGACTTACCTTATTGGGGGCACCTAGAAGTTCATCACTGTATCGACGTCATGCATGTAGAGAAGAATGTATGTGATAGTTTGATTGGTCTCTTAATGAATATTCATGAGAAAACAAAGGATGGTGTCAACGCACGGCTTGACTTGGTTGATATGGACATCAGGCCTGAGTTAGCACCCATAAAGACCGATAAAAACGAACGTACATTCCCCCTACTTGTTACACTATGTCCAACGCCGAGAGAACTGAACTGTGCGAGTGCTTCTATGGTGTGAAAGTTCCGTCCGGTTGCTCTGCCAACATGAAGAAACTTGTTTCGATGGAGGATTTGAAGTTAATTGGTATGAAGTCTGATGATTGTCATGTGCTGATGACATAGGTACTCCCTGTGGCAATTAGAAGTATTTTGTCGATCAAGGTCTGAGAAACAATCATGAGGCTATGTTATTTGTTTAACACAATTGCTCAAAAGGCCATCAATCCCGAAGGGCTAGATGCTCTGTAGGATGAGGTGGTGAAGACTCTATGTCATTTTGAGATGTATTTCCCTCCGTTGTTTTTCAATATCATGGTCCATCTCCTTGTTCACATTGTGAGGGAGATAAAAATGTGTGGGCCCGTGTTCTTACATAGCATATACTCGTTCAAGAGGTCATGAGAATTCTCAAGTCCTATGTACGGAATTTATCTCGGCCGGAGAGCAACATCGTCGAAGGTTATGCAACTGAAAAGGTCATTGAGTTCTCCGCTGATTACAAGGCTCAGGTCAAACCGATAGGTGTGCCTCGATCTCGCCATGGATGGCGGCTCTAGGGTATCGGAACCATCGGAAGGAAAGCAATCACTCCAGATATGGATGCGTATGCTCAAGCCCATTTCACGGTCTTACAACACATGACTAAAGTATCCCTGTATATCGACCAGCATAAGGACGTGCTTCGGCAATAGAATCTGGTGCGACTGGATGTTTGGATCATGAGACAACACAACAGTCGGTTCAACCAATGGTTAAAGGAGCGACTCGCTAGGAGCTCATCAAGTGATATGCTGACATAGTTGGTAAAAGGGCCAACATTTACAGTTTTGACATGGCAAGGATACAACATTTACTGGCTTAGGATATAAAGAGCTCAAACCAGAACATCGTTGTCTGCATAGATGCGTTCAATACCAATGTGTTGAGGAGCTCCTACAATGGGTTAATAGAGAAGATTTGGTAGCTCGACTATGTGCTTTTCAAGATCCCCCTATTTCGGTGCCGTTGGATTCATCTCCCACAGGTGAAGGTCGACAACTACAGTGTCAATACCGTGGACCTCGAACATGTCGGATACAAAGAAGAACCATTCTATAACATCCCAAACTCGTATTTGTATTTTAAATGTATAAAAATGAGAAATATTTAAAACTTTTTGATGCATCATGTCGTTATTTGAATTTTACAAAATTCTTTCAAAGGTTTTGTGCATTTTGAAAACATAATGCAGTAATTACTAGAAACATAATACTTTAAGACTTTTAAAGTAAATCTTGTGAACAATACTTGGAAATAATTTTCCTAGGTTCTAGATCACCTTAGTAACTCCTCTGAAAAACGTCATAACTTTTAGAATTTATTTGCTATTTTAAATTGGTCAGTCAAACCTGTTAATTCCTAGTCAAACACCTAAATCAGAGAATTGAAAGAATTTTAGAGAAAAAATTATAACCTGAAAAACTCTTAAAACTATACACAAGGTTGTCCATAGAGTCAGTAGACTCCTGTAAACATTTTGGAATTTTTGGAGTTATGCATCTCTATCTAAAAATTCCTCAAAGACCCTGACTATTTTTCAAAATGTATTCTTTGCACTATTTCCTTCAACCACCATTTCCACCACCTAGTCGAATTCGACCACCTACTCAAATTCGACCACCATTTCCACCAGTCTACTCGATTTCGACCACTATTTTGACCACCTAATCGAATTCGACCACCAGTTCGACCAATTCCTTCGACCACTGTTCCTTCTACCAGTTCATATGATCACTGTTCCTTCGACCAATCCCTACTACCACTATTCCTGTGACCAGTTCCTACAACCATTGTTCCTTCGACCAGTCCCTACGACCACAGTTCATTCGACCGAACCCGTTAGACCAGAAATGACCAGGCTCGATCCCGTCTCGGCCGCACTGGACCCGTTCGACCAGAAATGACCGAGCCCGACCCCATCTTGGTCCGACCTAACCTGTTCTTCCAAAACCGACCGAGCCCAACCCGAGTCAATTTGTCCGAGCCAGTCAACTAGCAAATCGACTGGACCCGAGTCACTTGGTCGAACCCAACCGACAAACCTAACCTAGACCCAACACTGGCGTAGCACTTACCTCTCCACGCCACTGATGCTTGGGCTCTAGCTGCAGCGTGTCTTCTCCAGCACGACATAGCTCGCTAGTGCCCGAGCGAAATGCGCCATGGCTTCGCTTGCCCACGTCAGCACCCAACTGCCTCGCCCCTGGTTTGAGACCCTGCGCCCACGGTTTGGCCACGTAGTCTGCGCCTCTACCTTCCCCCGTCACTTCACCATCAACACCCTGTTGCTCGCTCGGTCCATGCTAGTGTACCATGCACCAAGCTCAGTGCCGTAGTCGTCCTTGCGTTTATCTGCCCTAGACCTTATAAGAACCCTAGAGCTTCTCCACTACTTTCTTTTGATCACCCTGAGACACCTAGCTTCATCTTCTCTTTTTCTTCCTCAGGGTCTAGAGCTAGAAAGTGAGCTCTAGCTCACAGCCGAGACGCCGCCGTCACCACAACACTGTTTCGCACAGGGGTTCCTTCTCATTCCTCTTCACGTCATCTTATGTTCCTTAGCGCAATGATCCTATCCTCTAACTCAACTGGGTTTTGGTTGACAAGAACCGACATATTTTGGGTTTTCTCATCTCCGGCCAAAAACAGTCCCCTTCGTCCCCAACTCTGGTAAGACGCTCCACTCTCCAATTGCTTGCTTATGTACCATCTTTGAGCCATACCTGAGCTTCCCATACCAATCATTTTCCTCCTTGTAGCCTGAGCCAACCTCACCTCATTGAAGTACCACCGCCATCCTTTGGTCTTGGCCTTGACCTTCCTACATCGAGCTCCATCCTCCCTCTCGGCTCTAGTAGGCTCCCTAAACCTCTCTTGTGCTAGTACGCATGTTAGATGGCACATTGCATAACGATGTCGTCGTTGTCGTTTTTGTCGTGACTTCACCGCTGCTCTACTCTGTCGCGTTGCTGCTCCCGTCCACCTCCGGCGGAGCTCCGGCCACCTTCACGTGTCAATAGGGTAGGGATCCCATTTTGGCCCTTAGTTCGCGCTGCCATGGCACGTATCGCTGGTGAGCCACCGAGTAAGCTCGTGGCCGTGCGTTCCTCTGCGTTATCAGCTTACGACCATGCACTGTAGCTAGGTTATTGGACGTTAATCGTGGTTGTAAGTATCATTACTGTTGTAAAGTTATGGTTAGCACTGGTTTTAAAGTAGTTCTGTGAAGCTTACATGTGGGCCCTAGGCCTTAAGTGCCCAGCGCATCTTGGTCGATGGAAAATAGACTGAGTGCGTGGACCTTCGATCCATGCACCGTTAGCATGAATCGAAGTTCTTGGCAATGGACCCCACTCACAATAGAAATTAAATCGAGTTAAAATGAAAAACAACACTATGCAGTCAGGCCCACATGTCATCGACTATGGCTAGGTAAGCCTTGGTATAAAAAGTATTAAATGTTTTTATAAATCCCGAAATGGATTATTTGTGTACTGAAAATTGGTTAAACTTCAAAATTGCATAAGTAATTCATTTTAACTCTAATTTTGATGATTCAAGATTTTTTTATTCCTTTTTAATGTACTTTGAGATGAAAATGTTTTGAGCCATTTTCTCTTCCGTAAAATATTGTTAGCAAAATTACTTTGGGTTTAGTATTATGGTTATACTTAAAATATAGCTAAACTTAAAAATACATAAGTATTTATCGTAACTCGAAATGGAGTGAAATAAATTTTGTAGGATTACTCTATAAATGTAATTTAATGTAGAATAGGTTTTGAGTATGTCTCTATCACTGAAAAAATTGTTTATCAGATTATTTACTCACTAATGTCATAACTTTGAAAATGCATAGAAAATTCATTTTAACTCCAAATGAAGTGAATCAATTCTTTTGTTCTTAGAATGTCATTATCTGTCTACCATTAAATTTTCATGATCACCAACTCTCTATAAATGTTTGCATGAACATTAGTCGAAAACAATTTTTATGATTTTTCTTCCCAGACAGTTTTGTTTAGCCCATAACTTTTGCATGCGAAATCCAAATAAAGTAATTTTTATCTCTAAATTAATTTAAAACAATGCTCTACCCTCTGTGTAAATTTCATAAATCTTGTATGATTTTGAATTTTTAAGTTTATTCATGTTATCCGTTCTTATTGGTTCTTTTTCGATTGTTTCGCTAGATTTCGACGATTGTATCGTTTACAATTATCTTGATTGCAATGTATGTATGCATGTGCTATTTTTATATTAATTTGCGTTAGAAGTAGTTAATCCGAAAAGATGCATGAGCTGTAGGTAAATATTTCCCATTGCTGCAGAGCCTAGGTTAGATTATGGATAATGATTTGGAATCCGATGGATAGACTCTAGTCATGGATATGTATAGCATGCTTGTCGGTATGTATTAGCAATGCTTAGAACGTTAGCATGGGGATCGTCGCTGCGGTGATGGTCAATATATCATCACTTTAAATACTTGGGTCCAGGTACTTATGTATGTAATTGTATTTGAAAAAACTAAAACTGGAAACAAAAAGATTTAGACTTGGACAAATGGTTGATGGTGTGGTTATTGGGTGTGTGGATGGTTGCTAAGTCAATAAGTACCGAATTAATTGCACCACCCTACTGAGCATTTTTATGTGCAACCATATGAGAGGGATAAGGGATCTCTCTTGACTTAGTACTTTGGTGCGTGCTAGCTCCGAGTCGCAGGGGGTTGTGTGTGTTGTGTGAAGAAGGAAATGATTTGTGTGTTAGGTGTGCGGTGATGGAGTTCCCAGTAGGTAATTGTAACACCCTGTCTATTCGAAAGCCAAAATATTACATAAAGGATCTAATATACCACCATAATTCAGAAGAATTTAAAATAATAAATCATCTAATGACATAGAGATCAACATATAATTAAACAAATACAGGAATAAAGACTGAATCCAAATGACTATATCCAAGGGGTGATCAAGGACCACAAGCAGTACTTAAGCAACCATAACATGGAGAGAATTATCAACCACATCTAACTTTATTTATTACAGTTCATCAATTAATGAATGAAAGATATAACCAAGTCTCATTATTGAAAATGGAGTGTGGTGAAGTCAATGAATAGTGTGTGTCTACTCCCTCCCAATAGAGTCATCATCAACGATCACCTAAAAATAAACAAACAAAGCAAGAATGAGCCCGAGACTCAGCAAATACAAAGAATAATTTAAACTGTATTGAACATGAACAATACAGTATCATTAAGAATATTAACATAGACATGACAAGAACATATGAATGAATGGAATGAATAAAATGAAATGACTGCACTCATTCGTATACCGGTATAGCTAGTGACATACCCGTCAATGTTCACTTAAGACCACATTTAACAAAATACGGGGATCCAAATCCCGTATAAGAACGTTTCATACGGGTGTCCAAATCTGCCCACATTGGAATGATGGGTCTTTCATGCCCATATTGGAATTGATGAGTCTTTATTTTCCACTTTCGTAGAAGAAACATGAACAAATGAATGAATGGAATGAAACTTGAATAATGAAAGACATCATCTCTTTCAACATGGATTAACGGATATGAAAGAACATGAAGCATTGAAAGTAATCATGTATCATAGAAATAACAGTATGAACACAAGTACTCATCATTTATCAACATAAAGAATTACCATGTACTTGCCCATATTGAAATTATGGGACTTGATTTCACTCCAGGTAAGCGAGCGAGCAGAACGAAGGAACGAACGAATATAATGAACGTAGTCTTATTATTGAAGATTTATAGTATATCAACTATGAAGGAAAACAAGGAATACCGAAATTACCCATTTCACATTCATCAATCAAGTGGAACAAACAACAAACAAGACAAATTAATTGTACTTACCTTTCGAACTGCGACGCGTTAGGAGGCAAGGACGAAGCCACTAATCGCGAATTCCCTTCTCCTACACAAATTAATTACTTAAATAAGTAACAACATGAAAAGGACACTACTCGAAATGCTTAGTCGCAGCATGCTAAACCCAAGGTTCACATAGTCGATCTACCCAATTAAACCGACAGTCTAGTAGGACAGTAAACTGGACAGCGGTACTAAAAGCAACACAACTCTTGATCTGAGACTCGAAAAGGCATGTTCTCAGATCATGTGGAAATATAACGATATCCTCCACAAAAGTCTAGTTGGCTGAATCTTCAAATTCGGCAAAAAACCTAGGCTAACAATCCAATGAAAGTCGAACATCCAATCTGTCTAACAAAACCACATAGCAGTAGAGAAATATACATATCTTTTGTTATACAAATCCAATTTGAGCATTCCTTATCAATACAGAAAGGCTATTAAAAATTATACAACAACCTAGTTGGGTGGAGACCCTGATTCTGCCCTTAACTTAGTCATAACTTAATTGACATGTTGACAGTTGATTCACGTCAGGTTTTCAGGACAGCAGGAACAAATTCATCATATCTCCCCAACCATGACTCGGACTGGAGTGATCCTTGACTCTTTGCAAACATGAAAAAACCGTCTACGATAATCTAGTTGGCAACATCCTCTGATTCTACCTTATAATAAATCTAATGATCATGTGAAGTTTCTATTCTTTCAATTAGAATTGCAGCGGTAGTATAAAATCCATAACTTTTGATTAACACTACTAAAAATCATGTTCTTTACCAATCTGGAAATCCTACTCGATTGCCTACAAAATTCGTGTTGGGTAAACTTTCTGATTCGGTTTATAAGTAAGTCATATTGGCTAGACAATGTGATTGCTAATTCTCGTCAATCCTTATGGACATTCGCAAAGAAACTATCATAACATCTAAACCGTAACTCCAAATCGAGGGATCTTTGCCCCTATGGAAAGCTATGAATGAGAACTACAACTTTCTAAGTGAAGAGATTTCCCAATTCGGCCTGTAACTGCACGAAAACAGACGTACAAGAACGCATACAGATTCTGGGTCTTTGCACAACAGATCGACGAAAATATAACACAACTCTAATGGAGCTCGGGGACTTACCCTTGGAGATGAACTTACCCAACGTGTTCCCGGCGAGGTGCTGGACCAGAGAGGGGTGGTGGAGGCGGTGGGGAAGGGGAGAGGGACAGGGGGCGGCGCACCAAGGAGGAGGGGTGGCGGCTTGAGGGGAGGAGTGGGAAGAGAGGGGAGTGGGGCTAGGGTTTAGGGGAGGGAAACCCCCCCCCCCTTCATGGCCGGCCCCCCTCATGGGCCCCTCCTGGGCTACGGACTAGGCCCAGGTTGCCGAAAAAATGCTGAAAACCCTCCGATGAAAAAGATAATTTTGGATTTTTGTTTCACTCCCTCTCCCGAGACTTCTTCCGAAAAGCCGATTCACTTTTGGGATATTATAGTAATCCATCTCGAGGAGCATCGGTAAGTTATCTCTCTGTCGGTGACTTCGATACAACATATGGGTGTTCATCCATATGGGCGACTCGTAGTTAATACATTATATTGGAAACATCTCGTAGAACTTAGCTCTGTCGGCATACCTTCGGAATTGTGCTCTATTGCATGGCAAAGGAGCGGTCCGACATGAGGGTAAAGTTGTACACCTCTGCAGGGTATAAACTATTCAAATAGCCTCATCCTAGGTTATGGACACACTTGGATATGTCCTGTGAGAATTAGACTACAACATTTTCAGTAAAGCTTGAAATTAGGTGGTACGAATGGGTAATTCGTGCTATATTGTGCTGGCTGTTGGGAAGTCACCTCTAGGATGTTATTTATGTTCTTAAATGTTGTCTCGCTATTATTTAAACATTTAAAAACAAATTTTCCAAATTGATTTACAATCTATTAATCTATTGCAAAGAAAACTACTTTACGCTGAAAACTGTCTAGTTTAGTAGCATTTCCTTTTATACATGAATGCATCTATATATTCTTTTATTTATAAGTCTTGCGAGTACAACTTTGTACTCAACCCGCTTTCTATAATTTCAGAGGAGGTTGATCCCCAAGGGATCAACTATTGTGAGACCGACTTTTGAGAGGATGACTAGCTCGGCGGGTTTCTTGTCGGTTGCCTTGTGGGTAAGGGTAGCCGGTTGGTTTTTGTTTATCGCCATCTTATGGCATTTGCTTCTATTGCAACTTTAGTTATTTATGTTTTCATTTGACCTGTTGGCCCTATTTGCGTAATATAAACTTTGAATGTATTATGTGTTGTAAGTTAGGAAGACTCAGTATGTAATGACTTGTGTATGGATTGATATTGATGTTTGTGATAGTGTATGTGTACCGCTGCTGGGAGGTACAGAATACATCGAGAGCGGAAAATTTAATTTTTGATGCTAGAACTAAGTGGGGGGTTAAGCATTACAAGTTAAATCGCCCGTGTTCTCACACATTCATACTTGCTAACCAAGTTGTTCAAGTCTTCTATATAACCGACCAGGCAAATAAGAAGCGTCATGTAGTTCTTCATGGAAAAAGGAGGACTATCGTAGTTGATAATGTAGTGGATGAGGAAGAATATAATCAATTTTACGAGTTGGCTCCTTTCAGAAACGGTATAAGGGTCGAGGAAGAACAACGTGATAAAACTATGTACATACGCGTCGATCATCATGAAGGGCTAATTTTTAATGGAAATAAGCAAGTAGAATGATGAATGAAATATTTATGTGTCATATGTTCTGAATTTGCATTTACGTATATGAGAATGTGTTATTTGTGAATTTGCATTTATGTATATGAGAAGGTATATTATCACAGATTGTTATTTATTGAAACCGTCTGTAATGTGTATTTATCGTAGACAGATGAATGAAATGTTTATGTGTCATATGTTCTGAATTTGTATTTATGTATATGAGAACGTGTCATTTGTGAATTTGCCTATATAGATATTAGAATGTATATTATCACGCATTTGATATTTATTGGAACCGTCTATGATGTTTATATTATCGCATATGGTTATTTGTTGGAACAGTTTGTGATATGTATTTATCACAAACGGTTCTACTTTAGAACCGTCTATGATGTCCAACCCTATTTATATTTGAACTCTAGGGTTTGCCCGTGCCCCCCACTCAAACGACTAAGTTTCTCTAACTCTTCCTCCTCCCTCGAGCCTGTCGCCTCCACACTGAGCACGAACTGCCGCCTCCCCGAACCCAGCAACCCTTCTCCCCTGAGCCCGACGTGCCTCCTCCATGAGCCCGAGCATGTGTCGCCTCCTCCTCAAGCCTAGTGCGCCTCCTCCCCTGAGCGCCTCCCAAGCACGACCAAAGTAAGTTGGCCAACCCCCCACCCCCAAGCGCTGCCTCCTCCCCATGGTATGCTATCTAGGTATGACAATGTTTTTAGCTTCAATTTCTCAATCCACATGTAGAAATATATGTAAATTCATTGAAAGATGAAGAACTATTGTATTTTCATAGGATATGCAATCCACATTTTATTACAGATTGTACCATCAATCAACTTTACTGTAGTAGAGTACATTACTACCAAGCAGACATATTTACTACAACTATGTCATTCATTTGAATAGTTTCCTAGTATGTTGAATTACTAAACATCGTATAGTTATATTTAATGTATTCTATTTCAAGTATAATAAGTAATATATAACTTCGCAAATTTATCCTCTTCTTATATGTAGCATGTATGGATTTTTTTTTTGTGGTAGCTATATACTTAATAAGAAAGTATCCTAATTTCTTTCCTACATATCCTAATTATATCCTAATTATTTATTAATTAGTGTGTATACCCATACACAAAGAGAATCTTATGATAATATGTTCATGCATGTCAGAACTTCTATTTCTTGTGAAGATGTCGTCTGCTCATTCTCTGTCATCGTCGCCTCATGTGTCTAATGTGCAGTCCACTGGAAAATCCAAAAGCGATAGAAGAGGAATATCGAAAAGGCCCGAAGGCTGATTTACCATCACATATGTCGATGCGTCTGGGACCCCTCAATCCTCACCGAGCAGCAGCCGAATTCCAGAGAACGGTCAGAATAGTTGCACGGGAACGGGTCAAGATCACCTACGATTCGTGGAAGGAGTTGACTGAAGGGCACCGGTGATGGAAATTTTTCAATTGTTCGAGATCTCGGAAGAACACCAAGCCACCGTACGACGACAGACGTTGCTAGCATTGTGCAAAATGTGGAATAACTTCAAAAGTACGCTTAGCAAGAATACGTGGAGAAGGATCTAATGCTCTTCCAGAAGTATTGGTTCGTGGAACCGTACTGGCGAGACTTTATGGTAAAGAAGACGACAGATGATTTTAGGAGTGAAATTGGGGCACACATGGCCCTCTAGGCAAAAACATGCACCCCTACAGACATGACACCGCTTGGTATACGTGTAAAATCTTGCAATGGAGGAAGCAGGACGAGTACACACTCCTGTGGGAGGCCTCCCCGCCATTTGTCAGGATCCCTGATGAGCACGCCTGAAACTGGATAAGAGCGAGGTCATCTACCATGTCTTCGGGGGTCATCTCCTTTCCAAACTCCACTGATGAGGAAGTGTCCCAACGCCTGGTAAGATATCGAACTACCTAGTTTGTAATTACTCCACCACTTCATAGGAAGTGAAATAACATGTTCGGTCATTGTATGAAACACCGAGTGCATAATCTTCCCAAGGCTCATTCCAGCCAGTCAGGGAGAGAGATATACTCTCTGCGGCCCTAGGACATAAGGAGGACCTAGGTCGCACGAGAGGCCTTAGTCTTTATGTTCCATGGAAATAGGGATTATCAGAGGACTTCGAAGCGTACAGGAGTTAGAATAGAGCAAAAGCCGAGTGCGATGCACGGCTACAAGAGGAGATTTGTGAATCCCTCAGAGACGATATCACTGATGACGTTAGAGATAAGATGCGACGGCAAATAGAGAGCATTGCGGAAAGGCTTAGGGGAAATCAGTTAGAAGCCGCCGCCGCCGCTACTGTGCTAGCCAGCCACCCCAATCGTCGGAGTAGCTGGGCGTCCAACTCTTCCTCAGAAAGCCACGATATATTTCCTGTCGATGACATCTTAGTAATAATTATTATCTCTGTAATGCTCAGTCCATTGATAGGCCCGTTGGAGTAGCTAATTTTGTATAGTTATGTAGGTAGCTACAAAGTGCAATCTCCAAGTGAGATATACCTCTGTTGCCCTAGATGCTGCTTGGGGCTAGGCGTATCCATCAGGTGCTGAGGCATTGGTGTACGGTGTAAATCTAGCATCGGGTTTCGCAAAAGTGAATGTGGACGGTGTTCGTGCCAATTTCAAGGTCGTCCCGTTGCATATGCCCCCAAATAACGAGGTTGTGACTCTAGGGTAAACCATTGGAACATTCATCCAGTGGTCCAAGAGGAACATCTGCCTAGAGCTACCTGCAACGGTGCCAAGTCCACAGGAGCTATCTGTACCGGAGCTACCTTCACCAAAGTTACCTACACTAATGCGGCAAGGGCCCAGTACGTTAGCACCTCGTGCCTGGTTGACTCCCGTGAAGTCGATCACTAAAAAGCGAGGCTGCAAGGGCAAATCGAAGAAGCTCGATGATATCCCCTTCTAGTCGTTGGTCGTCCCGGTAGAGCGCCTCCAAACCCTAGGATTGGCTTGCTAGAGATTGCATGCATAGTACATAGAACATGCCAACAAGATAGATTGGCAATGGCGCTCGGGTGTCAACGTTAAGTTCAGACCACATAATCTTCACCACGAGGTTCCAGACTGTGTCTTCACGGTGACCTTCGAGGACTTGTTTTTACTCTTCGACCTCGACACCCTCGACGTCTCACTGATGCGAAACTGGACACTATAAGTGTACAATCACGTTCTACATTCGCGTAATACCGATAAATGTCATATATAACTCCTTGTTTTTGTACATATATATATAGATACATGATTTTTGATACCAGATCAAGGAAATCAGCAGTAGGTCTTCTCGACCCACACTTGGTCTCCATGCAAAGCATCCAAGAGGATGCATCCTTCATCAAAGATATACCTTGATTCCCTAAAGAGGGCCAAACATGACTTCACATTTGTTTGACAATTAATTGATAGGTAAACATATTTCCTCCATAGATAACTCTATTGTAGTCTTTCCTTCCATTACAATGGCTAAGGCTAACTTTTTAGAACCATATAGGTTCTTCGTCTTGTACGTTGCTATTGGAGGGAGATCCAAGGGAGGGATCAGCGCCCTGCGATACGATCTAAATTTCCAATTATTTGCTAGTACAAATTAATCCTATATAACACTTTGTAGTAATGCCTCTTGAACAAACCGATTCTATTTTTGCAGTGCCACCAGCAGCCGTCAGGCAACACCTGTGGATACTATGTTTGCCACAATATGCAACTACTCCTCAGTTCCGCGATGATCTGTCAATCTAGCAATAATTATTTTGTATTTATCAATATATATAGATGTACGACTTTAATCTTCCTAGCGATAGGTTACGATCATCATAACAACCGCATTGGAACAGGTCGAGCTCAAATCCATTTAAGGATAGTTTGCACGTTTCTTGTTTGTGAGGTCATTAAACCAGATGGAAAGTTCCACAATATAGATTAAACTTGATTGACATAATACTGAACTTAACGGTACATGTGTCTATTTGTTCATTAATAGTTAATGTATGATCGTTAATGACAATTAGAGGAGGATGAATGATTGTAATTCATAACGGAAGTTTTTTCTTAAACCCCTCTTTTTTTGGTTTAAACTCGTGGTGCATTTTTTTTATCGCACAGCGCAGCACACGCATGCACGTCGCAGCACACCTACAGCCGCCAGCAATTTTTCCGCACGTGGTATTTGTCGCCGTCTCCCGCGGTATTTGCCTTCGCAAAACAGCCGCCGGCCTTAATCCTCCGAGAAGCCGTTAGCAATCAACTAATCTTAAACCGCATGAATCAGCGCAAAATCGCTCGACGTCGCTCGGCGCTTCACGTCTCGCCCGGCCTCAGGTCCAGCCCTGCTTCAAAGCTGCCGCCGTCACCTCATCCTGCAGCCCCAAAAACAAGCACAAAAAAGACACACTAGCACAAGACAAAGCTAGCACATCATGCAGTCCTTTTCACCAAATCACATGAGAAAGCTTTCAAACCAAGATCCCAAATATATTAATGGGTATAGGAGATGCACCTATACGCTGATGTCCAGTCAACAGCAATAGAGCATGGAGCTCTCGACTATACCCAAAGGAAAACAGCGCCAATAAATTAATGCAGTTGGAATTCGGCAGCAGCAATTAAGAGACCACAATCGGCGGCTTGACTGACCGCGGCGCCTCCGGCACTGCTTCACGCCAACACAGGAAACATGTATAGTTGGCCACGATCAGCGGCGCAAGAATGACATCTCCGATTGCATCTCACAAGCACCAACAATATTTTTCCGCGAGAGCCCTTCGCCTGATCCCCAATTGGTTCGGCTGGCAGGAATTTTTTTTCTCTCTAACGCGTACCTGGCCACCACAAGATATTTATACTCTAGAATCCTTAACGGGCCTTCTAACATTTACATATAAGCATATATATATATATATACACACGACTTAATAGACCTAGGGTCTAATATATGAACTTGACATCTAATTACAAAATATTCAATTTTATCATGTGTTGTAGCATCCGAATCGTATCTTCGTAGCTCCAACACGCATCATCCATCTTTAATCTCCATGCGCTTCAACTCGAGCCCGACCGTCTCCTCCAGCATCCTCGACCATCTGGACCATGACTTCGCACCAAGCCATCTCCCGGTCACCGCCGTAGATCACGATCGCCTCCGAGTTACCCTGCACATGCAAAGACTAAAGCAACATATTTTTCTGGCACAAGTTCTTCCCAACTTGACCGACATAAGTCCACACACCATGACACGTCTCAAATAATATCTATAAATAACATTGTCAATTATTCATCAGCTAAAATATTAGACTTAGCCACATGATCTAACAGTTCATTTTAATTCATTTTAGTTAATTGATGTGTGAAATGGATGTGCTTGTTTATGAAATGAACGTGAATTTGATATATACATGTACTTGTTATGTTTCTTCCTATTTCAGATGGTGTAGATAGCATTTTCTGAGGCTAGTCAATAAACAGAAATAGATTTAGTAATACAAAAGAATATCATAGACGGCTTCTAAGGATAAACCGTTTGTGATAATCAACTATCACAAATAATTTTATCTACAAACTGTTTATGATACATCAGCTATCATAGACAATTTCATTTACAAACCGTCTCTGACAGTCAGCTATCACAGACGATTCTTAGTTAATAATCATCTGTGATAGTCTGTATGTTCGAAAATCATATTTAATGATCTTATATCATTAATACAGAATTACTCACGAAACCGCATGTAATAACACTTATAATATATCAAATAAACATACCTACGGAAAAGGAAAAAAAAAGGTTCGTATAGGAGCACCGCGACGGCAACCACGACAACGACAAAGTAGCCCTGGGATAGGAAATCTGTTATATACTGGGTGCACTTACGGGCGGCGCCCGGCACCGGCTCGCCGGGCGTGTGATGAACGCGACGAAGAGGACGAAAGTGACCCGCGAGTCCTGTTGATCTCGACAGCACAAGATCGGTCATTTAGCATTCATATGGAAATCGAGAGAATTCGGAAAGCAAACTTGCCACCCTGCAGTCAGTCCATGTACATATTCTCTAATTGTTTAGGTGCGATAATAATAATAACTGCTTTAATGGTGACGAAGTCTATCAACATGCAAAGCACCACCTGTTGGTTTAAAGGGATATTTCGTGTTATTCTTTTGAGTTTGATTAGACCTAGATAATTATAGCGTTAGAATATATGGTTATCGTGCGGATATGCTCATGATCTTAAGATAATATTACAATTGACAATGGTTTTGAAGGTTTATCGAATTACGTATTTTCGGTAAATATCAGGTGCCGTCAGGTTACTAACGGTCAGACCGGCCAAGGTGGCGGTCTGACCGGCCAGGTCTCGGGCTTAGAAGCTGGCGGTTAGACCGGCCATAGGAGGCGGTCTGACCGACCATAAGTAATTTTGATTTTGGAGTTAGGCCAAAAATAGATGATGTAGGCAAGAGATGAGATTCTCCTACAATTGGTCTCATAATTTTTGGAGCTTCCAGTCAAAAGATCTATTCGTTTGAAATTTTCAAAGAGGTTTTGGATTTCAAGGGTCGAAAATTGGCTAAGTCCTTACGGACGGTCAAGCCGTCGGGCGGTCGAGCCGACCGAGGCGGTCCGACCGCCCTTAAGTGGATACGATCGGTTTTCACTTGTCCGTCGTCCTTTTCACGGCGATGTTTATTAGTTAGGTTAAGTTCATGAGTTTCAATACATATGTGTTGCATGATGCATGTTTTGACTAACGTGAGTCAAGTTACGAAGAATTTATTTCCAGAATCGATTTCTTGGTATATTATTGTGCAGGTGGCTTGGAGGTCAACAACGGTCAACGACAAGAATGATCAGGACTAAGCTTGGAGAGCTGAGATTCAGAACGATCGAGAATGTCGGATGAAGTCGATGGACTCAAGCATGACACAAAATGGACAAGGATGACCGAACGGGAAGTTTGGTGCGATGGGTTGCATCAAGCGGCGCGGGGATCGGTACAAGTGCCATAGTGGTTTTAGTGGGAGCCGGATGGGAGAGACTTACCGACATGAAGAGAGCCGTTGATCAACCTACACATGGCGAAGCATGGGACTGCTTCATGAATATTGGATTCGTTCTTTGGAGAAGGATCGAGAAGAGGTATTTTGCTAATTTCACCAAGATACCGCCTTGATTGCTTTTGGCTAAACCCCGCCGCAAGACGGCGCAAGGAGAAGTGGTTTAGGTCAAGAGAAGATGAAGACGACACTTTAAAATGCGTGCGTGAGTGAAACCCGTTTGTGTGTGGGTTTAACAGGTGTCCATTAGGGAATACCTTCTAGAAGCTAGCCTCCACTATAAATAGGGGAGGGTGATGGTTGCTCCTCCCTTGAATCTCTTATTTTCATTGTTGAAAATATGGGCGCCATAGGACGCGATCGGAACGGTCATAGATGGACTTGAGGACGACGACATCTATGACTAGTTTCGCCCGACCAGTTTCGCCCGCACGCATCGTCACCTCAGGCCATTCGATCAAAATCCAACGGTCGTCACTCCTCCCGACCAGTTCCTCCCACCGCCATGCGGGTCCCACCAGAGCCGCGTCGTCATCCCCTACCTCGCCATCATCCCCGTTACGAACGCGGACACCTCTGCCATTACTGCACGCGAGAGATTTCCAAATCTGGCCAAATCCGATCGCCCCTCCCAAATTTTGGTGCGCTTTGAATTCGTAGCATCAAATCGCATCCGTCACGGCCTTGTCCCTTCCATTTCCGGCCCCAAATCACCATAATCTCGCCGACGATCTCGCACGGCTTCGTGCTCTCCACGCCGCCTTGACCTCGCCCACACGCCTATAAATAGCGCCCCGGGACCGCCCTGACCTCCTCACCAAAGCATCGCCACCCCCATAGCTCCTCCCTCCCTGTAGCGCTCCAATTTCGAGATTGGACACCGGCGGACGAAGCTCCTTTAACCTTCGATTCTGCCGCCGTGAACCTACATTTTATGCAAATTAATTCTTTTAAATAGCAAATTGCACGCTTAATTCCTTATGCAAATGTATGTCAAATTCTTAAGGGTTAGTTACATACCTACTTGGTAATTATCTATTAATATACCATACTTGAAAACTTGAATTATTTAATCCTTGTCACCCTAGATATTAAATGGTAACTTACTAGTTATAAGGTCGTACTTATGCACCTTACTAGTCTTGCTTAAGTGCCAGGGCATTATATAGCTAATCATCATCTTTTAATCATGAAAGTAGTTTTTGGCAGTCATTGTGGGTAAATAACTGGAATGTTAAAGACAATGTATTTTGCTCTCCAAAAACTCTATTAAATTGCTATTACCACATCTGGGCGGATGGTATGGTGGTGGAGTCTTTGGCATAGCACGAGTAGTTGCAATGTGGTATGAACCACCCAGATAACCATAAGGACTTAATATTGTCATGACCTCCCATTGTAAAACAAGTACAACCATAAATATGTAAAGTACAACTTGGCTTAGTAAAATTATTGGACCCTGAAAGTTATCTCGCTGGTGGTGGAGTCAAGTAGTGCAAAGTGTGGGATATGTCCCGGCTTGAATGGGACAATGAAGGTGAAGTTGCCAAGCTAGCTAGTCGTTGTGGAACATCATAATCCATCTGTGCTAGTGTTGTGGTGAACATCCCGCACAACTTATGGAACCCACTTGCAAGTGGGAGCAATTTATATGGGTGAGATGACGGAATATAATTTGAAAGGTTACAGTGATGATCTCTCAACTACATTACCAAGGAATCATATGGGGCAATGAGTTGATTGTCTCTTTTTGGTACAGTTTACAACCTCTGCAGTATATAAACTGTTTAAACAACTGTGCTTACGATCAAAGGCGGACATGAGAACTTACTAGAGTTAGTTCTATTTATAAAACTTTGTGGGTGGGATGAATTATGTGTCGGGCTCACCTAGCTCGAAATTTGAATTTTTCCTGGGTCATCGTACCCAGTGATGTTAATAAGTGGAGGTGACTCCAATCAAAAGTAAGCATAGGTGGAGGTAACCTTCGCCGTTATAAATATTGCACAATATCTCTTTAATAAAATGAGATTTGGTTAAATTGCTAAGTCATAGGAATTTCTAAATATTGTAATTGAAAATGTTGCTTTTAGCATATAAAAGAACCTGAGTCATCCTTGTTAAAGCCTTGTATGTATATTATTGTATTCTGTGTGTTGGCTTGCGAGTACGGTTGTTTGTGCTCATCCTCGCTCTTTCCCCCCAAACGTCAGAAGTAGGAAATCTTGGACATTACATCCACTACGAGGATTCAGATGTCGACGGACAAGGCAATGATGAAGAGTAGTTAGCTCTATTACTCTAGGTCTCGCCTCAGTCTACCCGGCTACGTTGGTGCTTGCTTATATCCAATATTATCCAAGTCTTTGGATAATATCAGACATACACAGGTTACCCCAGTCGCTTGCCTGTGGAGAGATGTGCTCTCTCCCTTTTACTTCCGCTGTCGCTTCCCCCTTTATATAATGTAATTATTTGGCCTGTTCGGCCTTTATTGTAAAACTTGACCCGATGTGATCAATGTGACTCTGATGTTTGTAATATAATGTTTTGTTCGGTTTACGTCATGTATGAAATGATTTAGTGATATATTTTGTGAGCGCTAGCTATTGATCCAAGGAATAGCGCAGTGTTTTCACAGAGAGTTTGGATTTTCGAAATCCGGGTCTAACACCATGCCACAGTATTCTAACAGCTTCATATGCTAGTTGTTTCTTAACTCGTCCCTAATAGTACACCATGTTTGAACAAATCTACTCTGTATGCATTTGATAGGGGGGAAACATGGACTCGGCCCCATTAAAATCCAAGATGACCAAAGAACCTGAGTTAGCCATTCCAACATAGTAATGAAACCAAAGTCTTTCTTGATCGATCCAATCTAGTCATAAAATTTTCCCAACAACTAGCCAGCCAGCCCCACAAGTACCAGAAGTCAAGGTCACCTATTTATACAATTATAAGGAAACAAAAAACATCGCACACTTCAAATTGGCTTTCAGGAGTTGGGTTGGGAGCGATGCTAGATAGCATGATCCATTACAGCATGGTGTATATGTTTTCGTTTCGTGATGGTACCGATCGCACTGAATATAATCTTCATGCATGGTTTGAATAGCTTTGCAAAATTTATTTGACAAGTGATGGTGCTAAATAATTATCCATGGAAACTAGGCTATCCTAGCTACTTGGGCAATTTGAATATGGTCTTGTAGTTATTTTCAAATTTCAAATTTGATTTCCACTATCACAATTTGAAACCCTATTGTGAAACGTTCAGTAATTCAGAGGGGGTGTTTTCTATTACTAATTCGAGACTACTGTGAAACTCGAGCGTGCCTTCCAACGCAAGAATGTTATCGTAGTTCTATGATAATGCATTTCGAACCCATGATTCAAACATAGGGGTAACAAATCCTAATTTTACAATCCACATGTTTAAAATAGTTTTGATTTTCATTCAAATGTCAGATACCGCCCATTGTTGGTTAGTCGGGTAGCGTGGCGATTAGGATTCTTGGCTGCCATCGATAGTTGTAAAAAGTTGCAATCAGAACACACAAGGGGTTATTTGTTTCACAGCTTCCCTTCCCAGTAGAGAATGTGTTTTCAGACCTGCGTGCCCTTGAGGCCAATGCACACCGAGTCTGAAAGATGATGCCCGCCGTGCCCCGTCAGGCCGTGGAAGTCTCCCCTATGAAACGTGTCCGCATGGGAACTCGACTACGATCTGCAACTTAATCGGATCCTGGTACTCAGACCTGAAATTAACATCACGCTAATGTTGCAGAAAAGGATGTGCCCCTCGTTTTCTCTTTATTGGCCACGAGTTGTTCCCCACTTGGACGGCTCATACAGCGAGGACGCTCTTTCTTGCTTGATGTCCTGGTATCGCGTCGTTAGATTTTTTAAAGTTTGATCACCAACTGGTTTAAAATTCTTTATTTTGGTTATGTAAAAATTATATAATTACATTTGTCGTTAAAAATATTTTTATAATATTATAATTTAATTAGTACATCTTAACGTAAGGTTATCAAAGAAAGTAGCTGTCAAAGGTCACATTTGGAAGTCTATGATAAATTAAAAAAAGAACAGATGGGGTACCAGTTATTATTTATTGATTACCCACTTAGAACGATCTTTCTATTGTAGCTCAAATGGCTGAGAGTTGCGGCACCCATACATAACAGCCGCTCTCTCCCCCGCAGTTCTTATCTCTCTTCCCGGGCAAGCTCCCGCGGCTCGCCGTTCCTGGTCAGGTAATTCCTCCTCTCCATTTCCTTTCTTGCTTGGATTGGTTGTGCTCTGTGGTGCCGCTCTTGGGTTTTAAGGTTTCCAACAGAATTCTTTTCCGCGCCAAATTTAGTCAAGGAATTATCCACATTTCTGTTCTTTGTTCCATGATCCGTCTTGTGCGATTTCGGGTGTCAGTCTTTTTTTTTTAAAAAAAATGTAAAGGTGTGTCGGTTATTGGGGTTTTGCTGTTTAGTTAGTCTGGTTTTTACATTTTTTGTTCGTATGATCTCAGCTTAGCAAGAATAGTACACCGTTTTTTAACTGGAAAACATCAAAATAAAGGTAACCTCTACACCTAGTTTTTCCCCAGACTTAGAATGATCATTCAAGAGTATTTGTTCATGTTCTTTCCTCTTCTTGTTGTGATTTTTGTCTTCGCAAATATGTAATCTGTACCTGTTGTTTTCTTTGCAAACTTCTCAGCGTTCGGTATTATAGAGGGCCTAGTATCATGCTGGTAATTTCCCCTTCTGAGAAATGCTGCTAGTTTTCTATCGGACTAGGATTTTCTAATTCTGAATCCTCTGTGAATACGTTGTGCTATTCCCTGGATCAGTAGATATCACTCACAGATATATCACTGAATCATTTTATACATGACGTAAAATCATACTATTCATTAATTTAACATATCAGAGTTCACATAAACCGCATTAGGTCAAGTTTTACAATAAAGGTCGAACAGGTCAAATGATTACATTACAAAAGTAGCGGAATTGACAACAAGAGCAAAAGGATGAGGACACATCTCTCCACATGCAAGCGACTGGAGAAACCTGTGTACATCCGATATTACCCAAAAACTCAGATAATATAAGATACACATAAGTACCGGCGGAGTCAGCTAGACTGATGGAGAAACTAGAATAACTAAGGACTAAACTAAGATCCGTCTTGTTGTGATTTTTTGTCTTCGCAAATATGTAATCTGTACCTGTTGTTTTCTCAGCTAAAGTTCTTGCAAAGGTTTATTCTTGTGTGCATTTTTTTTTTCCGAAAAAAAAAATACAGGAGACCTGTATTAGTAGTGTTTTCCTACCACTTTTTTGGTACAGTCTGTAACTTTTGGTGATACAAGAACGTTCAATTAGCAAAAGTTATTGCATAGATTCGTAGCGTTTTCTTAATCATTCACTTAGATGCTCTGCGTTGCATCAATTTACTGTAGTTCATCTTGCCATGACTGAGTGATATGGGTTAGCTTGCGTCGGGGTTTGCGATGTATCGAAATAGGTGGAAGAAGGTGATCTTGCACCGTCGGATCAGAACGCAGGAGATAGTGAGAAGAACTGAGTTCACCTTGGAATGCCCGGGGAGGTTTATCCTCAGCCAGCGAGCAAGCTCTAAACACGTCTAGCTAGATAAGAAGAATAGAACTAGTTTATTGCTTACCTTCTCATCATGATACAAAGGCTGAACATATAGACTACCAAGCTGTACAAAGCTAGACTCTTATTCCTATTCCATCTCCTAATCAAAACCATCGATCCGGACTCTTTAAGTCCAGGACTTTCCTGCTACGTCCGAACCCGAACCAGCGGATTGTATCATACGTATTGCCGTAAAAAGAGTCAACAACACTCAGTTTACTGAATTATCGAATTTCTTCTTTTGTTGTAATTGCAGGTCATGTCTGAAGCCCTCTGGATGTATCTTCTTCACCAAACAAGAGTGCTACCCCAAAGGCCCAAACTCTCTTACAGAAAATTGATGTAAAGGAATCCTCATGGCACACCCAACCCTGCTAGTGACCCTCACATGCCCCACACTGTTAGCTCTCTTGTCGCTTGCCGTGGCGGCTGATAACAACTCCACGGCCTCTGGTCTGATCCTCCTAAATTGCGGAGACTCCGGAACCAAACCTGACAACAATGGTCGGAGTTGGGATGGGGATACCAGCTCCAGGTTTGCTCCATCAGTGAAGGGCGTTGCAGCCACTGCTTCATACCAAGATCCTTCACTCCCCTCCACAGTTCCTTACATGACTGCTCGCATCTTCACCTCAGATTACACGTATTCCTTCCCTGTTAGCCCGGGCCGCATGTTCCTACGCCTCTACTTATATCCAACTGCTTATGGCAGCTACGCCGCTGCCAATGGTTACTTTGGTGTCACAGCCAACAGTCTGATCCTTTTAGACAACTTCAACGCCTCCCAAACCGCTCTGGCTGCAAAATTTGCCTATCTCGTCCGTGAATTCTCGGTGAATGTTACTTCAGGCAGGCTAGACCTGACCTTCGCCCCGTCCACTCACCAGAACGGCTCTTATGCATTCGTGAATGGGATTGACATTGTGCCCACGCCTGACATATTCACAACACCGACGCCTACAATCGTCGATGACGGGAACCCAGATCCATTTATTATCGATCCTGAGACGGGCTTCCAAACAATGTACCGGCTCAATGTTGGTGGCCTGGCCATCTCTCCACAAGCTAATTCTGGCTTCTTCCGTTCATGGGATGATGATTCTCCTTACATATATGGTGCTGCCTTTGGGGTGGTCTTCGGGAAAGACAGCAATGTCACCATCATGTATACGCCCACCGTACCAAATTACATTGCACCGGTTGATGTCTATGCAACAGCACGGTCGATGGGGCCAACCGCACAGGTTAACCTGAACTACAACCTTACATGGATTTTACCGGTTGATGCGGGGTTCTACTACCTCCTAAGGTTCCATTTCTGTGAGATCCAGTATGCTATAACGAAGGTGAATCAGAGGTCCTTCTTCATCTACATCAACAACCAGACAGCGCAAGCGCAAATGGATGTCATCGCGCGGAGCGGAGGAATAGGCAGAACAGCGTACACAGACTATGTTGTCGTCACTACTGGCTCCGGTCAGATGGAGTTGTGGGTTGCACTTCACCCTGATCTTTCATCTAAGCCAGAGTATTTTGATGCGATACTGAATGGCCTTGAGGTTTTCAAGATACAGATATACGGAACCAACAATCTTGCAGGGCTCAACCCTCCGCTTCCACCAAAGCCTGACGCAAATCCTAATGGGGCATCCGGTGTAGGGAAATCAAAGGTTGCCGCGCCAGCAGCCATAGGCGGAGCTGTCGGTGGCTTCGCTGTGCTGTTAATTGCCTGCTCTGTCGTGTGCATCATCTGCAGACGAAAGAGGAAGGTAGCAAAGGATTCTGGCAAATCTGATGACGGCCGCTGGACTCCTGTCGCTGATTACAGCAAGTCACAGTCGGCCACCTCAGGCAGCAGGAGCCACTCGGCGCTGCCATCCAATCTTTGCCGCCACTTCTCATTTGCTGAAATCCAGGCCGCCACCAACAATTTTGATGAAGCCTTCCTCCTTGGCAAAGGTGGGTTTGGGAATGTGTACCTCGGAGAGATAGATAGTGGCACTAAGGTGGCAATCAAGCGTGGCAACCCAATGTCCGAGCAGGGTGTTCACGAGTTCCAGACCGAGATTGAGATGCTGTCCAAGCTCCGCCACCGCCACCTTGTGTCCCTTATCGGCTACTGTGAGGACAAGAGTGAGATGATTCTGGTGTATGACTACATGGCCCATGGAACTCTTCGGGAGCACTTGTACAACACCAAGAACGCACCACTCCCGTGGAAGCAGCGCCTTGAGATCTGCATCGGTGCCGCCCGTGGGCTGCATTACCTTCACACAGGCGCAAAGCAAACCATCATCCACCGCGATGTGAAGACCACCAACATTTTGCTGGATGACAAGTGGATAGCTACGGTTTCCGACTTTGGGCTGTCAAAGACTGGTCCGAATGTGGACAACACCCATGTGAGCACGGTTGTGAAGGGCAGCTTTGGATACCTCGATCCTGAGTACTTCCGGCGTCAGCAGCTCACCGAGAAATCGGATGTCTACTCCTTCGGTGTTGTGCTCTTCGAGGTCCTGTGCGCGCGCCCCGCCCTGAACCCCTCCCTTCCAAAGGACCAAGTGAGCCTTGCCGATTGGGCGCTGCGTTGCCAGAAGAAAGGCGTGCTTGGCCAGATCATCGACCCACGTCTCCAAGGGAAAATTGCTCCCCAGTGCTTCATGAAATTTGCAGAGACTGCAGAGAAATGTGTAGCTGATCGCAGCATTGACAGGCCGTCTATGGGTGACGTCCTCTGGAACCTTGAGTTTGCACTCCAGCTGCAGGAGGGCGCAGAGGACGATAGCAGCCTTACGGAGGGGACGTCATCAGATATGTCGCCTCTGATCGTGACCAGACTGCAGTCTGGTGAAGAAGCAACGACAGACACGATCACCACCACAGCGACCACGACGAGCATCACTGGACGCAGCATCACTAGTGTGGCGTCGGATGGGCTGACCCCAAGCACCATTTTCTCACAGCTAATGAATCCAGATGGCAGGTGAAATCAAATTGCAAGTTAGTGTAGCAGTTCCTCTCCGTAGATTTATGGTATACCTTAATAAAATTCCAAGCAGCGACAGCTAATCAGTATATTTTATCCCATATACATTTTCTGCTAATCTTGCTGCGGGTCGTTTAGGACTGCATATTTCAGTTTTCTGTTGAAAGTGCTGTAATTGTATAGATATGACAAAACTACTTGAGTAGTGATTTTTACTTGCGGACCGGTTTGTAATATTCTATAAGCAAGATATGACATGTTCATGTCTTTCTGAGCTCTGACTACATACTCCTTTGCTAAATGAAGAATTTCAGAGGCTCAGTGATTTCTATAATAAAGTATTATATCATGTCTATGTTTTTGTGTTATTGAATAAGTGTTATTATGTTCCGTAAATGAATCATCTTTATAAGGATTAACACGTATGTGACTTATTAATGAAGTTCTTTTAACATATATGATGTCATTCTAAATGTATCCCTGGTCGGATGTCACTCGTCGGAACACTAGTGATCCTATCGACCAGCACATGTATTGATTGATGACCATGTTTCACCGGTCTTGGATATAGGGATATCGAATCAATAATAAGAACACATGTTAGAAAAACATGGTGCTGAATTGACCCACCTTGGGACACTGCTGAGATTGTTGTGATTTCATGTGTCATCAGTTGGTCTCAAGCAATGATGATGTATAATCCTTAGACCTGATCTCAAACACGGTTTTCGACGTGTGTAAGGGTACACTTTGGGGTTGCCAAACGCTACTCCGTAATTGAGTAGTTATAAAGGTAGCTTTCAGCTATGCTTTGAAACATGCGGAGGAATGCGACTGGTCAGATATGGAATTTACCCCTCCTAACATAACATGAGAGATATCTCTAGGCCCCTCGATGTGGTCGGATAAAGAAAGTTTATATAGGGATCCATTTGCCCATATTAGAATGATGGGACTTTCATTATCCATTCCCATGGATGAGACATGAATGATGGAAATGAAATGAATAAAATAAATGCATTCTCTCATAGAAGCAAATTGATATCAACATCGAACATAACGATGTAAGAACAGAATTACCCAGCATCCATAGAATTCAACCATAAAATTCTCATTCAATCAATTTGAACCAAATAAACATTCAAGGTAATTCAATCTGTACTTGACTTTCGCATTGCAACACATTGGAAGGTAGGGAAGGTGCAACTAATCCCCAAGTCACTCCTCCTACAACAAGTATTTTACTCACAACAAGCTTTACAAGGTAATACACTGATAATTGCAATGCTCTCAAATGCATTCCCAAAACCCATGGTTCAATTATTTAATCTAATCAAATATGACGACGAATTAGCAGAAAACGTACACTCGACAGCGATGCTTCTAAAATTCATAACTCTTCCTCTGCTAATCATAAAAAGGTATACTCAGTCTCTGTAGAAAACCTACACTGGACAGCGAGATCTCCTAATTCCGCCTTTAAATAAATCTAACAAACAAATGAAAACCTACTGTCAAAAACTAACAACAAAATACACAACAACAAAAGAATAGCTATAACTTTCAATTCGCTGAACCAAAAATCCTGTTCTTTATCCATCTCGAAAGATAAACGAATTGCCTACAAAAGTCATGTTGGGAGACATCCTTGATTCGGCCATTATAAAATTCTTATCTATCAATTAATACGACTGCTATGTCTTGACAGGGTTTCTGGTCAGCAGCAAGGAAATAGCTATAACGTTCAACTGGTTGGACCAAAAATTGTGTTCTTTATCAATCTGGAAAGCTAAACGAATTTTCTACAAAAAGTCATGTTGGGACACATCCCTGATTCGACCATTATCAAATTCTGATCTATCAATATATACAACTATTGTATTTTGACAGGGTTTCTTGACAGCAGCAAAGAAATTATCGTATCTCCTAAACTACAACTCCGAATAAAGTGAACTCAGATCCTATAAAAACCTGATGACATTCCCCACAATTCTTTAGGTGGCCCTAACCTCTAATTTTTACTGAATCTAGACCAAAACTGAAGAGCAGTAAGATACATATTATAGATACAAATGCAGCAGGAACAACAATTCACTAAAGGACAACATCCCATAGGAAATGATTAAACCAACAGTGGGAGTTGAGATTTACCCTAGAAGATACGAATGAACTCACTGGAAACCCCCACGATGAACTCCTTCTTCCACTCCCCCTTCCTTTCTCTTTTGGCTGGCAACACCCACGGGAGTTCTCCCTCCGTTCTATGCTTTGGCCGACAGCGAGGAGGCAACACTAAGGGGAGGAGGGGCTGGGAGGAGCTGTTGGACAGATGGGAGGGTGGCGGCCAGGAGGGGATATGGGTGTGGCGGCTCTAGGGGGAGGAGGAGAGGCGCAAGGAGGGGGGGCTCTAGGGTTTCATCCGAACCCCCCTTTTCCCCAAAAGTCCGGCTCCTCATGTGCCTCCTAGGCCAAAGCCCGAGGCCCAGGTTCTCAAACAACTACGAAAACCTCCTTTTCTTACTTCCATTTTCTCATTTGAATACTACCTTCCTTAGAATAAATTCGAAGTATTACATTATACCCCCCTTAAACAGGATTCGACCATGAATCCTCACACCGCTCTACGAGAAAGAACAGCTATAACTAATTAATAACCGTAACACGTACCCGCTGTGAACAGATCCGGATACTGCTTGCGCATGCGAGACTCCAGCTCCCATGTGGCTTCTCTGTCGGATTGATGAGACCAAAGCACCTTGATATACTTCATCGTCTTGTTTCTTATAACTCGTTCTGACTCTTCCAGAATTTGCACTGATCAGAATTCAAAGGTAAGTTCTTGCTTAAGTACCAAGGGCTCTAACAGAATCACATGCTGTGGATCTTCCAAATACTTTCTCAGCATGGAGATATGGAATACACTATGCACGCCGCGTATGGACTTTGGAAGGTCCAAGCGATAAGGCAACTTCTCAATTCACGCTGTGATCAGGAAAGGTCCAACATACCTTGGGCTAAGCTTACCTTTGGTACCAACACAAACAATGCCTTTAGTGGGTGACACTCACAAAAGCACTTGGTCCCCCACTTCAAACTCCAATTCCCGCCTCCTCACATCAGCATAACTTTTCTGTCGGCTTTGAGGTGCTAACAGATTTTGTCTAATCTTTGCCACTTTGTCAACAGTCTACTGTACCCAATCGGGACCCAAAATTGCCCGTTCACCAACCGCATCCAAACACAATGGGGACCTACACTTTCGCCCATACAAGACTTCAAACGGTGCAGGTCGGATACTGGCATGATAGCTATTATTGTAGGTGAACCAAGGCCAACTCGAGAAGAATCAGAATAAATGGTGAAACGCTCCCTAGGCTCAGGAAGGGTAAGAACAGGAGCAGTGACCAGTTTATCCTTTAACGTATAGAAACTGCGCTCATAATCTTCTGACCATCGGAACTTGACATCTTTCTACGTCAGCTGAGACATCGGTTTGGCAATGATAGAAAAACCCTCCACAAAGCACCGATAATAACCTGCTAAGCCCAATAAACTCCCCACTTCCTTGACATTAGTTGGTCTTTTCCATTCCACTACTGTTGAAATCTTGCTAGGATCAACAGAAATGCCTTCCTGATTAATCACATGATCCAAAAACCCTACTTCTGAAATCCAGAACTCATATTTCTTCAGTTTGGTATAGAATTGATTCTTCCTCAAAGTTTCAAGAACCAGCCTCAAATGCTACTCATGATCCTCCTCAGACTTGGAATAGATCAAAATATCATCAATGAACACTACTACAAAATCATCAAGATATTGATGCAGCATACTGTTCATTTCTTCCATAAAATTAGCAGGAGCATTTGTTAGTCCAAAAGACATAACCTTGTACTCTGGAATAGATCGAATATGCGAACGATTGACTACGCTGGACGATCAACTACGAGAACAATTGACTACGCTGGACGATCTACTAAGACTACTGCATCAACGTACTCAATGTAGGAACGATCGACTATGACCAATACATCGATACGCTCTTCGTTGGATCAGACTGCTCCAACTCTTCTTCTGCTGCATTATGCGTCTTGTGGTAACGATATGTGATCTCTTGCTTGCTTAGCATCCTGATTTACTTGGTATAATTTTTATATTATCAGCTAGTGTAGCCTACCTGTATCCCTTCACATAGGGCACTCGAGGCAAAAAAATACGCACCCCCACAGACTCGACACCATTGAGTATGTGGGTAAAATCCCACAATAGAGGATGGAGGATGAGCAGGCAACCTCCTGTGGGAGGCCTCCCCACCATTTGCTCTTTAGGGTCCATCTCCTTTCCAAACCCCGTAGACGAGGAAGTGTTCCAGCGCCTGTTAAGATATCGAACTACCTAGTTTGTAATATCTCCATAGCTTCATAGGAAGTGAAAATAACATGTCAGACTCTTATACGAAGTGCTGAGTGCACAATCTTCCCAAGGCTCATTCCAGGCAGTTAGGGAGAGAGATATACTCTCCGCGGCCCTAGGAAACAAGGAGCACCTGGGTCGCATGAGAGGCCTTGGTCTTTATGTTCTATGGAAACACGAATTATTAGAGGACTCCGAAGGTTACCAGAGTAGAAAGGGAGCCAAAGCCGAGCACGATGCACGGCTTTGAGAGGAGATTCGTGAATCCCTCAGAAAGGGGATCACTGATGCCGTCAGAGATGAGATACGACGACAGATAGAGAACATTGAGGAAAGGTTTAGGGAAATTAGTTGCAAGCCCCGCTGCTACTGTGCTAGCCAGTCCCCCCAACCATCGGAGTAGCTGCGCGTCCAACCCTACCTCAAAAAGCGATGAAAGATTTTCTGTCGATGACATCCAGGTAATAATTATTATTTCTGGAATGCTCGATCCATTGATAGGCCTGTTGGAGCAGCTAATTTTGTATCGTTATGTAGGAGCTCCAAGTGAAATATACCTCTGTTGCCCTAGACGCTGCTTGGGGCCAAGCGTATCCATCTAGTGCTGAGGCCTTGGTGCACGGTGTAAATCTAGTGTTGGGTTTCGCAAAAGTGAATGTGGATGGTGTTCATGCCAATTTTGAGGTCGTCCCACCGCAGATGCCCCCAAACAACGAGGTCGTCACTCTAGGGCAAGCCATTAGAACATTTATCTAGTGGTCCAAGAGGGACATATGCCTGGAGCTACCTGCACCGGTGTCAACTTCAAGGGAAAGTTCTGCAATGGTGCTAAGTCAACAAGAGCAATCTACACCGGAACTACCTGCACCAGAGTTACCTGCACTGGTGTCAACTTCACGAGAAAGTCCTACATCGGTGCCAAGTCTATGGGAGCTATCGCACTAAAGCCCGGTGCATTACATGCATCGACACCTCATGCCCGGTCGACTTCCGTGAAGTCGACCTCTAAAAAGCGAGGCGGTAAGGGCAAATCAAAGAAGTTCGATGATATCCTCTTCTTGCCGTTGGCCCTGAAATTCATGCTAGGTGAGCCGTTGGTTGTCCCGGTAGAGCACCTCCAAACGCTAGGTTGGCTTGCCAGAGATTGCATCTATGGTACATAGAACATGCCAACATGATCGATGGACAACAGTGCTCGGGTGTCAACGTCAAGTTCAGGCCACATCATCTTCACCACGAGGTTCAAGACTGTGTCTTCATAGTGACCTTCAATAACTTGTTCTTACTGTTCACCCTCGGCGCCTCAATCTTGTGATGTTAGACACTGTAAGTGTGTACAATCACGGTCTATGTTTATGTAATACTGATAAATGTCATATATAACTCGTTGCCTTTGTACATATATATAGATACATGATTTCTACTGCCACATCAAGGAAATCACCGGTAGGTTTCCTCGACCCACACTTGGTCTCCATGCAAAGCATCCAGGAGAAGACATCCTTCATCGAGGGTTACATGACGACATCATTGTTGGCTCACCGCAACAAGTAATTCATACTTTTGCCATACAACCATTGGTAAGTGCTGCACTAGTGGCTATAATTATTGATTTGTACTATATAAGCAATACAAACTTAGGTTTAATGACCATGGTGATATACCTATGTAGGTTCCACTAGATTCTAATTGTAATTATACCAAAATGGAACAAGGTAATATACCTTGATTCCACAAAGAGGACCAAACACAACTTTACAGTTGTCGGACAATTAATCGACAAGTAAACACATTTTCTCTATAGATAACTCTATTGTAGTCTTTCCTTTCTTTGCAATGGCCAAGGCTAACTTTCTGGAATCATGTAGCTCATTCGCCGCATACGTTGCTACTAGAGAGAGATCCAAGGGAGGGATCAGTGCCCTGCGACACGATCTAACTTTTCTGGTATTTGCTAGTACACATTAATTCTATATAACACTTCGTAGTAATGACTCTCGAACTAACTAATTCTATTTTTACGGTGCCACCAGCAGCCGTCGGGCAACACCCATGGATACTATGTTTCCCACAACATGCAACTGCTCCATGGTTCCACGATGACCAACGATCCTCAGGTTTGTCAATCTTGCAATAATTATTTCATACTTATCAATTTATATATATGTACGACTTTAATATTCATAGCGACATGTTGCAACCATCGGTACAACTACGTTGAAATAGGACGAACTCAAATACATTCGAGGATAGTTTGTGTCCTTCTTGTAGCATGAGGTCCTAAATACAAATGGGGAGTTCCACAATGTGGATTGAATTTGACTGGGATAAGACTGAACTTAACATGTGTGTATTTGTTCATGAATGGTTAATTTTAGTTCATTTGAGTTAATTGATTTGTGAAATGGATGTGCTTGTTTTTTAAATGAATGTGAATTAGATGTATACATATATTTGTTGTGTTTCTGCTTGTTTCAGAGGGCATGACTAGCATTTCCTGAGGTTAGCCAATAAACAGAAATAGATTTAGCAATACGAAAGAATATCATAGACGGTTCCTTAGGACAGACCATCTCTGATACCTAAGCTATTGTAACATCCCAAAAATGGATTCGTGTTTCCAATGTAAGAAAATCAGGAGGAATTAAAACTTTTCTTACATCTTGAAGCCCTTGGTTGTTTCTGTAATTCTTTTGAGAAGAATTATAGAAAATCAAAACTAAATCATCATTTGACCCCAATCAAAAACCTCGTTGGCATAGATCTCATGCCAAACCCTTGGGGATGTTTCTCCTGAGTTCTAGGGAGGTTCGACAACACCTCTAAATTACCTCGTGATTTTTAGAAATCATTTGGTAATTCTTGAAGGCAAGTCAAATTCGGTCAAACCCTATTTCTCCTCTTCTGGAATTTTGGGGAAAAATTCAGTGTATGAAAACCTCTAAAAATTTTATGGGAGGTTCCTCCTACTGTCGGCAATCTCCAGTTAAAATCTCGTAAATTTTGGAACTTACTTGATACCTTAAATGGTCCCTCAAAAATCAATTGTTCTAGTTCAAACCCTAAGCGGTTTGCCTTTGTTAAAATGGGTTCGAATTGGGCTCGGGCTCGAGCCACTGGACTCGGTCCCGCCCACTAGCTGTACCAACCTGGTCGTTCGGGCGCTGGGGTCGTGAGCCGTCGGATCGGCGTCGACCGGTCTTCGACCAGCCGAACGGTGGAGCCGTTGCGAACCACCCGGTCTAACTCAGCCGTTGGATCGGCATCGAACGGTCTTTGACCAGTCGAACGATTGAGTCGTCGTAGGCCACTCGATCTAGCTCAGCCTTTCGATTTCAATCCGTCGACCAACGAGTCGTCTCCTTCCTCTGTCAGCGCGTGAGCCTGCAGTGGCGTCGTGCGCAGAGGAGAAAAGCGGTGGCGTGCAGTCCACTCTATGTCCACCTTTAAACGGCTAGCTTTGCGCACATTAAATGCCTGTCGCACTCCTACCTCCGTAGGCCATGACTCAACTGCTCACATCGCTCTCAAGTGCTCTCATGGCAGTGTTGACCCGACTGGAAAAATCCGGCCGTTGCTCTCTGCCATTGCCCTATTTAAACTCCTTTGTGCCTCTCACTTAGCTTCCTTTAGCACTTCCGCAACTCCAGCTAGCATTCACCATTTTGCTTGAGCTGCAGTTCCTTGCAATCTCCTCGACCGCTATTGTTGAGTGTGGGGCTTCCGGTGGAGGCGGTGCAGCGGGGGTTTTCTTCTTCAAGTTCTTGCCCCCTCTGCTTCCCCTTCGCTCTCTGGAGCTTGACCCTCACCCGGTGTGGTTCTCTCTTTGCTCAGGTCGCTGTGGCCTAGTGAGGACCTCACCGCATCCGTTCGGTCACTCGTCGCCGGAGCCACTCCGTGGACTCTGGTCGTTCTTCAGCTCAGGTACTTTCGCATTGCCCTATAGGAGCTTTGTGTGTTTTCATTGCCCTTTTGTATGGTCCGATTCGGGAGTTCTCCCGAGCCATACCTGTTTGACCGCACTCTGTGGTTGTACCACTATTGCAGCCATACTTCGACCAGTACTGGCCGCAGGACAAAACGTTAAACCTTTAGGCACTCAACCCCGCCCTTGGTTGGCGCTGCCTCGTGGTCGGAATTTCGACCAGTCACTGTAGTTTGGTCGTTTCGACCAGGTGCAGTTTTGTTGATGGGTAAATAGGTCGTCGCGTAGTCCCCAGGCCTTATAATTGTAAGGGAAAGACCTACGAGTGATTGTAAGTTCTCCTACAATCACCCCCGTAGTCGTAAGTCTCACTACGACTATGGCCGGGTCATAAGTACTTCTACGACGTGTACCAAGTCGTAAGGCTGTCTACGACTAGCACCCAGTCGTACGTCTTTCTACGACCACTATCTGGTCGTAAATCCTTCCACGCCTATGGTTCAGTCGTAGGTTCTGCTACGACCACTACCTGGTCGTAAGACCTTCTCTTGGTCGCATCTTTAGCATTAAGAATCTAAATCAATTGATTCTCGCTGCTAATTCCTTATAAATCAGTACCTTGCTTCGGTAAGATTTTCAGAAATTTTGTAGAAAAGTTTGCTGTTGAGTCTTTGCATTTTATTCGTTCTTATTGGTTGCTTTTCGCCTTCTCGTTAGGATCCGAAGAGCACATCGACAATATTGTCGACCCTCAGCAACATCCTGACCCACAGCAAGCAGGCAAGCAGTTTGATCATGTTAATCCTATTATTTTTCAAGTCTACTATATTGATTTCAACTCGTATGTATGCATTGCTATTTTGTTGTCAAATTATGGTTAGTGTCCTATAGTTGCATAATCTGTAGGACTTGTTCATCCTCTACTACTATGAGCTTAGGTTATTTACTGTGGTCGGAGTCCGATGGAGGGACTTGGATCACTTAGTAGCTTCCGATTGGAAAATGCTTATCCATGCTTAGTTCGGTAGCGTTGGGCGATCATCGACTTAGTCGATGGTCTTGATCACACAAAAATTATTATTCTTCCATTATGTCCAGCACTTTGTGCTTTGTTAATTTTGTAAATCAAAAACTGAAAATGAAAACTGATTTGGACTTGGGCATAATGGTATGTTGGTGTGGTGTTTTTGGGTGTGATCGGAATGGTGCCCAAGTCATCAAGGACCGAACATCTTGTTACACTAAACCAAGCATTATTGCGTACTAACCACATGAGGGTTATATGGGACCCCTCTTGACTTAGTACTTTGGCGTGTGTTATCTCCGAGTCGCAGGAGGAAAAGTTTTGTGTGTGTGCTGTGTGAAACAGGCCATGTGTCTTTGTGTTTGTGTTGGGTGTGCGGTGGTGGGGATTGCCGGGAAGGTTCTCCACCTCGAGGCGTCGATTGTCCAAGGCTTTACCCTCGACGGGTAGTTGTCCGAGGCTGGGCCACGACCCCGACACAACGTATGGGTTTCTATCCATACGGGCGACTCGAAGTTAACACATAGTATTGGAAACGTCTTGTAGGACTTAGCTGTGCCAGCATACCAAAGGAAGTGTGCTTAATCATGTGGCAAAAAGGCGGTCTGACATGTGTGTAAGTTGGTACACCTTGCAAGGATAAAACTATTCGAATAGCCTTGTCCTAGGTTATGGACACGCTTGGGGAGGTCTTCCAAGAGTTAGACTACAACCTTTGTTTTCAAACTTAAAACTGGTCGTGGGTGGTATGAATGGGTAATTCATGCTATTGTCGTGGTGACTGGCGGGCTAGTCACTTCCAGGATTGTTGTTGTCATCTATCTACTGTTATATTGTTGTCATTTGCCTTTATTTGAACATTAAAAACAGATTTGTTAAAATTGCTTTCAATCTATTATATTATTGCAAATGAAAACTTGCTTTATGCTAAAATGAAACATACAGCCTACTTTTGATTAAGCTTGCATGTAGTATATGTACAGGTTTGTTACTCCACACGTAAGTCTTGCGGGTACATTCAAAGTACTCACCGGCTTTTGCCGGCTGCTTTTGTTTGCAGGGGAAGAAGGTGAGCCCCAAGGGCCTCACTTTTGTGAGATGTGCTTCGGGTTTAGCGACTAGCTTGGCGGTCCGGTCGGTTGCCTTGTGGGTTAAGGGCCTCGGCTCTTTTGCTTATAGCCATCTTATGGCACTTTTGCTTCCGCTGTCTATCTTCTTTTGTCCATGGATGTATTTGGCCAGTCGGCCACTCTGTTGTAAATTGCTATCTTCTAGTTATGTTATCTTTTGGATTGTTGTTTATGCTTCGGTTCTATGTGAATGAATGGAATTGATGCATGAACTTTGTAAAGAGGTGTGTATACTGCATTTCTGGGAAGTATACATGTCTCGAGTCTCGGATTATCTGCTTTGTGATGCTAGGACCGAATGGATGGTTAAGCATTACAAGCCGGATAAATCGGGGTCTCACAAGGTTTGGTATCAGAGCCATACTGACCGTAGTAACCCAAGCTTGGTCGTCTTTTAGGATATTTTGGGAAATCTTATTTTCAAAGTATCAAATGATTTATGAAAACTTAAGGAATTCTCAGATTTTATTCCTTACCTATCTTAGCTTTCTTCTCTTGTCTTACTCTAATTTGAGCTTTGAAAATTGTTTACCTCTCCTTTCTTCAAAGATAGTTGTTGGTGTTTGGGAACTATGAGCTTGGCAAATTGAAGTGCTTAGGGTTTTGAAGTTTCTGGACTGAAGATTTCGGCTAGAGGCTTGGATGCGGGATCTGGACAACACGTCTCAGTTTCCAGACAGCAAGCTCAATGGTTTCTGATCGGACCACTGAGCTTGTCAAATTGAAGTGTGCCAGATTTTGAAGTTTCTAGAATGGAAGACTTCGACTGGAAGCTTGGTTGCAAAACCACTACAGCAACCTCAATTTCCGGACAGCAAGCTCAAAGGTTCTAAATGGGGTAGATGGGTAAGATGTGATACTAGTTAGCTATGTATCTAACACTATTTTCGTTGATTGAACCTTACTCTTTAATGGTATTATATCTTACCTTAATCTTCTGGTTTTTATCTTCTCAATCAATTACTCGTTCATTCAATACGGGTTAGTTGCATTGGGAAGATGAGCTTTGGTTTTATGATTCTGTGCTGTTTTGGAGTCTTTTTATAAACATGTTTAAGTTTATGCACTTACTGTTTTGGCTTTCGGTTAGAGTGATATCCCATTCCCCTAGTCGTCAGCTTTTCGCTTTCTTTTGGCTTTGAATTTGGAGTCTAGTTTAACCAAAGTTTATTGTAACAGGATGGCGGGCCTTTTCATAGCTGCCAAGGCGATCGACTAGTCCGGACGAGGATCTTCCTCCTCCTCTGACCATGGCCGAGGTCCTTCTTGAGATCGAGCGCAACCGTGCAGAGGATAGGAGAGTTCTTCTGGACGTTATCGCGCGCAACACTTCGGCTCTTTCCGGTGCCTCAGGATCGGGGCAAGGGAGTGGGCCCCAGTCTCGTGGGGGACTGGCAGAGTGTCTTCGCACCCAGCCCCCTACCTTTTCTAGATCGGAGGACCGCTTGATGCGCACGATCGGTTCCGTGCGGTTGGCGAACCTTCAGATAGCGCAGCGCGGAGCACGAGTAGGCGCTGTTCGCATCGCACCAGCTGGAGGGTGCCGCTTTGTCTTGGTGGGAGAGCTTCCTCGCCATGCAGCCTGACGGTCACACCGTCACTTGGGAGGAGTTCCGTACTGCCTTCCGTCGATCTCACATTCCTTCCGGCTTGATGAAGCTGAAGAAGAAGGAATTCTTGTCGCTCAGGCAAGGGCGTCATTCAGTCACGGAGTACCTGTACGAGTTCAACCATTTGGCTCGTTATGCTCTGAAAGAGGTGGCCACTGATGAGGCCAAGCAAGAGAAGTTCAAGGATGGTTTGTCTGAGGAGCTTCAGGACAAGCTATCTATCGTTGACTTCCATGATTTCCAGGCCTTGGTGGACAAGGCCATCGTTGCTGAGCACGCAGGGAGAGCACTTGTGGATTCCCGCAAGCGCAAGTGGGAGGCCCACAAGTCGTAGCCAGCGATTCTTTCCGTTCTTGTGTTGGGCGGTCTCGGGGTCCGTCCTCGGCCTTGGCGCCCGAGATCGTCGGCCAAGACTCGCCGCGCCGCGAGCCGTGCCCCAATCACGTGCACTGCGAATCAGCGAGAGGCCTCCGCACATTGCGGATGTCACCGCTTCTTCGCAACAACAAGGGGCATTATGCAAATAATTGCCCCAAGAAGACAGAGGCGACCCCTCGTCCTAATGGAGGGCGCGGGCAGGAGGTGGTCCTTTCGGGATCGGAAGGTGGTCCCTACGCCGGGGAATGGGCGGAGGTCGCGCCAACCTCATCTCCGCGGAGGAAGCACGGGAGGCACCCGGCGTGGTCTTTAGAGTCGCTTCTGTTAACTCTCATTCACTCTTTGTTTTGTTTGATTCAGGGAGCATCTCATTCTTTCGTTTAGTCTTTTGCTTACATTAGTGAGCTCCTTTTTACTCCATTGTTGGTCGTTGCTCATTCGCTCTCTGGTTGGAGATGAGGCGAGTTGGAGTGTAGGGATGTTCCAATTGAGATTGAGGGCGTGAAATTCTTCGCGAATCTTATCCTCCTCCATTCAGCAAGTCTAGATGTAATTCTTGGCATGGATTGGTTGTCTCAGCATAAGGGACACATCGATTGTGCCAAGAAGTGTGTCTCTCTATCTAGTCTTTCGTGGCGGGTTAAGCTTTTCACCACCGGCCGCTAGGTCCGCATCTCTTCGCTAGGCGAAGCCCGCTCTAGATATTAGTGAGGTCCCAGCGGTTTGTGACTTCATTGATGTCTTTCACGAAGACCTTCGAGGGATGCCACCAGTTCGAGACCTCGAGTTTGTCATTGAGTTGGTTCACGGTACTGCCCCAATTTCAAAGAGGCATTATCGGATGCCACCGAACGAGTTGGTGGAGTTGAAGAAACAACTGAGTGAGCTGCAAGAAAAAGGCTTCATCCGCCTAGCTCATCTCCGTGGGGTTGTCACGCAATCTTCGTAAAGAAGAAGGACAATACTTTATGCATGTGCGTTGATTACCGTCCGCTTAATGAGGTAGCGGTAAAGAACAAGTATCCATTGCCCGCATTGATGATCTCTTTGATCAATTAACTAGAGCAGTATTCTCCAAGATTGATTTGAGGCGGGATATCATCAAGTTCGGATCGACTGAAGATATTCAAAGGCGGCTTTCTCTACTCGCTATGGCTTGTATGAGTACACCGTCATGTCATTTGGCTTAACCAATGCTCCGCCTTGTTCATGAACCTCATGAATTCGGTATTCATGGAGTATTTGGATAAGTTTGTCGTGGTCTTCATCGATGATATTCTCATCTATTCCAAGGATGAGGAGGAACATGATGAGCATCCGAGGCTTGTGTTAGGCAAGCCGGGAGCACCGGTGTATCACGAAGTTCAGCAAGTCGCGTTACGGTTGAAGGAAGTGGCCTTCTTGGGTCATGTTCTTTCCGCGGAGGCATAGCCGTTGATCCTAGCAAGGTCGTGATGTTCTTTCTTAGGTTCACCTACTTGATGGCAGAAGTGCGGAGTTTTCTTGGTTTAGCGAGGATATTATCGTCGCTTTATCGAGAACTTCTCAAGATCGCTGAAACCGATGTGAAGTTGCTCATGAAGGACAAGAAGTTCTTATGGTCCGATGCTTGTGAGGAAAGTTTCCAAGTACTCAAGAAGCGTTTGACCACCGCTCCCGTCCTCGTTCTTCCCGATATCCATCGAGGCTTCGATATCTTTTGCGACACTTCTCGTCGAGGACTCGGTTGTGTCCTTATGCAAGAAGGCAAGGTAGTGGCCTATGCATCAAGGCAATTGAGACCTCATGAACTCAACTATCCCACCCATGACTTGGAATTGGCTGCTGTGGTTCATGCACATAAGCTTTGGCGACATTACCTCATCGGTAATCGCTGCGAAGTGTATTTGGATCACAAAAGCCTAAAGTATTTGTTCACTCAACCAGATCTGAACCTCAGGCAAAAGAGATGGTTGGAGTTGATCAAGGACTATGACATGGGTATTCACTACCATCCGGGCAAGGCTAATGTCATTGCCGATGCGCTTAGTCGCAAAGCGCATTGCAATGCCTTGCTGCTCCAGGAGCATCAACCCATTCTTATGGAGGAATTCCAGCGTCTCAACTTGGGATTGGTTGAGCATGGTTCCCTCGCTGCCTTGGTTGTGCAACCAACCTTGGTGGATCGGATTAAGATCGCTCAGCAATCGGATGCTGGAATAAGCCGCATCAAGGAAAATATCGAGGCGCAGACGACCAAGTGCTTCTCTGAGGATGAGCATGGTGTTGTAAGGTTCGGGCAACGCCTTGTAGTTCCAAAGGACATGGAATTGCGGGATTTGATTCTTCGCGAAGTCCATGATTCGCCTTTGTCTATTCATCCCGGGGCCACAAAGATGTATCAAGATCTCCGTCAAGGATTTTGGTGGACCCGAATGAAGAGGGAATTACGAAGTTCGTTCTTAGAGTCGGCGTATATGTCGTCGTGTCAAGGCCGAACATCGGCGTCGATGGGGCCTTGCTTGATTGCCTATTCTGAATGGAAGTGGAGTCGATCGGGATGGACTTTATCACGGTCTACCCAGTGTCGCCTAAGGAAGCGACGCCATTTGGGTGCGTCATCGATCGGTTGACTAAAGTGGCTCATTTCATTCGGTCAAGACGCATGACTTCTCGTGGGACTCTAGCTGAGCTCTATATCGCGAATTGTAAGTTTGCATGGGATCACAAGGCGATCATTTACGATCGTGGTTCTGCTTCACTTCTCGATTTTGGCATAGTCTACAAGAGGCTATGGGAACCCGTCTTACCTTTAGCACCGCGTATCACCCCCAAACTTATGGTCAGACTGAGAGGGTCATCCAAGTGTTGGAGGGCATGCTCCGTGCTTGTGTTCTCTCATATGAAAAGAATTGGGAGAAATGCTTGCCTTTTGCCGAGTTTTCCTACAACAACAGTTTTCAAGCCAGTCTCGGCATGGCACCTTTCGAGGCCTTATATGGGAGAAAGTGCAGAACCCCGTTAAATTGGTCTGAGACCGGTGAAAGACCTTTTTTTGGCCCGGACTCGATCAATGAGGCCGAGAGTCAAGTCCAGCTTATTCGTGATCGTTTACGCACAGCTCAATCCAGCCAAAAGAGCTATGCAGATCGCCGTCGACGTGAATTGAGCTTCGAGCCTAATGACTTTGTTTATCTCAAAGTCTCTCCTTTGAAGGGCCATCAGCGTTTCGGCGTAAAGGGCAAGTTAGCTCCTCGATACGTCGGTCCTTACCGAGTTATCGAGAAGAAAGGAGCTGTTGCCTATAAGTTGGAATTGCCAGCCGCACTTGAAGGGGTACATGATGTGTTCCATGTATCCCAATTAAAGAAGTGCCTCCGTGTTCCAACTGAGGAAGCTCCGTTGGAAACTCTCGATGTTCAATAAGATTTGACCTATCGTGAGCACCCTGTTCGCATACTCGATGAGACTGAACGAAGAACAAGGAATAAAACCATAAAATTCCTTAAATTTCAGTGGTCAAACCATTCTGAGGATGAGGCTACTTGGGAAAGGGAAGATCTTCTCCGTGCCGACTATCCATCTTTCTTTACCGAGTAAGCCAAATCTCGGGACGAGATTTTTGTAAGGGGGGGGGGGGAGGTTTTGTAACATCCCAAAAATGGATTCGTGTTTCAAATGTAAGAAAATCAGGAGGAATTAAAACTTTTCTTACATCTTGAAGCCCTTGGTTGTTTCTGTAATTCTTTTGAGAAGAATTATAGAAAATCAAAACTAAATACTCATTTGACCCCAATCAAAAACCTCCTTGGCATAGATCTCATGCCAAACCCTTGGGGTTGTTTCTCCTGAGTTCTAGGGAGGTTCGACAACACCTCTGAATTACCTCATGATTTTTAGAAATCATTTGGTAATTCTTGAAGGCAAGTCAAATTCGGTCAAACCCTATTTCTCCTCTTCTGGAATTTCTGGGGGAAAATTCAGTGTATGAAAACCTCTGAAAATTTTATGGGAGGTTCCTCCTACTGTCGGCAATCTCCAGTTAAAATCTCGTAAATTTTGGAGCTTGCTTGATACCTTAAATGGTCCCTCAAAAATCAATTATTCTAGTTCAAACCCTAACTGGTTTGCACTGTTCCCTAGGTTCGAATTGGGCTCAGGCTCGAGCCACTGGACTCGGTCCCGCCCACTAGCTGTACCAATCTGGTCGTTCGGGCGCTGGGGTCGTGAGCCGTCGGATCGGCGTCGAACGGTCTTCGACCAGCCGAACGGTGGAGCCGTTGCGAACCACCCGGTCTAACTCAGCCGTTGGGTCGGCATCGAACGGTCTTCGACCAGTCGAACGATTGAGTCGTCGTAGGCCACTCGATCTAGCTCAGCCTTCCGATTTCAATCCGACGACCAACGAGTCGTCTCCTTCCTCTGTCCGCGCGCGCGTGAGCCCCTGCCGTGGCGTGCGTAGAGGAGATAAGCGGTGGCGTGCAGTCCACTCTATGTCCACCTTTAAACGGCTAGCTCTGCGCGCATTAAATACCTGTCGCACTCCTACCTCCGTAGGCCATGACTCAACTGCTCACATCGCTCTCAAGTGCTCTCATGGCAGTGTTGACCCGACTGGAAAAATCCGGGCGTTGCTCTCTGCCATTGCCCTATTTAAACTCCTTTGTGCCTCTCACTTAGCTTCCTTTAGCACTTCCGCAACTCCAGCTAGCATTCACCATTTTGCTTGAGCTGCAGTTCCTTGCAATCTCCTCGACCGCTATTGTTGAGTGTGGGGCTTCCGGTGGAGGCGGTGCAGCGGGAGTTTTCTTCTTCAAGTCCTTGCCCCCTCTGCTTCCCCTTCGCTCTCTGGAGCTTGACCCTCACTCGATGTGGTTCTCTCTTTGCTCAGGTCGCTGTGGCCTAGTGAGGACCTCACCGCATCCTTTCGGTCACTCGTCGCCGGAGCCACTCCGTGGGACTCTGGTCGTTCTTCAGCTCAGGTACTTTCGCATTGCCATATAGGAGCTTAGGTGTGTTTTCATTGCCCTTTTGTACGGTCCGATTCGGGAGTTCTCCCGAGCCATACCTGTTTGACCGCACTCTGTGGTCGTACCACTATTGCAGCCATACTTCGACCAGTACTGGCCGCAGGGCAAAACGTTAAACCTTTAGGCACTCAACCCCGCCCTTGGTTGGCGCTGCCTCGTGGTCGGAATTTCGACCAGTCACTGTAGTTTGGTCGTTTCGACCAGGTGCAGTTTTGTTGATGGGTAAATAGGTCGTCGCGTAGTCCCCAGGCCTTATAATTGTAAGGGAAAGACCTACGAGTGATTGTAAGTTCTCCTACAATCACCCCCGTAGTCGTAAGTCTCACTACGACTATGGCCGGGTCATAAGTACTTCTACGACGTGTACCAAGTCGTAAAGTACATCTCGACTAGCACCCGATCGTGCGTCTTTCTACGACCACTATCTGGTCGTAAATCCTTCCACGCCTATGGTTCGATCGTGAGTTACGCTTTCGACCACCGCTGGTCGTAAGACCTTCTCTTGGTCGCATCTTTAGCATTAAGAATCTAAATCAATTGATTCTCGCTGCTAATTCCTTATAAATCAGTACCTTGCTTCGGTAAGATTTTCAGAAATTTTGTAGAAAAGTTTGCTGTTGAGTCTTTGCATTTTATTCGTTCTTATTGGTTGCTTTTCGCCTTCTCGTTAGGATCCGAAGAGCACATCGACAATATTGTCGACCCTCAGCAACATCCTGACCCACAGCAAGCAGGCAAGCAGTTTGATCATGTTAATCCTATTATTTTTCAAGTCTACTATATTGATTTCAACTCGTATGTATGCATTGTTATTTTGTTGTCAAATTATGGTTAGTGTCCTATAGTTGCATAATCTGTAGGACTTGTTCATCCTCTACTACTATGAGCTTAGGTTATTTCTCGTGGTGGGGTCAGATGGAGGACTTGGATCACTTAGTAGCTTCCGATTGGAAAATGCTTATCCATGCTTAGTTCGGTAGCGTTGGGCGATCATCGACTTAGTCGATGGTCTTGATCACACAAAAATTATTATTCTTCCATTATGTCCAGCACTTTGTGCTTTGTTAATTTTGTAAATCAAAAACTGAAAATAAAAACTGATTTGGACTTGGGCATAATGGTATGTTGGTGTGGTGTTTTTGGGTGTGATCGGAATGGTGCCCAAGTCATCAAGGACCGACCTTTGTTAGACTACAACCTTTGTTTTCAAACTTAAAACTGGTCGTGGGTGGTATGAATGGGTAATTCATGCTATTGTCGTGGTGACTGGCGGGCTAGTCACTTCCAGGATTGTTGTTGTCATATATCTACTGTTATATTGTTGTCATTTGCCTTTATTTGAACATTAAAAACAGATTTGTTAAAATTACTTTCAATCTATTATATTATTGCAAATGAAAACTTGCTTTATGCTAAAATGAAACATACAGCCTACTTTTGATTAAGCTTGCATGTAGTATATGTACAGGTTTGTTACTCCACACGTAAGTCTTGCGGGTACATTCAAAGTACTCACCGGCTTTTGCCGGCTGCTTTTGTTTGCAGGGGAAGAAGGTGAGCCCCAAGGGCCTCACTTTTGTGAGATGTGCTTCGGGTTTAGCGACTAGCTTGGCGGTCCGGTCGGTTGCCTTGTGGGTTAAGGGCAAACTGGTCGGCTCTTTTGCTTATAGCCATCTTATGGCACTTTTGCTTCCGCTGTCTATCTTCTTTTGTCCATGGATGTATTTGGCCGGTTGGCCTCTCTGTTGTAAATTGCTATCTTCTAGTTATGTTATCTTTTGGATTGTTGTTTATGCTTCGGTTCTATGTGAATGAATGGAATTGATGCATGTACTTTGTAAAGAGGTGTGTATACTGCATTTCTGGGAAGTATACATGTCTCGAGTCTCGGATTATCTGCTTTGTGATGCTAGGACCGAATGGATGGTTAAGCATTACAAGCCGGATAAACCGGGGTCTCACAGCTATCACAGACGATTTCATCTACAAACCATCTGTGATACATCAGCTATCACAGATGGTTTCATCTACAAACCGTTTGTAATACATAAGCTATCACAGACGGTTTCACAAACCGTCTATGATAGTCAACTATTATAGACGGTTCTGAGTTAATAACCATCTGTGATAGTCTACATCAGAGACAGTTCGAAAACCGTCTGTGATGATCTCATGTTATTATTGACCCATAAACTCAGACGGCTCATGAAACCGTCAGCGATAACATTTTTGAGCCGTCTGTGATGACCTTTTCTAGAGTAGTGACTTAGTCATTTTAATTTATTTATTTCACCAGAAGGAACATCAACTCACATTGAATTAAAAAAATCTTCAAACTAGTTACGAATATTGTATTAAAATACGTACATTGCTTCATCGAATTCGAATAAAACAACATTTCAAATGGTAAAACTCCATACCACATTGTATGAATACTATCAGTGATCTAATACCGATCTTACATATAATTATTTCTTTCAGGGGAACTCCTAGAAAATAAAACCATGCAAAGAATGACAAGGGGGTTTTATACAGGTTCAGGCCTTCTTTGAAGAGAATAATAACCCTACTCTTGTATGGCTATATTGAGTGTGTTAATTACAACCAAGATTACAGCTAAAGCCTAATGTCTTGTGCTTCTGATTGCGCTATCCTCCGATCGATGTCCCTATCGTCTACTGACTTCAACCTTTCTATAGTGCATAAAGGGGTGACAGTTTCTCTAGGCCAAGAGGCACCTCACCGTTTCGGATGATAAAACAGTTAATGGAAGTTACTGTCATAGAGGCAACACCCACATGTCACTAGGCAGTTGCAATTAGAGGTAGAGAAACGAACATGCAGTTATTCCAGAGAATAAACGCATATGCTAACTGCTCTGAGCATTTAACACATCACATAACACTCTTTGATCGACTAGGCTCGCAAGTCTGCAGGCTTCAACAATCAGAAGGTTGTGGTAACCAAGTTAGTCGTAGGACGTTCTACGACTATAAAGTAGTTGTAGCAGGACTTACAACTTCATCATGATCGTAGAAAGGTATACAACCATGGGGCGATCGTAGAAAGGCTTATGATCACATAGCTAAGTTTCTCCCTTGTAAACATTTAAGGGGTATATTCATGCACAACATAAGATATTGCCATCTATAATAAGAATTAAAGATAAATAATAAAATGAGGATTGTTATATCCTCATTATCTAGCCCCCCAACTTCAAGTGAAAATGACTTCTTTGGAAAAGAGGTCGTAGAATAAAGGCGGTCGAAAGCAAAGCTTTTTTTACTAGTATTTCATTCGACCAGAAACAAACTTGGCTAACAAGGTAATTTCACTTGAGTTGTAAAGACATGGTCGGTTATCTCGAATAGAGCAATTTAAGAATTCCAATCGACCTTCACAGATCTGTCTGTTGGAGTAGTTCCCGAAGAAGTAGTAACTGTTGAGCTCCTATGATTTTTAACTCAAGTGTGCGACTATAAAAACTTACCGCAGGTGTGATTTTAGGGTTTTTACTTTTCTCTAGTGTAACACCCCAGACCAACCTAAGCCTGGAATGCTACCACACTAGCATAACTACAAATTAAACAAAGACATTTCCTTCTAAATTTCGGCAAAATATCCTTTGAATTACTAATCATTCTGAAGTCTTCACAGCAAACAATAATAATAAGCAATTATCCAAACGGACAGTTTAAAATATAATCATAAGAGTAACATCCATAATACGCTATCCAACTCGAACAGAAGTTATCCAAGACGTAAAGCGTAACGAAACGAATCTCAAGCAATTTATTCAAAATATGAGTTATCGGTCAAATGGTTTAGTCAGCTGAAAGTTTATTTGTGCAAATGTGCGACCAAGCTTAATTCTACTCCCTCCCATGCATGCCGTCCACAAACGAAGTACCTAAAAACACAACATCAGCAAGAGTGAGTCCAAGACTCAGCAAAGTACAATTAGTAAGACAATAACATATGCAACTGTAACCATCAACATCCATCCACAATTCTCAATAATAGGCATGTCACATGCTTATGCGATGCAAACTGTTCAAATGCACTTTTCTTTCTCTCTTTTGCATATACCGGTATTGCGGAGTATGCATCCGTCGATGCATACCCATGCCTGTGCCTTCTAGCACAACGACCACAACCCATACTCCACAAGTATGGGGACCAAAAGCCCGTCATATTCATGACGGGGACCTCAATCAATGCTTGGTCACCACGTGACCAAGCCTCCAATATGGTGGCACGATGCACATGTGCAGAACTTTAAATCATCATACAGAAATAAGAATTACTTGTACCTCTAGCATTCATAATCATTGACATTCATAGCATTCTAGCTTCTATGCACATCGCTATATTCTCATAATGTAATAGCATGAACAATCGCTCAAAAATAGTCTACCACTAATTGTACTTGCCTTTTTCCTGCTACGAGGCGCGAAGACGCAGGGATGGTGCCTCTACTCCGGAACTCCGCCTCCTACACAAGAATTGTGCTAACAATAAATACGCTGAGAAAAAGAACTCCGATTACGCCCCTCAACCCAAATCCTCGAGACCTGGGGCTCGAGTAGAAGTTCTACCCAATTCCCCCGGTAGTCTAGTATAAAACTTGCCTGGACAGCAGTACTAAAAATATCATAACTTTCACTACTAAACTCGGAACAGGGTGATCTTGGTCTCTTTGGAACCATGACAAAACAGTATATGAAAACCTAGTTGGGCAAGTCCCCTGATTTGGCCTCCTACTAATTCTTGTGTTCAGGTAAAATTTCTGTCTCTACAAGTCTGACAGTCAGGAAACAGCGGCGGTAAAAATTCCATAACTTTTGATTGCCAACTCTAAAAATTGTATTATTTATCAACTTGGAAATCTTACTGAATTCTATACAATATTTATTTTGGGTGGCCTTTCTGATTCGGCCTCTAAATAATTGATAATAGCCAGACAAGACAATCTGCCAATTCTCGTCAGCTCTCCTGAACAGTCACAGTAAAACTACCATAACTTCTAAACCGTAAGTCCAAATTAGGTGATCTTAGTTCCTAACGAAAGATAAAACCGAGGGCTATAACTTCCTAAGAGGAGGTCAGATCATAAAATGTACATATCGTATGCAAAATGGACGAGCAACAGCGCTGAACAAAACTGATCTGCTACCTCCTCTTGGGCGGCCCTCCAACAGTGGTCTCCTCGCCTTTCCTCCAATGGACCGCAGCAAGGAGCTTCGCTGGGGAGGGAGGTGGTGCTGCTAGGGAGGTGGTGGTGCAAGGGTGGTGCAAGGGGGAGAGGGGTGGTGGCTATGGGGGGGAGAGGGGAGAGTGGGGGGTGGGGGGTGGCTTGGGTTTGGGGCGCCCCCCCCCCTCTTGGCCGGTGTCCCCTCTTGGGCCTAATGGGCCACGTCCCGCGACCTAGGTTGGTGAAATTTTATAGATAACCCCTTTTTTCCTGAAAAATTCTATTCTTTTACTATGGTTTTCTCCCCCCGGCTTCCTTTCTAATTACCCGATTATGTTTCGGGGTATTACATCTAGTTGCTTCAACTATTCCTCAAGCCCTCGTTTGTCTCCACTACCAACCAAATCGCACTCATCCTTGAAACATTCCAAACTCAAATCCACCTCATTTAGAGAAGATGGCCAGAACCGCTTCTAAGTGGGTAGAATCGGAGATGGATGGGGCGAAGATGAAAGCTCTGGTCGCTGCTGGGAAGATCCCAAAGGAGTACGTGAAGTGGATTGACAGTGTTGGATAACACTAGTCGTCTGCCACTAGCCTTCTAGGCAGATTTGTTGGATTCCAGTGTTCCACGCGTACTATGAGTGTGGCTTGCGATTGCTTGCTCACCCTTTCCTCACTCTTGTACTCGAGCAATTTGGGGTGGAATTGGTGAACCTTGTTCCCAATTCCATCACATTGATGAGCGTGCTCATGTATTTGTGTGAGGCTTACCTGGGGATCCTACTACACCTGGGGCTCTTCCAATACTACTATGGGATGAGCAAACAGACTAGGATCATGGGGAACTGTGGTTTGAAGCTCCACGATCGGAAGACGAAGGAGTACATCCAGATATTCACCCGGTCGTCATGGCCGGGATGGAAAAAGAAGTGGTTCTACTGGGAGACAACCAGGGAGGACAACCTCTCCTTCATGGGAGAAGCCGTAGAGAAGATCTCTTCCTGGGATTCGACTATTGGAAATATGCCCTAGAGGCAATCATAGAGATGATGATATTTCATGATATTCATGATTTTAATAATATGTTATCGTGTTCCTTGAATGAATCATTTGTTATAGATCAATAAGTATGACTTGTTGGTGGAACTCTTTAACTTATATGATGTCATTCTAAATGTATCCCTAGTCGGAGGCCACTGGTCGGAACACCAGTGACTCTATGATTAGCACATGTATTGATTGATGACATGGGTTCACCAGTCATGGATATGGGGATGTCGAATCAATAATGTGAGTACATATTAGAGAACATGGGGTTAGATAGACCCATCATTGAGATACTATTGAGATTGTTATGAATCTTTGTGTCATTAGTTGGTCTCAAGTAATGATGATGTATAATCCTTAGACCTGAGATCAGCATGGTTCCCTACATGTGTAATAGCACTCTTAGGGGTTGCCAAACACTACTCGTAACAGGGTAGTTATGAAGGTAGCTTTCGGGTATGCTATAAAACATGCGGAGGGATATGACTGGTCGAGATGGGATTTGCCCCTCCTAACATAACAGGAGAGATGTCTCTGGGCCCCTCGTGGTGATCGGATAAAAAAGTGCATGGCCATGCCACTAGTGGTCAAAGTGTCCACCGCATGAAGTTATCCGACACTCAATCGAGAAAGTATTGAACAGTACATGGATGACACAACATCTCACTTGGAGTTCCAATAGACATCGTGAGGCAAAGGGAGAATGCATGAGTAGGTCGCTTAGTTCGATCAGTTACAGACTGGTCGTATGGAGATACGATCTAGTCGTAGATTGATCGAACGTAATCACAAAATAGTAAGGACCTGGTCGTAAGGAGTTACGAATCGGTCGGGCCAAATCTGATCGGTCTTATGGAATCTGAATGATCGCAAGTGATGAGAACCTGGTCATAGATCATATTACATCAAGGTTCCTCCGCTATTCTATGTGTATTTGGCAATCGTTATGTGCTGCTAGGTACAGCTAACGACTGGTGGTCAGAAAGAGTTTCCGAGTCATAACCGATTGCGCATGAACTTGTAGGGTCGCACACTTAAAGGGCTAGGATCTGTTTTGGATGGTGATCTTGAGAGACCACGTGAGAGGTCCTCCACTCTGAGTGATGAGTATTTGACAAGTGTGTTGATTAGATTGAGAGTTGGGTTTTTCGGTTTGAACTGCTTACGGCCGAGTCGAAATCGGAACTACATTTGTGTATGGAGCGGAAGTTCGATAATCGAACTCTGGGGTGTTGGAAAAGGAACTTCCGATTTATACGGGTTTAGGTCTCGGTGAAGGAAATCGGAACTTTCGCACAAGGGTAGCGGAGTGTCAGATATCACGACATTGAGTGTTCTCGAGATATCAAATCGAATTAAATATCCGGAAAGTCGGTTGTTAGGATATCGGAAGTACCGCAGTGTTGGCGCGAACTTCCGATATTCTGACAAATCGCGGATGTTCGAAATCGGAACTTCATTTGTGGTAAAATCTTGGAACTTCCGATTGTGTCGAATCTGTGCGAGAGAAGATTATTTTGTGATTTTGATCTTGTATGAGTTTGAGTCTTATACAAATGTTGATGCTATGTTATTGTGCAATGCTATGTGATGTGTTTGTGTGCATGTTGTTGATGCAGGGCATCAAGATGGAGTCGTGGCGAGACACGTGGACCGGACTAAGCGCGGGGCGTTGAGGTCGAGCGGTCGGGATGTGTCGAAGACGGCGTGAATCTTGAAGCGGTTGCGAGTCGTGAACAACAAGGTGTACGGGAGGCTTCGGAAGGTGCGCAAGGCGAAAGGGTCTTTTCGCATAAGCGGCAAAAGTGGAGGCGGTTCCGTTCGGGTGTAGCGGGCTTAATGGGTTGGAGGCCCATTAGCAAAGGCTATAAATAGGGGAGAACCCTGGAGTTAGGGTTAGACCTTTTGAGAGAAAATTAGGGTTAGCTCTAGAAAAGGATTTGCTTTGCTTTTTGAGAGCTTGTTGAGAGGGAGAGTATGAACTGAAATCTTTTGTAATCATTCCTCTTTGCTTTATCTCTGTAATCAGTGTTTCAATCCAATGAAATCTGAGGTTTTGATTATTTGACTTTGCAACTCTCTCTCTCTGTTCATGTTGAATATCTAGGGTTTTGGCATATCTTTTGATTCGTTTTATGAGATAGCATGAAACTTCATATCTAGAATCGTTTTGGTATTGCTATTACTTCCTCAAAGTTTCATGCTCTAAGAATCTGAGAATCTCGCTTATCATTGGTTTTGGTGTTTCTTGCCCCTTCTTCAAGAAATCCGTTTTTGGTTCGATTATTGAATCTTTGGTTGCGATTCTTCTCCATAAGGTCAAGATGGTGTTTAGGATGATGTCCTGTAAAACTTGGCCTGAGAAGAGCATTCAAGATTAAGTAGTTTGGATTTTGGGCAAAACTCGGCGTTCTATTCTTGGTCGATAATCAGACTTAGATTTTATGCGTGAAGTACCGCAAGCGGAACTTTCGCGATATACACTGCGGAACTTCCGCAATCTACTGCCCGGAACTTCCGATTTCCAGAAGAACAGCCTGAAACTTGTTTTTGTTATTTGATCTTGCTTCATTTACCTTCTTTAGATCTTCAGAGATCTTTGTAGGCTGGTTTTAAATACAGTGAAGGGGAGTATTAATTTTTAGGCACCATTCACCCCCCCTCTGTTGCCATTTCGGTCCTTCAGATCTGAATTCGTATAGGGCACAAGTTCCTAATGGGCCTCAAGTTCGAGACCCATCATGGATACCTATATAAAGACGGGCGGTGGCATGGGGTGAGGGTAGAGGAAGATCTTAGGAAGAACTCCCGAAACCCTAATAGCCACGCCTTCTGAATCACGCTGCCGGTACTAACACTCCAGCACGTGGTGATCCTGCCCCGTACATGTGAATACCTCGGAGGTATTGTTGCGAAACATCAGCACTAGGACGATCCGCGACTCGTGAAAATCACCGGAGTCGAAGGAGAAGTCGTGTGGTGAGTACGACCACTCGGAGGAGCAGACGCGCGGCGAGTGCGACCACTCGAAACAGGAGACGCGTCGTGAGTACGACTACGACTGCATCAACTTGCTACAACGACTCTACTTCCGCTACGAGTCGGTGCTCCTAGTAGTAATCTCGTGATCTATTACTAGCGGTGGTTCCTTGGTAGCGCGGTGAAATTTTTGTTTGTGCTATCGTAGCCTTGCCCATAACCTAACAGTGGTATCAGAGCCATGCCGTTTGGTTTTAGATTCGGATTGCTCACATATTGTGATATGTGGCAGTTATAGATGTGATCTATTTCTGTTTCTGCTGGTCGATTTGATCGTCCATGCTTTTTGCTGGTAAGTGGGTTTTCTTATTCGTTATTCCGTGATCATGCTTGCATGCTCGTATCACGACAAGGCTCTTCCGGTTAGTTTCCGCCATCAGGGCAGACAGTGATCGTAAATCCATTGGAGCACGCGAAGATCAATGTGGTTGATCAAATCGGAGTTACGATCGAATAGTACCGGATGTTTTATTGGGCTTGTTCACGATCACATTGCATGATACTCCTACCGGTCGGAATTCCGCCATCAGAGTATGCCGCAGTGTGTGGTCGTGTTAAGGCAATGATTAGATCGGTTTGGAATAGGGTTAATATGTTTGATTTGATGATTTCCAAGGCTCGGTTTCGTGAATAACACAAATATAGACCACCGTGCTGGGTAATCGGACCGCGCTTTTTGTAGTGTGTGTTATTATTGCCCGATAGAATGCGATTCTATGGCTAACTTGTTTTTGCAGGTTTTTATGAATAGTATGACCCATGATGTATGAGATGCATGCATGTGTATAATGTTTATGACCTGCGTGTCATGTTTATTGTAGCCCAAGGCTGTCTATATTTGTGTAATGGCCTGCATGTCGACTTGTGGTGCTAATTTACTCCTTGTAATTTTATCCCTAATGCTGTCAGGAGTAATGGCTTAGTGGGAGTACTTGAAGGTTTTGGCAACTTGGAGGCATGGCAAACAGGATGCTTGGAGATGGAGATCACCATAAGAAAGGGTCATACTATATCACATACAATTTGATTGTCTGTGAATGCCCTTTTATTCATGTTCATTTATTTCTATGCATGTTATTTAATTACTTGGAATGTTTTTAACATGGTAGAAGTAAATTTCCCTCAGGCAATATTAAGTTAAATTGATGCCCTCCCAATTAGCTGCACCATCCATAGTCTTGTATTTTAATGATAGGTCTTGCTAAAGCAGAGTGCCATTAATATTCCTTGACTAGATGGGTTTGTGTCGGACACTTACACGCAAGGGTTGGTTTAACTTGACAAGGTCATCATAACGGTTATGTACTTTGGGGCATAGGGTTGGGTGCCGAAGCATAGACATGCTTGCCAACAACAAGAGTCATATAGAGATATGATTAGCAAAGGGTTACTTACCATATTCACTAATCTTCTAGCAGTGATGCCAAAGCTCACTAGAAGATTAACTGATTGTGGGTCTTGAATCACTAAATGTCATAAGAGGGATATGGTATTCAGCGGGAGTATCTTCATTAAATTGTTTAATAGAAGTTACTTTTCTTGAACATATGTCTTACTTTTGCATATTTCATGTTGTAGATCATGGCACCAACGGCTGTACCTACATCCAGTTTTGCTTTACGTTCGATTCTTGATAAGGAAAAACTGAATGGAATAAATTTTGCAGATTGGTCCCGTAACATGAGAATTGTTCTTAGGTAAGATAAAAAGGAACATGTTCTAGAGGAACTAATTCCTGATGTGCCTACTGAGAATGCTGCTGCTGCTCATAAAACAACCTATAAAAAGGCCTTTGATGAGTCCTTTGATGTTAGCCGTCTCATGCTTGCTGCAATGAACAAGGACCTTCAGAAACAGTTTGAGAACATTGAGGCCTACGATATGATCGTGGCGCTCAAAGGCATGTTTGAGACACAAGCAAGAACTGAGAGATATGAGATCTCAAAGTAACTGTTTGGGTGTAAGCTAGCTGAGGGTTGTCCGGTGAGCCCTCATGTGATCAAGATGGTTGGTTACACGCAGAGCTTGGAAAAACTTGGTTTTCCTGTAACACCCCAAGACCCACATTACCCTGGGATGCTACTGAACTACTCTACCACTAGCCAATTTGCAAGAAAAATTAAACTGGCAACATTTAATTAACATGATAATATAAGCGGAAGCATAAACTACTAGAAAATAACCGAATAAGGACAACAATGAAATATTAAAAAAAACAACTTAACATAATAACCAAAGGAACGGTTCCAAATTAAACATTGAAGCAATCTTCCATAAGACAGCTAAGCAAAACTATAATTCTTATGACTTTATTTCAGCATTAAGACAAAATCCATGTGCATCATTGTGGTGCTGCTCTACCCTTCCCAATGCATGCTCAAAGTCCACATGGGGAGGGAAAACAAGGGTGAGATATAAATCTCGGCAAGCAAGCGATTTAACAAGTTATTTCAACTACGAACAAATAAACATCATCAATAGTTTCATACATACACAACCACCAGTCGTTTCCACAATTAATAAGCCACCACAAACTATCATAAATCAAACCTCATCAGTTTTCGGTTTTTAAATGGCATATGAATGCAGTCATTTAAATATCCCTTATATGCGTATGAATGCTTCATGCTATGCTCCACATCACTCTTGCCAGGGCAGGAATTGCAATGTATCGTATTACGGCAATATACGACACTTCCACGGGCGAAGAGGTGCATCGTATTACGACAATAAACAATGCTGTACCGGTAAGTTCGCGGCTAAGTGCGGCGACATCCACATATGCAAATGGCATGATATGACATGAATGATATGATATTCCATTAATCACACTAATTCATCCACCAGGAGCATTAACATACTCTCAACATATCCACATCCACCACATGTTATTTTTGTGTTCGCATTATAACCTTAAGCAAGAATTACACAAGTCTACTATCATATTAACAACATACAATAAATAAATTCTTGCTATCAACTCCCCAATTAACAATATCTTGCAATCATGGCATAATGTATCAAATTACGATAATAATGTAAAATGCAAGTAGAAGGAATAACAAGTTAAACGGTAGCAACCACCGCTACGATCACTTGCCTCGAACCGACGAATCGAAGCAAAAACAATCAAGAACGCTCAAGGTCGATACCACCTGTCCAAAAGGCATCTCTCAGCACCAAGCCACAGCAAACAAGCACAACAAAAATAATTGTAAGCGTCGCTAAACCCCGAACCCGTACAAATCCTCTCCGCTCAGCACAACAGCAAGAACCCTTATGCAGCAGTGTTGCTTCACAATTTTGTATCTTTTAAACTAATGGACCAAATACAGCAAGTGATACATTTCTGGAATCATGATTTAAAAACCTACGATTTTCGTGTAGAACTCCTATTTTTATTCGGATCATAACTAGTTGTAATTTAGTGCCCTAAACAGAGCAAACTTTCTGATCTGGCAGACTGGACAACGACACTAAATCGCGTCCCGACGACAGCACAGAGGTCCAACAATTTTGAAAATTTTAAAACAACTAGAAATCTGAATTATCTACAACTTGCTCAATTACGTCCCTAACCATAAAATTAATCTACTATTTTTAAAACCCGAATTACAGTAGGTCTGTACCAATGTGCCCGCCTGAGGGACAGTGGTATTGCCGACTCCGTATCTCCCAGATCCCACAGTAGAAACAACTGAAAAAAATACAGAAAATGCATATGGAAATTCTCTACAACTTTCCTTTTGGGAAGACCCGCAGGAAAAATCATTTTCGAGGTCAAAACCACAGAAATAGCCGCGCTACGCAAATCGATCTACTAACAGACAGCAGGTAAACCTTAATCGGGCAATTAATCTAAACTCTCCCATCAAAATCCATCCCAAGAACTCTAATTACTCCTAAGATCAGAGGGTTTGAGATGAGAGAAAATTACCTAGCTGAAGAAATTCTCCAATTCCTCCTCCTCTTCTTCTTCTCCTTCCCCTTCTTCTTCTTTGCCTTCTCCTTCTTCTCCTTCTACAAGGGCAGCAATAGGGAAGCTCCTTGGCGGCAGGGGGAACGGGAGGCGCCAAGAGGAGGTGGAGGGAGGAGTGGCGGTGTAGGGAGGAGGGAGAAAAGGGCTATGGTTAAAAGGGCGGCTTGGGGGGTGGGTGGCGCACCCCTTGGGCCCTTGGCCCAAGGTGGTTAGCCCACCTCCTGGCGATAACGCTGAATTTAAATATAATTTATATTATATTATATTTCTTTTCTATTGCACTTCAATTAATATTTTTTCCCTTCCCGCGATTTACCGATAAACCGGCGACTCCGCGATTGTTTTTTTTAAAGACTTACGTCGAAGCGACAAACAAGGTATTACATTCTCCCCACCTAAAAAGGATTCGTCCTCGAATCTCGCTCCTCAAACCTCAGGCAAGAGAACAAATAAGAAAAGAGCAATGAAGGAAAGATCCACCAAAAGAAAGAGCAATCCACAAAGACCTCAACTACAGTACTCACCACCTCGAAAAGCTCGGGTACTTCTTACGCATCTGGTCCTCCGGCTCCCGTAGCCTCCTCTCGGTGAAATGTCAAGGACCTTCACATACTTGATGGTCTTATTCCTCAAGACTTTCTCAAAAGTATCCAAGATACGCTCTGGGCGACTCTCCAACGTGAGATCCTGATCCACCGTGACCTGCCCCAGGTCGATCTTGTGCTCGGGATCCCGCAAATACTTTATCAGCATAGACACATGAAAAACATTGTGCACACCGCTCAATGAGCTCGGCAACTCCAAACGATAGGCCAAACTGCCCACACGAGCAACCACTGGAAAAGGACCAATGAACCGCGGGCTAAGCTTCCCGGTGGTACCGAAACGAACAATGCCCTTAGTTGGCGACACTCGAAGGAGCACCAGGTCACCAACCGCAAACTCCAACTCACGGCGCCGAACATCCGCATAACTCTTTTGTCGGCTCTGAGCAGCCAACAAGTTCTGACGAACTTCCCACACTTTCTCCACGGTTTCTGAAAAGGTGCGGACCAAGCAAATATCTCTCACCCATGCATCCCGACAAAGAGAGACACACACCTCCGCCATACAAAGCCTCAAAGGAGCCATCTTGATGCTCGCTGATAACTATTGTTATAGCGAACTCTGCCAAAGCAGGATGGTCCTCCCAAGCGCCCTTCAAGGCAGTACACAAGCACAGAGCATATCCTCCAAAGTCTGAATGGTCCGCTCTGACTGACCATCTGTTTGAGGATCAAAAGCCATACTGAGGGATACTGTCGTGCCCAACGTAGCCTGAAGACCCTGCCAAAACTTAGAGACAAAGTTGGCATCCCGGTCAGAAACAATTGACTTAGGCACACCATGCAGTCTCACCACCTCTCGGGTATACAACGGAGCCAGATCCTGCGCTGTATTGGTTGTCTTCATTGGAATGAAGTGTGCGGACTTGGAAAACCTGTCCACCACGACCCAAACAACATCTCGCCCTCGAGGAGAGCGCGGCAATCCGACCACGAAGTCCATAGTGATGTGCTCCCACTTCCACTCAGGAATTTCCAAAGGCTGCAACAAACCGTGACGACTTATGCTCGGCCTTCACTGGCGACAAACGCCACAAGAAGCGACATACTTAGCGATATCCACTCTCATGCGTTTCCACCAAAAGACCTGCTTCAGATCTTGATACATCTTGGTCTCTCCCGGATGTACAGTGTACGGAGTCCGGTGAGCCTCACGAAGAATATCATCCTTCACCTCTGATTTCTGGGGTAGACACAGCTGGCCTCTGAAGCGAACTGCACCACACTCGTCCAAAATGAAATCTGGGAACGCTCCTCCGAGATCCTCCTCCGCACCTCCGAAAGGAGTAGATCGTGCTGCTGAGCCTCTCGAACACGCTCGGGAATGGCGGTGAATAATCATCTGTGTCTGCTGGGCAACTCGGTGAGACAAAAAGAGATACCCATCCTCTCAAACTCGAGATCAAAGACATCGCTGTCGAGGGACTCTGTCTGCTCAAGGCGTCAGCCACTACGTTGGCTTTACCAGGATGATATTAGATAGTCAGATCATAATCTTTGATCAACTCCAACCACCTCCGCTGCCTCAAATTCAGCTCTCGCTGAGTGAATATGTACTTAAGGCTCTTGCGATCAGTAAAGATGTCACATTGCTCCCCGTACAGATAATGCCTCCAAGACTTCAGCGCAAAAACAACAGCCGCCAACTCCAAATCGTGAGTAGGATAGTTCTGCTCATGAACTTTCAACTGTCTAGAAGCATAAGCGATAACTCGCCCTTCTTGCATCAACACACAACCAAGACCAATCCGCGAAGCATCCGTCTACACCGTGAAGCGCTTGCCACTCTTGGGCAAGGATAGAATAGGTGCATTCACTAGCTTGCTCTTCAGGGTCTGAAAAGCAGACTCACAATCATCTGTCCACACAAAAGGAACACCCTTCTGCGTGAGTCGGGTCATTGGCTTGGCGATGATGGAGAAATCCTACACAAAGCGCCGATAATAACCGGCAAGACCAAGAAAACTCCGGATCTCTGACACATTGGTTGGCCTCGCCATTTGCACCACCGCGCCACATTCTTGGATCCTTTGTAATACCATCTTGATGATGGTATGACCAAGAAATCAACCTCGGACGACGAAAAGCACACTTCTTGATTTAGCATATAATTTATTCCTCTGAAGGGCCTCCAGGACCAGACTGAGATGCAACTCGTGATCCTCCTCCGTCTTGGAATAAATCAGAATGTCATCGATGAAAACCACCACAAAAGAATCCAGGTACCCATGGAGCATCCTGTTCATGGCTTCCATAAAGACAGCAGGGGCATTCGTTAGTCCAAAAGATATAACGACAAACTCGAAGTGCCCATACCTTGTGCTAAAAGCTGTCTTCTCTATATCCTCCTCCCTGATCCGCAATTGATGATAACTAGACTGCAAATCAATTTTGGAGAATACTTTGGCACCTCTCAACTGATCGAAAAGATCTTGAATGCGTGGCAAAGGGTACTTGTTCTTGATCGTCACTTGATTAAGTGCGCGATAATCCACACAAAGCCTCTTAGTGCCATCCTTCTTTCCCACAAACAAGACCGGAGTAGCCCAAGGCGACGTGCTCGGTCTAATAAACCCCTTAGCTAGGAGTTCGTCCAACTGCTTCTTCAACTCCTCCTGCTCCACATGTGCCATCCGATACGGGGACTTATAAATAGGCCGCATACCCGGAACAAGGTCAATGCGGAAATCTGGTTCCGTTACGGTGGCGGACACAAAGCTCCGGGAAAAACATCAGGTACACGCAAGCCACAGGTATATCCTCCAGCCTCAAAACAGCCTCGTGTCACTCAACCATGGCCCACAGAAGTCGACTTACGCATTCGCTATTGGGGAACAAGCTGATGCGACAACGAGAGTGTCTTGCGGGGCACTCCCTTGGAAGACAACTTCACGCCCAGACGGAGACCGCAACGTGACCATCTTCCAGAAGCAAGAAATAACAGCCTGATGCTGCGCGAGCCAATCCATGCCAAGGATCACATCGAAAGGCTCCAAAGGTATAACCACCAGTTTGCCACGAACTCCTCATCTGCTAGAACCACCACGCAACCAGGGCAAACACGGGTACTGAAATAAGCCCGCTGGGAGAACTAACAACCACAGCTCTCCCCACAAACCGCATGGGCAGACACGCCACCGAACAAAAACCTTGAGACAAAGAAAACTAGCCGGAATCAAAAAGAATAGAAGCATCAGCAGAATCAACAAATAAGGTACCTGTCACCACGTCTCCACGATCCCTGCCATCAGACGCTGGCATGGCATATGCCGCGGGAACAGCTGGAGAAGAAGAACCTCCCGCGCCCACGAAGTCGGCGTGAGTCCACCGAGGTCTGAGCGTCGCGAGAAGTGGACCCGGTATCCTCAGTGGAGGCGCCGAGACAGCGGCGAAGGTGCTTGATAAGCGCCGCAAGTACCGCGTGTAGGGTCGCGGCAAGAACTACGGGCGGAGGCTGCGACCATCATCCGCCGCGGTGCCGTCGGGGCGAGTCGAGCTGCTTGAAGGTGAAGGCGCTAACTCCCATTGCGCTTTTCCTTTGGATTACGCACGCACACTACATCCTTGTGGCTATTGCCCGAGATAGAACATTTATCGCTCCAAGTGCGATCGGCCCTCGATGCGGATCTCCGCACCGAAAACACACCAAGCCCAGCCCGGGCTTCACCGTGGCATGGTACTGCAGAGAGCTCCCTCCGGTAGAGCTGGACTGCCCCGTACTGCCTCGGTAGGGCTGGTGGCGACGACCTTTCCCCTTCTTGTGCACAGGGCCTCCAGAGAAGCCCTTCTTCTCTCTATGACCGCGAGGCTGATCTCCTCCAGTGGCCTTGCGGATCTCATCAGTGTAAACCTGATGCATCTCGATCCCTGAAGCCCGCTCCACCATGGTACGAAAATCCATGATCGGGAAAGCACCTAACAGGTGGCGGATCGAAGGTCTGAGCCCCTGACGAAACTGCCTGGCCTTCTCCGCATCATCCCGCACCACATGCGAAACAAAGCGGACTATCTGGTTGAAGCCAACCTCATACTCTGCCACAGATAGCTTGTCTTGCGAGTACTTGCTCAGGTCGACTTTCATCCTGTTCAGAAAGGTCTCAGGGTAGAACCTTATCTCAAACTGCTGAACAAACTCCTCCCACGACAATTCTCCATGGCGGTTGTATGGCGGTGTGCACTCCCTTCCACGGATCGAGCCTCTCCCTTGAAGTTGCGCGCCAAAGCGCACACGATCGGAGACAATCACCTCGAAAGCCTCCATCTTCTTCTCCACGAAGGCGGCCCGATCTGCGGCACGAGCAGGAGGGCGCACCACTAAAACCGCCGACCTCGGACCTACCCACTCACGGGCAAGAGGCGCTAAGCTGCTCCAAGCGCCGCAACCTCCGGCCTTTGGGCAGCACGAACACCGGTCTCTCGCCCCTTGCCTCAACGCACTCGGCTCTTCTTTGCATGGCCCTCACGGTGGCCATGGCTCCTCGACTCCCACCACGGCCGAGTAACCTCGGCCTCCCGACCGTTGGGCTGCGCCCGCTGGCGTAGCCCACAGCTACGACTTCTCGCGTGAGAGCGGCATCCTGCGACCACCACCATCCACGCTCAAGCAAGAACAAAACATCAAGCCAAAAAAAGCACAAGCAAATAAGCAATGAATTCAACAGGGTATATGCAAGATATGTAAACCCTTCCCCAACCTACATGTGCAAGTGTGTCAATTTAATTGTTTAATTACCACGGACCTAAAGCCCGCTCTGATACCAACTGTAACACCCCAAGACCCACATTATCCTGGGATGCTACTGAACTACTCTACCACTAGCCAATTTGCAAGACAAATTAAACTGGCAACATTTAATTAACATGATAATATAAGCAGAAGCATAAATTACTAGAAAATAACCGAATAAGGAGAACAATGAAATATTAAAAAAAACAACTTAACATAATAACCAAAGGAACGGTTCCAAATTAAACATTGAAGCAATCTTCCATAAGACAGCTAAGCAAAACTAGAATTCTTATAACTTTATTTCAGCATTAAGACAAAATCCATGTGCATCATTGTGGTGCTGCTCTACCCTTCCCAATGCATGCTCAAAGTCCACCTGTGGGGAGGGGAAAACAAGGGTGAGATATAAATCTCAGCAAGCAAACAGTTTAACAAGTTATTTCAACTACGAACAAATAAACATCATCAATAGTTTCATACATACACAACCACGAGTCGTTTCCACAATTAATAAGCCACCACAAACTATCATAAATCAAACCTCATCAGTTTTCAGTTTTTAAATGGCATATGAATGCAGTCATTTAAATATCCCTTATATGCGTATGAATGCTTCATGCTATGCTCCACATCACTCTTGCCAGGGCAGGAATTGCAATGTATCGTATTACGGCAATATACGACACTTCCGCGGGCGAAGAGGTGCATCGTATTACGACAATAAACAATGATGTACCGGTACGGTCGCGGCTAAGTGCGGCGACATCCACATATGCAAATGACATGATATGACATGAACGATATGATATTCCATTAATCACATTAATTCATCCACCAAGAGCATTAACATGATATGGTTGTTCTATATTTTTGAATGAAATATTTTATGGCTATACTCCCATTTTGAACGGGTTTTTTATTTTAAATCTTGATGATGCACCCATCTATAACGTTAATGCAAAGAGACTTCGGCCTAATGATATGAATTCCACTTTTATTTATCATTGTCGTTTGGGTCACATAAGTGAGAAACGCATGAAAAGGCTCCAAGATGATGGAATTCTAAACTCATTTGATTTGGAATCATTTGAAACGTGCGGATCTTGCCTGATCGAATAGATGACCAAGACACCTTTCACTGGTCGGAATGAAAGGGCGTCCGACTTATTGGCACGCGTACATACTGATGTGTGTGGACCAATGAGCATGACAGCTAGAGGTGATTTTCAGTACTTCACTACTTTCACCAATGACTTTAGTAGATATGGATATATCTATTTAATAAGGCACAAGACGGAATCCTTTGAAAAGTTCAAGAGTTCCAGAATGAGGTACAGAATCAACTTGACAAGACAATCAAGTCTTTATGATCTGATCGTGGAGTAGAATTTTTGAGCCATGAGTTTGGTGATCACTTGAAACACTGTGGAATATTTCTACAGCTTACACCACGGGGTACTCTACAGTGGAATCGGGTGTCCGAGCGGCGTAATCGGACCTTGTTGGACATGGTTTGGTCAATGATGAGCCAATCAGATCTGCCATTGTATTTTTGGTGTTATGGTCTAGAAACTGCCGCTTCCACTTTGAATAGGGTACCATCTAAATCAGTAGATAAGACACCATATGTGATATGGACTGGGAAGAGTCCTAGTTTATCTTTTCTAAAGATTTGGGGATGTGATGTCTATGTTAAACGTTTGACATCTGACAAACTCACACCCAAGTCAGATAGATGCTTCTTCATAGGATATCCTAGGGAAATCAAATGATATTATTTCTACAATCAAGAGGAGGGCAAAGTTTTTATTGCCCAAAATGGTGTCTTTTGGAGAAAGAGTTTCTTTCGAAAGGAGTTAGTAGGAAAAAGATGCAACTCGAAGAAGTTTGGGAAACATCTGAAAGTGTTTCAACTCCTACTGAACATCTACAGGACGAACAATGTGTTGTTGAACCTATAGATGAGGCATCAGCCCCGTGTAGATCTAAAAGGCCACATCAATTACCTATAAGGTATGTGCATGACGTATTATTGTTGAATAATGGTGAGCCTAAAACTTATAAGGAAGTAATGATGGATCCAGACTCTGAGAAATGGCTTGGAGCCATGAAGTCCGAGATAGACTCCACGAGTGTCAATCAGGTTTGGAACCTGGTCGATCCACTTGATGGTGATAAAACTATTGAGTGCAAATGGATCTATAAGAAAAAGATTGATATGGATGGAAATATTCACATTCATAAAGCTCGACTTATCGCAAAATGGTTTCGACAAGTTCAAAGAGTTGACTACGATGAGACTTTCTCACCAGTAGCGATACTTAAATCTATTCGGATCATTTTAGCTATTGCTGCATATTTCGACTATGAGATATGGTAGATGGATGTTAAAACAGCTTTCCTTAATGGAAATCTAAGTGAGGATGTGTACATGATACAACCTGAAGGTTTTGTCGATCCAAAGAATGCTAGTAAAGTATGCAAACTTCATAAATCCATTTATGGGTTGAAGGAAGCATCTCGGAGTTGGAATTTGCGTTTTGGTGAGGAAATCAAAAGGTTTGGTTTTATCAAAAACAAAGAAGAACCTTGTGTTTACATGAGGGTTAGTAGGAGCGCACTTGTAATCCTAATCTTATATGTGGATGACATATTATTGATTGGGAATGACATTCCTATGCTGGAATTTGTTAAGATATCATTGAAAAATAGTTTTTCTATGAAAGACCTAGGAGAGGTAGCATATACCTTGGGAATAAAGATCTATAGAGACAGATCAAGAACGCTAATTGGATTAAGCCAAAGTACTTATATTGACAAGGTGTTGAATCGGTTCAACATGCATGATGCCAAGAAAGGGTTCTTGCCTATGTCAAATGGCATAAGTCTTAGCAAGAGTCAGTGTCCTTCGACCACTGATGAGCGAGATCATATGAATTGAATTCCATATGCTTCAGCCATTGGATCTATTATGTATGCCATGATTTATACCCGATCGGATGTATCTTTTGCTCTAAGTGTTACGAGCAGATACCAGGTTGATCCCAGTGAAGGTCACTGGACAGCTATGAAAAACATTCTTTAGTACTTGAAAAGAACTAAGGATGTGTTCTTAGTTTATGGCGGTGAAGAAGAGCTCGTTGTAAAGGGTTACACCGATGCAAGCTTCCAAACCGAAAAATATGATTATCGTTCGTAATCTGGTTTTATATTCATTTTGAATGGAGGAGCAGTGAGCTGGAAAAGTTTCAAGCAAGATACGGTTGCTGATTCTACGACGGAGGCCGAGTACAGTGCGGCTTCTGAAGCTGCAAAGGAAGGTGTTTGGATAAGCAATTTCCTTGCTGAGTTGTGTGTAGTTCCGAGTGCCTTGAGCCCAATGGATCTCTATTGTGAAAATAATGGAGCCATTGCGCAGGCTAAGGAGTCGAGATCCCATCAGAAGTCCAAACACATACTCAGACGTTATCATCTCATTCACGAACTGGTCGATAGAGGAGATGTTAAGATATGCAAAATTCACACGGATTCAAATGTTACTTATCCGTTGACTAAGCCTCTCCCACAGCCAAAACATGAGGCACCCACAAGAGCAATCAATATTAGATACTTAAATGTTTGACTCTAGTGCAAGTAGGGGACTGTTGGAAATATGCCCTAGAGGCAATCATAGAGATGATGATATTTCATTATGTTCATGATTTTGATCATGTGTTATCGTGTTCCTTGAATGAATCATTTGTTATAGATCAATAAGTATGTGACTTGTTGGTGGAACTCTTTAACTTATATGATGTCATTCTAAATGTATCCTTGGTCGGAGGTCATTGGTCGGAACACCAGTGACTCTATGACTAGCACATGTATTGATTGATGACCTGGTTTCACCAGTAATGGATATGGGGATATCGAATCAATAATGTGAGTACATGTTAGAGAACATGGGGTTGGATAGACCCATCATTGAGATACTATTGAGATTGTTATGAATCTTTGTGTCATTAGTTGGTCTCAAGTAACGATGATGTATAATCCTTAGACCCGAGATCAGCATGGTTCCCTACATGTGTATAAAGAAAGTGCATGACCATGCCACTAGTGGTCAAAGTGTCGACCACATGAAGTTATCCGACACTTGATCGAGAAAGTATTGAACAGTCCATGGATAACACAACATCTCACCTAGAGTTCAACTAGACATCGTGAGGCAAAGGGAGAATGCATGAGTAGGTCACTTAGTTCGATTAGTTACGGACTGGTCGTATGGAGATATGATATGGTCGTAGATTGATCGAACGTAATGACATAATGGTAAGGACCTGGTCGTAAGGACTTACGAACTGGTCGGGACCAAATACGATCTGGTCTTATGGAGATATGAATTGATCGCAAGTGATGAGGACCTGGTCATAGATCATATTACATCAAGGTTCGTCCGCTATTCTATGTGTATTTGGGAATCGTTATGTGCTGCTAGGTACCACTAACGACTGGTGGTCGGAAAGGAGTTTTCGAGTCATATTCGATTGCGCATGAACCTGTAGGGTCGCACACTTAAAGGGTTAGTATCTGTTTTGGATGGTGATCCGAATTCGTATAGGCCACGAGTTCCTAATGGGCCTCAAGTTCGAGACCCATCGTGGATGCCTATATAAATAGGGGCGGTGGCATAGGGTGAGGGTAGAGGATGATCTTTGTAAGAACTCCCGAAACCCTAATAGCCACGCCTTATCAACCACGCTGCTGGTGCTAGCACTCCAGCGCGTGGTGATCCTGCCCCATACGTGTGGATACCTCAGAGGTGTTGTTGCAAAGCATCAGCACTAGGACGATCCGCGACTCGTGACAATCACCGGAGTCAGAGAAGTCGCATGGTGAGTATGACTACTCGGAGGAGCAGACGCGCGGCGAGTGCGACAACTCGAAGGAGGAGACGCGTCGTGAGTACGACTACTACTACGACTGCATCAACTCGCTACAACGACTCTACTTCCGCTACGAGTCGGCGCGCCTAGCGGTAATTTCGTGATCTATTAGTAGCGGTGGTTCCTTGGTTGCGCGGTGAAATTTTTGTTTGTGCTATCGTAGCCTTGCCCGTAACCCAACATCGACTCCCAAGGACCTCACCTAGACCACCCCGTACATTCAGGCCACCAAAGATTTTAAGGAAGATGGGTTTACTGGATGGCACGTGGTGAAAGATTTCGTCACGCGCTGCATCTGCCCCCTGAAGAAATGAACAAATCCCATGTGGAGGCACTCGGGGGTTAAGGATTCAACCAGGGATTTCGAGGAAGGTAAATAATTTTTCAACTCGGCTCTTATTGGCTAATTTCGATATTTATTGTTGCACATTTCATTTACTTGTACAGACCTATCACAAAAGGAGATTGACACTCGAGTCAAACTTGTTTGTGAAAAATCTCAGCCACCTGATGTGGTGGATCCTCGAATTCTGGAGGTCGTGTCCGCAAAAGAAAAAGAGGAACACCTAAAGGTAATCGAAGATTGATTTCATCTTTAGGGTCTCGTAGTCATAGAAAATGAGCACTTAATAATGTTTCTTTTGTCTAACCTTTGTAGGAAGTAGGCATGGTAGACCATCAAGATGACGAAGAGGTCGAATTTATGGTTGTCAGAAAAGAGGCGGAGGAAAGCAAAGCTTCTCCAGATAAAAGACATAACCTTGGGAAGACTACTGTCAAGCAGGGTGAAGGCTCAAGCTCTACTCCCCCTCCGATCATCCTTGTTAGCAAATTCTTTGCAAATGTAGTTGCTGCGGAGAAAAGAGGGGCATTCGAAGCAATTGAAGCCCTTAAGCCCAAAGCCCCCAAGATCAATGTACCCTTCTACTACGACGACAAGACCTTTTCAGTCTCTACTTCTCATGACTTTATTAAGCGACTGGAAAAGAAAAACAGGAAGAGTTTTGTATCATTTGTGAAGGACACGAACACTGCTGCATCGACAGAGCTTAAGATCGAGGGAAGCGCCACTCTCGAGGTGGTCAAAAGAGGTTTTGATCCCCAGGAGGGGTAGGAAGCTCAAGGAGCAGCAACTCTTGCTCAAGACCTATGACCAGATGTGGTAGTGGCAGTCCCTATCCCTCAACTTGAATATTGACCAGATGTGGTCAAAGAGAAGAAGCAAAAGAAATCTTCCTTAGGGAAGGTTTCCTCCGGATTCAAGATCAAGTCTAGAAAATGAAGCTATGTAAAAAACCAAAAGTATAAGAACAACAATTACCTTGTGTTTTTTTACAACTTGAAGTGTTTTCCTTTGCATGATTTTAGCTCGACTGCTCCATCTCACAAAGATGCTCCCCTCGAGAAGTCTGTTGTTGCCTCTTCTGCAATAGAAGAGATTACAGTAGCGGTGGTCGAGGGATCGACCACTGTCTCTATCATGGAGGAAGGCATTGCCGCTGAAGAAACTACGATCACTGAGGTGGTCATGGAGGTAGAGGGAAGACAATGAGTGATGCGGCTGCCATGTTGATGGTACCGACTATTGAAGATATCAATAATAGAACAAGGGACTTGGTCCTTCGATCACTGGAAGCTTTCGTCCAAGATGGTGGGGGAGCTTTTGACCACCGTGCCGGGAAGAAAGTCACTGAGGACATTCTTCCCAGCCCTAAAGGAGGAACTGCTAATTCTAGCAAGCAACGAAGAAGAAGAAGCGGACTTATTCGACAATTTATCTAGGTTCTTTGGCCCACCAACCATCGTTTGATCTTCTTCATTCAGGTCTCTCGACCGAGTCCCACATCCCAAGGACATCCCTAATTGGGGGAATATTTTTTATGATGAACGTCTTCAGAAAATATGGTGGGACCAAGTCGAAGAGATCGATGAACTCAAAGATTCCTAAAGGGCATATTCCAATTTCACTTGAACAACCATTAATGTAAGTACCTGATGCCAAATATTTACATATCTAGTTTTTTCTTGCTTCTCACTATTTTTATCCATTCAGAAAGCTTTGGAACAAGTTGCCATAGTTGGTGAATATCATTGACAACTTGTGTTGTTAAGACAACAAAAAGTTGAACTCTACAAGCAGGCAGAGAGATGGTACATCACTATTACATGTAGCCCTACATCTTTCAACTACTTGTCCAGTTTTCATGTCTACTCTAACCTTGTAGTTTTAAAAGCGATGAAAAGTCCATGGCTGATACACTCGACTATCAAAAAGTCGAGATGTAGAAGTTAGAGGACGAAAAGCTTGACTTGGTGAAGAAACATTAGGAGGCGAATTCTGGAGCTTTTGAGTTACGGGATATAATAAATAGTACGTGTTGAACTTAAAACTGCTCGTATGCAAGACTTTTTTTTTCTTTCTCAAACTTTTTTCCCTTGGCAAAAAAAGAGGTCAAAATGGGTAAGCTCCACACCTTGTTTTCTTCCTCTAAGTCTTTTCCCTTGGAAGAAAAATAGGTAGAAATGGGTAAGCTCCACATTTAGGTCAAACAAAAGGTCATGGTGGTCAGCGAGTTATCCCGTCTCGGCAAAGAAAAAGGCGAGAAAATCAAGTCGTAGGAGGAACAACGCAGCAAGGACGCTGCCTCTCATGAGAATGAAATCAATAAGCTTGACTCTCAATTATCAGGTAAGAAATGCTTTACCTATGAATAGTTTTAACTAGTTGTTAATAGTATCTTTCTTGACTAGTCTTACTCTGTTTGCAGAGCAAGCAGTCGAAATAAAGCGACTCCAAAAAATTTTGACTCGTTACCAAGAAGAGATGAAGTCAATGAAGATCAACCTTCAGGAGAACATATCTCTCCTTAACAATGTACTAAGAGGACTTGGTGCTAAGGAGATCAATCCTCTTGAAGATACCATGATTGCTCATACGAGTGTCATTGGAGAGCAAGTCGGAAATTTGCAAGAGTTCATAACCACTCTGAAGACTAACCAAGCTGACTCAATAAGAGAAGCAGTCAAAAGTGTAGTGAGTTATGCCTTGGCGAAGCTTAAGGCACATGACCAAAATCTCAGCCTTCAGCCAATCGAGGATGACTTCGACTGCCCTGAGGCAGAAGTAGTTTGATTGATTGCAGAAGTGCAGTCAGTCAGCCAGAAGGTCATGGAGGAGATGTAAATTGGATCTCCCTCATCAAAGTAGTTTGTAATAGGGAACTTGTAAAGACAAGTATTTTGTTTATAAATATAAAGCTTCTCTTATCTGCAAATAATCTTGTTGAGCAAGTAGTAACTCATAAGATATTGAATAGAGAAAAAGAAATTGAATGCAAGACTAAGAATTTAAGTCATATTAATAACTTTATCCTAGCCACTGACTATTTGCTTAGTTTATTTATATAAACCAAGTAAATAGTGTAAAAAGAGTTCACTTTTAAAAAGAATTTGTCCAACTTTAGTTGGTGATCTCGATTTCTCATACTAGTCGCGAGGGTAGGGACGAGTTAACACGAGGAAGTTCCTTCTAGTAGGCAAAACCACGTGCAGAAAGGAAAGGTTTCGACTAGGTGACGTCAATTCTCCGACCGTATTAGTCAAATCAAGATCGACAACACGAGTTAGACAAACTATCAGAATGCCTTAAAAATTCATTCGACCGTTCTTAGCAAATTCAATGGTTGTATCTTGATAGCAAGACTTAGAAACAATACGACGCTAGGAAGTTACCTCAAGTGGGCAAGACCACATGCAAAGAGGAAAAGACTTCGACTAGGTATTGTGTCTTTTTTTTACCAATTTAAACGTGTCGGTGTATTAGAACCGATCTTACGTAAAGATTATTTGATTCGGGGGGTCTCCTAAGGATGAGATCACGCAGAGTGGATTGACACGGGATGTTTAGACAGGTTCAGGCCTTCTCCGGAGAGAATAATAACCCTAATCCTGTGTGTATGGTATTCTTGATGATCCAGCAAAGGACTCAAACTATTACAGAGAATAGTGCTTATGTTTCTACTTGACTAGCCCTTGTTTGCTGTCGTTCTTGTCCGCCCCTTCATTCCTCTGATTGATGCCCTTATATAGTCGTGAAGAAGTAGCCGTTTTGTCCTGCGGGAGATGCGCCTAATTAATGTAGTAGCGGACGCATGATGGCGATAATTACGGCGCCTCGGCTTCTTCACGCCGTCGCAATTATCTTCCGAGAGATAATGGGGTATTTACACACCATTAATCGCGGAATAATAGTGCGTGTAGACCGTTCGGTTCCTTAATCAATTGGACCCACTCGCGTAGGTTTGATTATAAGGTGGTCGTAGTTTACACGGTCGTAGAAGAACTTACGACCGGTGCGATCGTAGAAGGACTTACGACTATGTAGTGGTCGTGGAAAGACTTACGACCATGTAGTGGTCGTAAAAAGACTTACGACCATGATATAGTCGTAGCAAGACTTACGACTATAGGGGTGATTGTAGAAGAACTTACAATCACTTGTTAGGCCTCTCCCTTATAGATATAAGGGGTACTTCTGGGGACTATGTGACATCATATTTACCCATAATAAGAATTATAGATAAAAGATAAAATGAGGATTATTAGATCCTCGTCATCTAGCCCCCCAGCTTCAAGTGAAAGTAACTTACTTGGTAAAGGTTTCGTAAATGGACTTACGACCATGAACATGTCGTAGAAAGATAGTCGAAGGAAAAACTCTTCCGATTGATACTTCCTTTGACCAGAAAGATTTGGTCAAGAAAGTAATTTTACTTGGAGGTGATAAAACGAACCTAACTTTCCCGAGCATCGTGCAGGGAATTGCAAACAATCTCTACAGATCATTGATGAGACGGTTCGGCGATTGCAATCGTGAAGATTGCTTACGACTATCAAAAGTCGTAAAAACCCCTACGACCGTCGGTGGTCGTAGTAGGGAATCGGAGAAAAGCCCTTCCGATTGATACTTCTTTCGACCGTAAAAACTTGGTCAAGAATGTAATTTCTTTGGGGTGACAATACGCACCTAATTTTTCTCGAGCGCACCATCCGGGAATTGCAATCGGCTCTCACAGACTTGTCCGATGAAGCGGTTCCCGAAGCGGTACAACCAACTCCTACAGACCTATAGACGAGACGGTTTCCGAAGCGGCGGAGATCGTGCGGTTATAAAAACTTACCAGGAGGTAGACTTGGGTTTTTACTTTTCCCCAAATCACTCCATTGTTCTTGAGCTCTTGCTTTCTCCGTCCTCGACTAGGTTTCATCTTCTCACGCCAACCCAATCAAAAACTTCTTGCTTCGAGCGAAATGGCCAAGAGAGTTTCGAATGGGAGGAATCGGAGATGGATGCGCTAAGATCAAGATCTTGGTTGATCTGGGAAGATTCCGAAAAGGCTCGTGAAGTGGATTCGGCTATCGGCAAAGACCTTGCCATCGGGGAAAATGGGCAAATCCCGTCTTCCAAGCGTATTGTGAGTGCGGCCTTCGATTACGCCCACCCTTTCTTACAGAGTACTCGAACACTTTGGGGTGGGCCCGGTGAACTTAGGTCCCAATTCCATTACCATGTTGAGTGTGTTCGTATATCTGTGCGAGCGTACACAGGGATTCCCATGATCTTGAGCTGTTCCAATATTATTATGGGATGGCTCGACAAACCGAATCGCCGGAAGTCGTGGTGCAAGCTCCACGACTCGAAGTCGAAGGAGTACATTCAAAGCTTTACCCGGTCTTCGTGGCGGAAATTTGGAGGAAGAGGTGGTTCTCTTGGAAGGTCACCTCAAGACGCCTTTCTTTAAATGGGGAAGGTCATGAAAAGAAATCTTCATGGGATTCAACCCCTGAAGATATCAGCCGGATTAGCCCTTATATTCAAGCCATTAAGGACTTGAAGGAAGAAGGGCTGACCGGATGGCATGTGGTGAAGGATTTCATCACACGCCGAATCAGTCCTCTGAAGAAACGAGCATCTCCTATGTGGAGGTACTCGGGGAGAGGAGACCCACGAGAGACTACGAGGAGGGTAAGCAATTGTCGACTTAGTTCTCCGTTTGGTTTTCCCAACCTTGTCTAATATTTTTATCTGCTTTACAGATCTTTCACAGTGAGGTTGACTCAGTCGACTCATCATGAGAAGTCCCCGCCACTCAGGGGCGGTTCCTCAAGTCATTGCGGCTTTGTCCGCAGATGAAAGGATAGAGCGCCTAAAGGTAATCAAAAATCTGATTCTTTCTTTAGGACTTTATAGTCGTAGAAGATACTTACGACTAATGGTGATCGTAGAATATCTTACGATCAATAAAAAGTCGTAGAAGAACTTACGACTTAGTACTAGTCGAGAAAAACTTACGACTAATTAGTGATTCTTCTTTTACTCGCTTTGCTTTACGTAAAGTAGGCATGGAAAATCGTCAGACGACGAAGAAAGCGTTCGATGACTATTGGCGTTGGGTTGTCGAAGACAAAGGCTCGGCTCCTCCCTCGAAGAGGCGTCGACTTGTAAAATCTGCGACAAGGGGAGCAAGCTCGAGCTCGGTCTTTCGACCGCACTCTACAAGGCCTGCAGCACCGTAGTTGTATCCGAAGCGAGGTCGCAGGCCGTCGAGCCGAGGAGGTTGAAGCACCGAACCTCTTAAGCGCAAACCTCGCAAGGCTAAGGTACCCTTCTATTATGACACGGAATCTTTCGCGATCGGTGCCACTCCTAGTTTTATTAAGCAACCGGAAAGGAGAACCGGAAAGATTTTATGTCTTTATGAAGGAGGATGCGACATCGGCACAACTGCGGTGAGGCGATCTTTATACGGAATGGTCGACCGATCTCGTCCATCCAGAGAATCGAGAACGAGCCACGGTCCTGTTCCAACTCTGACGACTGCACGTGATCGTGCCGAGCCAATTGTTGAACCTCGACCGGGCGTGGTCGTGGAGAAGAAGAGGTCCTCCGTTGGGAGGATTGCTCCAAAATTCTGGTTAAGACCGAGTGCGGTATGTGAAATGTACTAAAGTGTAAGAACGACATTTACCTTTTTCTTTTCACAACCTGATTTGCTTTTCTTTATTTGGTCAGACTCCTTGACCCGGGAATGCTTCCACGAGAAGTCCATTGCCATCCCTTGACTCTCGGGAGGTAGCAATGGAGGTGGTCAAGCATCACCCTTGGCCTGGTGGTGATGAAGTCGAGACTCCCAGTGACTCACACTGCCGAAATTGTAGCTCGACTCTTGAGGTAGCGGCCATTCTTGTTGAGGTGGTCACTCACGATCACGAGGTCGTAGAAACAACAGAGGCATTGTGGAAGCCTCGGTCAAGGTGGTGAACAACTGCACACCACTGCTGGGAAGGAAATTGCAGCAGGCGTTCCTTCCCCTACCCAAAGAGAAGTTACAGAAACAGAGGGAGAAAATTTCAACTTCTGTGGTGACTTCTTTGGGTCTGCCTCAGTCATAGGGTCTTCTGCTTACAAATCTCGTGACCGAGTCCCCCATCCCAAAGATATTCCCAATATGGAGAATACTTTTGATAACGAGCGCCTTGAGAAGGTGTGGTGGGACAAAGTTGCGAGGATAGATAAGCTGCAGCACCCGGACTTTGTATATTCGACGTTTGCTAGGACAACTATGAATGTAAGTATCTTCAGAATACTTATATCTGTGGCTTTCCTTCCCTTCTTACTGTTTTCTTTTTGCAGAAAGCTCTGGAGCAAATTGCTGTTGTCGGTGAGTATCATCGACAACTTTTAGAGCTAAGACAGGAGAAAGAACTACTCGCAGCAGAGGCGAGAGGTGGTAAGTCACTTATCATTCATAGTTGTTTTCGACTTAAATACTGTGATAATGCTTTACGAGAATAGTCATGGAAGAAACTCATGACAAAGTATTAGTCGTAAAAAGCTTACGACTACTTACGACCGAGATAGTGGTCGCAGAAAGACTTACAACCATTCGTAGTCGCGAGAAAACTTACGACTAGGTCGGTGGTTGTAGAAGTATTTATAACCATTCTACTGATTTTTATCTCCATCTCTGTCCTTTGTAGGTTAAATAGTGATTCAAAGACCTTAGCCGACTCGCTCGACTATGAAAAGAGGAGTCGAGGAGGCTAAGGAATGAAGTATTAACCTCTCGGAAAGACTTGAGAGGTTGTCTCTGCATCTAAGAAAATGCAGGAAAAATAAACGATGAAGTCTTGAACTTAAGACTGCTTTTGAGTTTTAACCTTTACCTAACTCTCATTTCTTCTTGAGATAAAGAAAATGAGATGAAGAAGCTCGGATGAAGTTGGAGACAAATCTTTGGTCATTCAGAGTTTTCCGCATTACCAAGAATAAGGATCAAGAACTTGAGGTTACGAGAACTCAAGTCACGTGTAAGTAACTCTTTACTGTTGTCCTTTTGAGTGTTTTCCTTTTTAATGTCAATTCCTTGTTCGAAATTGCGCCCAATTGAGAATCCTTGAGGTCAAATCCAAGCAAAGACCTTGATTCGCAATGAGTCCGTCGCATTGCTAAGATGAATCAGAGGACATCGAGCGTGGGAGCAAAAGCATCTTTGGCTGTTGCTTTCCATCGCGAAGAGGTCAAGAAATTGATTCTCAATTAGTAGGTAAGAAATGCTTTTACCTACAAATATCTTTGTGTTATGTTCCTCTAGAAGTATTTTTGTTTGACCGGTATTATTCTTTTCAGAACAAGTGGTCGAGAACAAAAAGCTTCGCGAGGCTTCGACTTGTACCCAACAGGAGATGGAGTCGATGAAGACTAGTCTTCAAGGCAACATCACTCTCCTGAACAATGTGCTTAGTGAGCTACATTCTGAGGGAAAAACTCCTCGAGAAGATACTATAGCTGCTCACACAAGTACTATTGGAGAACAAGTTGGAAAATTGCAAGAAATGGTGACCACTCTGAAGGCTAATCAAGCTGAATCAATAAGGGAGGCAGTCGAAGCTGCTGTAAGTTACGCTTTGGCGAAACTTAAAGCTCAAGATCCCCGCCTTAATGTTAAACCAATCGAAGCCGACTTCGATTGTCCTGAATCAGAGGCAAGTCGTCTGATTGTGGAAATCGATCGATTGGCAAAAGGTGGCGGAGGAAATGCAGCTAGGCTCTCCCCCTTCAGAGTAATCTTGTAACTACTTTGTAAGGCAGACAATTTTTGTTGATGAGTAATATATGATCCGCCTTATTTCCTGAAAATCATCTTGTCGAGTAGTTAGTAACTCAAAAGATAATAAACGAATGAAAGACGAATGAAAGACTAAGAATTGAAGTCAAATTAATAACTTTATCCTAGCCCCCGACTATTTGTTTAGATTGTTTAAACAATCTAAATAAATAGTGTTTGAAACGGGTTTTCTGAAAACAAAGAGAGGTTTATTTAACTTATAGCTTTTGTTACGGTTGTCAAGCACTGGTCGAAAGAGTAAAACGACTCGACACTAGGAAGTTCCTTCTAGTGGGCGGGACCACGTCTGCGTAAAGGAAAGGCTTCGACTAGGTGATGTTTTCATTTCCGACTAGTTTAATCGAACCAAGAACGAAGAACTTGAGTTAAACAGACGCCTTAGAGGACTTTAGTAATTCGTTCGTCCTTTTTGGTGGACTTGATAAGTCTTTTCCAAGAGCAAAAGTAGGAGATCGAGCGGCTAGAAAGTTTCCTTCTAGTGGGCAGGACCACATGCAGAGAGGAAAGACTTCGACTAGGTGTGTCTCTTCCTTCGACTAGTTAAAACAAATCGAGTACATCAAAGGTGGTCGAACAAATGTAAGAAAGTGTACTCTACTTAGAATATTTTTGAATTGATCAAAAATAGACTAAGATTGAGAGAGTTGGCTTTGAGAACATTTCGATCGGATAGAACCCGGGCTCTTTGTACCGGGCAAAAAAATGAGTAACGAGTCAATGCTTGGAAATTCCTTCTAGTGGGCGTAACCACATGCGAGAGGAGAAGTTTCGCCGGATGACGTTTCGCTTTTGCCGAGTAAAGAAAACGGGTGTTCTCATATCATAGTCGAAAGATTAAAAAGCACTACTCAAAATAAGGCAAAAAGAGGTAGAAAGAACTCGGACTTTTATTGCTTGAGAAATCGGTCACACATAGAATTTGCGTGGCGGTCGATGTTCCAAGAGTTTGAGAGAACTCGCCCATCTTCCATTGCTAGTCGTCATCAGGCCGCCGCCGAGTTATTTCGACCATCGTAAGGACCTTCCCATTTAGGGAAAGTTTATTCAGTTAGACTTGGATTGGCAGAGCCTCAATACTAAGTCACCTCTGAGAAGGTCGCGAGGTTGGACCTTACGATCATAGTATCTCAAGCAGGCTTGTTGGTAGACCGCCGAACGAATTAAGGCTAGGTTTCTCCTCTCTTGAGTAGGTTAATGTCATCTGCCGAAGTTGTTCCCGGTCCGAGTTGTTGAAAGTTTCAACTCGTGTCGACCGCATTTTTAGCTCCGAGGAAGCATGGCTTCGCTCAACACTAGAAAAATGGTGTTTCTCCTGTTGCTCGACCGTGGTTGTACGAATCGCCCATAATATGGAAGGTAATTCTTGTACCCAAGCCCCGAGCGCTAAACAACCGGTCGAAGACTCGAGTTTTAATTCTCGCATTATTTGGCCGCTTGCACGCTCAACCGCCCCATTACTTTGGGGATGTGCAATGTAAGCATAGCATAACTTGGTACCCAACTCGTCGCAAAATTCCTCAAATTTTGCACTTGCGAATTGTTTACCATTATGTTCGTAATTATCCGACTTGGTACTCCAAATCGACTAATTACGCTTCTCATCATGAACCTTTTGTCGCTTAGTTGTTATCCCATTCTGAGTTCACTTGATCCATTTTGTGAACGTGTCAATAGCCACAAAAAGGAATTCGAAACCTCCTGGAGCTTTGGGAAACGGTCCTAGGATATCAAGCCCCAAGGTCGCAAAAGGCCAAGAAAGAGGTATTGTTTGTAATGCTTGAGCTGGTTGGTGTATCTGTCTACCATGAAATTGGCACCGACACACTTTTAACCACCTCTTTAGCATCGTGCAGGTCAGAGGCCATAAAAACCTTGTCGAAAGGCTTTACCAACTAATGTTACAGAGGAAGCATCGTCCCACAGATGCCACTGTATATCGTGAAGGAGTGTTATTCCTTCATTTTGCGGAATGCATCGCATGAGTATCCCTTGGGTTCCTCGTTTATAGAGGACTCCTTCAACCAAAGTATACATTTTGGCTTTTCGGGATAATCGATCTGCCTCAAGATCATCTTCGGCTACGGAACCCTTGCAAAGATACTCGTAGATGGGAGTCATCCAGGTATCCTCGTAATCTAATGAGGCCATCTCAAGAGGAGGTGCCTCTGGTTCTTCGACCAGAGACGGTTTTGGAGTTGCTCCAAGAAAACTCCTTTGGTACTATGGATCGGGAAGAAGCCATCCGAGCAAGTTGGTCTCATGAGAAATTATCCTTTCGAGGGATAAATTGTACCTCGAAACCTAAAAAATGTTTTTCTAGCTTACGAACTTCTGATAAGTACCGAGCCATTGTTGAGTTAGAGCATTGGTACTCTTTCCCAATTTGATTCACGACTAGTTGAGAGTCTCCTCTCACGAGTAGTCGATTTAATCGAGAGTGCTTCGCAGCTCGTATGCCGCCTAGCAAACCTTCGTGATTCGCCACATTGTTAGTGGCACGAAAGTTTAATTGTATGGCATACTTTAAGGTTTCTCCGTAGGAGATACCAGACCACCCGACCCGAGCCACTTAAAGTAAGTGACCGTCAAAGTACATCATCCATCGGTCGTGGGAATCGTCTCGGGATCTGAGCAGTTCAGATTTGTCCATTCGGCGACAAAGTCCGCCAAGATCTGGGATTTTATGGCCGTTCGACACGAATGGAGGTCGAACTCCCCAAGTTCGACCGACCATTTTGCCATCGTCCCATTGCTTCCTTATTATGGAGGATTGCTCCCAAAGGAAACTCGGGCACGACTGACTATTTTGTGCGCTGAAAATAATGCCGCAGCTTTCCTCGAAGACATGAGGAGGGCATACGAAGTTTTGGACACGAGGGTAACGCTCCTTAGGCCCGTGTAAAACTTCGCTACGTAGTAAACCGGTCGTTGTGCGTTTTCACGTTCTACGACCAAGATCGCGCTTTCTTTGCTCGTGGCGTGGCGGCTAGGTAAATTAAGAGCGTCTCTTCGGCTTTGGAGAAACCGAGCAGAGCACTCGAAGATACCTCTTGACATCCTCAAAGGCAATGTTTGCCTCGTTCGACCACTCAAAACCTTCATGTCTCCCGAGAAGTTTAAAGAAAGGTAGTCCTTTTCTCCTAGTCGATGCGATGAAACGACTTAAAGCCGCCATGCACCCAAAGGTGAGTTTGGACTTCCTTTTTGTGTTTGGAGGTCGATCCGGAGGATGGCCTTTATTTTTTCAGATTTGCTTGATTCCTCGCTCGGATACTAGGAATCCAAGCAATTTTCTGAAGAAATTCCAAACACACACTTCTCTCGATTAAGTTTTAAATGGTGCTTTACGAGGTTGTCGAATGTTTCTTGTAGGTCGATGATATGATTAAGTCTCTTAATGCTTTTTACGACTAGGTCATCAACATAGGCTTCCAAATTCGGCCTAATTGAGATGAAAAGTCGATTGCATTAAGCGTTGAAAAGAAGCACCGGCATTCTTTAGACCAAATGGCATTTTGATATAACAAAAGGTACCAAATGGAGTAATGAATGCGGTCTTTTCTTCATCGTTTAGACACATATTGATCTGGTGATAACCAGAATATGCATCTAAAAAACTCAATATTTCACAACCCGCAGTAGAATCAACCAGCTGATCAATACGAGGTAAAGGAAATCATCTTTTGGACAAGCTTTATTAAGATCGAAAAGTCACGCACATACGCCATTTGCCGTTTGACTTTTTGACCATTACAGGGTTAGCCAACCACTCTGGGTGATTGACTTCTCTTATAAAGCCTGCCTTAAGTAGCTTATCCAATTCTGATTTAATAGCATCTCGTCGATCAGGGGCAAATCTCCGTAATTTTTGTTTTACGGGTACTTTATCAGGCCGTAAAGCTAGCCTGTGCTCGATCACCTCCTTGGGGACTCCGGGCATGTCGGATGCTTGCCACGCGAAGACATCTGCGTTAGCTCGGAGGAAGGTAATGAGGGCGTCTTCCTATTTGGGATCGGAAGTCTCCCCAATGCGAACAGTCTTCGAGGGTTTCTCTGCGTCCAGAGGAACCTCTTTGACTTGGTCGTTCGGCTTTGGTGCAGCTTTAAGGCTTCGACTTGCTAGTCGAAGGTGACTTTCATCTCGAGTTGGTATTTGACCAACCATCTCGAGGATCGTGATCGCATGACTATCGCCATCTTTTGTCACATTGAATTGTGATCACTCCTTTGGGACCTGGCATCTTAAGACATTGATACCCATAATGAGTAGCCATTAAGAATTTTGCCAAAGTTGGTCGTCCGAGTATGGCGTTATATGCCGTATCGAAATCGACCACATCAAAGGAGACTTTCTCGTCTCCAAATTACTTGGCGAGCCAAATGTTAAAGGAAGAGAAACTTGGCCAATGGGTTTGGCGAAGACCCCGGTACGATTCCATGGAAGGAATATCGTACCGGCCTTACCTTTGTCCTGGGTACTTGCATCTCATCCAGGGCTTTGGTAAATAATATGTTCAAAGAACTACCACCATCAACTAACACTCGATTGACCCGACAGTTGTTGATGGTGGGTTCGACCACAATCGGAAACCGACCTGATCGACTCATAGTGATCGGACGATCGTCCTTCTCAAAAGAGATGGTAACTTCCACCACTTTGGTAATTTATTGACAAGAGGAGTATGTATTGAATTTACCTCTCGTCCGTGACTTTAAGTTGTCGCTTGGAGTCGATGCCGATGATCCTCCATAGATATGCTCAACGGTATGGTGCGGATCTTGGAATGGCATCTCCTCATCATCCGACGACTTGACCACTCGTATGTCCTACCTGCTCGAGAGTAGGGAGCGGTGCTTTGCCGTTGTAGTAGTCCTCGAGCTTTCTTTGGAAAACTCGGCAGTTGCGAAGGTCATGTCCTTCCTTTTTATGAAAAGGACACCATCTTGGTTTGTCGTTCCTACGATCAGGGCGCTTACCTTTGCCTTGATCAGGGTTCGACTTGGTGGTTTGGGGCTCTCTATCTTTACTACTAAAACCTCCTTGAAACCACTAGTTTGTGGCTTTTGACTTTTATTTTCTTCTTGGACTTTTTGCTTTTTGTCCTTACTAACCTCACCCGCTCTCGAAGAGCGTGTGTTTCTCGATCGATAGTGTTATTCCACTCACCGCCTCGAAGCGATTGCATATCGATCGGCCATCTCAAAGAGCTCTCGGCAGCGGTGTTGGGAGGATTTAAAGCAATATCCTCTGTTATTCTTCTACTACGGACTCCTTGCTTAAAAGCCCCGATCACGAGGAGTCGAAATTTCCTAATTGAGTTACTGAACCCGACTAAAGCGTTTGATGAATTGACGCAAAGTCTCGTTGTTGTTCTGCTTGATCCGGCAAGTCGCCTTCCTTTCGAGTATGCGGTTGTATGTGCCTTGGAAATTTGCTCGTAGAAGATCACGAGAGGTGTTGCCAAGAGTAGATCGACTCGAGTGGTTGGTTTAATAACCACGATCGAGCGGATCCTTCGAGCACGCTTGGAAGGTAATTCGCCATTACGTGCTCTCCTCCTCCTGCGCCGGACACCGTTGTATAGATCTGAAGAAACTCGATGGGATTTTGAGATCCATCAAATTTTTCCATGTTCACCGGTCGAAAATGAGGTGGCCAATGAATCGCTCAAGGTCGGCGAAAATGCCCAGATCCGTAATTACTTCTTGACGCCTTCTTTGTAGAAAAGAAGGGTTAATGTCGCCAGTGATCGTATACGACGATACCCGCAACAGTCGACTGCTCGCTGTAGGTCTCGGCCGAGAGGAATACTCCTCGTAATCCACCGCTAGAATTTCTTTGCCGAGTAGTGATTGATCACCTCCTGAGGGCTACTTGATCATCACCGATCGAAAAGTATTTCTCGAATAGGAGATCGATGTGACTTATGACCGTGTCGATTCCTACGCAGAAATATTCGATTGATCGTAGTCAAGAAGTCGCATTGCTACGACTACCAATGTTGTTGACGAGGTACTTCCACCTTGTCATCACGATTCAAGCCTTTGCGCAATCTCCTCAAAGAAAGAGATCGATCTCGCGCTCGAGCAAGCTCTTGATTAGGATTCTCAAGCAAGTCGTTGATGTCCCGGAGTTCTTGTACCTCCTGTGGATCGATATTGAATGCGCCAGCGTGTTCTTCCGGGCGCAATTTTCTTTCTTCGGATGTCCTCAAAATCCTCCCGTCGATCTTTGAGGCCTTCTCGGGAGTGCGAGAATGTCGAGGATTTCTCTCGCTCATCGAGTGTTGGTTCTCTCTGTCGCGGTGGTTCCTTGCCATTACTACGAGGAGGCGCAGGGCGTGATCTTCGGGAGGGTTCTCATTTCGCCCTCCATGAGGTTGACTCGATTTGAGGGAAGGACGAAGACCTCCGCTGATGATTCTCACTTGCGCTTGAGGCCTCCCGCTTGAGGAGTGCTCGAGAGACACCATCTGGCGACTTGGAGTAATCCCCCGTAGGGGAACTCCGGGTTATAATCGCCTCCGTCCGCAAATGAGATCTGCGGAGAGACGGTCGATTTGTAGGAAAAGCATGCTTGATCCCACTATCTCCGGAGTTACCCGAGAGATAGGATCACAAGATGTTTGGTGGAGTCCTCGAATGGTGGCTTCCAGACTTGTCTCACTGTGTCGGACCGCCTTAAGGGAACTTGGACACTTAGAGGAAAAACTCTCATTGTGTCGTGAGTCCTCCCAGGTGCGCTTACGGTCGGATTGACCCTTGTCCTTGTAGGGAATTGGCTCCTCTGTTGGGCGATCGTTGTGGGGATAAGGATCCTCCTCAACTCCATTGATGGGATGGTTTCTGGAGAATAATCTCCGAGGAACATCACCATCGTGGATGCATCACTCGGCTCGTAGTCGAAACCGCATCCATGTCGACGCGTCACAGACCGCCAAGTCGAACCAGCTTCTCCTCGCTCCATTCTCCGCCATGCTTGCATGAGATTGGAAAAAAAAAGAGTATGTTGACAAGAGATTACCGGAAGATCCCCACGGTCGGCGCCAACTGTCGGTGTATTAGAACCGATCTTACGTAAAGATTATTTGATTCGGGGGGTCTCCTAAGGATGAGATCACGCAGAGTGGATTGACACGGGATGTTTAGACAGGTTCAGGCCTTCTCCGGAGAGAATAATAACCCTAATCCTGTGTGTATGGTATTCTTGATGATCCAGCAAAGGACTCAAACTATTACAGAGAATAGTGCTTATGTTTCTACTTGACTAGCCCTTGTTTGCTGTCGTTCTTGTCCGCCCCTTCATTCCTCTGATTGATGCCCTTATATAGTCGTGAAGAAGTAGCCATTTTGTCCTGCGGGAGATGCGCCTAATTAATCTGGTAACGGACGCATGATGGCAGTAATTACCGGCGCCTCGGCTTCTTCACGCCGTCTGGCAATTATCTTCCAGAGATAATGGGGTATTTACACACCATTAATACGCGGAATAATAGTGCGTGTAGACCGTTCGGATTCCTTAATCAATTGGACCCACTCGCCCGTAGGTTTGATTATAAGGTGGTCGTAGTTTACCTGGTCGTAGAAGAACTTACGACCAGGTAACAGTCGTAGAAGGACTTACGACTATGTAGTGGTCGTGGAAAGACTTACGACCATGTAGTGGTCGTAAAAAGACTTACGACCATGATATAGTCGTAGCAAGACTTACGACTATAGGGGTGATTGTAGAAGAACTTACAATCACTTGTTAGGCCTCTCCCTTATAGATATAAGGGGTACTTCTGGGGACTATGTGACATCATATTTACCCATAATAAGAATTATAGATAAAAGATAAAATGAGGATTATTAGATCCTCGTCAAAACGCAATTGAGGTCACTAAAAGTAATCAAACAAATTTTGAAAATACAGACCACTTAGAGAATTATTCAAAATGAATGAAAATAGACAAAGTTGAAAAGAGCTTCAATGAAATTATTTCGACCAGAATTTGTTGAACCCAATTTCTTTGTATTGGTAGCAAAAGTTTTGTAACACCCTGGCTATTCGGAAGCTAAAATGTCACGCAAACCCATTAAACTACTAAGCATAGCATTAAAACTAGATTATCCATATTCAATCAACATAAATTCCTAAGGAAAGACAATGAACGATCACTAGAATCATGGTAAAGAATGGATAAACGGTCATAATACCACGAACAGTCAAACGATACTAACATAGGATTATTACAATCTGGAACTTATTTCAACAATTTGACTTGACTGAATGGCAAGAATAATTGTTCGATTGATAAAAGTGAAGTGTAGTGTGTTAATTACCCCACCAAATCATCTTGTCGTCCTCCTCAATTACCTAATTAAAACATACAAAGCAAGGGTGAGTCAAGACTCAAAGAAGTACTAAACAAGAATAATCAAGCATGGAGTGGACAACACAATTCAGTTGAATTACGAACAATTATTGGAACACATACATGTACGTATGGAATGAATACATGAATGGATGAAATGTAAGAATGCATTGAAGGTATGGACTTATCGATCGTGCATATACGGTATAGCGAGTGATACACCCGTCGGTGTTCACTTAAGCCCGTACTTCACAAAGCACGGGATTCAATCACCGTATGAAGAACGTTTCATACGGTGTCCAAGTTGCCACATTGGAATGGTGGTCAACACTACCCACATTGGAATGGTGGGTTTTCAAATGCTCATGCTTTGGAATTGATGGGTCTTTCAAATGCCCATACCGGAATTGATGGGACTTACCTAAAGAATCCACTCGTGGTCATAATGAATTTTATGAATGAACATGATGATTTCTCATGGTATGAATGAATAACACACATTAGTGGAAAAGACGGCATTCAACAATATGTGTAAACAAGTATAAGTATGTATTCACACTCAACATAATGTACCAATAAGGCCACACTAGTCACTTGCAAGATATCAACACCATGAACAAAGCACAAGAACATTCATGTAAACAACATATCATTATGCATTCCTTTGAATTCAACACCGCTAACATACAAGATTGCCTTTCGCGTTGTGACTCGTTAGCGTGCAAAGGAGGTGTTCCCACACATGATGCCTCGCCTACACAAGCATGTTCCCAAAATAAGAACAACGATATAACATCTACCGTGTTCTACAATACTCTAATCAACCCACACGCCCAAAGGTTCAATTTGACTTCTACACTAAAAGTCCAGATTACCTATCTTCTGGCAGTCGTACGAGCAAATTCACCATTAATTATCTGTAACTCTAAAAGACCTGAAATCAGTGCTCACTGAATTTTAACAGATCAGGCTACAAAACATTAGTTGGCGGAATCCCCTGATTCGGCCAAAACAGAGGGCTAATAATCAGCTAAACACAACCCATCTACGTCTATCCAGAATACAGATCAGAGCTAAAGAAAACGGCGTAACTTTCAACCTATTGATCCAATGAGAATGATTCTTATCAGCTTGGAAAGATAATTTTAAGGGCTAAAATAACTTAGTTGGGTGAAGGTTCTGATTCGGCCCCTAATTTGAACAAAACTGAGGGACAAACCTACTGACCTCAGTTTTCAGACAGACCAGACAGTTCGTAATAAAAAATTCATATCTCCCAAACTACAGATCGTATTTTCCTGCTCTCGGTGCCAAAAGAAAGCTAACGTTCCCAGGTATAAAACTCTAGAAGGGCAAAGCCCCAGATTCGGCCTCTAAAGTAGTCTAAACAATAGATGAAAATATTAACATTTATCTGCCTGAATTGAATAAAGGTAAAGAAAATATCATAACTTTCATTATACAGATCCAATGGAGATGATCTTTATCAGCTTTGAAAGATAATTTAAAGAGCGACAATAACTTATTTGGGTGGAGGTTCTGGAAATGCCTCTAACTAAATCAAATCCTAGGATCAAGCCGACAGATCCTTCTCGTCAGACAGACAGAACAGCGCGCACTAAAATCATACCTCCTAAACCGTAAGGCGGAATCACGTGATCTCAGTGGCTATGGAAAGCTAAGAACAATACCTACAACTTTCTAAGAGATGGATAGGACAGAAAACGAACGCATCTTACCCAAAATCGACGTACAAGGCGGTGCACAGCAAGGGGGAAGGGGGGGCTGCGGCTCCAAAGGGGGAGGGGGAGAGAAATGTGGAGTTTAGGGTTTGGGGGTGGAACCCCCTTATGGCCGGCCACCACATGGGCCCCTCATGGGCCGTGGCCTAGGCCCAGGTTGTCGAGAGTTTATGGAAAACCCCTTCTATTTTTCAGGAATTTCTACTCCTTTAATTGTCTTTTCTTTCCCCGGCTTCCATTCAAATTACTTGATTCGATTCTTTACTCTTTTCGTTTCCGAGGTATTACATTCTACCCCCCTTAATAGGATTCGACCTCGAATCTACAGGCCAATCCACTCAAACAAAAACTACGCTGAAATTATCAAGGATAAACACGCACGTAAACGAACAGTGCGAATCTCTCGCGCATGTGAGACTTCCCAAGTGGCCTCTCTCTAATAGAGAAACCACAAAGCAAAGATGTGAAGCGACGTCGACCTAACAATCAACTTGAACTTTCTAGGTACACTCATCGAAGAGGATCAAGGTAAGACCTTACTCGAGGGTCAACGCTTTTAACTTAATCTCCAACTTTGAATAGTCCTCGCTGCTCTCTCGACCAAAGACGCACCTTACGCTATGCGTTTGGCGTAAGTACCGTGACGGTCAAAGCGATAAGCCGCCTTCCTAATTTCTTCTATCACGAAATGAAGAGAATCCAACTGAAAAAATAGAGAGTTCTCATCGCAACCACGCAATGTTAACTCTTCACCAAAAAGGTTAAATCCCAAATGTGACAATTCATCAGTAAAGCAATTCCACTTCCAATGAATCAATTTGCGAAAGAACGCCACGGAAACCAAAAGAGAAATTTGCTTGAATACTCAAATCAAATATTTCTTTTACTCATCGAATCGAAAGATTCACCATGCCAACACGCCCCAACTCAAAGTGCGAAAAACACTTATCAACAAACAAAACCCAAACGAGAAGCAAGGAAGCGATCATTTTCCAAGAAAACATCCTTTCTTCCGCTTCTCTCTTGAGGAGTAAAACTTCTCTCAATATTGGAATTAATTCATCGCATACCTCAAGAGATTAAACCTCTTAATTGAACATTATCAAATTATGCTCAAACTGAAATACATCATCCACACCATGGTAGAGAGACTCCATTGAATTTTTTTTTTGATTGCTCTAGACATCTCGTTCTACTATTTAACCTTAATTTGATTAAAGGCACCCAAAGAGCCACAGGATAGATACCACACAATCACATTACCCCAAATTTTCAAGAACAACTCAGAATCGTCAGTACACATGCTAATGTACTGCTTCACAAGGGTCCTAGCATAAACCTGCTCGGAAAACTCATTTATTCCACCCTCTATACACACAATCAGTAGGTGACCAAAGGTCTAGCATAAACAAATGCAAAGCCCAGATTTAACTTCCAAAACCTCTACAACAGATTGCTCTTATAACTGATAGTGAAATCATCGAATTAAATCTCCAACATTACCACCATTCTAACATACTCACTCATTGACATCATCAGAAATCACCCACACCATCTCGCAATGCTATCCAATTGCGTTACTCTAAAAATTCAATGAAGGTTTTCATTCACCAACCTTTCAATCCTGAATTGAAGTTCTAGAATTTCACTATACCAGGTGTTAATCAGCCGTAACACTTTTCATACTTACTTCGAAGTCAAACATCTCAAGTGAATCAATTTCCCTCCAAGGGATACAGATCAAAACCATTTCACATTCTACTACTCCTCCGATAACTTGGTAGCAAAATATCATCGCTACGATTACTCATCCACCACCAAACAGTTGCCAAACTTTCACCTTGCAAACACTTCGCAACACAAAACTGTGATCCTTTCTCAAAAGGAAGAGGCGAACAAAACAAGTTCATTCATACAGAGCGTTGCTCACCACTACGCGGCAAGAAACCAAAAGAAATATTCTGCTAAAGGTGATCTTGGAAAACGAAAACTAAGTTCGTGGTTGAGGGAACACATTCCTCAGAAGATAATAGCAAATAACAACCGATAAGAAAACGGCATTACGATTGAAACTCGAAATCTTTTGAGTGAAAAGGGCAGAAAATTTAGGCAATGAACTCATTGAACCTAGGTGGAGTCCACAATTGAAAACATGAGCTTCACAAGAAGAGAATGTCGGATCTTTACAGATAAGAACAACGAGCATTCAAGATCAAAACGCCGCATCATCAAGAACCATTATAACTTTGCAACAAATCGCTTTACGTGGCAAACTTCGCTTATCATAAATAATCGACCTCCAATAGGTCATGAACACAAAACTCAAATCGAATCATTTTGGAAACATCAAGAAAGGTGGTCAAACTTCTTTCTCTATAAAAGAATCAACCTTACTCTCACATTACTTGATCGTGTCAATAAACCTTCTAAAGGAACATGACAAATCGGGTCATAAAATTTTCAAATCAAATGGAATTGTAATAACAACTTATTCTAGAAAAGAATTCGTATGAAAACCACAAAGTTGAACAAACGTCACACCCAAAGACTACAAAACTCTAGAGAAAGGGGTTTCACACTTTTCTTTTCAAAGGAGGTTCTAAACTCCAACACTCCAAATATTCCAAAGAAATGAACATAGTCGAAATTTTCTTCAATGAACTTTGTGAAAGGAAATTTTCATTCTCCGAATCACAAACGGATAACCAAGTGCCCTTATCAACAAGAGAGATAGGGCTAACATAAAGAGAACGATCTTATCAAGAATAACGCTCACAAACAAAGAATGAGAGCTCCGCAACTGTAAAGGCAAGAAACTATTTTGAAAAACAAATAGGGTCTAATAGAAACACGTAGCCCACAATCTTTGTTTGGGTGCAACCCCCGACTTAAGCATAACCAAGCACTCCAAAAGGGTTTTAACGCTTTTCTTCAGAAAAGAGATGCATCAAATTTCAACAAGCAGAGGGTTCCAAAAGGAATACATTGAGCCAATGCTTTCTCGTGTTAATGATCTTGCAACAAGAATTCTCATTAGGTAAACCATCAAACGAGTAAATGAGTCGCTCTTCTCCAATGAGAAAGAAAGAACAACCATGAAAATATCAATGTTGCCAATTTACAAAGATCATTCGTAGTAAAAACAATTCGACAATCGAAAAACAATAATGTTTTCGGAGTACCATTAAAGGCCTATTTAAACTCGTCTACCAAAATCATGAACCCAAGAGAAATTCATCAATCGCCACCGGACAAGAATTTGTCAAATTCGAAAATCAAGGAAGAGAACGACTTACTAAAGCAGCCTAAGAGAAATATGCAAGATCAATACACACTTGATAGAGAACTTGCAAAAGAAGTCTTCCAATACCGAGATTCCAAACGAACGAATGATTTAAATTTCCCCAACAGGGGTAAAACAAGTCTTATGTGAAAAGGGGAATCTTGCATTTGAACTATGCTCACGTGGAGCAGAAATATCACAATAGTCGAAAGGGCAATATTTGTTTCAAAGAACGAGTCAAAGAACTGCTGGAGCTTGCCTTCTTCATTAAAACCCCAATTTCAAAAGAATTCACGAACTGCCAGAACCACAACCAGAAACCAGATATCGGTTCGAGAAAGGCAACAAGTTCATCAATGAGCTCATGCTCAATCTGAGCTTATGGAACAGAGGTAAGAAGTTCTCTAATATCATACTACAAGCAATGGTGTAGCCCGCAAAACCTGTGACATCAACCACGAACTCAATCGATCAACGCCCGCTAGCGTAAACGCATAACTAATGCAATCAATTATGAATATATATATTTATATCGGATCATCTCATGACGATCATAGAATAATTTCATAGATAGAGGTTATCACATCATATCATGGATTAACACATCATAGCACAACACAATTTAACAACGACTCAATACTCGAGTCACCACAATTGAAATACGGAAGCAACAGTTTACCCAACCCCTCCTAATGTGCAGTGTGTCAATTTAATATGTTTGAATGTACCACTGACCTAAAGCCCGCTCTGATACCAACTGTAACACCTTGGCTATTCGGAAGCTAAAATGTCACGCAAACCCATCAAACTACTAAGCATAGCATTAAAACTAGATTATCCAGATTCAATCAACATAAATTCCTAAGGAAAGACAATGAACGATCACTAGAATCATGGTAAAGAATGGATAAACGGTCATAATACCACGAACAGTCAAACGATACTAACATAGGATTATTACAATCTGGTACTTATTTCAATAATTTGACTTGACTGAATGGCAAGAATAATTGTTCTGATTGGATAAAAGTGAAGTGTAGTGTGCCGAACTACCCCACCAAATCATCTTGTCGTCCTCCTCAATTACCTAATTAAAACATACAAAGTAAGGGTGAGTCGAAGACTCAGCAAGTACTAAACAAGAATAATCAAGCATGGAGTGGACAACACAATTCAGTTGAATTACGAACAATTATTGGAACACATACATGTACGTATGGAATGAATACATGAATAGATGAAATGTAAGAATGCATTGAAGGTATGGACTTATCGATCGTGCATATACTGGTATAGCGAGTGATACACCGTCGGTGTTCACTTAAGCCCGTATTTCACAAAGTACGGGACCCAATCACCGTATGAAGAACGTTTCATACGGTGTCCAAGTTGCCACATTGGAATGGTGGTCAACACTACCCACATTGGAATGGTGGGTTTTCAAATGCCCATGCCGGAATTGATGGGTCTTTCAAATGCCCATACGGAATTGATGGGACTTACTAAAAGAATCCACTTAGTGGTCATAGTGAATTTTATGAATGAACATGATGATTTCTCATGGTATGAATGAATAACACACATTAGTGGAAAAGACTGGCATTCAACAATATGTGTAAACAAGTATAAGTATGTATTCACACTCAACATAATGTACCAATAAGGCCACACTAGTCACTTGCAGTATATCAGCACCATGAACAAAGCACAAGAACATTCATGTAAACAACATATCATTATGCATTCCTTTGAATTCAACACCGCTAACATACAAGACTTGCCTTTCGCGTTGTGACTCGTTAGCAGGCAACGGAGGTGTTCCCACACATGATGCCTCGCCGCCTACACAAGCATGTTCCCAAAAATAAGAACAACGATATAACACTGCTACCGGTGTTCTACAATACTCTCTAATCAACCCACACGCCCAAAGGTTCAATTTGACTTCTACACTAAAAGTCCAGATTACCAATCTTCTGGCAGTCATACGAGAAAATTCACCATTAATTATCTGTAACTCTAAAAGACCTGAAACCAGCGCTCACTGAATCCTAACAGATCAGGCTACAAAACATTAGTTGGCAGAATCCCCTGATTCGGCGAAAACAGAGGGCTAATAATCAGCTAAACACAACCCATCTACGTCTGTCCAGAATACAGATCAGAGATAAAGAAAATGGCGTAACATTCAACCTATTGATCCAATGAGAATGATTCTTATCGTCTTGGAAAGATAATTTTAAGGGCTAAAATAACTTAGTTGGGTGAAGGTTCTGATTCGGCCCCTAATTTGAACAAAACCGAGGGACAAACCTACTGACCTCAGTTTTCAGACAGACCGGACAGTTCGTAATAAAAAATTCATATCTCCCGAACTACAGATAGGATTTTCCTAATCGCAGTGCCAAAAGAAAACTAACATTCCCAGGAATAAAACTCTAGAAGGGCAAAACCCCAGATTCGGCCTCTAAAGTAGTCTAAACAATAGATGAAAACATTAACATTTATCTGCCCAGAATTCAGAAGAGTGGTAAAGAAAATATCATAACTTTCATTATACAGATCCAATGGAGATGATATTTATCAGCTTTGAAAGATAATTTAAAGGTATACAATAACTTATTTGGGTGGAGGTTCTGGAAATGCCTCTAACTAAATCAAAACCTACGATCAAGCCGACAGATCCTTCTCGTTAGACAGATAGAACAGCGCGCACTAAAAAAATCATATCTCCTAAACCGTAAGGTGGAATCACGTGATCTCGGTGGCTATGGAAAGCTAAGAACAATACCTACAACTTGCTAAGAGATGGACAGGACAGAAAACAAACGCATTTTACCCTAAATCGACGTACAAGGCGGTGCACAGCAAGGGGGAAGGGGGCGGCGGCTCCAAAGCGGGGAGGGGGAGAGAAATGTGGAGTTTAGGGTTTGGGGTGGAACCCCCTTATGGCCGGCCACCACATGGGCCCCTCTGGGCCGTGGCCTGTGCCCAGTTGTCGAGAGTTTATGGAAAACCCCTTCTATTTTTCAGGAATTTCTACTCCTTTAATTGTCTTTTCTTTCCCCGGCTTCCATTCAAATTACTCGATTCGATTCTTTACTCTTTTCGTTTCCGGGGTATTACAAGTTTGGGACAAGTCGACACTAGGAATTTCTTTCTAGTGGGCAAGACCATATGTTGAAAGAAAAGACTTCGACTAGATGGCGTTACCCTTCTTCGACCAGTGTAAAGAAATCCAAGTGTGAAAACATTATCAAAGCATTTTCTCAATACGTGACAATAAAGATTGAATAAAACTGAAGCTATATTGAGATGTAGGATTATGTGAGAACCCGGAGTATTTAACTTGTAATACCTAACCATCCAATTGATCCTAGCATTACAAATCAAATATCCCTCTCTCGGTGTATTGTATATCTCCCAGGAGGTACACATACACTTTTACAAAATTTAAAGTATCAATTCCATACACAAGTTATTGCAATACCGAATCTTCATAATTTACAACACAAATAGGGCCGACCGGCCAGATAAAATGATAGAGTACCAAAACGTAGCAGAAATAATGTAACATCCCAAATGTTGGGTTTGTATTTCAAATGTATAAAAAGGTAAACTTTTTAAAACTTTTGAATATGCATTTGATTTCTGGAGCATTTGTATGAATTATTGCATTTGAAAATTTTGAAATCAAAGAAAACACAACTCAAATCGAAGCTCTCAATGAAAAAAGGAATAATTTTTTTTGATCATCCATGGGAAATAATTTATATAACTCTTTTCATAATTATCATGAATAAATATAATTTTTCCAAATTTTTAGGAACCAAATCAGCCCTTAGAAAATTCAAAACCCATTTCTTTAACCCCTGCAGTTAAAGGATTAAATATAATTGAATAATATTTGAAAAATGATGTTTAAAAATTTTTGTGAGTACTAGGTCATCCCAAGAACCTCCCTGAAAAATTTCAGAATTGTTGAAATTTCTTTGCTATTTTTAAGGCACTAGTCAAAGTAGAAGCTTGATTTAGAACCGAGTCAACCTTTGGACTTGATCTAGACCGCTCAAGTCCGACCTAGCCATCTTGATTCAACCAAACCCCAAGATACACCTAACTGTACCCGGTTCTGACCCATGCCATCTTGTGCCACTGCCACCTTCGGCCCACTCGTCATCACCTTCGTCCACCTCAGGCAGAAGATGTAGAGCTTCGTCGCCACGTCTCCGCCACGCTCTGAGCCATGCAGGTGACACCGTCAATCCTCCGCCCTTATCCTCCAGCACAAGGCATCGTCTTTTCATGCCATTGCTGGTTCCGTCATCTCCCTAAACTAAAAACCCTCGCCCTCCTATATTTCGCTTCATTCTTCCTCTCGGGGTTGAGGAAGAAGAAGCTTGTTCTACCTCCTACCTCAGGTAAGCTCATCGCCTTTGAGTCCCCTCTCTTCTCCTTACCTCACCATATCCAATATTGCTAATGCCCGGAATGCCTTCGTGTCACCCTCGGCTCCAGAACAAGTCTAGAGCGTGGTCTAAGAAGCTCCATGAATTCCGTCTTGCATGATGACAAGGCTACACTTCTTTGCTTCTCTGATCACCACGTAATCACATTTCTGTGGAGATAAAACACCATACCAGTTATGCTTCTACGATCAATAGGATCACTGGCCAAATTGCTATCACAAAAACCTTCAAGCAATGATGTGTTGTCATGCGTGACATACACCAATCCATAATCCACGGTTCCTGCTAGATATCTCAATATGTCTTAAAGCTTGCTAGTATTGTACTATAGGTATTTCCATATATCTATTGATCACACCAACTAAGAATGCAAGATCTGGTCTCGTGTGTATCAAGTATCGTAGGCTACCCCCACCATACTCCAAATTTCATTTAGCATCAACTGGTTCACCTGACTCATGTTTATCAAGCTACAATTTTGACTCCATGGGATACTGACATGAGTTACATTACTTCATACCTTCCTTCTCAAGAAGTTTCTTCACATAGCTAGGTTGATTGATGGAAATATGATTCCTTCTTTGTTTCACCTCTAGACCGAGGTAGTAAGTTAAAAATCCAAGATCGCTCATCCCAAATTATTGCATCATCTCCCTTTTAAATTCTTCAATTTTCAAAACAAGAGTTCCTGTAACAATAAGATCATCAACGTATATGTTGAGAATCAACATGAATCATCAAGGTGTTGTGTAACATCCCAAAACATGATTTGTGTTTCAAATGTATAAAAATGAGGAGAAATAAAAACTTTTGTTGCATCATATTGTTAATTGAATTTTCTGAAAATTATTTCAATAGGAATTGTGATTTCAAAAACTTATTGCTTTAATTGGTAAGAAGTAAAACCCTTTGAAACTTTCTAATCAAATCTTGTGACCATCCTCTGGAATTATTTTTCCTACGTTCTAGAACATCTGTATAACTCCTCTGAAAAATTTCATAATTTTTAGATTTTAGTTACTATTTTAAAAGGGCAAGTCAAACTAGTTAAATCTTTGGTCAAACCCTAGGGCTGAACACTAGAATATTTTTGTAGACAAATTTACGACTTGAAAAACTCTGGAAATATTTCACAAGGGTAATAAGAGAGTCAGGAAGCTTCCATAATAATTTGGGAATTTTTAGAGCTAATCTTCTAGGTCAGCAAAATCAATAATCATATCAGTCTCACTTTTCCAAAAATCAGCTTTTTGTTGTTGGGCCGACCGAGCCAATTTGACTCGGCCGAACCCAACCAGCTCAGCAGCACCACACCTTATCCCTTCACCTGGATCCATCCAATTTGTAGCTCAACGGCCTGGATTGAGTGGCTGATCGGACCGGCCGATCGCCCCATTCATTTGAACCGTCCGATTTGGAGATCAACGGCCTGGGTTGAGTGGCCGATCGGACCGGCCGATCGCCCCATTCTCTTGAGCCGTCTGATCCCGATCGAATGCTCCCGATCAGCCGCCAACTTACCATTTTGCCAAGTCGCCAGCAAGCTGGGCCCACGTCGCCAGGGTCTTCTTCTGCCTCGCGTCAGCGCGCTCAGGCTCAATGCACCACGTGCCTGCTGCATATTGCGAACGTCCAGCAACGTCGTTACCCCACCGCCCTCCGCGACCAACCCCTGAGCATCGTATCCTGACGCCACCTATTCCTACGTCCTCGCTCCTGCTCAAAACCGACTCTATGCCCTGCTCACAACTAACTTCTCTCGGTGGCCGAGGAGAGGGAAGCTCGCACGATCATTTCTCTCGGGTAAGTTTCCACCCATGGTGTCCCTCGGCTCTCATTTTCCATGGCCTCCCCATTTTTGCTCAGTGGAGCTGCTGTCAGTGCTTGTAGGATCCAAGGCAATCTCGTGCTCCCGCTATGTCCAGAGCGCGCCCAGAGCTACGCCCTTAGGCCATCGTCAACTCCGGTGAGAATTTTCTCTCGGTTAATTGTGTCATCCTGTGCCCTAGAGTATTCTCATGATATACCCTCGACCAATTTGGTCGATGCATCACAGGGACATGCGACTTTGGAGTTTCCCCAATTCTCAGCCAACAACGTTGTTCCCAGTCCAATTGTCAATTGGGTGAGTCCATTGTCGATGCCCTTGGTACACCGTCTACACCACCTTCTAAAGCTCTCTCTCTCGCCAGTTTCCAGTTGTGTTGCCCAGGGTGACCCCCCGTCGTAGCTGCACTGCCGCCGCCGTCATCTTCTTCAACACCGGTGGAGCTCCAGCAATGCCCAAGCTTCCCGAGCACCCTTCTCCACTTAGGTAACCTCCTAATAGCCCCTAGGACCTTGGCACCCGCTTACCAGAACCGCTGTGGAGCTTTTGCTACGTTTGCTCGGTTGCCGTTTTGACCGCCGCCACTCAGCGTCGACTAGCTGCCGTTCTGGGCCGGCTCAGGTGCCGTGAGTGCTCTCATCAGGTGTGCAATACTATTGCGCACCTGTGCGTGCCCTCAGATTGCGTCGCCTTGGACTACCGTGCCGGCGAGCCGCCGGCAAAGCGAGCGAGAGTCGCTGCCGTTTTATCGGAGAACCGAAGCCATCAGAGCGATCATTAAGACTAATTCAGTGATTAGCAATTAATGGCGAGATCACTGTCGGAGATCCTGGGGTTAGCGCATTAAAGGCTTTGAGTTGCTCTATGACATGTGGGCCCGACGAATAGTAACCCGATTGGTTTGATATCTATGACATGTGGGGCCAGACTTTAAGTGGGATTGTCCACGGGGCTGTGGACCAGTGAAGCCAGTGCACGGGCATCGGTTCATGCACTGTTTCCATGAGCCATCCCTATGGCAAGTGGGGTCCACCTGTCAGCGCAGTAAATCCAAAAATCAAAATTAGAAAATACACTATTCCTGGACCCCCACCGTCAGTCGTCGTGGCTAGCTTGGGTATCGGTGCAAAAAGTATTAAGCAATCATTTTAATCCCGAAAGGATTTATTTGTTAACTGAAAAATACTATTAACTTAAAAAATGCATAACTAATTCATTTTAACCCCAAAAACAGTTAAACCACTTTTGGTATTTTTTTATTTTTAATTAGATTTATTATAAAATAGGTTTTAACCTTGTCACTATCACAGAAAACATATTTTGTGGAGAGTGCTCCAAAATTGAATTGTAAATACATTATAAATTGCTAATAACTTTGAAAATTCATAACTTATTCATAAAAACTCCAAATAAGGTGAACCAAATTATTTTGGTTATATAATAATGTTATCTATCCAATTTTGTAATTTTCATGTCCACCATTACTCCAAAAAAATTCGTAAAAAGTTTTAGATGAGGTGAACAGTGATAGATTCTATTTTATCTGGATTTTCTGGAAAACTGACTTTCAAACTGTCATAACTTGTGCATAGAGCATCCAAATCAGTTGATTCTTGTTGATAAATTCACCTAAAATCATTCTCTACCTTCGGTGAATTTTTCATGATTTTTGGATGACTTTGAATTTTTGGGTCTTTTCGGTATTATTCGTTCTTATTGTACTTTCGACTTCTTTCGTTAGGTTCCGACGCGCACATTGCTAACGAGAGTGATCCTTAGAAACTTAACGAGCAACTTCAGCAAGGCAAGTAGTTTGATCATGTTAATCCCAGTATTTTCAAGTCTAATATATTGATTTCAACTTGTATGTATGCATTGCTATTTTGTTGTTAAATTATGGTTTGACTAGTTGATCCTATAGTTGCATACCCTGTAGGTAAATGATTACTCTCTATTACCTGAGCCTAGGTTATTTGCTGTGATTGGAGTTCGTTGGATGGGCTCTTGTCACTTAGTAGATTGCGAGTTAATATGCTTAGACATGCTTAGCTATCGGTAGTGTTGGGCGATCATCGACTTAGTCGATGATCTCGATAACACAAATTTTATTATTACTCTATTATGTCCACCACTTTGTGCTTTGTTAATTTTGTAAAGTCAAAAACTGAAAATAAAACTATTTCGACTTGGACACAATGGATGTTGGTGTGATTTGTTGGGTGTGAATGGAATGGTGCCTAAGTCCCCCAAGGACCGAGTTACTTGTGTCACTAAGCCAAGTGCTTTTACGTGCTAACCACACGAGAGGGATATGGGACCTCTCTTGACTTAGTACTTTGGCATGTGTTAGCTCCGGGTCGCAGGAGGTGGTTTCTGTGTTGTGTGAAAAAAGGAACTGTGTGTGGTTGTTGGGTGTGCGCTCGTGGAGTTCCGGGTAGGTTCTCCACCTCGAGGGGCATCGTAGTTGTCCAAAGCTTTACCCGTGAGGGGTAGTTTACCAAGGCTTTACGATGACTCCGACACAACGTATGGGTTTCTATCCATACGGGCGACTCATAGTTAATACATAATACTGGAAATGTCTCGTAGGACTTAGCCGTGCTGGCATACCTAAGGAAGTGTGCTTCCTAGCTTGGCAAAAAGGCTGTCTGGCGTGTGGGTATATTGGTACACCCCTGCAGGGTTAAAACTATTCGAATAGCCTCGTCCTAGGTTATGGACATGCTTGGTAAGGTCGTGCAAGAATTAGACTACAACTTTTAATTAAAACTTGACATGGGTGGTATGAATGGGTAATTCATGCTATTGTTGTGGTGACTATTGGGTTAGTCACTTCCAGGATGTTGTTGTCATCTATTTATTGTTATTATGTTGTTATTTACTATAATTTGAACAATAAAAATAGATTGTAAACTTGCTTTTAAATGTACTACATTATTGTAAATAAAGATTGCTTTGTGCTGAGAATGAAACATACAGCCTCCACCTAAATAAGCTTGCATGTAGCTATGTATAGGTTTGTTACTCTACACGTAAGTCTTGCGGAGTACAATTTTTGTACTCATTTGCTTTGCTTAACTATTTATTGCAGAGGAGGAAGCTGAGCCCCAAGGGCCTCACTTTTGTGAGATGTGCTGCGGGTTTGACGACTAGCTTGACGGTCCGGTTGGTTGCCTTGTGGGTAAAGGCACACTGATTGGCTCTTTTGTTTATCACCATCTTATGGCATTTCGCTTCCGCTGTCTAACTAGTTAATTGTATGACTTTTGGCCGGTCGGCCTCCCTTTTGTAATAACTCTACTATGTATGTCTTTTGAATTGTAAGTGTTACTTTGGTTCTATATCTTGAATGGAATTGATGCATGAATTTTGTAAAAGGGTGTGTATACTGTATTTCTGGGAAGTATACATATCTCGAAGACACGGGTTATTTTGTTTGTGATGCTAGGGTCAATTGGTGACTAAGCATTACAAACTTAATAAACCGGGGTCCTCACATGTTGTCTATCTTTTTATTCCAAGCCCTAGGAGCCTGCTTTAATCCATACGAAGCATTTAAGAGTCGATACACCTTGCCTTCTTGACCTTTCACTTGAAAACCCTCTGGTTGTGACACATATACCTCTTTAGAGAGATCCCCATTCAAAAATGCAGACTTAACATCGATGTGATGTACTTCCCATCTAGATTGAGTTGCAAGAGCAAAAAGCAATGTGACTATTTCTAGTCTGGTAACAGGTGAAAATACCTCTTCATATTCTATGCCTTTCCTCTGAATATAGCCTTTCGCCACAAGTCTGGCCATATGATGTACAATATTTCCCCTTGCATCTCCTTTTTTTAAAATCTACTTTAGCCCTATGGCTATTTGGTTACTTGGTAGATCAGTCAACATCCAAGTTTTATTCTTCTTTATTGAATCAAGCTCTGTCTGCATGGCAATCTTCCAATGGTGTTCGTGTAATACCCCGGCCTGCTCATAGCATGGCCCATGTGGCCCATGAGGAGTTGTGTGGTGGGATTAGTCCCACATTGCTTGTCTCAACTGAGTTGTAGTGGTATATAATGCCTGTTGGATCCAAACGTAGCACCTCCGGGTTAACCCTTTTACACGAAGCGAGGACGAAAGTGTAAGTGAGGTGCTATGTGTAGGCGGGTCCGCCTACGGTGAAATGGGCATTGAGTGAATTTGGGTCGGGTGTTACGATGGTATCGAGCATCAACCTTACAGACGCAGCGCGTGCGGGGATGGGGCGGGCATATGGCGCATGGCGCATGTGGGCCCGGAGTGGACACATGGCATGGCATATGTGCCGCAGACCGGACGCACGGACGTGTACCGAGGGGTGGTTCTGGGCATTTGCGTAGATGCGGTATGTCGCCGAGGCGCCACCCTTAAGGGGGTGAGTGTAATACCCCGGCCTACTCATAGCATGGCCCATGTGGCCCATGAGGAGTTGTGTGGTGGGATTAGTCCCACATTGCTTGTCTCAAGTGAGTTGTAGTGGTATATAATGCCTGTTGGATCCAAACGTAGCACCTCCGGGTTAACCCTTTTACACGAAGCGAGGACGAAAGTGTAAGTGAGGTGCTATGTGTAGGCGGGTCCGCCCCACGGTGGGCTGGGCATTGAGCCGAATTTGGGTCAGGGTGTTACAGTTCGATGAGATCATGCTGAAAACTCACCTGTTCATCTGGCATTATCATCTGCAATTCATCATCTATCTCAATGGGTTCGGTCTGCTCATAAATCTCGGTTAAGCTTTGATAAGTTGGCGTTCTGCTTGATGGGGTTTCTGCCTCTTCTTGATTGACTTCAGAAGAAGATAAGTTGTCTTCTGAAGCTTCCTGTGGCGAGATTGCCAGACTTGACATCGGTGAAACTGGATCTTGAGGATAAATTTGTTCCGTTTCAACATTGTTTTCTCCTTCCACAGAGAAGGAGATCCACTTCTTCAAATTACTTTATTCTGTTGGCTTTGCCTCCCACTTCCATGTTTTGCCTTCACAGTAAATCACATGACGGCTCACAAAATTTTTGTCATCATGCAGACTATACACCCGGCTTGCTTGGGATCTTGGTTCAACTGCCACGTATATCACGTCCTTTGATCTGTCATCTAACTTCCTCAAATGAGTGGGCACTTTTGCATACACCAAGCAACCGAACACTCCCAAGTGTTCGAGGTTTGGTTTTCTTCTGCTTAATGCTTCATACAGTGTCTATCCTTCTAGGGATTTCTTTCGTACCCAATTAAGTATATATATTGCATGTCTTACAGCCTCAGCCCAAAACCTTCTCGGCAGCATCCTGCTTTTCAACAAACTCCTCGCTATATTCATCACTGTTCGGTTTCTGTGCTCAACTAATTCGTTCTGCTGTGGAATGTAGGGAACTGTAAAGAACCTTTTGATACCTTTCACCTCACAAATTGACTCGAATTCTTGTGCCAAGAACTTGCCTCCACGATCAGATCTCAATGCCTTGATATTGTGTTTTGTTTCATTTTCAACCTACATTATGAATTTTTTCAACATGTCCATTGTTTTTTTTACTTTCTCCTTAGCATGTATGCCCACATTACCCTAGAAAAATCGTCGACGAGAAGAAAAAAGTATTTATTACCAGCATTTGAACCAGGGATAATAGGACCACATAAATCCACATGAAGTCTCTATAGGGGTCGTGATGCCCTAAACTGTGCCTGCTTAGGGTATGGGAGTCTTGTCTGTTTTGCTATAATGCATTCCTTGCAAATCTGAGTTGGGTGATTGATAAATTGGCACCCCATGTACCATCCCTTTTTCCATCATTTGTTTCAATGGATGGAGGTTTACAAGACATAGACGATCATGCCACAACCATGCAATGTTCTCCAGCCGGACACTGAAACAAAACAGCTTAGTTGACTCTAGTTGTATGTTGTACAACCGGTTTGCCGTTCGCATCACCTTCATCAAAAGTTGTCCATCCCGATCATGCAGCAACAAATGGGGTCCTTTTAGTGACACATCACAACCCTCCTCCGTCAATTGGCCCAGACTTATGATGTTGTGGCATAGACGGGGTATATAGTATACATCTGTCAACAATCTTTGCTCACCGTTCTTGCATTGTAACAAAATATTGCCTTTGCCTTCTATATGGACAATAGACCCATCTCCAAACTTTACATGGCCATGAAAATCCTCATCCAATTCACTAAAGGTTCCCGTATAACCTGTCATATGATTTGAAGCACCATTATCAAGATATCAGAGATTGGACTCCACCATCTCTTCTCCAATTTTCAACAGTTTCGGCTGAACTTGATCTTCTTCTAACATCATAAGTTGTGTGCTCTTTTCTTCATAGGTAGACAACAGAAGGGCCGGCTCATGAACAACCTGGACTCGAACCAAATTTACCTCTTCCTTCTTCTTCTTGCTCCGACAATCAGCAGAATAGTGCCTAAATGTTTGACACTCAAAACACTTAATGTGACCGCGACATTATGCAGCATATTGGCCGAATCTACTGCAAGTAAAACACTTGATTTTTTACTTGTCTCGATTGCTATTGAACACACCTCGCGCTGCTTTCTCCCCACGGCCAGCAATAGAACCACAGCCTCCTCGTCCAAAACCGCGGCCACCAACACAGCGACCACGCCCACGCCAATTACCAGAGCCCCGGCCTCCTCCTTGAACTGAATTGAGTTCTGCCCCCAGTTTATTTTCCTCCTTCGCATCACTTTTCACAAGCAGTGCCTGGTCAGTCCTTGCCTTGCACCATTTAAGCAATCCCTCGTGAGCTTTAAGAGATCCTGTTACTTCTTCTATTTCCATGTCCTGAAGATCACTTGAATATAAGAGAGTTGTGACCACCGGCACAAATCTCTCGGGTAAGACACGCAAGTATTTCTCGACCACCGTAGTTTCTTCCAATTTATAGCCAAGAGATAGAATCTCATTGACCACCATAGCTAACTTTCATGCAAACACATCTCCTGACTGAGTTTCACCCATATGCAGCGCCTCATACTCCGCTCGGAGAGTTTGTAGCCGAACCTTCTTTACTTGATCTACACCTTTGTGCTTTCCCGACAAGTTGATTGACAATCGAGTAAGGTATGGCAGTGTAGATCAGCGCCAATGCAATTTGATATGTCTTCACGTCGACATCCAGAGCCTTTCGTTTTGGATCATCTTTCTTTTTAGATCGACTGGATCAACTACAGCATCCCAGACCCCCTGGGCACGCATATTCACCCGCCTCTTCGTTGCCCAAGTCAGGTAGTTCTCTGAGTTGAGAACTGGGTACGGAAGCGAATTTGGGCCTTCTTTCGTTGTCGACGAAGATCCATTGGCTTCCATGTGCTTCTTCTTTTCTGGAGTTGAAGTTCCGGTTTTCATACACCTGCTCTGATACCAGTTGAAAGTTCAGGTCCCTGTAACCTTGATGATAAACAGTTTCGACAACCGGTTGCCACACTAAATCGTCAGAACTTGAAAACAGACGAGAGACTAGAAAGAACGGAGACATTTTGTGGTGCTCCAACGGCACCTGTTCTCAGGATTTTCTTCATATATATATATATATATATATATATATATAGTCTCAATTTTACACATAATCTCCTAGGTTGTATCCAATACGGGATAACAAAACTAACAAACAAAACTCTGACTCTATCTAGACTCCAACTCATAACACAGTTGGACTCTACTTGACATGAAAAACGTCAACTTGGCATGATTAGCTCCAACAACCTCGTGTCTCTGATTGGCTACTGTGAGGAAAAGAGTGAGACCATCCTGGTATATGAGTACATGGCCCATGGCACCCTTCGGGAGGACCTGCACAACACCAAGAAGCCACCCCCTACCATGGAAGCAGCGCCTGGAGGTCTGCATCAGGGCGGCCCGAGGTTTGAATTACCTTCACACCGGCGCAAATCAATCTGTCATCCACCGCAATGTGAAGACCCCTATCATTCTGTTGGATGACATGTGAAGACCCCACCGCAATGTGAGATTTGCAGGCTGTGCCCAGCAATGTGTTGCTGATCGAAGCATCGATAGGGGCCATTGATGGGCGATGTACTTTGGAACCGAGAGGTCGCACTCCAGCTTCAGGGGAGTGCAAAGGCTAGTTTTACCAGCTAATTACTCTATATATGGTCCATTGGTCCGTGATATCCTGATGATCTTCTGATAGCCATTTTGAATTCTTATATGTTTAATGATTAATTAGTTGATGTATCAGGTTCAATACATTTATTTTTTACTGAATGGTAATTTACCTTGTCTAACTCAGGGTTTTGGTAACCAGTTTGTTTTTTTTTACCAGGGCTACCGACATGTAAGACCTCAAATTTGTAATTCAGGATCTCCCGTGTTCATCGCATCAGTCCCTGGATCAGTAGCTAGTACTCACAATTACATCATTTAATATTAAACATATATTTTGAAAATATAAAGCTATTCCATAATATTAAACAAATCATTAATATACTTTACGGCTTTTGATTTTAAGAATGGGCGATCAGGTCAAATACCTTTAAAGTATCAACAACGGAAGTGGAATTTAGAGTGCAATACGTGGAACTCTCACGATGTACCCACAATTAATCAACTGGAGCCTACAACCTATCCTGATCTAGGTGCAGGTTTGGGACCTTTCGAGATCTATCCTAACGAAGTGTCGCTTGCCCGTGCATGAGCCACTTGTCCGCTAGCAATCCGTCTTGTCGCCGCGCGCCGCCGCACGCCGCCGGCTCCCACGTCCGACGTGCAACGCCACACGCTGTCACTGTACTGCGTGGACAGGTATCTCGTCGAGCTGCCCGAGACTCACTCTGTTGTTACGTAGTCGTGGGATAACCTACACCCCCGTTAGCGCAAGCTGCTCCTCATTCCGGCAGGGGAATAGGATGATGCTACGCCCTGCGTATATCCACCACCGAGCCGTCGCCGAACATAACGGAGCCGGTGATGCCCTCGTCCATCTCCGCGAAGCTTGCTTGGCATGCACTCAGACATGTGATTGCTGGCACCGGTGTCCAAGTATCGGCGTCTCCGATCTTTCAGGACGCAACGCTTCAGTCGAAAGATGGGACCTTATCTGTTCTGGGGAAGAGGACTACAACCCAGGATGGGATTGAGAATAATGAAATAGAAAAGGCGCTTGTGCTTCACACTGGAGGTGAGGTGAAGGGGGTGTCTAAGCGTGGGCGGTATGTACTCAATTCGTTGGGAGCAGCTGTAAACCTAACGGTAGCTCATGGTGAGCTCTGTCAGGAGCAATGGATGCTCTAGTTTGGAACTGCCGGGGTTGGGGAGCTCCCGGACAGTTCAAGAAATCGTCGGACGCATCACCCCAAACTTGTCGTTCTGTCGGGAGACAAGACAATCTGAGGCAAGGATGGAAAACTTGAGATGGAGGATTGGGTTGGGAGCAGCTGTAAACCTAACGGTAGCTCATGGTGAGCTCTGTCGGGAGCAATGGATGCTCTAGTTTGGAACTGCCGGGGTTGGGGAGCTCCCGGACAGTTCAAGAAATCGTCGGACGCATCACCCCAAACTTGTCGTTCTGTCGGGAGACAAGACAATCTGAGGCAAGGATGGAAAACTTGAGATGGAGGATTGCCTTGTTGTCGGATGAGACCATCGATGTTACACTGCTGGGAATGTCGAAAAGGTTCATTGATGTCCTTGTTAGTGAACACCCTCAGGCTGCACAATGGAAGGGTAGCCTTCTTGTATGGTGAACCTCGGGTTCACCTCATGTTGGAGTTTGATGAAACGCATTAAGAAGCGATCCGATGCACCCTGGATCGTGGCAGGGGACTTTAACGAAGCCCTGTGTCCATTTCAGCACTTTTCAGCTGCCCTTCGAGCTGAACGTCAGATGGAGGCGTTTAGGGACGTGCTAGTTGAATGTGATCTACATGATACGGTTTTATGGGAATCCCATGGATTTATGATAACAATCAATTTGGATATCGCAATGTTAAAGTGCGCCTTGATGGAGTGTGTATCATCCCAAAAATTCAAATTTTGGGAAAAATAGGATGAAAATAGGTAGGAGAATAATTTTGGACATGTTTACACGAGGGAAAAAAATTATTTTAGCATACTTTGTGAATTTTCATTAAAGGTAACAATGCATTTACATGAAAATAAAAAATTGTAAGAATTTTCAGGAAAATCACAAAGTACATGAAATACTAAAAAAAAATAGATACGCAACTATACTGGATCAGCAACCCTCATAAAAAAATTTCATAATTTTTGGACTCCGTTTGCTCAGTATAAAAATTCAGCACACACTCAACTAGATTTTACAAATTCAAAAACTATTTTCAATTTTGCCGCTCGCCCTTTGGGCCAAATTCTAGCTGGTCCATTTTCGCTGGCGAGCTCCAGCCCACGCCAATGCCACTCTCCCTTGCTCACTGACATCACAGCCCTACTCGTCAGTGTTTGTCTTCCACCTCGCCTCCGCCCACACTCGCACGCGCCAGCGCACCAGAGCGCCCTCGTCCGTTGGTTCCTCTCCCCGCCCACAGTTTTGCGCCCATCTACCCTATCACCTCCGCCAACTTCTACCCATGCTAGCCACCCCATTCATGGCGAGTATATCATGTGCTGGTTAAGACACCCAGATCCTATCACGAGTTTCTCGCGTTGCACCTGGCGTCTCGCTGCTTTTCTCCCATATTTGTCCTAGATATTTAAACCCTAGCGCACACACTAAAATCCTTAGCTTGCCCATGTTCCATTTCACGCTAACCCAAGCCACATAGCTCCTTGGTTTCGCGGGAATGTATGCATCGTTCTCGACGTCGGTGAGTGCGCCTCTGTACCATTGCCGCTCCGATGATTTTCCTCACCCACGACATCTGCATCATCTTGATCCTCATGCATCACTCACTCCTTCTCTGTGCTTAATGCAGCCCCGAAAACCTTGTAGCTCGATCGCGTCGGCCTTCATCCTTAGCTCCGGTGCAAACTCAAGCCCGCCAATGCGTTCCCGTCACTTCGGTGAGTTTGAGCTCCAATCGAGAGCATCACAGCGTGTTTCATACCCCATTCATGTTATTCCCTCACTCAATGCAGGTATATTCCCAAAGAATCTGAGCAGAGTCGCCATCTTCCTCTCTCACAGCCACCGCTGCCATTTATGTTCACCTTTGAAGCCCGATGAGTCTCGGGTTGATTCCTTCCAACTACACCATCTCTAACTCCTCAATGACCTAACGTGATGCTCCTTATAGCTCCTCCGTTGCTGTGGTAAGCTACCGTCATGAACCTCATCTGCACCGCCGCTGTCCGTCGTCGACAAGCCGCCTCAGCCCTGCCCCAACCTTATTTTTCTTCACCCTCGTGGTCATGGTGAGTCTCTGATCCTTATGCACGCATCAGTTCGCCAAGGGCGAGCCTCTAGTGTACTTTCCCTCTTAGCCACCCATGGCGCCGCCGTGGTTGCACGCCGTCGGCTCACCTCCGGTGACCCTAGGTCCTCGGGCCCAGTCCATTAGTATCGCCTAGACTCACTAAGCCTAGTACGCCCCTCCCTTAACCCCGGGAAAGCCTCCTCCATGAAGTACATCACGAACTTGAGGCGTTCCGCCGCTCTTCGCCACCACAATGCCGCCTCTTGCCATCCCAGTTGCTGCCACCACCACCCATGACTTCGCCCTTCTTTTCTCTATCCATTTCGCTGCTCAACATCGATGCTCATTGCGTCGTTTGCCAGCAGCGAGCTCGCCAAGGCACTTGGTCATGCGCATAGCTCTACTTCCTTCCATCTCTCTATCTTTGACCAGTGGGACCCACCGTCGATTAGGATTTACTTAATGCTAAATGACAAGGGTTAAAGGTACTTAGTGGATGACAGTGGGACGACTAAAAGATAATAAGAAATATAATTTTAAATATTTTTAGTAAATGTGTCACTAACATGTGGGACTCTCACTTATTCTCGCTTTTAAAACACGCTTTTAAAACATGAGAGACTGCATGTGGGCCTAAGCTGTCAGTTAATTAAAATAAAAAATAAGGTTTAATCATTAGCTAATAAATAATGAGTCTATGACATGTGGGGCTACCTCTCTTATGCATGAGTGTATGTTTGATTAAAATTGCTAATTTTGGGGATAATGGTAGTTGTAATCCTATTCGATGCATGAACCTCTTTGAAATATTAACACCCTTACTGTTGTAGCAATTAGATTATTATTTAGACAATAGATGACATCAATTTGGGAAATTTGAGTGTGAGTATCGCATAATTGCTTAGTCAAACTATAGTCTTTTCTAAAATTTGCTAATAGGATGACATGATGAACATGAAACTAGGAGTTTTTTAAATGATGGTCCGGCTGCGTTTACCTCTTTTATTTTGTATAAAAATAAAAAAACTTAGTTTGTGACGCGAGCGAGTTATATTATATTATGAGGAAGTGTGAGAGGTGTATCTCATAGGTAGATTGGGGAGATCCTCACCCGGGTCAATTAAGGACCGAACGCCATTAAAATCCTATCTAAGCCTAAGCGCACAACCACATGCGCTGGTATGAGATGAGATTAGCTAATTAAGTTATTGAAAACTAGCCTTACATGTTGGTAGGCTGTAGTAGCGAGAGCATGACCGGTGTAGGCATGTTCGAATGGGCTCCCTTCCCCGACACATTGGGAACAAAGCCTTCTGACACAAAGGTGAATGCCTCACTGAGACGGGGGTGTACCCGGGTAAAGTGAGGGTGTTCATTCACTAGGCTAGTGCATGATTAGGACTAGGGGATGTAAAGTATTCAACATGTGCTCTAGGCTACTTACCAAAGGTAGTGAGCGGTGATATCGACGGATGTCAAACAAACTAGAGAATTAATGCGCTATGGGTAAAGTTGTACACTTCTACAGAGTGTAAATCTATTTAAATAGACATGCTTACGGTCATGAGCGTGCTTAGTGTACTTTTAATTGGTATAGTATTGGTTTTCTTAAAAATAGTTTTGTTGGAAAATGTGGGAAATGGTTTGTTGATTTATAATTGAGTTGAGTGTCATGTCTATAGCTGAAAATAAAATATTGCTCGTAGCCGAGGAGGGTTGTGAGTTATTATTTATTCAATTACTTACTTATCCTTTATCTGTTTAACTTCTCTTTAAATTTTTCTTGCAAAGTACTACATATTGATATTGCAAATGAAACTTGCTTGATGCTAAAAATAACTTATAGCATAGAGTCTCACCCTTTGTTAGCTAGGTATTTATATAAACTTTACGATACACTACAAGTCTTATTGAGTACGCAGTGTACTCAATCATGCTTAATTTGTTGTTCAGACTTAGAGGACGAGCCTACGCCGGACGACTCCTTCTTTGCACCCAGAACCAGTGAGTTCAGTGATGAGTTATTATAGGACTTGTATCTTGTCGGTTGTCTAAGGGTTTGGATAGGCATGCCACTGAAATTTTTTGAGTTCTTACATATTTTGCTTTCGATGTTACTTTTGCTACTTAAGCTTTACTTGGCCGGTTGGCCCTTGTGCTATAAATAATGTAATCACTTAAGTTGAGCACCATAATTTGTTTATTTTGCATGTATGTGTAACACTCTGATTTTCAGAATTAGGATGTTAATATTTAATTTGACGATCTAATAAATATTTGATTGTGTTTTAAGTTTTTCTCGTGTTTAAGTAAAAAGGATTGTTTCTAAAATCAAATTGAATTAATTGAAAGGTTGTATTTAAAGTTAAATCAAAATATTTTTTTTCTTTAAAAAAATTGGATTAAAAAAATAATAACAATAACAATAATAACCAATATCAAATCGAATTGTTCGAAAGACTGCAATTTAAAAAAATAAATTGTATTCTTTCTTGTTTTCGCATGTATTGCATGCATTAGTTTTGTCATTTTCTTTTCCGGTTCAACCGACTTTAGACGAAACACCTGCGTATCCTTTCTTTTCCAGCTGTCAAGACCTCCCTAACCATCCTCAATTTTTCTCCGCTGCCTTTCTCCATCCCTATTTCTTTATTCCCAGCCAAAGCACCAACACAGGTCATCCCCAAGCAAATACTTTAGTACATGTTCATCTCTCCAACTTCTCTCTCTCCAATCCCAATCAAAAACCGAGAATCTCTCAATGCATATTATACAATTGAAATCCTCATCACTTAAGCTTTTCATTAATCCAAAAAAAATTCGCATGCACTGCCATTTCATTTTTTTCCCTACAACCAAAACCACATGCATGCCCAATTCTTTTTCTTGCCCAGCCGAACCAACATTCTCTCTCTCTCTCATTCCCTTTCTCTCCCCAACAGCCAAAGCCACCACAATTCACTGCCACTCGTTTCTTTAACCCAAATCCCCTCATGCATGTTATATAGTAGCGTTCCTCGTCACGTATGCGTTCCATATCTGCAATTTGTTTCCGCGTGCAAGGCCGTTTGAGCAATTTGAAGAGGATGGAAGGAAGTGGCAGTGGGAGCATTTGAGCAGCAACGACGACACCTGCAGCCCGTTGTGGAGGCCAACATGCATCGACTCGGGCGGTCCAGCGGCGGCGCGTCGCACGCGCATGCTGGCGGCTCCTAGAGGCATGGTGTCGGCGCGGCACGGTGCCCGCTTGGCGGCGCAGCCTAGCGCGTGACATGAAGCGGCGGCATCAACGGTAGTGTCCGGCGTAGCGCTGGCCAGCGGCTCGGCAAGACGGACAGCGGTGGCTCGCTGCGGCATGGCGGCACCGAGATGGCTGAGCCGAGGTGAGGCCGTGGAGGCGCCAGCGACGCGGTCCAGCGGACCAGCGAGCGGCGCGACTGTTAGAGTTAATCTTGCTTCTAAGTTTAGATGTGTTGATCAGAATCCTTCTCTAGTTGCCGTATTCGAGTAGAAGTAAGATAGTATTCAAATCGGGTTCATGTTCAGCTTGAGTTCGTATATTAGTATGCTAATTGAGCCTTTACAAGGGGCGTAGGAGCAAGCTATGTAAGAAGTCAAGGAAGTAACGCAATGTGAAGAAAAAGCAGTAGAAAAATATACAAAAGAGAGCAGGGTGCTCCCGAACAAATCAGTTTTGTTTGGTCGTGTTTATTTGCGCTTCACGTTGTCTCGGCGTCTCGTTTTTTATCTCAAACTGAAAGTGTCAAGATTAAAGAAAAATTTCAACAATTGGTATCAGAGCCTGCACTCAATCCGGCGATGCATCGATCATCTTTCCACTCATCTACCCGGCCAAGGATGCCCAGTGGCGTCGGCGAACGTCTGGATGCGGGATCAGGTAGCGGCAGCAGTGGCGGTGGGGAAGTTGTGATCTATCGCGTGGTGAGCGAGTCAGTAGGCTCGGTCATGTACCCGATGTTGACGCGAACCAACTATGGAGATTGGTCTCTCGTGATGAGGGTGAATCTACAAGCACAAGGCTTGTGGGAGGCGATCGACCCCGGCAATGGCGACTACCGTGACGACAGGATGGCGTTGTCTGCCATACTCCGAGCCGTTCCGTCGGAGATGCTGTCTACACTTGTGATCAAGAACACCGCCAAGGACGCATGGGACACCATTAAGACAATGCGCATGGGCGTCCAACGCGTACGCGAGGCAAAGGCGCAGACGCTACGCAAAGAATTTGATGACATCAAATTAAAGAGCGGTGAGTCGGTAGATGACTTCGCAATGCGGCTCACTGGCCTAGTCAACAATTTGGAAATACTCGGAGACAAGATTGAGGAAGACCGCTTTGTTAAAAAAATCCTCTGTGTCGTCCCGCCAAGGTATTCTCAGGTAGCGATCTCAATTGAGACACTCATTGACTTGCAGACGCTCTCGGTGGAAGAACTCACCGGACGACTGAAGGCCGTAGAAGAGCGCTTCGAACAAGACAACGCCGACGGTGCCGGCGGACAACTCCTCCTCACAGAAGAGGAGTGGCTTGCGCGCATGAAACAGCACGAGCATGGCCAGGGATCATCTGGCAAACAGAAGCCCGGTGGTGATAGACAATTTTACAGGGAATCGTCGGAGGAGGACGATCGTGGCTCATCAAGAAGCCGCGAGCGTGGACGCAGGCATGAACGAGGTGACAGAGGAGAACGTGGAGATTCGGCTACGCAAGACGATGATGACAGATCCCATGACAAGTCACATATCAAGTGCTTTAAATGTGATAAATACGGTCACTACGCGTCGGAGTGCCGCAGCCACATAAAGTGCTTCAACTGCGACAAATATGAGCACTATACTTCGGATTGCCGAAACAAGAAGAAGAACGAGGAGGTAAACCTCACCCGAGCTATTGAAGACGACGAGCCGACCCTGCTTCTCTCCTTATGTGTCAACCAGGCGCCGGTTATGGTGATGTTGAACGAGGAGAACGTAGTTCCTAAACTACGCACAGAGGGAGGCAACCATGATCATACTGATGAATGGTACTTAGACAATGGAGCAAGTAATCACATGACGGGAGATCGCTCCATGTTCCATAAGCTTGATGAGAAGATTTCGGGTAAAGTCAAGTTTGGCGACGGCTCCACGGTGCAAATAAGAGGCAAAGGATCAATGCTATTGCAAAGTAAGAACGGTGATCAGAGGATGCTGACTGAAATCTATTATATACCAAGTCTGTGTAGCAACATACTCAGTCTCGGGCAGTTGGCGGAACGGGGGTGCAGGGTGGTGTTGCAGGATGAGTTCTTACAAGTCTATAACAAGAACAAAGATCTGTTGATGAAGGTGAAAAGGTTCCCGAACCGGTTATATAAAATTTCCCTGAAAGATTGTAAACCGGTTTCTGTGAAGGACAGTTTGGAGGAGCCAGAGTGGAACTGGAGAGTAGAGCCAGGACAGGAGGTCTCAAGCGTTATTGATCTCACCGGCGAAGGACATGGCGGAACCCAGGGACGGCACGCGGTTGGCGTAGGAGGCGCAACAGGCGGAGCCTTGGGGGGTGCAGACGGCACGCAGGAAGGCGCGCAGGGCACTCAAGGGGACGACGAGTCCCACACGCATGCAGTTGCTGCTGGAGGAACTAGCGGCTCGGGTCAAGCCCATGGACCCCACCGACATGCAGTCACAGCAGGAGGGAGAGGCAGTATAGCCTCAGCTAAGATGAACATAGGAAGTCGGTAGACTTGGTCCAAGAGAGGGGCGAGAGGCTCTGGTAACGGCGAAGCCCAGACGGTCGTGGGAGCAGGTGCTCCAGCCTAGGTGGGCGTGCAAGGAAGGACGAGTTCAATCCAGGTGCGAGGTGCAGCAAGCGTAGGTTTGTGTATGGCTCAAGATGGAGCAAGAGCAGGCGGTAGGGCGGTATCGGCCTAGGAAAGAACGGCACACGGGAGTGCAGATAAAAGAGGAAGGCTTGGAAGTTCAGAAGAGGTGAAAGATCAAAGTGAAAGAACAAGATTAAAGGGGTGATTGTTAGAGTTAATCATGTTTCTAAGTTTAGATGTGTTGGTCGATTCCTTTCTAGTTGCCGATTCGAGTAGAAGTAAGATAGTATTCAAATCGGGTTCATGTTCACTTGAGTTCAGATATTAGTATGCTAATTGAGCCTTTATAAGGGCATAGGAGCAAGCTATGTAAGAAGTCAAGGAAGCAACGCAATGTGAAGAAAAGCGAGAGAAAATATCAAAAGAGAGCGGTGCTCCGAACAAATCAGTTTCGTTTGGTCGTGTTTATTTGCGCTTCACGTTGTCTCGGCGTCTCGTTTTTTGTCTCAAACGGAAAGCGTTAAGATTAAAGAAAAATTCCAACAGCGACGACCCAGCGTGCTCTAGTGCGCGGCCGAGCCAATGGCGGAGCGGCCCGAGCGCGCGAGCGAACGACCGAGAGCAATGGGCGTCATAGCAGCGGCGTCTCGGAAGGGGGAGCTTGAATGGTGAGCTGCTGCGATGGCACCAAGACGGCAGAGAGTGCACGGTGGCTTGGCGGCGTGACGCTCTGGCCTGGAGGTGGCCAAGCCCAGGCACAACCAAGGCCGGCAGCACCACGGCGAGGCTCGGCCCAGCACACGGTGGCGCAACGGCCAGAACTTGGCTGCGGGGGCGATAGCGGCTTCTGAGGGAATGGGGTCGAGGCGCCATGGATGCGAGCACGATGTGTTGTCCAGTGGCTTCGTGCGGCACGGCGTGCCGCGACGTCGAGGCGGAGGCGGCCGAGCCAAGCACACAAGGTTTGGTGGCGCAGCTAGTGGCGCGAAGATGACGACGTGGAGCTGGCCGAGAACGCAACCATGCATGTAGTGGTGCGGCGGTCTAAGCGAGGCAAGGCAGAATAGCGTGTCGAGGTTGAGCGCAGCATCGGCGTCGGCAAGGCGGCTCCGGGGGCTTTGCCGAGAGCGACGACGCTAATGTGGAGCGGAACGCGGACGCGAATGAGCTCGGCGATGACTACCGTGGACGCGGTATCGGCGACGACTACGGCGGACGCGGACGGGGAGCTGAGAAGATGGCGCCCAGTGATGATTTGCACATCTAGCGTTGCGGTAAAATCTTTAGTTTTAATTTTGTTACCGCACTATGATATTAGTCGTGCATATTGCATATTAGTCATGAGTATGGTATCTATTTATGCTGTTTAATTGTAAAAATAATTCGGTAGCTTACGACCGGTATAATTCTCCGGTTAGGTCGTATTTTGTGTGTAGGCGTAATTAGGTATCGATATATTGGTGAATATGAATGATTAGTTTATTGTGGCAGGATATGTGTATTGTTGTTCGGTGAATGTCGGATTAAATGTACGTTATTGGATTAATTTAATCGAGTTATTTAATTAAGCATGAGCAAATTGATCGAACGTCCTAAGTAATAGCTACATGAGTTCTGAATGCTAGAATTGGGAGAAGGAAGAATGGATTATTTGAGTGCGGATAAATATTTGGATTGCTGTGTAATTAGTAGTTAAACGTTTGTTAGTCAAGCGTAGAGGCACATATGTGATTGAATTGTAATTATCGTACCTGACTAATTCAGTGAAATGAATATGAATTGATCTATTAGTGAGCTATTAAGTGATTGGATGCGCACTCAAATTGTAAAGCTCATTAGGGGACAGTTATTCAAATAAACCTCGATCGGTGGAAATTTTGGTGTATACGAATATAATTTGCCGAGACGAGACTAGTAGGGTTGGATATTTACTATTTTCTTAATTAGTCTAGGGAAGAATAATTGTTAGATGTAGACGTGGTCATGTGCCCGCAACTTGGTGAATTTCGCACAACTACCGAATGGATTTGGTAGATGGAAGTTTATGAATCGGGGAATTATTTGTTGGATCGACTACCTTGATTATGCCATAGTGGAGGTTAGTATGAGATTTAGATAAAGATATGGGAATATGATCCAAGAATGTTATGTATATGATTGGATTCAACACGGGAGAATCGGTTAAGTAAATGATAATTAGAAGATTAGTTTTGTCGGTGTATGTTTTCCTTTAGGAATTAAATGGAAAATAAAATAAAATATGTAGGCCCACTTGTCATGATAGAGGCTAGGCTAAGTTGAGTGTAAAAAAAGTATAAACTGCTCTAGAAAAATTCAGAAAATATTTATTTGTACATTGAAAATTCGTGTAACTTCATAAATTCATAACTAATGCAAACCTACTCCAAATCAAGTGAAATGAATATCTATAATTTTCATTTTAAATGTACTTTAATTTTAAATATATTTTATTTATGTTCCTAACCCATAAAATATAGTTTTTGGAAAATAATCTACAACCGAATTAGTTTTACATTATAAATTGCTATTAACTTCGAAAATTCATAACTAATTCATACGAACTCCAAATGAGTTGAACTAAGTTATTTTTGTCTTATAATTTTATTCTATATTTATCTATGTAATCCTTTTCTCCACCATTGTGTTGCAAATTTTTGCAAAAAATTGAAAATAGGATGAACAGTAACCAAAGCACTGTTTTTCTGCCTTTTCTCAGAATTCTGATTTTCAAACTGCTACAACTCTTACATACTAAATCCAAATAAAATAATTATTTTATATAAATTCAACTAAAATCATCATCTAGCTACTGTAGAAAATTCATGCATTTTGGAGCAATTTTGAATTTTTGGCTTTTCTCGGTGTTCATTCGATGTCGTTATTTCTATAGATTCCGAGTTGCTTTAAATGAACGACTACATAATCGAGAGTGTGCAAGTGAACTCCCAGCAAGGTAAGCATCATTTGGACTTTCCTTTTGCATTATGTTGTTCCCAGTTTTTGTTAAGTAGTGTTTTGAAATACAATGATATTTGCTTGCATGCTATTTCGATATGTCAATATTTTTGTTATGAGTAGTTATGTCCTACTCTTGATGTTATCCTTGTTACTTTCTAGTACATATATGCCTAAGGATAGATGGATGTAATGATATTCTATTTTGTTTATTGAGTGCGTAGACATGCATGTCTAGAAAGTGCATCAGTACGGTTGAGGGGATTAGCCGATCGATCATGGGAAACACCTTACACTTTTCGCTTATGATTTTTTGTCAAGATCTTCATATCTGGTTACTTGAGTCTGAACTTGTTATTTCAAAAGGTTTTTAGTCTAGACAAGAGGTTGTTAGTGAGGGTGCCTTCGTGCACGATATTGGGTGTGTGGTAGACTTGTCCGGACCACTAAGGACCGAACTTTAGGCTGTCAATTCTAAGTACCAATTGTACTTTCACACGTGGGATATGGGTATTGTTTGATTAAGTAAGGGTTGAGTTTTATTGGGTTAAGTTCCAGGTGGTGTGAGGTGTTATGACCCAAAAATGCAATTCTGGACCGTCTATGTATTCTGCACTAGTCCAGGATCACGCTAGTGCACACAGTGTCAACATAGATGAATATCGATCCACACAAAACGATTAATAGAATAAAATACTAATTTGAATAGCAAATATTGGTTTTCACCTTATGGTCGAGTTTACATTTATTAAGCCACGCAGGGCTGACAATAGATAAAATAGCAGCAACGGAACAAAATAAACTTCAACATAATCCTATCAATTCACCACAGGTAATTGACTGGGATCAAGACCATAACGATCGACACCTTCGTAGAACTTCTCTTCAAAAGCAGGCGATGACTCCTCCAATTCTGTTGATTGTTTGAAGCAAGTATGAGTACACAACCGTACTAGTAAGTCATACCACAGAATACAATTTATAGATGATGGCTTATTCCAAAAGAATGGCTTATGTGGTTCTTTTGCGGAAATGCAACATTTGCAATTGAATACAAATAATAGATTGAAAACATAATTCAAAATAAATAAACAATATTAAGTTATCATTTGATTTCACAAAGTAGACTGTACTTCTAGATTAGCCACAAATCCTTCAGATACAACTTCTAGTTTCAGTTTCTGAAATTCCTCTTGAAGTTCTGGACAGATTTCATTTACTTCCAAAGCATTGCAGTAACTCTTACGACTCTAGGCATCTGCAATGACATTGGCTTTACCAGGATGGTAGTGGATTCCAAGATTATAATCTTTTATTAACTCCAACCATCTTCTCTGCCTCATGTTTAGGTCAGACTGAGTGAAATATACTTTGGACTCTTATGATCGGTGTATACCTCACAACGATTACCAACGAGGTAATGGTGATAAATTTTCAAAGCATGCACTACGGCAGCTAATTTCAGATCATGACTGGGATAATTCTCCTCATAGGGTCTCAATTGCCTTGACGCATAAGCGATGGCTTTTCCTTCTTGCATCAGGACGCATCCTAATCCTTAATGCGAAGCATCACAATAGATATGAAAATCTTTGCGAATATCCAGCAAGATCAGCACTGGGGCTGAAGTCAAATGCTTCTTCAACTCCTAAAAATTTTCTTCACAGGCTGTAGTCCAAATGAACTTTTTCTCCTTCTTCAACAATTGCGTAAAAGGCTTAGCAATTGTTGAGAATCTTTCGATGAAATGGCAATAATATCCTGCCATTCCCAAAAAAACTATGAATATGAATTACATTCTTGGGTTGCTCCCAATGTAACACTGCTTTCACTTTACCGGGGTCAACGGCTACTCCTTCAGCTGTCATCACATGACCAAGGAAATCAACTTCCTTCTTCCAGAATTCACATTTGATGAACTTGGCATACAACTGATGCTCTGTAAGTTTCTCTAATATTATTCTCAAATGCTCAAAATGTTCCAACATTATGTTCCAACATTATTCTCAAATGCTCAGGATGTTCTTCTTCTGTTTTGGAATAAACGAAAATATCGTCAATAAACACAACTACAAACTTGTCCGAATATTCTATGAATACTTTATTCATCATGTTCATCAAATAGGCAGGTGCATTAGTCAGACCAAAGGACATGACTAGGAACTCATAATGTCCATGTCGCGTTGAGAAAGTGGTCTTCAGATATCCTTCTGACAAATCTTCACCGATGGTAACTTTGATCGCAGGTCGATCTTCGAGAACACTCCGGCTCCTTTTATCTGGTCGAACAAATCATCAATTCGGGGCAATGGGTACTTGTTCTTGATAGTGACTTCATTTAGAGAACGATAATCGATGCACATTCTCATGCTTCCACCCTTTTTCCTAACAAATAGGATCAAGCGCTCCCATGGCAATGAACTAGGTCTTACGAAACCTTTCTCAAGAAGTTCCTCAATCTGCTTCATCATTTCTACTAACTCATCGGCTGGCATCCGATAGGGTCTCTTTGAAATTGGTGCTGTCCCTGGTACTAGATCAATGACGAACTCGATGTCACGGTCCGGTAGCATTCCTGGTAATTCTTCTTGAAACACATCGGGTATTCTCTGACAATAGACACAACTTCCAAAGATATAGTCTTCTTGCTGTTGACCAACAAATGTCCATCACGGACGGAGAGGGCTAGAAACTCCACTTTCTTTCCATTGGTATCCCCAATTGTTAAAGCTCTTCGGCCACAATCTAACACAATTTTGTGCTTGGATAACCAATCCATGCCAAGGATGACATCTATGGTCTAAGTATTTTGAAAAATTAGGTTGGCTAGAAAGTCAACTCCAGCTATGAGTAACTAGCTCCTAAACATCCCACCTTACAACTTAGCTCTGCTCCAGGCGACTGGACTAATAGAGTATGCTTAAGATGTATAACTTTCAAATTATTCTTAGTTGCAAAAATTCTTGAAACAAACGAATGCGAAGCTCTAGAATCAAACAGAACTGATGCATGTACTGAATTTACAAGAAACTTACCCAGTACAACGTCGGGTGCTTCCTGAGCTCCTTCCAGAGTGACGTGATTGACACAACCTCTGACTATTGATTGTGGTGCTCCTCCGGTTTGACCGGTAGCTTGAGACGTCTCTTGATGGTTGCTCTGCGCAGGTGTCTTGCCTGGTGTAGCTCCAAGGTTGAAGCGCATCGAGTTATCGTTCAATTCTGAGGGCATCGATTGGTGAAGTGCCCTGGCTGGTGGCAGGTAAAACAAACTCTGGATCCATTCTGTGGGCTACTCCCTCGATTGGGGTTGACTGGTACGGAATTGCAAAAGTTCTGCGCAACTGGACGAGGTGCTGAGGTCGGTGCTGGCGTTCTGAGAGAATTCTACAGGGGAAAATGATTAAATTGAGGTGGAACCGTTCTTGCCTTCAACTGTGGCTGGTGACTTCCTTGCTGGGCCATCCCGCGCTTACGGTTATTTTTCAATTCCTTGTGCTTATCTTCCAGAATCAAAGCTTTGTTGATTAACTCCTGAAAATCTGGAAAGGTGTGGACAATCAGGTTGACTTGCAGTTCAGTGTTCAATCCCTTTAGAAAACGACTCTGAGGAGCTTTGTCGGTAGCGACATCTTCTGCAGCATAGCGGACAAGTTGAGAGAATTTATTGAGGTAGTCAGTCACTGACATCCCTCCTTGCTTGAGAGCACGGAACTCATCCTTCTTCAAATCCATGATCCCTTCCGGTACATGGTACTAGAGAAAAGCAGTTGGGAACTCTTCCCAGGTGATGTTTTGCGGCGTTTCATGTGTTGCGCATAAGTTTTCCCAGGTGAGTAGCACAGAAGACATTTTCATGGTCACTGCATTGGGTGATCAACAGCTTCCTCTCTATAACACAAAGCCAATCATCAGCTTCATAGCGAATAGATCCCCCGCGCCCTTCGGTTCGACGTAGTTCCCCTGGAAGCTGTTACGCACTAGATCTCGCAGTTGTTCCCATGCATACACAAAACGTGGGGGGATAGTGAAAAACCATGTCAACGCTATCCCCCTCAAGGCCAGGGTCATGCTTTTTGCCTTCGTGGTGTCGTCCCCTCCGGCGGTCTCGATGGCTATCTCGTAGACGCGGAGGAACTCTGCGGGATCCGTCGATCCTTCAAAGGGCCGGAGTTCCGGCATCATGAAGCCCTCGGGCCAGCGGGCTGCTTCCAGCCCAGTGCTCAAAGGGGAACTAGGATTTTCGCGGAACACCGGTGCTGCGGGAGCTCCGGCTCCAGGCAGTGCGGGCCCGCCTAGGGCGGCGGCGAGGCCTACCCTCGGTTGTCGGAGGTTGAGCAGCTTCCGGCGGAGGTCAGCCAGCTCCTTCTGGAGCAATTCATGCGCTCTCTGCGTTACCTCCGGCTGGGCCGGGGCCAGCGGCTGGCCGACTACTCGAGTCCCAGAGGGCGCCTCGCCTCCTACGATGTTCTCCTGTGTAGAGCTGTCAGTCTTTTCCTCGTAGCGGGCCGCCAATAACGCGGCTTGAGAAGTCTTGCTACGCTTAGCCCTCGGGGCACTAGGCGGTGCTACCGCCATTGCTGCTCCGACCGCGGAGGCCCGAGGCGCGGCTCTCCGAGGTGCCATTCCTGTGCTTCGGATACGTGCTCGACTTCCTTGTCGGTCCCCACGGACGGTGCCAACTGTAGTAGCAAAAACGAGCTATATAGTAAAAAAAAGGGGGACCCCGGACAAGCTCTCGGAAGAAGGGACTAGTCGGTTAAAAGAACGAGATTATTATTACTATTCTGGAAAATTATGGTTGTTTTCTGCCCCTTACATGAGGGGGTTGACCCCCTATTTATAGTCCTCCATAAGAGGGTCTTTACATTACCATTCTAACCATATTACAGTACTATGCATGTAGGGGCTGCAGGGATATTCCACCATACGCTTAGGCCTTGGTCCATGGTGGGCGCTCTTGGGCCTGGTCTACCCCGCTGATGCACCTAGTCCAGCCACGCTAATAGGGTCTTTGGGTCCACTCCGAAGGTGACCTAGAGGGCCTGCTGCTCCGGGCCTCGTTGGGCTCCGAAGACCCTCCGGGGAGGCTTTGGGTCCACCCCGATGGTGACCCAGTGGGCCTGCTGCTCCGGCCCTCACGGGGCTCTAGGGACCCTCTAGGGAGGATTCGGGTCCACCCCGAAGGTGACCCAGCGGGCCTGCTGCTCCGGGCCTCGCGGGGCTCCGGAGAGGCTTCGGGTCCACCCTGAAGCTGGCCCAGAGGCCTGCTGCCCCGGGCCTTGCGGGGCCCTTGGGGCCCTCCAGAGAGGCTCTGGATCCACCCTGAGGGTGACCCGGAGGCCTGCTCCTTCGGGCCTTCAGGGCCCCCGGGCCCTCGAGAGGCTTTGATCCACCCCGAAGGTGACCCGGGGTTCTTCGCCTGGGGTCCACCCCTCAGGGTTTTGATGATTGCTTCGCTTGGGCGTTAGGGCCGGTGGGGCCGCCCCTACGACAATATTGATACTATCAAATTTTGTCGAAATCTAGAGAGCTAAATACAAACTTTTTTATCATGAGGAGGCCCATGGCCCCCACCAGCAGGTCATGCCTTTGCGCGCCTGGCCGAGCAAACCTGGGCCTACATGGTTTTGCAAATATCAATCGGAACCATCCTAGAATACATGGAAAATCCTAGCCATCCAAAGAAAAGCAACGGATATGATTTAGCAACCGCGTGCCTCTGCCTTTGTACGTAAACCCTCCTGAATAGGTGCAAACAGATTGGATAATTTCCGATCGACTGACCGAATGCTCGCGGAGCAAATACTGAATAGTGAAATAAGTATTTGATACTATCCTTGTCCGATTGGAAGGAAAAAATATCCAATAGGAGCATTATCCGTCTGTATGTATCCGTATGTCGGGTGGTATGAGAAAAGTCTGTTATAACTCCACTTAGAAACAAGATAACAGATAGGTGGGTTTTTGCATCTGAATAAATATGTGATATTGTATGTTTTTTCTTTTGACATCTCAATGATTAGTCTTTCCATGTTTTTTTATTACACTCATACTTTCTAATGTCCTGTTTAAGGATGCAAAAGAAGTGAGTAATTTTTATTCAGCTGAAGACTTGTAGAGCAAATATGAGATAGATAAATATGTATCCAACACTTTTCGTATCAAACCCGAGCTCTTCGGAATAAATATCTTTATCTTTACTACTATATAATTCTGAGTTTACCCCGTTCGTCCGCCTCCCGCCCACTCTCCCCGCGTCCCCCTCACCTCCCAAACCCCCCGCCCGCGTACCCCGCCCCTCGCCCACATCGCCGCCTCCCCCGCCCCACATGCCTGTTCGTCCCTGATGCGGGGTGCCCGATCTTCTCGACGTAGAACCTTTTGATAACTTGTGTATCCTGACGAACCACCAGCTGATCCCCCGCGCCAATGCATGGACTTGCAACTCTATGAAAAATTCGCCCAAACACACACTTAATTGGATCCTCGCTGACCACAAGCGAAGATCGTCGAACCCTCAATTCCCTGGCGGAAAAGCAAGAATGACCCCTTGTTCTCAACGCCCAATTCCCTCTATTTTGGCTATAAGCACAACAGGAGAATCAAGCAAAAGCTTTGAAAATATATTAAACGTGGTCTGAGGTTACAATAGGGGTCTACCCCTCAATATATAGTGCCCCTTCTCCTCCTCATGGCTGGCCAAGAGGCCCTACTCCTATTCTAATTCAGATTTAGAGTCCTACTCCAATTCTGACACATTCCAAAACAAAAAAGGAAACTCTAATTTTACAACTGTCATATTGTTTCGGTCATATCTTTTGATACGTGACGAATTTCGGAGTGAGGGAGGTTCCGTTGGATCGGGCTTGAAGTTAGCTTTCCAACAAGCCTAAAAACACCCAAATCGGACTTCGTATGAGAAAGTTATGACCTTTTACTCTGATCGTCTCTTGAATCCGAATCCGAATTTGAGGCTGATTCCGAATCCGAATTGAATTCTGAGTTGATTCCGAGTTTGAATTTGGTTGGGCTTGTGAAAGTTTAGAATTTAACTTGGATTATTGGGCTTCTCTCCCCTTGCTTGTCTCCCACGAGCTTCTCCTCCATTATAACGGTCTTTCTTCAAGAACAACCTCATATCCTTCATCTCCGTTCATTATTGAATCTTCCAATCTGAACACAAGCAAAACACTAGTTTTAGGTAGTATGAAATTCTCAACTAATTTAAAAGGAAATTCAAATAACAGATTCACCATTGGATAAAACTGCTTGCTTTTCAACTCTCTTAGTTTTCATATTGTTCAGAATATTTAATAAATTGAAAATATTATATGAAACAACGTAGCTAAGGATATCCTCATCAGTCCCCCTCCCCTGTCCACTCTCCTAAAAAAAAAAAAAAACCCCTCCTCGCAGGCCTCCAAGGAGGTCGCCGCCGCCGTCCCCTCCAAGGATAGGTCGCCGCCGCCGTCCCCTCCAACCGGTGCATCCTCTGCACCAGCATCGACTGCTCCCTCGTGCCCATCTCCGCGGAGCTCTGCGCCCTTGGCCTCTCCCCATCCCAGATCGCCCGCCTCTCCAAGATCGCCGGCCGTTGCTTCCTCTTCCGCAGCTTCGCCTCCAAGGTGCGGTTCTGGCTCCCCCTCTTCGTTTCCCCGGAGAGGCTCCAGCCACCCATGACACCGCCAAGCCTCCCTCTTCCCCGCGCCCGACGCCACCACCCTCAATCCGTCCAATCCCGATTGGCTTTGCCGCCCTCTTCTCCTCTTCTTCTTTCTTCTTCCTCAGTCCTCGCTGTCTCGTAAATTAACTACCCCGTCGCCTCGCTCCCCTCCAACCTCTGTTCGCCTCCACCCCTCCACCCCTACTCCCTCTCTCCATCTCGCCGGAATCTCACCTCCGATCTGGCGGCACGCTGCCACCGCCACTGACACGGTGAAGTCCCACCCGCCATCCACGCCTCTCTACAAGCTTCCAGAGCATTCCGGAACGTTCTAGAAGGCGGGGATGGAGTCGATCATAGCGCGGGCGCTGGAGTACATGCTCAAGTACTGGCTCAAGTCCTTCTCCTGCGACCAGTTCAAGCTCCAGGGCTGCACCGCGCAGCTTTCCAATCTCGGTAGGATCCCTTTCTCCCGCTAAAACCTTTCCCCGGATGCTAATTTGATGGGTTTTTTTCATCCCGGTGCTTACTCTCTGTTTGGGTGTGATTTGGGTGCGCAAATATCAATGGCGACACGTTGCACGCGAGCCTGGGGCTACCTCCGGCACTCACCGTCGACACTGCACATGTCGGGAAGCTCCAGATCATGGTAAAGGCGCCACCTCTGGCTCGTGACTTTTATATATTTCAATGCGCGTTCTCTTCTTTTTTTTCTCTCGAGGGCTTAAGGGGCGCGTTGAGGGTAAATTGTTGTTCATATTGTTGTCAAGTTGCCAATTAGATGTATCTCAAGTTGATTTTCGTTCGCACGTTAGTTTTCCTTGAGGTAGTACAAATTGTGCTGAAGTTGTGAGTTTGCTTGTCATTGTGAAAAATTTCAATTCTGGGTTGGGAAATTTAAAGTGGGATGTTCGAGGTTGTAGTGAAATGATCATTTAGGAAGTGTTTCTTTGCATTCAGCTTGGCATTGGCGTGATATTTGGCGCACTCTTGTTAGCTTTTGGCCTGTGGTCAGAATTGTAGAATTTATAGTGGGAATGGTGGGATTTAGTGTCCATGGACGTAGTAAATTGTGATCAGGTGGTCATGTAGGGTAGATTTTCGCACTTGTGTTCACCTCGTACTGAAGCCTGCGATTTGTAGTTAACCATGTCCAGAAAGAAGAAGATCTGTAGTTAATTCCAGCTTTATAGTTTTAGGAAATTCTGCATGGTCATTGCTTGTGCATTTGTTACTTGTTAGTTTTGTTAATGGAATTTTTGTTGCTAATTCTATCTCCCTTCACTTCTGTTTGTTTTGTTTATTATTATAGCTGCCATCAGTATCAAATGTGCAAGTGGAGCCAGTTGTGGTGAACATTGATAAGCTTGATCTCGTGCTTGTAGAGAAGGACGACTCTGAAAATCTTTCTAGCCCCAGCAGGTAACTCCATTCCTTCTGGTTAGAACTCGTACCGTTTTATGACCATTCAATAATTGCAGTTCTTTCTGCCATTTTGTTCTTCTTTTAGCAATGTTTCATCACCATCATCAACTAAAAGCAGCGGATATGGATATGCTGATAAGGTTGGTTTCTTCGCACTTGATGTTTAGTGCACACATATTCCAAATGTTTATGCTATAAAATCATCAATGCTGATAAGTCTGCTCTTTGCATATACGAAATGCCTTTTCAAGTTATTCATGGTAGCTGAATTCAATCTATCTACCCTTCTGCTTTATGGTCTGATCCTCTGTGGGCACACGTTTGCACCTTTTTTCTTATCTTAACTACTATAATTCGGACTTTACCCGCTTGTTCCTCCCCACCCACTCACGCGCACGTCACCCCCTCTCCCATCCACTCACGCGCACATCGCCCGCTCCCCCGTCCCCCTCAATCCGCCCCTCCCCCGCAACTACCGCCCCCTCACCTCCCTCTCCTCTCTCGCGACCCTGATCTCCCAGGCCGCCATCTCCCACTGCCGCTACCCACCCCGCGGCATCCGCGGCGCCGCCCACCACATCGTTCGCGCCTCCGCCTATGGCCTCGATGACTTCTACCTCTCCCTCTGCGAGGACAACACCCTCCTCATCTGCCAGGTTGAGACCGCCGCGGGCATTGCGGAGGTCGACGCCATTGCCGCCGTCGACGGTGTCGATGTCGTCCATATGGGGCCGCTCGACCTGTCAGACAGCATGGGGTACCAGTGGGACCCCGGGAACAAGAAGGTGCGAGCCACGCTGAGGGAGGCCGAGAGGAAGGTGTTGGAGGCCAGGAAGAAGAAGGCGGCAGCTTCTGATGGCAGTGTGGCTTATTTGGGCTGGTTCGCGATGCCGAATGACCCGCCTGAGCAGCTCAAGCTGAGGGGGTACCATATGGTGTCCGGTGCAGTGGACATTGGGTTGTTTTGGAAGGCGGTACTTGACGATGTCAAGCGGTTCAAGGAGGTGGTGATGGAGATTGGCGAGGAGGGAGATGATGAGGAGGATGAGAAGAAGAAGGGAGATGATGGGTACTGGAGTAAGTGAGCAGAGCTCAGCTGAAGCAGAGTGGAGAACTGGTGATGGTGTCTTTTGTTTGTGTTCTGAACTGAGACTTGAGATGTCTAAGTGATCTTAAGGGGGTTCTATTTTCTGGCTTTTGGTGTGCTCTTGATTAGTTATTGATTTGATTTTCAGAAAAGTAGACTGTGTGGGCATCTTAGTGTTCCCATTTGTTGGTGGTAACTGTTGAGAACCAATAAAGAGTTGGATTTTGCAGAAATTATGTTGTATCCTTTTCTTTCGATTTATTTTGCACATTCAGAAAAAGCTAGAATTTCTTCTGAATCAAACACCAGAAATTATATCATGGGAAGAGAAATGTAGCGGTGAGTTTTTTTAGATTGTTGGTGTTGTGGGGCCAGGGCAAGCTACATGTTCAGAATCCAGATTGTCAATCTCAACACTTGCTCAACCTCCACCACCAGTTCAGATATGCAGTTCATCTAGCATTAGTTCAATGAAGAGGGTTTGTTCGAATAACACATATATGGGTAGAAAATATAGATTCCATGTGAAATAAGTCATGTTTTGACATTTATAGGAACTTATCTACCCTACTTCTGTTGATTCATATGTTAAGTCACTGTTGACTCATGAGCCTTCTATGCTTAGCAATTGTCATTTACATTAGAGTTGTTGCTGTTGTTTGTTTTGCAGGTACGTAGTGTCGATGTCAAGGAAGCACTGCGCCTTCAAAAGGAAAACAACTTTGTAATTCTTGATGTCAGACCGGAAGCGGAGTATAAAGAGGTATCTATAGTTGTTGTCTCCAATTTTTGTACCACAATTCAGCTCTTTGGTTTGAGGCAATAACTTACGTTTATAGTATTGCATAATTATAATTATTTGTGCCATTCATTGGTCAGAAACTTAACTTTTAGCAAATTTGATGTGCATCAGAGATCATATACTGAATCAACAGTACTAACTGAATAAAATTCTGTAATAACTGAAGATAAGAACATAGGCTGAAAACTTGCAATAGATGAACAGAAATTGATTTTTTCTGGTTGGGAGTACCTAAAAGGCTAAAAGTAATCAAATCCTTTCGAATGACGTCCAAAAAATGTCACACTTTGTTTTGTCATACTATGTGCTGCTTCATATCATGGAATTTTGTAGTTCATTACTCAAGGTTCGTTAAATTTGGTGGCAATTGCATTAGTTATGGATTTTATTTTTATACAGGCTCATCCACCTGGTGCCGTTAATGTGCAAATATATAGATTAATAAAAGAATGGACAGCATGGGATATTGCAAGATGCGCAACATTTGCGTTCTTTGGCATATTTGATGGAACAGAAGAGAATCATGAATTCTTACAAAGTATGATAGCATGTTCTATTTGCTGCTTCTTGATTAATCGTATATGAATCGACAATCAGCGGCATATGTCATCTTTGTGCAGGTGTTGAAACAAAACTTGGTAAAGATGCAAATATAATTGTGGCATGTTCAACGGGAGGAACAATGAAGCCAACATAGAATCTACCTGATGGAAGCAATCTAGGTATGTTATGTTGCCCAAGTATTATTTGTTGCTAAACTTGATTCTTTCGACAGATTGATGATCATGTTCTAATTGACATGAAAGTGTTGAATGATGATTCAGTTTATTAATATGATTGGCTGAAGCGAACGTTCTTTCCATCTTTCTGCGGCGGGGGCGCGTCACCCTCAAGCGGAGGCTGCCCCGAGAGGCACTCGCTGTGGCGCGGGTGGAGATCGGCGACGAGGCCGCCGTGCTGTGGGAGGCGGTTGCGCGGCAGCAGCGCGGGGTCGTGGAGCTGCAGGCGGGCTCGAGCGGAGCGCGGTGCCGCCGCTGGGCCAAGTGAGGCCATGTCGATGATCCTGCGCCTGCGGCGAGAGAAGTTCGAGACCATGATTTCATTGCTTGATTTGCTTTATGTGATGATGGAAAATATTATTTATGTAAGGTTTGGGTTTCCGTTGTCACGCACAGGCATCCTACTAGTAGAATATAATAATATATAACGAGCCATAACCGCTTTTATTGCACTCCGCACAGAGCACCTTTCCTCGTCAATCGGACAGGAGCATTTCCGTCATTTCGCCGCATGGCATGAAATGGCGCGAAAATGGATGCGCTGGCTTTAGTCCAGGCGGCGAGTTCTCGCCATATCCACCCCCCGCGGACCCCGCCCCTCTCGCCGAGCAGCACTAACTGACAGCCCATATCCCGCCGCGTGGCGCGTCGACGCATTAGGCAGCAGCAAATCTCCAGTTAGAAAAGTCGTTGGATGCAGGAGGAAGAAGCGTGGCTAGGTTACTGCACTAGCAAATGCTTCTCATCTACTCCTATTTTCCTCCTTAGCGACAGACGTCGATGGATTTGCATCGTCTACTTGCATTGGCAATGGTAAGAAATACAGTGCAGTAATATTTAGTAGATCTGAGTCAGTCTGATTTGAAAAGAACGGCTCATATCACCTGCTATTGTTTATGGGCCGAATCTGCACGGCACGATAGTCTAAACCGTGCCTAGATCACCACCCCAGCACGATAGACCGACACATTCCGTTAGATCCATTCATTATATATATATATATATATATATATATATATATATATATGTGTGTGTGTGTGTGTGTTTTTTTTTTTATTTTTTTAATACTTACATAGTTTTATTTTGTATTTTTTAAATTTTATATAGTTCTTATATATATATATATATATATATATATATATATATATATATATATATAATACTTTCTACTCCCTGGTAGTTATCCCACCTTGATATACCACCTAAAACAACTTGACATACTCCTTTATCACTTTGGGTATACTCATATACTAATTATAAGATATTCCAATGCGAACCACATGAAAATTTATAAGAGAGTCCATAGTTTTTAGTATATTTAGTAAATACTTTTGTATTCGCACTAAAAAGGAGTATATCTAAAAAATTATACATACCAATTTAAAATGTGTGAATACTACCAGGTAGTCTTATATACTGTATACTACATACATACATACTCATGCAAGATATCTCCTACATTGTGAGATACGGAATAGACAATAACTATATATATATATATATATATATATATATATATATATTATTATTTTTTTTACTTTTTAAGCTAAATAGACTGTAGACGGTCCGTCGTGCCAAAGGTCCAAGCACGGCCTTAGAACCGTGCTTAGACAGCTACCTAGGCAAGTGGGTTGACACTGTACGGTCCGTTTGTGTGCCGGAACGGACTGTGCCTGTGTCGGGTGCCGCCGATTTGGCCATCTGTGACGCCGACAATGATGTGAGATCTGTGTGCTACACTGTGACTATGTTCACTTAATCCACACAACCTCGTCATAATTGGGAACAGCTCCCTGACGTCGCTGCTCCAGTAGGGACAGAGACGACCACAATATAATTAACAGCAAAGCACGCGCCCCACCAGCCACTAACCACCACCGTAACACCACCACCACCACCAGTCCCCGTCGATCACAATTTACTCCAAAAAAATAAATCATCATCAGCCAGTGCGACGAAACGCGATTACACTAACACCGTTCCGTTTCCACGCGGGAGCCGTGCGAGTTAAGGCAGCTCACGCACAAAGCGAGCGCCCGCTGGGCCCCACCAGCCCACGCAGCCACCGTTTTGCTGCCACCTCGCTCGCACAATGCTCGACTGGTTTAGGTTATGTACAATGGCGATGTCTGTATCACCCGTCTGTATCGTCACGAAAATCAGTTTATATAATAACTTGTAATTTAAGTTGGAGATCCTATAATCTTTTAATTTTTTTATTAGAAAAAAATATTTGTTATAGATAAACAGCAGTATTTTATGTTGTTTATAAGAATCTTATAGATACGCATTCACATCATTAAAAATTTCAAGAATCCACAAAAAAAAAATTATAGATGCCCGATGTCATACATGCCCTTCCTACTGGTGCAGCTACTAATTAATAAGTAAATAGAGTAGTATTAAACACTGCTGCTCCACTGGGCTCCCCTCCCGCCCCGAGCGCGCGAAACCCCAGGCCGCCACGACAGGGGAGGGAGAAGGTGCAGGGGGCGTCATATGACGCTGACGGCGCTCGCCGTGACCGCGGTCGTCACGAAGTCCTCGCCCTCCCACCACGGCAGCCAGTCGAACTCCGCCGGCTTGGACGGCTGCGCCGCGGCCAGGTAGCCCAGCTCGCCCAGGCCGCCGTACAGGAGGTCGAACACCGGCGGGGGCGCCTCGTCGGCGGCGTACCGGAGGACGGACGTCTGCGACGCGAACGGGTAGAACGCAACCACGTCGTCGTCGGGCTGCGGCTGCGGCGGTGCCGATGCCGGCGCCGACGGAGGCGAGGTCGCGGTGGTGGTGGTGGTTGTCGTCGTCGTGGTGTCCAGGGCGGTATCCCGGCGGGGACTGAGCTTCATCCGCGACGGTGGACGACGGGGCTTGGCGGAGGCGGAGGTAGAGGGGAAGTTGGTGACGGCGTGGGAGCCCTTGAGGCGGAGCGCCGCGTCGTCGTACACGGCGGCGGCCTCCTCGGCGGTGTCGAAGGTGCCGAGCCACAGACGCTTTCCTAGGCTTGGGTCGCGGATCTCCGCCGAGTACCTTCCCCACGGCCGCTGCCGCACGCCGCGGAACCGCCGGCTTCGGAAGCCGACGTCCCCGACCACGCGACGCCGCGCCAGCACCGGCGCCATGCGCTTCGGAGGCGCCGGCGACGGCGAGGCGGCCCTCACGTCGATGTCGATGACCTCCCGCACGCGCCGCTTGGCGCGCCCGTCCTCCTCACCCCCGGAGGAGTCGTAGTCGGTGGCGTCGGCGTCCACGAAGAAGACGCGGACGCGCTTGGGGGGCAAGGGGGCCCCCAGGCGGCGGCTCCGGCCGGCGGCGAGGGAGTCGGCGGGAGACATCGCCGGAAGCCGCAGATCCACCGGTGCTACTGCGACGCCGCCACAAATCTCATCCGAGAAGCCACCAAGAACCACGAAGAAACCACTCCCGGAAAGCTCACTTCAACTGGGGAAAACTCGAACCAACCAAACCCCCAAAAAAATCCCAACTCGCACGAATCGACGAGAAAGACGAAGGAAATGGCAAGATTTGTGGGGTTCAGCGCCACAGATCTGCCGCTCCCAGTCAGCTACTAGTAGCTCACAATTGAAGAACCGGGTCAAACAAGCGAAGGCAACAGAAATCCCCAACCCGACGCCTCAAAACCAGAGACAAACTTGTGAAATTGGCTTTGGGGACTCTCCTTTCTCGGCTACTCCGGACAGACCGGAGTGAGGATGCAGGAAACCAAGAGATCTTGGGATGATTTGGGGGGTTTTAAGGGGGTTTTAGAGGGTGTTTAAGGGCGGGAAAGGAGTGGGGCCGGGTTTGTGGGTCGGGGGGCTTGGAGGAATGGAGGCATATATTTATCGCACAGTTGGATGCCACTACCACTCATCTTGACTTATCACTCCTTGGGGTTTTACCCTTCTGCCCTCCGCGTGATTCTCCCTCCTGCTCCAGTTTCAGTCTCGGATCCACTCTTATGAGGTGTTTAGCTAGAAAATTGACTCCAACTCCAGAAATGAAACGAATCATCGTAAAAAGACTGCACTACCATTGTTTTGTGACTTGTAATCTTTTTTTTGTATTGCTTAACTTATAAAAGTTTAATAAATTGATTTCAGTCATGTTGTGTTTTTTTTGCCATGCTGTACTCTGTTGTGCCATCTTTTCCGTCTACATTCGAAATTTTTACTTGAAAAATAAATAAATAAATAAAATATATATAAATATACTAAATTCATAACAAAGGTTCTAATTCAATGGTGTAACCGTTGTAGGGTATGGTGCACGGACTGTACTACGGAACATTCCATCAAATATCCTGTAGTTGAGATCAAATAAGCCTATCAGCTTTCTTAGGGAGGAAAACCAGATATACATGGATTCCACATTTCCACAAGATGGACCAAGATACTATTTCAAGTTTTTCAACTTTATGATTGGATATATCGATTGCAGAAGTCAGGTTTCCAACCATGTGAATTACGTCACTATCAATACAAAGTTGCTGCCTCTGGTGACATCAACATTGATGCTCCAAAGTCCAAACATCCAAACACAAAATTTTATCTCGGTGTGCTGCATGGGTGCAACTCGGTGGCAAAAACTCTGCAACGCATCTTTTTCCCCATTGCAGGGAGTTAAGACGGCGTCCCTCTATAAACATCGCCGATCTATGCCAAAAGCACACCAATGAGAAAATAATCCAAAGCCATAAAGAATTTGTCAGACAGCGCATTCTCTTTGATTATTGCTGACAACTTCGTAGCCGCCTCCTGATTTTTCAACCGGAACAAGTATGTTCGAGCTACAACGGACAAGTTGCAAAACATATATCCAAGTTTACATGAAGTACAATTTTAATGTTCTTCAAGTTCGTATACCAGGGTAACAAGAACCAGGATATGTTGGATTCTGCTTCTGAAGATATGCTAATTCATAAAAAAAACAAGCCAGCTCTCATCCAATAGCAAAAATTCTGCTTAATCTAGTTTAGTACAAAAGGACAAGCTCTTCTAAGCACCAAGAAATAGAAGATACCAAATATGTCATCAAAACAAACTTTTGTTATTAACAGTCGAATACAACTAATGCATGTTATGTTTCTAGATACACCACTCTACATTGTTGATGAAATGTACAAGTCTGAACATCAAAGAGCAAACTATGTGGTTACTGCTCCCCAAAGGGAAAGAATTAAGCTCTATGGACCATAGTTACTTACTGAAGTATGAAATATCGAAGCAACGGTGTTCTTTTGAACATTCATTTTTATCCCCTTATAGATCAGAGCATTCAGAAGGTTTCTGCCCACCTGCTAACAGTAATCAGCCATTAGTATCTTGTCCACAACCAGAAACAATCTTACAGAAGTGCAAGCATAACTGTATGCAAAGAGAGCAAAAAAATTCACAATACTTACCAGTAAAATTTGATGGAAATATTAAGACAAATTTGATACATGGTACTCAAGTTCCAAATAAAAGAGTTTACATATCACATCATGACAAATAGACAAATTATGGGCCAATTTTGATCCCAGCACAAAACAATTGGTTCTATGCCGACCTTGGCGAATCAGAACCACAAACATTTCATTCGTCAGGCCTGAATTTTGTGACTACACAAAACTAGCGAATGGTCTGCATCACTTATCACTCTTGTGGCAACACAAAACTAGCGAATGGCCTGCATCACTGATTCACTCCCTAATCCACTGAAGAAAATGGGGTGCCCATGATCCAAAACCTTAGTTGCTTACCTTGAAGATGTCGAGGGAGATCACGAGGCGCCGGGGAAGGGGCGGGCAGTCGCGGAGGAGGGAGGCGAGCCATGCGGAGGGAATGGGGTGGGGCCGAGCAATGTGGCGAGGCGGAGTCATTGGGAGGGAGGCGAGTGGCGGAGGCGGAGTCATTGGGAGGGAGGCGAGCGGCGGAGGAAGCGGTGGGGAGGGAGAGCAGCTGAGGCGTCGGGAGGGAGACGCGCTCCCGAACGGAAAAAAGGGAGGTGAGGGGGTGGGGGTGGGGGTGGGGGCTGTGAGTTCGGAATGGGTGTAGTTGAGTGGCAATTTGGGGGTAAATACTTGTAACTTCTATAGGTATTTTGTTATACTAGCCCACAGCTCCCCACTTGGAGTAAGGTTTTGTCTACTCCTACAAATTGCACTAGAGGGCTGCTCCACTCCAGGTTACTCCAACTCCAACAATTTTGTGAAGTTAGCCCGTTTGGCACAGCTCCACCTACTCCAACTAAGAAGCTGGAAGTTGGAGTCATACCAAACAGAGCCTTAATTTGTGATTCGAATTTGAAGCGGCTTGAATTTCAGTTGATGCCCATGGCCAACTGGCGGGCCCGGTTGGAATAAATGATATTTTATCCTAGTCACCACCTAGGACAATTGCTCTTGTTTTCTATAAAACTTTTTTTCTAAAATCGCTAGCTTCAGGTACGACATTGGTCATTGGTCTTTCAAAAGAACAGTGAATTTGGTCGTGGGATATACATGTCTAGACTCTAGACAGTAGATTTGTAAGCACCTTTTGGCCGATACGGCCGATTTTGAGATCGTATTAGCAGTTTTGACCACCGTGCACGCGTATTTGCAAAAGTAGCCGGGGTGGCGCAGTCGGGCGTGGCGCGCCACATGTGCGCGACGTGTAACGAGGCGTGGCGGCGCCGGCCGCCACGCTGGGCCGCGGGCGCAGTCGGGCATACTACGACCGCCACCTGCTGGCAGGCGCGTGCGGCCGGCGCCATGGCCGCTCGCCTCAATAGCCGGCTGGCGTGACGTGGCGTGGCGCGGGCCGCTACTCGCCCGCCCGCCCGCCGCGCGGCTGGCGTTGGCCGGCGCGCGCCACAAGCGACGTGGCGCCACGCCACGCTGGCGCGTGCGCCGCTGCGCCGCGCGTGGCGGCGGACGGGCGGGCGGGCGGGCGGCGGCGCGCGCGCTAGCGCCACGCCACGCCACGCGCCGGCGCGTGCGGCTCGCCCGCCGGGCGTGGCGTGGCGGCGCGTGGCCGCCTGCGCCACGCTGGCCAAGTCGCCAAGGCGCGGCCCGCCAGCGCTCGCGCTGGCCGGCTATTTTTGTAAATACCGCGGCGGTGGTCAAACTGCTAATACTCTCAAAATCGGCCGTATCGGCAAAAAATTCCAGCAATGTTAACATGCAGGAATGCGTAAGCAGGGAATAATCAATCGCCAATTTATCCAGAAATTAAATTAGTAATTAGCGGTCAAGTTTGATTGTTGGGGGTTGAAATTTAGAGGAGTCCACATGTGGTGAGTATTTTACAGGATTTTTGTCCACAAGCATTCCACATTATTCAACTTACCACGTTCTTGACAGGGTGCATACCCAAGGAACATGCTTTATTACGTAGTCTGGTTCGAGTTACAATCATCAGGGATATACATCGAAAGGAAATTATGAAGTGAGTATATCCCATGAACAAGTAGAAGAACGTACTCAAAGTGTCCTGTTGGGCACAAGCATGTGCAGCGTGTTAGCACGTTTCGATTGCATCCAAAAGTATATATATACCTACGTTCTTCCCCTGGATTGAATTGATGTAGTACATCAGTACATGTATTTTTAATTGAACCGTTGTGTCCTTGTTGATGACAATTGATGCTGTGACCACAACTTCACAATCACTAGAAATTAATCCATCGCATTTTTCTCTACATTGATGTGCACCCTGTTGATCATATGGTATCTTAAACTCTTAATCCTTTAGTGTTAAATTTCAAAATAGGAGTACCTAAGCCACTGCTTCAGAAAAAGGAAATTATTAAAACAACTTTCTAGCATCAATGTTAGCGATTTTGTGCTTTGATATATGGACTGAACACTGGAATTTTACAGCACGCATTTTGCACCCTCGAACTATCATTACCATGTCACCCGACCCACTCGAGCTGAAACCACCCAGTTTCCCCCCTACGTGGCATCCACGCATGCCACGTTGGCGCGGTAACGCCTCGTCAACACCTTCATGTATCGAGCGGATCCCCTCGCACGTAGTTTCTCTCTTTCACACACTTTCCTCACTCCATCGTAGAACCCTAGCGCGCGGATCCCCTGCCATGCAGTCTCTCTCTCTCTCTTTCCCCACTCCATCATAGAACCCTAGCGCGCAACGACCTCCGTGCGGCGACTCGACGGTGGTTCCGATCAGCGGAGGCATGCAAATATGAAGGGAGTTGTTGTAGATCTGTATTATTCACTTGGCTTGTGAGGTTAGTGATTGAGAAAGTTCATATTTATTTGTATTAGATCTTGGATTCGGTGCGTATTTTAGTGCATGTTTTCCCTGGATTTGAGCATTTTGTAACCACATACTTCATTCGTGTGTGTGTAGGGCATGGATTTGCTGGACCACTTGTGTGTTCGATTTTTATTTTTGGGGTGATTTCTTCAATGATGGCAAATATTTGGGGGGGGGGGGGGTTCTGAGGTACTCTCTTGGATAGATAGAGATAAAGTGTCTTTGCGTGAGATTTTAGGCCACCTGCAAGACCATTGTGAAGTTACCGAAGAAATTTTGCTCCACTGGTTATTCCCCAGGAAAGAGCTTGCTAATGGTCTAGGGGTTTTGAGTAATGATGGTCTAGGGGTTTTGACTGATGACAAGGCATGCATATTAATGAGAGATTGCATTACTAATGGTGGCGTTGCTGACATATACGTGGACTCAGTAGCTGCTGAACAAGAATCAGATGGAGATGATGACCGTGAGGAAGGAAGTGACTTTGAGGAAGAGATGCAAGATCTGAATTGTGTAGAAATGGAGGCAAAGGATGACGAAGTGGAAGTTACTGGGAGCAAGTAATATGTTGGCAAGCAGATTGTTACCCAAGATGTTGGGAATCAGAGTGCTACTCTATAGTTTGTAACTTTAGGAAGCAAGTAAGTGGGCATTGTGCCATCTACTCCTAAGGATAGGCATAATGAATTAGCTTCATTTAGCAGTGAAAAGAGCAAAGCGGGTAAGAATAAGGAAGCTCATGTAGCTATTGAGGAAAAAGAAGACACATCTAGAGTGGTAGTGATTACCTCCCAGGTGATTGTGAGAGTTCAGAGAATGATGAGGAGGCTGTAGAGATCAAGGAAAAATTCAAGGAGTTCAAGAAGAAGCTAAATGCAGGAGAGACATTAAATACTGATGCTATCTTGTTTGAGGGATCTCAAGCACAATTTGCTCTAGAATTTAATGAAGCCATTGTGGATGACTAGAATGACATTGAGTACTATGACAGTAGTGATAATGAGGGATATTTTGAAGAGGAGGGCGATGCTGATGAGCTGATTAGAAAGAAGTCCTAGTATCCTAGGTTTGATCGCCATGCTGTTGTCCCAACAGTTACATTGAGTATGAAGTTTTCAGGCAAGCAGCAGTTCAAGAAAATTGTTATAAACTATGGGCTAGCATAACGAAAGGTGATTAATTTTTGTGAAGGATGAGGCCACTAGGGTTAGAGCTCAGATTGATTGGGCCAAGTGACCCTGGGTTATACTCTTATCCACTAACAACAGGGCATAAAACTGGCAGGTTGCATTTTTTGTCAATGAGCACACGTGCCCACCTAGAAGAGACAATAAACATGTGATTGTAAAGAGAATTGCAGACAAGTATGAGAAGTTCATCAAAGCAAATCCCACTTGGAGCATGGAGAGGTTGAAGACCACTATTCAAGAGGAAATGCAAGCAGATGTTAGCCTCTCCATGTCCAAGAGAGCAAAGTTTACTGTCATGCAAAGAATGTTAGATTCCACAAAGGGTGAGTACTACAGGGTGTTTGATTACGAGCTAGAACTCTTGAGGAGCAACCCAGGAAGTACTTTTGTGGTCCACCTAGACCATGACTATGAAGTCCCAGTATTCCAGAGGTTTTATGTGTGCTTTGATGCTTGTAAGAGAGGTCTCCTTGTTGGTTGTAGGAAAGTAATAGGACTTGATGGTTGTTTCTTCAAAGGAGCAACATCTGGTGATCTCCTATGTGGCATGGGCAAGGATTCAAACAACTAAATGTACCCAATTGCATGGGCAGTTGTTGAGAAAGAGACAAATGATTCTTGGAATTGGTTTTATGCATTGCTGTTCAGAGATGTTCAAATTGGTGATGGTGATGGTTGGGTGATCATATCTGACCACAACAGAAGGTATTCATTGTACTTTGACATCCACACTAACTTGTACTTGTAGAATTGTAGTGTGGCATCCAAACTAACAAGTACTTGAACTATTCTTGTACGACATCCTTAATGCTATTGCCAACTATCTGAATGACCTATGAGCACTGTCTGCAACCTGTGGAGAGTATTAGCTCATGGCCAACCTCTGAAATACCAAAATCAAAAGCTCCTATGTATTTCAAGATGTCAGGAAGGCCAAGGAAGGAGAGGAGAAGGGAACCTAATGAGAAGCCCAAGAGCACAAGGGTATCTTGGGTTGGCACCATCATCAGGTGCAGACTTTGCAAAGGCATTGGCCACAACAGGGGATCCTAGTGGAGATGCTGCTACGGCACTACTGGATGCAATGGTAATGTGCAATGACACCTTCTTATGTTTACATAATATGAATGATATTTGTGCTAATGTTACATTGCTCTCAAGTAGTATTACGAGGAACCCAGCAGAGTGTGGTGAAGAAAAGGAAGGTAGTGATAGTTAATGCATATTCAGCAAATAGCAAAAAGAGGATAAGTGATTTAAGAGACCTGCCCTCGGAACAAATAGGAGCAACAATTCAAGATGTAAGTCACAACACTGACATATTTCCAGTTTGATTACAACATGCACATAACTGGCCATGTTTTTCATATTGCAGTCTGGTATGACTATTCAAATAATAATCAAGACATCAACTAAGGCCAATGTGATAACAAGCAAAGGGGTAAGCTTCTATGAACCTACATGCTCATGTTCCTGGCTCATAGGCTAGCTCCACGGTAAACATCAATCTGAACTCAAGGTCTGCAAGTGCTCATGTTAATGCACATGGACCTTCCTGCAAGACCAAAAGCAAGTTCAGACTAAGGGCCAGAAACCAGCTCATAACATACTAATGCCTTCCAAGGTACCCATTGAAGTGTGATGTGGTTGTAATGTGATAGATTTGAGGCTACTTATGCATGTATTTTGCCAAACATGTTGCTATATATGAATTGTAATGTGCCAGACTTGAGGCTACTTATACTAGATCTATGAGTATTTATGAATGTTCCTTTATGAATTGTGATGTGCCAGACTTGAGGCTACTTTCGTGTATACCATTCCCATTCATCAACCAAACATGACAATTATCATACTTGACAACATCTTCCTTTCTTTATCATACTTGATAACAAATGGTTGAATCTACAATCAAATAGGACATTTATCAATTACAACCAAACATTACAGTTATAAGTTACACATGAAAGCAACTACAAGCAAAACATATGACACCACTACAACAAAACACAAAGTTCTTTCTTTCTCATACTTCACAACTCTAACTTTCTTTTCATCTATTGCCGCATTCTTCATAATCACAATTCCTCTTAGAGCAACCACTTCTAATATATGCGCATCCATTCTACCCTCTAATTTTGCCCTTGATTTATCTTCAGATGCTCTCAGTGCATTGTTCTCCCTCCTTAGAGACCTCACAGTATCTCGCAGATCCAGCAGTACCTTGTTCACAAAGGGAGTCGTCTCTTTGTCCACCCAAACCCAAAAATTGCAACCTCCAGCCTACGAAATTGACCACGCTAAAAAATAATTACAGTGAAGAAAGCCAATTCAACGAATCAAACAACAATTCCTGCATCAAATTACTCACCCGTGCCCTCATACATGTCATGTGCCTCCTTCCTAGGTTTGAATTACTCCACAAAATCCATCGTGTGGCCTTCAATCCGCAGTGGCACATCACTGTGGGTGAATACTCCAACGGGCGCTTGTGGTACGGTATGGGTGACGACGACGACCCCTCCTCTCCTCGCCGACTCGGTCTACAACCAACAACGACTCCGACTGACCACTACTTCGGGAGCTACTCATCCACACCGCCGCAATCAGTTGCGCCGCCGCTAGGGATTTCGAAGTGGGGAAAGTTTGACAGAGAGTCGGAGTCGGAGGGCTGGAAGGGATGTGGTCCTTTAAGTAAGAGAGACAGAAAAGTTGGCGAGGCGTAACCGCGCCAGCGATGGCATGTGTGGATGCTACGTAGGGGGGAAACCGGCTGGTTTTCGACTCGAGGGGGTCGGTTGACATGGTAATGATAGTTCGATGGTGCAAACCAAACGACTTTGGAGTTCAGGATGGTTTTTTTGGACTCTCGGCAAAGTTCAGGAGTGCAATATGGACTTATTCCTAAAATCTTAACTGTAAAAGGTCTCATTGTCTTCTCTTTTAGCAATTAATTTTAAATAAACTGGTGTATAGAAAAAGGTAACATTACATTTCTGGTGAAGCAGTAAGAAAAGCAACCATTGGTGGCTTTAATTCTTTGGCCATTTCTATGCATTCTTTTTTTGTGGGGACAATTATCGTACATTGTAACCCCCAATTTGCTTGTACTGAGCGAACAAATATTGATAATAATGTAAATCGGTACCAATCTGACAAATCATGAAGTTCCACTGAGTATTGACCACAGATCCAAAACTTTGCTGAAGTGTACTCTAGGAGCCATAAGTATTTTTGCCTGTACGGTACTCACGAAATGGTTACACATATTTACTAAAAATGACAAGTTTGAATCAAACTCACCGGTAAGACCTTCAGTGACTATTTGTAAAAATTTTGTAAAATCAAAGAACCGTGCATACATTTAGCACTGTTAATTGAGCCGAAAAAGGCAGGAAAATGATTATACTGTGTATGTATTAAATGTTATAAACAAGAAAAATATTTTATGCGAAAAGAAGAAAAAATGTTCAAGGCCTTGAGGCTCAAACACCATCTGAAATTGCCTAGCCAATTCTGAATATCTGGTATGTAGTTTTTTTGCGCCTTTGATCTATGAATAATCAAAGCAAATTCCTCTTCAATAGTATTATTCTGGAGAAATAGCGAGGGCTGCACAGTGTAAAAAGAATATCCTTATTGCGAACTGACCAGATTTTCCTGTAAGGAATAGTAACCATTTCCGTCAAAAAAGGTCTTTTGAGACCATTTTTGAAATGATCAAGGATCTCCAGGGCAGATTCAATTGAATTCCATGAGTTCCTACCAACAGGGGCTAACTGAACTTGCTACCGAAGAAGAGATGGTACAGGGTTTCTTCCATTTGTTCTTGTTGACACAATTCGCATGAACAGTCTTATAAGAAGAAATTCTTTCCTCTCAGTAAATCCTTTCAATTTACTCTGCCTCTCAGGTTCTCAGCAATGACAAAAAAAAAAAAAAAAAACTTGTGTTTGGATCTACATGAAAGCTCTTGGTATTAGTCCCATCAAAAATTTTATGGCTCTGTTTGGAACACATAATATTTTAGATTTTTATAGGATTTAAACTGTTTCTAACGAAATTAGTACGGAATTCTTATATTCCAAATGTGCCACTGGGCCTCCTAATGGCATCATACGAGGTATATTTATGTTCATCTCAAGTGGTATCCACCTGATCAATAAGATTGAATTGTTGACATAGTATTATTTGATAAGCTTGTCCTGGGAGGGGCAAGTGATCATCGAGAATGGAGTTTCATTCACTACTGGGACAGCTTGAACTGGATAATTGGTTAATGTCCGGGCATCATCTAATGCCACATTAAACGCTTTGGATCATCGTGGAACAGAGAACGTGCACACGACGTTCAGAGTACAAGCACGGCGGAAGCTCCGTCAGTGCATTAACGCTCTCAAATAACTTCTTGTGTAGTACTAATTAATAATCAATAAATGGGATCGATCGAAAGAAAGATCACGGTTGTACATTTGTACCGTCTGGCTTCGGATCCCCTGATCCCTCGATTGATTGGGTCCTGTGGTTTGTACTGCACAGGATATGTTAACTGTAAATCTAAGCTGGCAGTGAACTGAGATTCACTAATTCTCTAAACAAAACTGTATGTGATTCACTCATATCTGACGATAATAGAGTCGAAATCATGTTGTTTTTATGTAGGTCTTGCTTGGAACGAACGAAAAATGGAAGAATTTAGGAGGATTTGAATCCTACAGGTAAAATTCCCTACGATGGTGTTTGGAACAAAGGAATGACTACTAAGACGTACAATGAAATTCGTATGGAATTGGCTATTCCATAGGAATTTTTTAGGGAAATAAAATCCCCGTGTTTTTCCTTGGTGGCATCCAAAACGGTTGTTTTAAGACAAAATTGATTATATGTCATTCACTAACTCCATTTCCACGATTTGCCATCAAATAAGTCCTTTACAATATGCCATCGGGTTCCAATTTTATTTACAATATACCATCGTCGTCAACTGTCCTGTCAATTGCTTGCTGTGAGGAGTGTGCAAAGACTATATGACCCTCACGAACATGTGAGTAATAGCCCAGTCACACATGCCATTCTATCATCACTCTATCTTTGCATATGAGACCCGCAAGTCAGATCTATCATCTTCCTCATTCTCTTGCGACTAAGAGTCGACTTTAGGGCCCCTTGTTGCTGCCGACCACTTCGCCGCCGACGTCCCGCCCCCCACCGTCACCATCGAGTCGCTCGTCCCCCATCCACCACCGTCCCTCAGCCGGTGAGGAAGGAGATGCCAGCGAAATTGGTTAAGATGAAAAGCTTGATCAACAGAACCTATATCACCAACCAATTTGCAGAAAGGGTAATGTGCTATGCATACAACAACAATCTTTCCTAGATATGGTCAGATTAAGGACTTCACATTAAGGGAAGGTGAAAAAGCAACTTAAAGTCATTGTACATGGCACATTTAGCCCCTCCAATAATCCCTAATGAACCACAAAAAAGCTCGACTTCACATTGTATAGGGCACATTTAGCACTGCAATTGGAGTAATCTCGGAAAATATCAAATTCCATACGGTAATTGGAAGGGAGAAATAGGTGTTGCATCTCAGTTTCAAAATCAAGAATTACATCTACTGCATCTCAGATTCAAAAGAAAAAGGAGAGATGTTAACTTTGGACATAAATCAACTCAGTTCACCTGGAGAACAATCAAGAACCCAAAAAACCTCGACTTAAAGAAATTGGAACATCTCAGTCGATGGAAGAATTTGGGACGCAAGGGAGAGAGAGAGATGCCAGTGACTAGATCTCAGCCGTTGATGTGCCGCCCGATCTGGTTGACCCCAGCCATGCCACGACCGAATTCGGTCGTCCCTTGCCATGCAACTACCGGATCCAGCCTCTTCCCCTATCTTCAGCGATGGTGGTCGCGCTGCCTGCTCTGGCCCCAGCCTACGCCGCCTCACCCATGCTTGCTTGCCAGCTGCTGGTTCACCGCCGCCACTTGCTGGTGAAGGAATAGTACCAGGGGTGGGGTGGGGGAGAGATAAGAGAGTATTTGAGCTGGGAAAGAATGAGAGGGGAGAGAGAAAGAAAGAGAGAAGACGGGGAAAGTGAGAAGGTAGGGGTATCTTTGATAAAAATTGACAAGGTTAACCGTGTTTTTGGATGGCAAGGTGACAACGATGGCATATTGTGAATAAAAATTGGAACCCGATGGCATATTGTGAAGGAGTTATTCGATGGAAAATCGTGAAGAAGGAAGTTATTCAATGGCATATAATCAATTTCTCTTGTTTTAAGGATTTTCTATGTTAGTTCTTGTAACACTCCAGATAACATGACTTCTCATTCGTGCATGTTTCCTATCCTCGTGATTTTTTAATTTCCCATGTCACACATTGTAAGGTCGAGAAGACCGACTAGAGGAGGGGTGAATAGACAGTTTTAAAAATTACTAAGGCTAAAACCGATTTCTAATGTGGAAGCGAAAGTCAATTTGATTTTGCACAATTAAAGTCTAAAGATTCTAGTTTCCCTTAAGTACACCACCAAACTAAGTCTAAGTCAAGGAATTGGAATCCTATGGTGACAAGAAAGCAATTTAATTGTATGAATATAAATTGCAAGAATACAAAGCACAAAAAGCAAGCCACAAAGATTCGTAATCTTTTTCTCATGGCGATCAAAAACTTGCTTGTTTCCCCTAGTCCATGTTGACGTAAGCCCAAACGAATAGGACCAGCTTCACAAAGTAAGCCAACACCTCGAATCCACTCGGGGTTACCATTCCTCCATTCTTGAGATGGTGAGCACCGAACCACTCACAACGCCCGGGTCTTCTCACAACCTTTCTTGAGAAGATCACCGGTGCAACTCCTCCAAGCCGTCTAGGTGTCGGCAAACACCAAGAGTAACAAGTCGGAGATGCTCACTTGAATGAATCAAGTGCCTAAGCTCGATGGATACTCAATCCAACACTTAATGCAACACATGCACTAGGATTTTCCTCTCCAAACTCACTAAGTGCAACATATGCACAAAAAGAGAAGAGAGGGCTTGCTCTTAGCTCATGGGGACGAAAAATAGGACCAGCAACCTCCCACAACCGGCCACAAACGGTATATATAGACCTACACAAAGAAATTAGCTGTTGAGGGAGAATCTCTTGTAAAACAGGGGAGACCGGTCTGACTGCCAACCAATAGCTGGTTAGACTGGCCTTACTCCAACGGCTATAAAAACTAGCCGTTCGACCCTAAGCCGGAGTAACCTCCCACATAAGGGTCGGTCAGACCGCTAGGAGAGTGGTCATACTGCTCCACAAAGGAGCAAAGCCAAAATGGAGCACAACCTCTCTGGAAAAACGTTGACCATGGCAGTCTGAGCGAGGGCCGATCAGACTGGCAAACACATGGCACACTCCAGCTACTAGTCAAGACCACTCTTAATAGTACGTTAATATACACTAGCAATCCGGTCTCCACACCAAACACCGAGATCGGTAAAATAACTAAGAAACACATCCTTAGCCTATGCTAGATATACATTTGCCTTGGGCATTCACTTGGAGCTTTAGCATGGTCCGCATTTTATCTCAAGATTGAGTTCTTGACTTGAGCATCAACACATGACATCACTCACTTGATTTGATGACCTTCAACATATTGAGCTATCAATTGTCCTCATCATCATGTGACTTAACCTATTTCACCAACTCATAGAAACTATTAGCTGTCGGGACCCGAAAACACATCTCAGGAACCCTCTGTGTATTCTGAACTAGTCCCAGATCAGTAGCTAGCTCACACAGGAAACAGTGATGAAATACCATTCATTTATTCCGATTTAACTAAAAAGATCTCGAAATAACAAATAATAATAATTATTGGACCTTATGGTCAACGTTTATTTAACTTGCCACGCAGGGCTAAAGAAACAAATAAACTCTTGCAGCGGAAAGGGAAACTTGGAAAGGCCAATCAACGTGCCCACAGGCAATCGAGTGGAGAACGCATCCTAATACGTAAAACCTTTATAGTCCTCCTTCTGGAAGAACTCTTGTGCAGCTTGATATTCTTCAACTGATTTAACAAAGGCATAAGCCGTGAGTACATAAAGCATTCAGCAGGCCGTAGGGAAATGTATGTAAATAGTATTCGTGCAAGGCTTGCGAAAGGTTAGCTATATGGTTCTTTTGCAAAAAGCAGCATTTACAATAAATACAGTAAATATATTGAAATGTGTAATTGAAAAGAATAATAAATAAGTAAATAATTTCTTTGAAACAACCAGTGAACTACCCATTCACTTCCCAACCAAACCAATGATAAGTGAATTCCCCACTCACCAATCGACACAAACCACCAAGTGAATTACCCATTCACCGAACGAACATTATAATCATCAAGTGAACTTCCTATTCACACTCTGACACATTTTATAAGAAACTCTATCTCTCATGTGAAATCCCCGAGCACATCCATAACCACGGACACGGCTATTCGAATAGTTTTACACTCTGCAGAGGTTGTTGTTGAGGATTAAAATATTCATATATTATCTTAATATATGATAAAGACCATACGTCTTCGTGGTCGTAACTTCTAAGATCACCGACCTAACTGGTCGTAGGTATTACGGAAGTTATATAATAAATACCCTGGTCGGACAAAGTTCCAAACCTAGTCCACGACCAGGTAAGTGCTCGTAAAGCTATGAACAGGCATCTAGGTCGAGTCTCCGACCACGCCACTCACTATGTGATGAATGAACCACGTGTTTCATATTCCGCATAATACAACACTATCACGGCTGATGATTTAACGTCTCCTAAATCATTAACCGCATAACAGTTGACGTTTTCACCAACCGCCTTTGCAGTTAGTGGAACCGTCAAACTGCCGTCTCTTCCCGACCAGGCGCGTCGCTCCCCAGCGGATGTCTCTTCATGGGATAACTACCACCGCTTCATCAACTACTTAAGGAGGATCATGGAAGGCCGAAGAGACAGAGGACACGGGGTACAGAACAGACAACACAAGCAGAAGACATCAAGCAAGACATAGCAAAGTGTTGTGTTTTTAGATACTCCTAGTGTTTGTAATTGTGAGTTCATAGCAATAAAGAGCAAGTCAGATCCACTCCCAGGAGTCACGCACATTTTTTGCTCTTTTCATTTATATATTCATAAGATCGGCGATTTGATCGTCGACAGCTGGCGCCGTCCGTGGGGAAGATAGTGCAAAATTTCTGAAGAGGTTCTTTGCTCAACTCATCCGTTTTCTTCATATTCGTAATTGCAAGTATGGCAGGAACATGGGATGAGGAGAACTGGTTCAACTTGGATGACTACTCCAACCTTAACATGGAAGCCTGCATCCAAGCCATGCAACATGGGGAATCTTCGTCCTCCTCCGATGGTTCGCAAGTCGCTGACGACAGCGAACTTGAGCGGATGGATGAAGATACACCGTTGCGCCAAGAGGCGCTTTCTGAGGGATGGATCGTTCCGACCATTTCGGGACGTCCGAATGTTTTTCCAAGCCCGGTTTCCCCGACCGGCGAAAAAGGTGACAACACCTCAGCCCCACAACCCGAGGGTCAATATACCCTTGACACAATCATGGTTGATGTGTATTCACCAACGCCTCTCGAAATTCGAGGACCAGCGGCATCCGTAATGGTGTCGATGAGACCCTCACCGGTAATGGACCGAGTGAGGACGATAAGACTCAGTATCCGATCGGTAATCCGCCGAATCAGGCTGAGCCCGCCACGAAGACCTCAGGAGGTTCTCATCTCCGACCAGTCTCCATCGTGGAAGTCTCTGGTAGAAGCACCGAGAAGTTCTCCACTAGTCACGATGGAAGCTCCTCGAAAGATCGTTCTTTGGAAGCATGAGGTCAACACGATCGAAATGCCGATCGTGATGCCACTCACGATCCTCACACACCCTCGCCACCACCGCTAATGGAGATGGCGCGGGCAATCAAGCACAACCTACCGAGGCAGCGGAGCCGATGGACGCCCATCGGCTAATACGCGTGGTGCAAATTTCACCAAGGATGACGAGCATGACGGTTAGGCCAAAGGTCCAGAGGAACTTCGGGTCTCCGAACACCAACATCTTCGATGAATCCTCTGAGACCTTTGATAACAGTTCAGAACTTGTGTCGTATTCAATATATTCTTAATATCATCGACATTGCTCGTGAAGCTCGGGCTTTACCCAATTGGTGGAGCAGTATCGGAAATTCTTCAACGAATCGCAGCGGCGCGACGGAAGCGTCTTGAGGGTAAAGGATGTCACAAAGTCTAACGGTGACTTCGTCTCAGCGCTCCTCCTTGATTAGAGGGCAGCATGGTCACCCACCGGTACCTAGACCTCCTCGGCGATTCCGACCAGTAGGTCATGAAGGAAGAAGGTTGTTTCGAACAACGACCTCTTCCCCTAGCCAAGGAGAGCACCGCTGGCCCGGATGATCTCCGTCAAGATCCGAACCATGCTAATGGTCAAAGACGTCGTGATAACGCTCTGCGATCGGATCGGGACAGCGGAGCCTCGGCGTTCAAATAGAAGAAACCGATCTCCTCATCGATCATAATCCGGCACCTTTTCCAAGAAGGCGCTATGAATCAGTTACAGGTTGTCGAGCCTTTTCTGCAGGGCTCCAAGCTGTACGCTGGCCTAATGGGTTCCGACCCGCCAACATGGATAAATTCGATGGATCACAAAATCCATTAGAGTTTCTCCGATATATACCACGCCATCGAGCTGGCGGTGGTGATGAAAACGTGATGGCTAATTATTTGCCCACTGCGGAAGGATCTGCCGGTCTTGGTTGCTTAACCAACCTGGTCGGATCTATTTATACTTGGGAACGACTTTGCGATCTATTGATTGTGAATTTCCAGGGTACGTACGATCGCCCTAGAAAGGAGGATGATCTCCATCAAACTCGACAAGAACCAAAGGAAACTCTCCACAAGACATCAAGAGGTTCACCAGTTCAAATTCTATTCCAGAGATTGCAGAATCTTCTGTGATTCAGGCATTCAAGGCAGGTTTAAGGAATCGGCGGTTTACGGAGGACATCGCTATGAATCCTCCACGAACAACCGCCGAACTCTTTGACATGGCTGATAAGTATGCGGCCGCTAGTGAGGCGGTTGAATGGAATGAAGCCATTGATCGAAAAGATAAAATCCCTCAACCTGGCCTTGAGAAGTCAGAAAAGAATCTCAGGAAGGTTTCCAAGAAGAAGAAGCACCGCAAAATGGGCACCAAGGAAGTCCTAGCGGTTCCAGATAAACCGTTCAAGGGTAAGAAGGACTATACCGGTCGGGACAAAGCCAAAGTTCTAACCGATAGCCATAATAAAGGTAATAAGTGGTGTCCACTTCACCAACAGGCAGGGCATGACTTGCGCACCTGTCGTGTTTGGCAAAAGAAGCTGGAGGATTTCTATGCAGGTAAAGGCCCACTTCCTGCAATTCAGAGTTGGGGAAACAAGTTCCAAAAGGACAAGGATGGCGATTTAAGAGATGGAGTACCGGGAGCCTCGGTAAGACGGCCAATATGATCTTTGGAGGTTCTTCTTCATACGACTCACGCCGTCATCTGAAAGCCATGGAGCGAGAGGTCAACCTATCGGAACCTTTGATCATCACCAAACCATCAAGGTGGTCGGATACCGTGATCTCCTTCAGCAAAGAAGATTGCCTCATCTCATCAACTTGAAGGACCGAAATGGCAACAGAGGGGGGGGGGGTGAATGGTGCCTTAAAAATTAAGAACTCTCCTTTACTGTATTTAAAACAAATCTACAAAGCCCTCTGGATATCTCAAGAAGAGTGAAGCAAAATCAGAGAACGAAAATAAACTTCAGATCGTTACGCCGAAATCGAATCTCGATTCTACCCGTGATAGTTCGGGTTCATCGCGAAGTTCCGCTAGCGGTAGTTCCGCCGTGAACAATCGGAAGTTCCGATTGTCCTGACCGAAGAACAGTGTGCTCGGGTTTTTCCCAAAAATCCAAAATACTAAATCTTGAATGCTCTTCTCAGGTCAAGTTTCACAGGACATCATCCTAAACAACATCTTGACCTCATGGAGAAGAATCGCAAGCAAAGATTCATTAATCAAAGCAAAAACGGATTTCTTGAAGAAGGGGCAAGAAAGACCAAAAACCACAATAGACAAGATTCTCAGATTCTTAGCTCATGAAACTTTGAGGATATATTAGCAATATCAAAACGACTCTAGATATCAAGTTTCATGCTATTTCATAAGACGAATCAAAAGATACACCAATAACCCTAGATATTCAACATGGAATAGTGAGGGAATAAAGAGAGGCATAAACAAGTAATCAAAACGTCAGAGTTTCATTGATAGAAATCAAGAGATTACAGAGGAAACACAGAGGAATGATTACAAAGATTTTCAGTTCATTCTCTCCAACTCAACAAACTCTCAAAAAGCAAAACAAACCCTTTTGCTAAAGCTAACCCTAATTTTCTCTCTCAAAGTCTAACCCTAACACCAGGGGTTCACCTCTATTTATAGTCCTTGGCTAATGGGCCTCCAACCCATTAAGCCCGCTACACCCGAACGGAAACGCCTCCACTTGTGCCGCTTTGCGAAAAGACCGTTTCGCCCCTTGCGCACCTTCTGGAAGCCTCCCGTACGCCTTGCTGTCCTTGACTCACAACCACCTCAAGATTCACGCCGTCTTCGACACATCCCGACTGTTCTAACCTCAACGCCGCCTGCGCCTAGTCCGATCACCTCGTGTCTCGCCACGACTTTGTCTCGATGTCCTGCAGTCAACACAGACAAAAACACATCACATAGCATTGCACAATATCATAGCATCAACATTTGTACAAGACTCAAACTCATACAAACTCAAAAACACAAATTATACTTCTCTGCACAGTTCTGGACACAATCGGAAGTTCCGCACTTACCACAACGGAAGTTCCGATTTCTGGAACATCCGCACTTGTCAGGATTATTGGAAGTTCCGCGCTTACCATTGCGGAACTTCCGATTATCGGAACGTCCGCACTCCCAGATTTTCAATTTCGATTTTCGTCTCAGAGGAAAACTCACGTCAGTATTATCGGACAAACCGCGACCCCAGGTGCGGAAGTTCCGATTACTTCAACCGAACACAATTCCCAGATTAATCGGAAGTTCCTCTTTTCAACGCCGGTAGTTCCGATTATCGGAACTTCCGCTACATACACAGCGGTAGTTCCGATTATCCTGTTTCAGCACAGAACCAGTACAAACCGAGAAACTCAACTCTCAACCTATTCAACAAGCTGTCAAATACTCATCACTCACAATGGAGGACCTCTCACATGGTCTCTCAATCTCCCCCTTGATGAGTATATTGACAATCACCGAAAAAGCATAAGATGAGTTTGAGTTTAAAGTCAACCACGGTCTAAACAAGTAGTATAGAAGCTCAAGACCATGTTGACACAAGAGAAAGACTTGAGATGAGATGAAAGAGCAATTTTACATAAAACTCAAGGCTTTTCTCCAGAAGGCTTTTTCTCTCCAAAATTCTCCCCCTTTGGCAATAAAATCATCAAGATGTAGAAAAGGGAGGAAAAGACTATATGATGTTCATTTTAAGCATTAGGAGCCATGTAGATTATCCAAAATGACTATTAGAATATTACACCAAGCCATAACACATAAGAATGCTATCAAGATCATAACAATTGATGTATAGAATAGCTAAGACAGAAAATCCATAATTTGAGAATTGTCTAATTCCTTAGCAAGTCAAGTAAACCAAGATAGTAGTTTAGCTAAAGGTATCCAAGGATGACACAAGCCATGTCAAATTGAAGGACCGAAATGGCAACAGAGGGGGGGTGAATGGTGCCTAAAAATTAATACTCCCCTTCACTGTATTTAAAACCAGCCTACAAAGATCTCTGAAGATCTAAAGAAAGTAAATGAAGCAAGATCAAATAACCAAAACAAGTTTCAGGCTGTTCTTCTGGAAATCGGAAGTTCCGGCGAAGAAGTGCGGAAGTTCCGCTATGTAGTTCCGCAGTTGTATAGCGTGGAAGTTCCGCTGTGGTACTTCCACGCATAAAATCTAAGCTCCGATTATCCCGACCAAGAATGTAACGCTCGGGTTTTGCCCAAAAATCCAAACTACTTAATCTTGAATGCTCTTCTCAGTCAAGTTTTACAGACATCATCCTAAACACCATCTTGACCTTATGGAGAAGAATCGCAACCAAAGATTCAATAATCGAACCAAAAGCGGATTTCTTGAAGAAGGGCAAGAAAGACCAAAACCAATGATAAGCTAGATTCTCGATTCTTAGAGCATGAAACTTTGAGGAAGTAATAGCAATACCAAAACGATTCTAGATATGAAGTTTCATGCTATCTCATAAAACGAATCAAAAGATATGCCAAAACCCTAGATATTCAACATGAGCAGAGAGAGAGAGAGAGTTGCAAAATCAATAATCAAACCTCAGATTTCATTGGATTGAAACATGGATTACAGAGGTAACATAAAGAGGAAAGATTACAATAGGTTTCAGCCATACTCTCCTCTCAACAAGCTCTCAAAAGCAAAACAAATCCTTTTTTGAGCTAACCCTAATTTTCTCTCCAAAGTCTAACCCTAACTCTGTGGTTCTCCCTATTTATAGCCTTTGCTAATGGGCCTCCAACCCATTAAGCCCGCTACACCGAACGGAACCGCCTCCACTTTTGCCGCTTTGCGAAAAGACCCTTCGCCCCTGCGCACCTTCCGAAGCCTCCGTACACCTTGTTGTGCACGACTCGCAACCGCTTCAAGATTCACGCCGTCTTGACACATCCCGACCGCTCGACCTCAACGCCTCCTGCGCCTAGTCCGTCCACGTGTCTCGCCACGACTCCATCTTGATGCCCCGCAACAACACAGACAAAAACACATCACATAGCATTGCACAATATCATAGCATCAATATTTGTATAAGACTCAAACTCATACAAAATCAAAATCACAATTTATCCTTCTTCGCACGATTCGACACAATCGGAAGTTCCGCATTTACCACAATGAAGTTCCGATTTAACATCCGCATTTGTCAGAATATCGGAAGTTCCGCGCTCAACATCATGCGGTACTTCGATATCCTAACAACCGACTTTCCGGATATTTAATTCGATTTGATATCTTAGAGAACACACAATGTCGAATTTTCGGACACTCCGCTACCCTTGTGCGGAAGTTCCGATTTCCTTCACCGAGAGCAAAACCGGATAAATCGGAAGTTCCTTTTCCAACACCGTAGTTCAGATTAATCGAACTTCCGCTCCATACACATGTAGTTCCGATTTCCGACTCAAATTCTGCAGTCCCAAACCGAAAACCTCAACTCTCAATCTAATCAACACACTTGTCAAATACTCATCACTCAGTGGAGGACCTCTCACATGGTCTCTCAATCTCCCCTTGATGAGTATATTGACAATTACCAAAAAGCATAAGATGAGTTTGAGATTACAGTCAACCAAGGTCTAAACAAGAGTAATTAAGCTCAAGACCAAGTTGACACAAAGAAAAAGACTTGAGATGAGATGAAAGAGCAATTTTCGCACAAAACTCAAGGCTTTTCTTGAAGGCTTTTCTCACAATCATTCTCCCCTTTGGCAATAAAATCATCAATATGTAGAAAAGGGAGGAAAAGACTATATGATGTTCATTTTAAGCATTAGGAGCCATGTAGATTATCCAAAATGACTATTAGAGTATTACACCAAGCCATAACACGTAAGAATGCTATCAAGATCATGACAATCGATGTATAGAAGAGCTAAGACAGAAAGTCCATAATCGATTAATGATCCATTCTTTAGCAGTCAAATAAGTCAAGATTGAAGTCTAGCTAAAGATATCCAAAAATGATACAAGCCATGTCAAATAATCTAAGTTGAACCAAGAAGACTCATATTGAGCAGTTTAGAGTGCTACCATTGAAGAGGGACTCATTTTATCCGAACTTGGTCTCTTTGATGATAAGCAATTTTAGCACATTTTTCTTTTTCTCAAGACTTTTATGGTTTTATCTCGATAAAGCAAGCTCGACTAGGTGCCATCCACAACCGCCTCCCGAGCTTCAACCATTTTTTTAAAAGCCATGTGCTAGATCCCAAGCCTTATGCGACCACTCCAAGCAATGTGACTTAAGGAGGTGATCTTAGGTCATCCAAGGCTCCCCACGAGTTCATGCCTAGTGCAATGGCAAGCCGTCTCATGAGAAAGATTTGGTGAGATCGGTTTTTTCGCACAAAGAGATCATTTTTGCTTTTGAAGTTTTTAGACCAAGTGATTAGAGATAAGTCATGTTTCTTAACAAACCGACATAGCTTACTCAAAAGTTCAAAAGAGATTCAGACTCAACTCGACCTACTTGACATGGCGAAAATCATAAAAGGATAGTTTTAACTGCACTAGTCTCAAGAGCTATCATGACAAGATTTTAATTCAAGTTTAGCATTTTAAATACCTTAGCATGGCAAAGACTAAACTACACAAAAAAGTCATGATAGATCTAGCAGTTTAGCATAAATCATGGCAAGATGTAAGACAGTGAAAATGTATCATAAGGGATAATAAACAAGGCTCCATTTGATTATCATGCAATGCTTGATGAAATGCACAAAAATCCAGATTCCCTTGAGAATGAGATGCATCTTTTAATTCAAAGTTGAGTTATGACAAAATTAAGAGAATGGAATAACCAAGAATAACTCCCCAACCAAAGGAACAAAAGCGAGAATCGATAAGTAAAATGTAAAAGGCAAATCCTTTAGAGCATAGAAAAGATATAGAGAAACTATCGCCGCACGTGTTCTTATCTACCCCATATGATTCTAGGACTATCACCGATCAACTCATACACTAAGGAGCAAACACTTCCCTGCTCTACCCAAGGGTGGCCCGACCCTTGCTAGAACCTATAAGAAGTGAGTAAGCTCTACTTAGAGAAGGAAGAAACGACTAATAAGCAAGATCCTAGAAGCACAAGACAAGAAGTAGCAACAAAGCAATTTGGCAAGAGAACCACTCTAACCTATGCCGGAAGGACTTCACCCAAAAATGAAACCGGAAGGAGTAATAGTATAATATAATATAATATAATATAATACAAGAGTAGCACAAAGCTCCCCTCACAAAGATCCGTAAGGACAAACCACCCCAAGCTCTCCCGCAGAAATAAAACCGAGAGTCGCCCAGAGGCTTAGTGAAGATATCATAACTGGTGCTCACTCTCCACAAACCGAGCACAATGTCACCCTTCTCTACATGGTCTCTAAGAAAGTGATATCGATATCAATATGCTTGGTCCGAGAATGTTGACTTGGGTTCTTGGCAATGCAAATCGCAGACGTGTTATCACGAAAGAGTGGAACGCAATGATAGATAGCCCAAAATCCTGCAGGTCGAGACCATCCAAAGCACTTGGCTACAAAGAATCGGTCTGCGACAGAACGCATCGGCCTCTGCAGCGGATCGCGCAACACCGGATTGCTTCCTCGACGACCGTGAGACGAGAGAAGTGCCAATGAATTGGCAAGTGCGGAAGTGCTCTTCCTATCTATCCTACACCAAATAAATCGCATGACGGAGAAGGCTCTAAGAGATAGACAAGAAGAGGAAGAGTACCAGATACCATAGTCAATGGTAGCTCAAGGTACCGAAGATGCGCTTCACCGCCGACGGTGAGATACGCGAGGAGAAGCTCAAACCGAGCACAAAGACACACGTAAAAATGTATGTCCGGTCTCGAGGCCGTGAGGTACAAGAGAGAGCCAATCATGCTCTGAAATCCTTTTGGTCAACAGTTCGCCGTCTTCATCCGGATCCAGAGCACAGTAGATGCCATTGGAGTTGATATCGGCTTTCCATCATTCATGTCGAACGCTTCAGAGGTCTCGAGTGTATTTGCCTTGATGAAGAAAGGTACCCTCCGAGTCTGCTTGATTTGGAAGCCAAGGAAGAAGCTCAACTCGCCCATCATGCTCATTTCAAACTCCGAGCTCATGACATCGGAAACCGGAAACGAGCATGCGAGGAGCCGCCAAAGATAATGTCATCCACATAAATCCGACGAGCAGAAGATCGGTGCCAAGACGGCGATGAACAAGGTTTTGTCAATTTTACCCATCTCAAAACCATGGCTCAAGATAGGACTTAAGCCTTTCATACCAAGCTCGGGAGCTGCTTGAGTCCATACAAAGCTTTGGAAAGCTCAGAGACATGGTTAGGGTATTTGGGGTTCTCAAACCAGAGGTCAGTCTCACATAGACTTCTTCCTCAATAAGGCCATTGAGGAAGGCACTCTTGACATCCATCTGTAAAGCTTGAAACCCTTAGAAGTCGCAAAGGCAAGCGAGATTCTAATGGCTTCAAGTCTAGCTACTGAGGGCAAAAGTCTCTTCAAATCTAGACCCTCAACTTGAGAGTACCCACGAGCTACCAAATTAGCCTTGTTTCAATGACTAACCCATCTTCACTTTGCTTGTTCTTGAACACCCATTTGGTCCCAATGATATTGTGACCTTGAGGGGCTCAACAAGGGACCGGACCTTGTTCCTTTCAAAGTTTTCCAATTCCTCGTGCATGGCGTTAGTCCATGACTCATCGAAAGAGCATGACAAACGCCTTTGGGCTCAAACGAGGCAACAAAGGCGTAATGGAGACAGAATAGAGACATGCCGCTTTTGAACGAGTGACTCGCTCAAAGAGATCTCCAATTATCTCGCTCAAGGATGGTCCTTTGAATGTGTCTTGGAGGTCCAGGTGAGATGAAGAAGTGGCCTCTACCTCATTAGCGATGAGATAGGACAGAGCCACTAGCTTCGTAAGAGCGCGTAAGGTAAGGGTGATCTCCTCGAGGTGGTGGAAGAAGGCACCTCAAGAGGAGGAGAAGGAACTGGATCGGTAAGCAACCCTCATCTCCATCCTCCTCATCGCCCACAAAGATGGACTCGCATCGCTCTAAGGAACTCGAGATATCGTGCCTAGTCCTGGACCGCCTCATCAAGGTCACCTCACGTGATTCTAACAATTTACTAGACTCGCAGCCTGCACTCTATAGGCACGAGAAGAAGTCGAGTAACCCGAAAGATCCCATCACAAGATCGTGACTCGAACTTATCTAGGTTCCTGCACTTTAATAAAACACTTGCAACCAAACACACGAAAATGCGAGACGCTGGTTTTCGCCATATCTCAACTCATAAGAAGTGCGATGCAAGAGTGCCCAAGAAAACTCATAGAAACATGACAAGCAGTAGCAATTGCCTCAGCCCAAAACTTCCTAGGTGTAGAGTACTCATCAAGCATCGTCCTGGCCATCTCGACCAAGGTACGGTTCTTCCTCTCCACAACGCCATTTTGTTGGGGGACGTATGGAGACGAGAACTGGTGCTCTACACCTGTCTCACCACAAAAACTCTCAAAGTAGGAATTCTTGAACTCGGTGCCATTATCAGTGCGAATTGCTCGTAATGCACCTGGGAGCTCAACAGAAAGCCTACTAAAAGACCACGAAAAAGAGTAAACGTCTCATCCTTCGAGGCTAAGAAAAACACCCAAGAATACCTCGAGAAGTCATCGACCACGACAAGTACGCACCACTTCCCTCCCATCGATCGCACTCTAGCCGGTCCCATCGTGTCCATATGGAGCAGTTGACCTGGTGCATCTGTCATAGTCACTGTAACTGGAGGATGTGAAGCGGCAACCATTTTGCCGTGCCGGCAAGGAGCACAAACAAGATCCTTGACCATTTTGAGTTTTGGCAAACCACGAATGAGATCGTGGCCGCTAACTCGGGTCAGATGATCAAATCCTATATGACCAAGTCTCCTATGCCAGAAAGTCAAATCACGGATTCAGAAGCAATTAAACATCGGAGAGGATCACCAGAAGATCCAGAAAAATCAGCACGAAAGATCCTCCCATATCGAGAAATCCGCAAACTAGACTACCCAAGAATCAAGAATTTTGCAATTGTTTTCTTAAAGCTCACCTCGAAACCGCCATCGAAGTCGAGAGACCAAAGCGATTATACTGCAGCTTACTTACTAAGGCAACATCTTTTAAAATAAAAGAATCATTAATGCTCACAGTACCTTTAGCGATGACGCGCCCAAATGAAGCATCTCCAAGGTGATCGCCTCATCACCGGAGCACGGGCTAGGAAGAAAACCAACGAGAATCTCTAGTCATATGACGTGAACAACCGAGTCTACAATCCGCACCTTTCCTTCCCACCGGCGACCACGAGTCAAACAGAGTAAAGTCTCGATCGGGGTGAATCAACGATGATTTTGGCACCCAATCTTGAGTAACACGGCGAATGATGAAGTAGTCAAGCAAGACCGACTCTATCTACCCTACGCTCTGTCACTCAACAAGTCAAAGATCTCACTGTTCTCGGATCCGATCGCTATGGAAGAGCGAGTCAAGTGCGATAATATGTCGATCTCGCCATGTAGCTATCTCGAAAGGAAAACGAGATCTACCTCGTGACGGCGGAGTTACGACCAAAGGGAGCATGAGGACGAAAATCGAAAACTCGTAAAAACCAAGTCCTCGATGCGCCCAAAATCATCGATGGAACAAACCTAGACCTCGTGTTGGTCTTAGGTGCACTCAAGATCCGGGCTGACCACAGAATGTGCCTAAGAGACTCAACACGGTCTCTCTACGCGATCTTGGCGCGCTGAAGCAATGATCAACTAAATGTCCATCTTTCCGATGAAGGTGCAATGATACTTCGCTTCCGAGGGGTCAAGCTGCAGTGGAATCACCTTGTCGTCGAAATCCTTTGAACAAAACCCACGACTTAAAATTGACTTTCTCACCCCGGCTTAGTTTTGATCACACCGTGCTATGGTTTTGAGCACGACGGTGGATGCTTCCTCATATCCTCCTCGGATATCATATCCTAGACCCCGATTAAATCTGCAAATTTTAGATTTGTCTAGAATGAGATTGAGCTTCTTCTTGCCTCCTACAAACCTCTCGAGAGTGTTCATAAGATACCGACACTCCCAAAGAGAGAGGTGCAAGAAGAGCAGGGGAAGAAGGACAGCAGAAGGTAAGGGAGCGAAGAAGAACCAACAACAGAGGAAAGATTGGCTTGTGCACGCACACCGACTTTGGGGGACAGTCCTCGCTAGCGATTGGTTCACGTTACTAGGCGCCTCTACCAAACCCTTAGACTTCTTCCCAAAGACACACAATACAAGCAGATGATTGTGTTCTAGAAGGTCCTTAGTTAGCTTCACACATTTTTCATCCAATGCAACCAAATCACATTTTAGTTTATTACAATGATTGCAAGGTGAGCTAACAAGGTCCTTAGAAGCATATTGAGCCAATTTGTTATTGTGATCAATCATTTCTTGAAACCGCTTAGATACTGATTCTAGTTCAAACAGCTAACTTAGGACGCTTTAAACAAGAAACAATAGGCTCTAGTAGCGCAGCTTGAAATTCAAGAATTTTGTGATCCGCCTGCTTTAGGTTCATCTTGAGATTATTACAATTTTCACAAGTTTCAGCGGATCAAGCAACATGGTATAAAGACCTCTAAACGAATTGTCCTTAACCTCACATGAGGTGCAAGCAGAGCCTCAACAAAGAGTGGATGAAGGAGGTGCTACCCTACTCATCTCTAATTCAAGAAGAAGGCTAATGTTCTCTACCTTAATCATGTCAAGTTCGGAGGACACACTATCATGTAAGGTCCTTAGTTTATCCATATCATCAATCAAAGCACAAAGATGTGTCACATTCATCACGGAGGGAGCGGATGTAAGTAAAGTAAGCTCCGTGATAGTCTAGCTACTTCCTTCTCCAACCCAAAGACACTTAGCCCTAGACTTAGCATGGAATCTACCTAGCTTAAGAAAAGCATCATTAAGCTGGGTCATAAGTGGGACTAACCTCACCGAGTCGGAGTACACCGCATTGTCGCTAGATTCGCCCGAGGGCCATGAAGCACATGCCGAGAAGTTGCCGTCGCCCTGGGATCATGATCGCCCTTCCCATCATCGTCACTCCACCCTCCACCTCGCCGGTGTCCGGTTCGCCGAGGCGGTGAGGACGCGATGGAATAGCTTCTTTGCCTTCCCAAAGTTGCGGAACTTCTTCTTGCCTTGATCAGGTGCTGAGGGCTTCGTGTTGCGGTTCTTGTCGATGTAGTCGTTCTTGCTTGGACCGCCATAGTCACCTTTGCCCTTCCCAAGCTTGGGACGGTTTGCTCGGATGTGGTTGGGGCCACCACACTCAAACAAATCACAGACCTCCTCTTTTACCATCCCTCCTCCTCTTGTAAGCATGGGAAAACTTCCGAGCTAGGAGGGCTAGTCGCTCATCCTCAAGTCGCTCTAACGATCATCGCTATGTCACGAGAGCAACTAGGAGAACCCACGACGACTCGTAAGAAGATCCAGAGTGGGATCGGTGACTAAAGCCATCGATCGTGACTTCGACCTTCGAGAGACAATGTCAATCTCGTGAGTCTTGAGACGCGAGTAAAGCGCATCAAGAGTCAGGGTCGAGAGGTCCGTGCTATCTTTGATGGTAGTCACTTTCATCTCCCAAACACGAAGATCAAGTGCGAAAGCATCCGTCGAGCGCTATCCGAGTCGGGTATGTAAGACCGACCGCTCGGAGGTTGCTCAAAATCTTGTGAAAACGCCAAAAGCACTCGCCAAAGATTCACCAAAGAAGCATCTCAAATTTCATCAGATTCACGCTTGAACTGGTCTTGTCGAACCGCCTTAATCGGGTAGTGCCTCATGGTATGCATCGAGGGTCACCCGGATGTCATAAGCGTAAATCAAATGAGAAATACGATCAAACTCACTTCGCTTAAACCCCGAATGATTATGTTCCTTGCCTTAGCATTTGCCTCAACATCGCCATGTTTCCGATTGATGTTCTCATCGGCAGAACAAAGAAATCTAACCTTCACCTTTCTCCGATGGCATACCCACGAGCCTCGGATGTAAGTTTCCATTCGCTCTTCCGTAAGGGGTAATCCGGACTATCAAAACCGGAGGCTTGGTGGAATACTTGTCCGCTGCCATGGCTCAACCGACCGTTAAGATCTATCAAGAAGAGCTAACCGCTCGATACCAATTGAAGGACCGAAATGGCAACAGAGGGGGTGAATGGTGCCTAAAAATTAATACTCCCTTCACCGTATTTAAAACTAGCCTACAAAGATCTCTCAAGATCTAAAGAAAGTAAATGAAGCAAGATCAAATAACAAAACAAGTTTCAGTCGTTCTTCCGAAATCGGAAGTTCCGGCGAGAGTGCGAAGTTCCGCCATGTAGTTCCGTTGTATAGCGCGAAGTTCCGCTATGTACTTCACGCATAAAATCTAAGTCCGATTATCCCGATCAAGAATGTAACGCCGGTTTTTGCCCAAAATCCAAACTACTTAATCTTGAATGCTCTTCTCAGTCAAGTTTTACAGACATCATCCTAAACACCATCTTGACCTTATGGAGAAGAATCGCAACCAAAGATTCAATAATCGAACCAAAAGCGGATTTCTTGAAGAAGGGCAAGAAAGACCAAAACCAATGATAAGCTAGATTCTCGATTCTTAGAGCATGAAACTTTGAGGAAGTAATAGCAATACCAAAACGATTCTAGATATGAAGTTTCATGCTATCTCATAAAACGAATCAAAAGATATGCCAAAACCCTAGATATTCAACATGAACAGAGAGAGAGAGAGTTGCAAAATCAATAATCAAACCTCGATTTCATTGATTGAAACATGGATTACAGAGGTAACACAAAGAGGAATGATTACAATAGGTTTCAGCTCATACTCTCCTCTCAACAAGCTCTCAAAAAGCAAAACAAATCCTTTTTTAGAGCTAACCTAATTTTCTCTCAAAAGTCTAACCCTAACTCTGTGGTTCTCCCTATTTATAGCCTTTGCTAATGGGCCTCCAACCCATTAAGCCCGCTACACCGAACGGAACCGCCTCCACTTTTGCCGCTTTGCGAAAAGACCCTTTCGCCCCTTGCGCACCTTCCGAAGCCTCCGACACCTTGTTGTGCACGACTCGCAACCGCTTCAAGATTCACGCCGTCTTCGACACATCCCGACCGCTCGACCTCAACGCCTCCTGCGCTTAGTCCGTCCACGTGTCTCGCCACGACTCCATCTTGATGCCCCGCAACAACACGCATAAAAACACATCACATAGCATTGCACAATATCATAGCATCAATATTTGTATAAGACTCAAACTCATACAAAATCAAAATCACAATTTATCCTTCTCTCACGATTCGACACAATCGGAAGTTCCGATTTACCACAATGAAGTTCCGATTTCTAACATCCGCACTTGTCAGAATATCGGAAGTTCGCGCTCAACAATGCGGTATTCCGATATCCGGAACAACCGACTTTCCAGATATTTAATTCCGATTTGATATCTTAGAGAACACACAATGTCAGAATTTTCGGACACTCTGCTACCCCTTGTGCGGAAGTTCCGATTTCCTTCAGCCGAGAGCAAAACCCAGATAAATCGGAAGTTCCTTTTTCCAACACCGGTAGTTCCGATTAATCAGAACTTCCGCTCCATACACAGCGGTAGTTCCGATTTCCCGACTCACCTTAAATTGCACCCAAACCGAAAACCTCAACTCTCAATCTAATCAACACACTTGTCAAATACTCATCACTCAGAGTGGAGGACCTCTCACATGGTCTCTCACAAATAATCTAAGTTGAACCAAGAAGAACCATATTGAACAGTTTAGAGTGCTACCAGTTGAAGAAGGACTCATTTTATCCAGAACTTGGTCTTTTTAATGTTAAGCAATTTTAGCACATTTTTCTTTTCTCTCAAAACTTTATGGTTTTATCTCAAGAAAGCAAGCTCGGACTAGGTGCCATCCACAATCGCTCTCTAAGCTTCAACCAATTTTTCAAATCTTAACCATGTGCTAGATCCCAAGCCTTATGCACCACTCCAAGCAATGATTTAAGGAGGTGATCTTAGGTCATCCAAGGCTCCCCGAGTTCATGCCTAGTGCAATGGCAAGCCGTCTCATGAGAAAGATTTGGTGAGATCAGCTTTTTCGCACAAAAGAGATCATTTTGCTTTTGAAGTTTTAGACCAACGATTAAAGATAAGTCATGTTTCTTAACAAACTGACATAGCTTACTCAAAAGTTCAAAAGAGATTCAAGACTCAACTCAGCCTACTTGACATGGCGAGAATCATAAAAGGATAGCTTCAACCAGACTAGTCTCAAGAGCTATTATGACAAGGTTTTAATTCAAGTTTAGCATTTTTTAATCACCTTAGCATGGCAAAGACTAAACTACACATAGAAAGTCATGATAGATCTAGCGGTTTAGCATAAATCATGGCAAGATGTAAAATGTGAAATCGATCATAAGGGATAATAAACAAGGCTCCATATGATTATATTACAATGCAGGATGAAATGCACGAAAAACCAGATCCCCTTCAGAATGAAATGCATCTTTTAATCCAGGTTGAGTTATGACAAATTTAAGAATTGGAATAACCAAGATGAACTCCCCCTGAACCAAAGGAACAAAAACGAGAATCGATCAAAGAAATGTAAAAGGCAAATTTTAGAGCATAGACAAGATATAGAGAATACTATCGCTCGAGACGTGTTCTTATCTACCCCATATGATTCTAGGACTATCACCGATCAACTCACACACTAAGGAGCAAACATCATCCCTGTCTACCCAAGGGTGGCCCGACCTTGCTAGATCCTATAAGAAGTGAGTAAGCTCTACTTAGAGAGAGAGGAGAAACAGCTAATAAGCAACATCCTAGAAGCACAAGATAAGAATTAGCAGATAAAGCAACTTGGCAAGAGAACCATTCTAACCTATGCTGGAAGGACTTAGACCCAAAACATATAAATGAAAAATGTAACTGTAAAGGAGAAATAGCATAAATAAAATATAATACAAGAGAGCATATAAGCTCCCTCACAACAAATCCGTAGGACAAACCACCCCAAGCTCTCCTCAGAGTGAAAACCGAGAGCCGCCCAGAGGCTTGGTGAAGATATCACCAACCGGTGCTCACTCTCCACAAACCGGAGCACAATGTCACCCTTCTCTACATGGTCTCAAGAAAGTGATATCGATATCAATATGCTTGGTCCGAGAATGTTGCACGGTTCTTGGCAATGCAAATTGCGCACGTGTTATCACAAAAGAGTGGAACACGCCGATCACTAACCCAAAGTCCCGCAGGTCGAGACCATCCAAAGCACTTGGCTACAAAGAATCGGCGACAGAACGCGGCCTCTGCAGTGGAACTGCAACACCGCTTCGCTTGACGACCGGAGACAAGAGAAGTGCCAATGAATTGGCAAGTGCGTGAGGTGCTCTTCCTATCTATCCTCTGACCAATAAATCAGATCGGAGAAGGCTCTAAGAGATAGACAAGAAGAGGAAGAGTACCGATACCATAGTCAATGGTAGCTCAAGGTACCGAAGATGCGCTTCACCGCTCGACGGTGAGATACGCGAGGAGAAGCTCAAACCGAGCACAAAGACACACAGAGAAGTGTATGTCTAGTCTCGAGGTCGTGAGGTACAAGAGAGAGCCAATCATGCTCTGAACTCCTTTTGGTCAACAGTTCGCCTTCTTCATACGGATCAAGAGCAGCCAGAGATGCCATCGGAGTTGATATCGGCTTTCCATCATTCATGTCAAGCGCTTGAGGTCTCGAGTGTACTTACCTTGGTGAAGAAAAGTACCTTCCGAGTCTGCTTGATTTGGAAGCCAAGGAAGAAGCTCAACTCGCCCATCATGCTCATCTCAAATTCGAGCTCATAACATCGTAAAACCGAGACACGAGAGTATGTGAAGAGCCGCTAAAGATGATGTCGCCCACATAGATCCGACGAGCAAAAGATCGCAACCAAGACGGATGAACAAGGTCTTGTCTATTTTACCCATTTCAAAACCATGACTCACAGATAGGACTTAAGCCTTTCATACCAAGCTCAGGAGCTCGCTTGAGTCCATACAAAGCTTTGGAAAGCCTCAGAGACATGGTTAGGGTATTTGGGGTTCTCGAAACTCGAGGTCAGTCGACATAGACTTCTTCCTCAATAAGGCCATTGAGGAAAGCACTCTTGACATCCATCTGTAAAGCTTGAAACCCTTAGAAGCCGCAAAGGCAAGCGATTCTAATGGCTTCAAGTCTAGCTACAGGCAAAGGTCTCTTCAAATCTAGACCTCAACTTGGGAGTACCCACGAGCTACCAAATCTAGCCTTGTTTCAATGACTAACCCATCTTCACTTTGCTTGTTCTTGAACACCCATTTGGTCCCAATGATATTGTGACCTTGAGGGGCTCAACAAGGGACCGACCTTGTTTCTTTCAAAGTTTTCAACTCCTCATGCATGGCGTTTATCCAAGACTCGTCGGATAGAGCATGACAAACGTCTTTGGGCTCAAATGAGGCGACAAAAGGTAATGGAGACAAAGAGAGACAAGCCGGCTTTGGAACGTGTGACACGCTCAAAGAGGTCTCCAATGATCTCGCTCAAGGATGGTCCTTTGAATGTGTCTAGGAGGTCCAGGTGAGATGAAGAAGTGGCCTCTACCTCATTAGCGATGAGATAGGAACAGAGCCACTAGCTTCGTAAGAAGCGAAGGTAAGGGTCGATCTCCTCGAGGTGCAAGTGGAAGAAGGCACCTCAAGAGGAGGAGAAAGAACTGATCGTAGACAACCTCATCTCCGTCTTCCTCATCGCCCACAAAGATGGACTCGCATCGCTCTAGAGAACTCGAGATATCGTGCCTAGTCCCGGGACCGCCTCATCGAAGGTCACCTCACTGTGTTTCTACCATTTTGCTAGACTCGCAGCCTGCACTCTATAGGCACGAGAAGAAGTCGAGTAACCTGTAAAGATCCCATCACAAGATCGTGATTCGAACTTATCTAGGTTCCTGCAGACTTGTAATAAAACACTTGCAACCAAACACACGAAAATGCGAGACGCTGGTTTTCGCCATATCTCAACTCATAAGAAGTGCGATGCAAGAGTGCCCAAGAAAGACTCATTAGAAACATGACAAGCAAGAGCAATTGCCTCACCCAAAACTTCCTAGGTGTAGAGTACTCATCAAGCATCATCCTGCCATCTCGACCAAGGTACAGCTTCTTCCTCTCCAACGCCATTCTGTTGGGGGCGATGGAGACGAGAACGGTGCTCTACACTGCCTCACCACAAAACTCTCAAAGTAGGAATTCTTGAACTCGGTGCCATTATCACTACGAATTGCTCGTAATGCACATGGGAGCTCAACAGAAAGCCTACTAAAAAGACCACGAAAAAGTGTAAACGTCTCATCCTTCGAGGCTAAGAAAAACACCCAAGAGTACCTCGAGAAGTCATCGACCACAACAAGAATATACCACTTCCTCCTGCCGATCGCAGACTCGAGCCGGACCAATCAGATCCATATGGAGCAGCTTGTCCAGTGCATCGCCATTGTCACCGTGGATCGAGAGTGAGAAGCGGCAACCATCTTGCCGTGCCGGCATGGAGAGCAAACTAGATCCTTGACCATCTTGAGTTTTGGCAAACCACGAATGAGATCGTGGCCGCTAACTCGTGTCAAATGATCAAAGCCTATATGACCTAGTCTCCTATGCCAGAAGGTCAAATCACGGATTCGAAGCAATTAAACACCGAGAGGATCACGGAAGACTCGTAAAAATCAGACGAAGATCCTCCCATATCGAGAAATCCATAAACTAGGCTACCCAAGAATCAAAAATTTTGCAATTGTTTTTCTTAAAGCTCACCTCGTAACCGTCATTGGTAAGCTGAGAGACTGAAAGCAGATTATACTGCAGCTTACTTACTAAGGCAACATCTTTCAAAATAAAAAATCATTAATGCTCACAAGGTACCTTTAGCGATGACGCGCCAAATGAAGCATCTCCAAGGTGATCGCCTCATCACCTCGAGCACGGGCTAGGGAAGAAAACCAACGAGTCTCCGTCATATGACGAGAACACGGAGTCTACAATCCGCACCTTTCCTTCCCAATGGGCTAACCCGAGTCAAACAGAGTAAAGTCTCGATCGGGGTGAATCAACAAGTGATTTTGGCACCCAATACCGAGTAACACGCCGCAATGATGAAGTAGTCAAGCAAGACCGACTTCTATCTACCCTACGCCTCTGTCACTCAACAAGTCGGAAGGTCTGTAGTGCAGACTGAAGTCATTATTTGAATCCGATCGCTATGGAAGAGCGAGTCGAATTCGCAACATGTCGATCACGCCATGTAGCCATCTCGAAAGGAAACCGAGATCTACCTCAAAGCGACGGAAGTCACGAACAAAGGGAGCATGAGGACGAAAATTAGAAAACTCAGAAAAACCAAGTCCTCGATGCTGCCCTAAATCATCAGTTGTATCAAACCTAGACCTCGTGTTGGTCTTAGGTGCACTCATGGTGCAGGTGACCACGAATGTACCTAACGAGACTCAACACGATCTCTACGCGATCTTGGCGCGCCTGAAGCAATGATCAACTAAATGTCCATCCTTCTGATAGAAGGTGCAATGATACTTCGCCTTACGAGGCCAAGCTGCAGGTGGAATCACCTTACTGTCATCAGAGATCCTTTGAACAAAACCCGCTGATTTAAAATTGACTTTCTCAGTCCTGGGCTTAGTTTTGATCACACCTGGTGCTATGGTTTTGAGCACGACAGGTGGATGCTTCCTCATATCCTCATGGATATCATATCCTAGACCTTGATTAAATCTGCAAATCTTAGATTTGTCTAGAATGAGATTGAGCTTCTTCTTGCCTCCTACAAACCTCTCGAGAGTGTTCATAAGATACTGACACTCCCGAAAGAGAGAGGTGCAAGAAGAGCAGGGGGAAGAAGGAACAGCAGAAGGTAAGGGAGCAGAAGAAGAACCAACAGCAGAGGAAAGATTGGCTTGTGCATGCACAGCCGACTTTGGGGGAACAGTCCTACTGCTAGCAGATTGGTTCACGTTGCTAGGCGTCTCTACCAAACCCTTAGACTTCTTCCCAGCACACACAATACAAGCAGATGATTGTGTCTCTAGAAGCATCACATTTTTCATCCAAAGCAACCAAATCACATTTTAGTTTATTACATTGATTGCATGGTGAGCTAACAAGGTCCTTAGAAGCATACTGAGCCAATTTGTTATTGTGATCAATCATTTCTTGAAACTGCTTGGATACAGATTCTAGTTCAGCAGTTAACTTAGGACAGTTTAAACAAGAAACAATAGGCTCTAGTAGCGCAGCTTGAATTTAGCAATTTTGTGATCCGCCTGCTTTAGGTTCATCTTGAGATTATTACAATTTTCACAAGTCTCAGCAGATCAAGCAACATGGTATAAAGACCTCTAAACGAGTTGTCCTTAACCTCACATGAGGTGCAAGCAATAGCCTCAACAAAGAGTAGATGAAGGAGGTGCTATCCTACTCATCTCTAATTCAAAGAAGAAGGCTAATGTTCTCTACTTTAATCATGTCTAGTTCAGAGGACACACTATCATGCAAGGTCCTTAGTTTTTCCATGTCATCAAGCAAAGCACAAAGATGTGTCACAATCATCACGGAGGGAGCAGATGTAAGTAAAGTAAGCTCCGTGATAGTCTAGCTACTTCCTTCTCCAACTCAAAGACACTTAGCCCTAGACTTAGCATGAAATCTACCTAGCTTAAGAAAAGCATCATTAAGCTGGTCGTAAGTGGGACTAACCTCATCGGAGTCGAGTACATACCGCTCGCCGCCGCGCCCAGGGCCATGAAGCACATGCCGAGAAGTTGCCGTCATCCTTGGGATCTTGATCGTCCTTTCCATCATCGTCCTCCACCCCTCCACCTCGCCGGTGTCCAGTTAAATCGAGGGCGGTGAGGACACGATGGAACAACTTCTTTGCCTTCCCAAAGTTGCGGTACTTCTTCTTGCCTTGGTCAGGTGCTGAGGGCTTCGTGTTGCGGTTCTTGTCGATGTAGTCGTTCTTGCCCGAACCGCCATAGTCACCTTTGCCCTTCCCGGCTTGGGGCGCTTGCTCGGATGTGGTTGGGGCCACCACACTCAAGCAAATCAGAGGACCTCCTCTTTTCCATCCCTCCTCCTCTTGTAAGCATGGGAAAACTTCCGAGCTAGGAGGGCTAGCTGTTCATCCTCAAGTCGCTCTAACCGATCATCGCTATGTCACGAGAGCGACTTGGGAGAACCCGCGTGACGACTCGTAAGAAGATCCAGAGTGGGATCGGTGACTAAAGCCATCGATCGTGACTTCGACCTTCGAGAGACAATGTCAATCTCGTGAGTCTTGAGACGCGAGTAAAGCGCATCAAGAGTCGTGGTCGAGAGGTCCGTGCTATCCTTGATGGTAGTCACTTTCATCTCCCAAACACGAAGATCAAGTGCGAAGCATCCGTCGAGCGTTATCCGAGTCGGGTATGTAAGACCGACCGCTCGGAGGTTGCTCAAAATCTTGTGGAAACGCGAAAAGCACTCGCCAAGAGATTCACCAAAGAAGCATTTCAAATTTGTCAGATTCTCGCTTGAACCGGTCTTGTCGAACCGTCTTAACTGGGTGGTGCCTCATGGTATGCATCGAGGGTCACCTGCATGTCGTAGCGTAAGTCAAATGAGAAATGCGATCAAACTCACTACGCCAAACCACGAATGATAATGTTCCTTGCCTTAGCATTTGCCTCAACATCGGGCATGTTTCCCACATTGATGTTTTCATCGGCAGAACAGAAAATCTAACCTTCACCTTTCTCCGATGGCATACCCAGAGCACGGATGTAAGTTTCCATTCGGCTCTTCCGAAGGGGTAATCCAGCCATCAAAGACTGGAGGCTTGGTGGAATACTTGTCCGTTGCCATGGCTCAACCGACCGTTAAGATCTATAAGGAAGAGCTAACCGCTCGATACCAATTGAAGGACCGAAATGGCAACAGAGGGGGTGAATGGTGCCTTAAAATTAAGAACTCCCTTTCTCAGATTTAAAACAAACCTACAAAGCCCTCTCGATATCTCAAGAAGAGTGAAGCAAAATCGAGAATGAAAACAAACTTCAGATCGTTTCGCGAAATCGGAATCTCGATTCTACCCGCGCGTAGTTCCGCATCGCGTAGTTCCGGTTCGGCGGAAGTTCCGCTTAGTGGTAGTTCCACCGTGAACAATCGGAAGTTCCATTGTCCCGACCAAGAACAAAGGCGCCGGTTTTTCCAAAAATCCAAAATACTAAATCTTGAATGCTCTTCTCAGTCAAGTTTCACAGACATCATCCTAAACAACATCTTGACCTCATGGAGAAGAATCGCAAACAAAGATTCATTAATCAAAGCAAAACGGATTTCTTGAAGAAGGGCAAGAAAGACCAAAGACCACAATAGACAAGATTCTCAGATTCTTAGCTCATGAAACTTTGAGGATATATTAGCAATATCAAAACGACTCTAGATATCAAGTTTCATGCTATTTCATAAGACGAATCAAAAGATACACCAAAACCCTAGATATTCAACATGAACAGGAAGGGAATAAAGAGAGGCATAAACAAGTAATCAAAACCTCAGAGTTTCATTGATAGAAATCAAGAGATTACAGAGGAAACACAGAGGAATGATTACAAAGATTTTCAGTTCATTCTCTCCAACTCAACAAACTCTCAAAAAGCAAAACAAACCCTTTTGCTAAAGCTAACCCTAATTTTCTCTCTCAAAGTCTAACCCTAACACCAGGGGTTCACCTCTATTTATAGCCCTTGGCTAATGGGCCTCCAACCCATTAAGCCCGCTACACCCGAACGGAACCGCCTCCACTTGTGCCGCTTTGCGAAAAGACCGTTTCGCCCCTTGCGCACCTTCCGAAGCCTCGCCAGACCTTTGCTTTCGCCCTGATTCGCAACCACCTCAAGATTCACGCCGCCTTCGACACATCCCGACCGCTTCGACCTCAACGCCGCCGCGCTTAGTCCGATCACCTCGTGTCTCGCCACGACTTTGTCTCGATGTCTTGCAGTCAACACAGACAAAAACACATCACATAGCATTGCACAATATCATAGCATCAACATTTGTACAAGACTCAAACTCATACAAACTCAAAAACAAAAATTATACTTCTCTGCACAGTTCTGGACACAATCGGAAGTTCCGCACTTACCACAGCGGAAGTTCCGATTTCTAGAACATCCGCACTTGTCAGGATTATCAAAAGTTCCGCGCTTACCATTGCGGAACTTTCGATTATCGGAACGTCCGCACTCCCAGATTTTCAATTCCGATTTTCGTCTCAGAGGAAAACTCACGCCGAGATATCTGACAAACCGCGACCCCAGGTGCGGAAGTTCCGATTACTTCAACCGAACACAATTCCCAGATTAATCGGAAGTTCCTCTTTTCAACGCCGGCAGTTCCGATTATCGGAACTTCCGCTACATACACAGCGGTAGTTCCGATTATCCTGTTTCAGCACAGAACCAGTACAAACCGAGAAACTCAACTCTCAACCTATTCAACAAGCTGTCAAATACTCATCACTCACAATGGAGGACCTCTCACATGGTCTCTCACAACTCGACCGGGTAGGTTCCCTATTATCGTAGAGCCTACTATTAATAATTGCAAAGTCAATCGAGTTTTGATAGACGGTGGTAGCTCTTTAAATATCTTATTTTCGGGAGCTTTAGAAGATATGTAGGTTCCTAGATCAAAGGTAAAACCGGTGAAATACGTCTTTCATGGCATAGTTCCTGGTTCTACCGCCAAACCGATAGGACAAGTATCCTTACCGGTTACGTTCGGAAGCCCTGATAACTTCCGAACGGAAAAGATTTCATTTGACGTGGTTGATTTCGAAACCGCGTATAATGGAATTCTTGGTCGTCCGGCCTTAGCAAAATTCTTGATAGCCACGCACTACGGGTATCAAAGTTTGAAAATGACAGGACCAAAAGGTGTGATCATGGTTCGTGGAGATCGCAAAATGGCATACGCATGTAATTGAAGGTCTTTAGAATTGGTCGATGAGCTACCGACCAGAAATTCTGACTCATCATCTGTGCATGTCAAGCACCTGCACTCCAAGATAACGCCCAAACCGTCCGACTGCACCAAAGAGGTTCCACTCGACAAAGGCGCCCTTCAGAAACGCCATGTCAAGCAATGATGGTGGGTCCTCACCAAAGGTGCTGATCGGGGCAGGACTCAATCCTAAATAGGAAGAGTCGCCGCCTCCTTCCTCCGAGCAAACAAGGATGTATTCGCATGGCAAGCGTCCGACATGCCCGAGTCCCTGTGGAGGTGATCGAGCACAAAGGCTAGCGCCCACCGATAAAAATCCGGTCAGCGAAGCTCGGGACGTTTCGCACCCGACCGTAAGGGCGCCATCCACCGAGATTGACAAGCTCTTAAAGGTCGGATTCATTCGTGAAGTACATCACCCTCAATGGCTCGCTAATCCTCGTAATGGTTAGGAAGAGTAATGGGAAATGGAGGATGTGTATAGACTTCACAGATCTTAATAAAGCTTGTCCGAAGGATGATTTTCCCTTCCTTGCATTGATCAACTTGTAGACTCTACCTCACAGTGCGAAGTTATTAAGTTTTTAGATGCCTACTCGTGGTACCACCAGATTAGTATGAGTAAAGAAGATGAAGAGAAACTTCCTTCATCACTCCATTTGGCACTTCATCTTATGTAAAGATGCCCTTTGGTCTCAAAAACGCCGGTGCAACTTTTCAAAGATTAATGCAGAAAACCTTCAGCCCACAAATAGGTCGAATTTGGAAGCCTACGTTGATGACTTGGTAGTGAAAAGTGTCAACTCCGGCGACCATATGCTTGACCTTAAAGAGACTTTCAATAACTTGAGAAGACATAACCTCAAGTTGAATCCGAGAAGTGTGTGTTCGGGTTTCACTGAAAGCGGCTCGGTTTCCTAGTTTCGCTAGAGGTATCGAAGCAAACCCAAATAAGATATCGGCCTTCCACCGATGCGCCCCACCACGAAGAAGGAAGTCCGTGCTAATCGGTTGTATGGCGCACTAAGTCGTTTCATAGCTGTGTTAGGGATAAGGGACTACCTTTCTTCAAACTTCTTCGGAAACATGGAAGTTTCGAGTGGACGACGGAAGCGAATGATGCCTTTGAAAAGCTCAAAGAGTACCTTACGAGTACCCCGGTCTTAGTTTCTCCAAGACCAGGGGAAACACTGTTGATTTATGTGGCTGCAACGCCACAAGCTGTCAGCGGTGTACTAGTTGTAGAACGTGAAAACGTCCAACGATCAGTGTATTACGTAAGCGAAGTCTTACATGGGCCAAAGGAAAGATACCCACAGGTACAGAAGTTGCTTTATAGTCTCCTTATGGCTTCAAGGAAACTAAGGCATTACTTTTAGGCCCACAAAGTGGTCGTGCCTACTGGATATCCCTTAGGTCAAGTCCTTGGAAATAGGGAATCGTCAGGACGAATAGCAAAATGGGTGGTGGAACTAGGGACGTTCGACCTCCATTTCATCTCACGAACAGCCATAAAGTCTCAGGCAATAGCAGAATTCATTGCCGAGTGGACAAACCCGGAATCTAAGCAGGGTCCTGAGTACGAGCACCACGACGAGTGGACAATGCACTTTGACGGTTCCTTAATGCTTAAAGGATCGGGGGCTGGAGTCGTCTTGATATCCCCTACCGGCGAACACATCAAGTATGCCGTCCAGTTTAACTTTCCCGCTACAAACAATGTGGCGGAGTACGAAGGTTTGCTGGCAGGACTTCGAGCAGCTCGTTCGCTCGGGATTCGCAAATTGCTAGTGAAAGGCGATTCTCAACTTGTAGCGAATCAAGTAGGGAAAGAGTACCAATGCTCGAGTACCAAGATGTCTTCCTATCTGGCGGAAGTACGGAAATTCGAAAAGCACTTCTTCGGTTTCCAGATCCAACATATTCCTAGAAAGGAGAACTTTCTAGCAGATCAGTTAGCACGGATGGCCTCTACTAGGTCAACCGTCCCGCCGGGAGTTTTTATCGAGCAACTCGATTCACCCTCGGTAGTCGAGCATTCCGAGAACATCGATAGTTTACATCAGGTCAATCCTATTGACTCTGATAACTTAGATGCTCCACAGATCGGTGACGATCAAGGTAGAGACTGGATGACATCGATCTACAATTATCTTCAAGATGACCTAATTCACTGAAGATGATGTAGAGGCTGATCATATAGCACGAAAGGCCAAATCATACACTCTAATCGAACGTACCTTGTATAAACGAGGATCTCATGGAGTGTTGATGAGATGCATATCTCAATCGGCTGGCATTAGGTTGCTAACCGAAATTCATGAAGGAGTCTGTGGAGCACATCATTCCTACAGAACCTTGGTCGGTAAAGCCTTCAGGCAAGGATACTACTGGCCAACTGCCCTTCATGATGCAAAAGAGCTCGTGACGGCGCGCATAATATCGGGCCATAGCCGACAAGTACATCACCGGCACAAGCTTTGCAAACAATCCTCTTTCTTGGCCTTTTGCAACCTGGGACTAGACATTCAGGACCATTCCCAAGAGCACCCGGGGGCTTCGAATTCCTGTTCGTCATGATTGACACGTTTACAAAATGGATTGAAGCCGAGCCAGTTGTAAAAGTTACAACTGAAGCCGCTAAGAGGTTCATAACAAAAAATGTGATTACACGATTTGGTGTACCCAGTCGTATCATCACTGATAATGGTGCCTAGTTTTCAAGCAGTAATTTCCAGGAATTCTGCGAAGAACTAGGAATCAAAATCCATTTCGCTTGTGGCTCATCCACAGAGCAATGGAGCAATGAGCGTGCCAATGGTATCCTAATACGAGGATAAACGCCGAGTATTCGACCAGTTAATAAAACGGTCAGGGGCTTGGGTTCAAGAACTTCGTTCTGTTTTATGGGCTGTCCGGACCACGACCAGTCGTGCGACCGGTGAAACACCTTTCTTTTTAGTTTATGGGGCCGAAGCTATACTTCCTCCAAAATTAAAAATTGGCTCTGCTCGCACTGATTGTTTTAACCTAAGCAATCAGGAAGAACATCGACTCGACGACATCAATTTCCTTGAAGAACGCATTTAAACCAAGCTTTGATACGTTCGGCAATCTACCAACAAGCCATGCGAAGGTACTACAATCGTAAGGTGCAACCTCGCAACCTAGCTATAGGTGATCTGGTTCTCAGAAAAATTCAGAGCCAAGCAGGGCGCAATAAACTCTCCCCTAAATGGGAAGGTCCTTACACTGTGGTCGAAGTTACCCGACCGAGTGCTCGAGACGATTAGCCATGTCAGACGGCAGGGTTTTTTCGAATTCATGGAACATTGACCAATTGCGTAAGTTCTTTGTTTAATTTCTTTCATTTCATTTCATTTCATTTCGTTTAAATTCTTTTAAACATGATAATTAAATTTGGAGTAGCGAGTGATGTTATTTATATGACGTTGCATAATCCGGTCGATCATGCGTTCGTATGCTCTGGATTATAAAGTGTATAGTTTATGTTTCAAAATTCTGTTCTACTCTTGTTTGGCTACTGGTCGGGACACGGAAAACCTCCTAGTCGAAGTCTCTCCTTTTTCGCACGTGGTTCCGCCCACTGGAAGGAGCTTCCTAGCGACGGTCTTTTCCTACGATCCTCGCTGCCAGTCGGACTAAGAGCATGAGCACGTCTTGCGAAATATATTTTATACCTTTATTTCCTAGCTAGGTTCATTCCGACCAGTATTGAGCATCGCATAGAAGTAAAACCACTTGTCTGCTTTTAACATATGTTTTTCATGTTTCTTCCTCTTATCAAGGAGAATTCTTTATTTTTCCGACCATATGTTGTCTTAGTAAAGTACTTCGATCATTAAAAACAGATTTACAACTAGCCGAAACCTACACTTCCCGACCATAAAGGTTTCCTAGTATTACCACGATCAGTTTTTTACCGATCAGTACATACTTACAAGTAATGGTTGAGATTTGGATTTATATTCTTGGCTTCAGGTAGTACTATTATATAGTAAAGATCTTCTACTATATAACAGTCGGGGGCTAGGTAAGACATAAATTCACAAGTCGACCGGATGAATAAAAGATTTTTTTTCCATTTTTGATAAGAGAAAGGTAAGTCTTTACATTGTGTGCGTTGTTTTCTCCTGCAGCTAAACTACTAGAGAATACCTAAGCTAACTACTGCTAGATGGAGATCCGACTTCCATCTCTTCTGCGACCTTTTCGCCTAGAGGTTTCATCTCTGCGAGGATCTGATTTGCCTCTCATGGTAAGCGGTTGAAATCCTCTTCGATGGCTTGAAGGTTAGTTGATGGGTCGGAAGCTTTCGGGTTTGCCAAAGCAAGACCGACTCAGCAATAGACTCCTTAACGGAGTGGGCATAGTTCTCCCTAGTAGTCTTGAGCAAAACCTTGAGCTCTTCCAACAAAGAGCCTAGGAAGTTGACCTTCTCTATTGGGTCACTCAAGGAGGGCAAGCTTGATCCCGCGCCCATATCAAAGAGCATTTTGTTTAGCGAGGTGATTTTCTCGTCCAAACTAAGCACGAGAGCTGCCCCCTTGTCTTGCTCAAATTCCAGAGCTTTCTTCACTCTGGTCAATGCTTGTTTTTGTTCTGCATAGACAAAGCAAGTATTAAGTAAAAAGATTGGAAGACATACTAAGTCATGACTACGACCAGTTACCTTCCTCTCTCTTCCTGGAATCATCCAGAAGCTTTTTATTGCTGGTCGTCAAGACTTCGATCGACCGGTTCTTAGCCTGAAGTTCTTCTTCAAGCTTTATTCTTCTGGCCTTTTCAGCCAAAGCATCTTCTTTTATTTTCTCTAAATCTATCAAAAGAATTTTTGATAAGGGAGAATAAATAAAAGGAAAGTCTTAATGAGGAAAAAAGAAGAGGAACTCTTACTCTCTATCTCAGAGTGTTTTTCTTCTAATATCCTAACTCGCTCGGTTAGTCCTCCGACCGTAGCGAGGTTTTCGATCATATGCTGCATAAGTAGCATTTCTTCCATAAACCTTATTGTGAACTTCGAGAAAGGTTATGGAGAGGATTGAAGACACTTACCCGAATTACGACATCATTGTAATCGGTACAAATTTTATCGGGCTTCGCCTGTGTCAGGCGATCCGATATTCTCCCCCAATAATCATCAAGTTCCTTACTCGCGGCAAATCGAGTTGAGAAAGGAAACTTGTTAGTTTTGGAGGATGACCTTGTGCATGGAACCTCGTGGAAGATCGAATGGTCTCTACCTCCGTTGCCAGCATAGTGACTACTACGGGATCTAGCTCAGTTTCCAGAGCCGAAGTTGGCTCGGGGGCTCCTCCGACCACGTCATCCTCAAGATGTCCTACCTGAGGAAGACAATGGCCAGGACCACCTCCGATCGCCTGACCTGTTGAATGCGACTGGTCGGAAGCGACCAGGGATTCAGCAGATCTGCACGAGAGAAACAGAAAGTTCAATTCTACTTGGAATATACGAGGTATGTTTTTCATATAAAAATTGTACATACCTGGTTGTTTTCTTAGTCTTGATCTTATAGCGCCTTTGGTTTAAAATCCGTTCTACTGTTTTCTCTTCTTTCCAATTGTTCCCACCAGTTCCGAACTGGTAGGTTCAATTGTATTTTCTACACTCCCGATCAGGAGATCAGAAGCAATGTTCTCGACCATCTGGTCAAGAGCAAGGTCCCTGACTCCTGGATCAAAAAGTGTAGTTTCACTGGTCTCAGGAACAGCTGTCTCATAGACAACTAGACGAGACTCAGTGATTGCCGCCTGTATTAACAAACAAAGTTTATCGGTGAAGAATATGCTTCATCTTCGTAAGTTATTTCTTTCGCTTGCTTACCTCGCGTGGACTGGCGCCTCGGCGATCACAAGGCTGGTCGGATAATCAATAGGCTCACATGTCTCCACAGCCTCGTTGATCTTAAGTCCGACCAACTACACATAAAGAGGATTAAAACTGATCGAAAATAACTGGAAAGGTGAAAAGAAGTTAATACGCTTACCCTAAGTCTTTCAGTCCTCTCCTCGGCACCAGCAAGTGCTAGGATTAAGGGAAAGCTAGCCTTGTCATCAGGTTCGCCAGCACATATCATTTTGATCCTATTTCTGACGTCCTCAGAAGACAAGACTACGATTACAAATGAAAGATCTTAGTTTTGCGAAAATAATCAACTCGCAAAATAATATGGTCGGGATTTTCTAAAAAATTACCTGGATCAGAATCATTGGTAGCATCATCGCCACCAATGAACCAGAGCATCGAACGTGCCCTGGCCTTTAAAGGACTAATCCTCCTAATGGAAAAGTCCACAACGCGCGGGAGGTTAAACCTCGACACTCAAGAGATGGATAGCCTCAACCCATCTCCCAACTTCCCCTCCTTCTTTGAGGAGGAACGCATAACGCGAGTTCTCGACCGCCTTCTTACACGTAATACAGCCGCCTTCTCGCAGAACCTTCATGTAGAACCAGCTTTTCTTCCATGACGACCAAGAAGATTTCAAATACATACGAATGTACTCGTCAGCCTTGCTGTCATGAAGCCTTAGGGTACATTCCCCAGGGGTGCTGGTCGTTTTCTTCGTGTTCGCCATCCGATAGTAGTACTTAAAGAGTTCCATCGACGGTGGAATCCCCAAGTATGCTTCCCAGAGGTAGACGAAGATGCTTAGGTTTGCAATGGCGTTGGGAGCAAGGTTGATCAACTCAACCTCATAAAACTCCAAAGACTTGAGAAAGAAAAGGATGTGCCGAAGCTTGAGCCCGCACTCAACGTGACGCGAGGAACACCGGATTTCTCCTCCTCGCCGCTTAGGCGATGTTTCCAAAAGCCGATCTCCAAGAGATCAAACTCCTGTCGGGTAGCAACCCAACCCTCTCCAAACTCTCCAATCTTCTCTCGCTCAGATCGGAGATCAACCAGTTTGCGATGAGGTCCGACATGATACTTTCCTTTTTTGGGTGAAGAACTCAAGGAAGATTTTCTTGGAGATAGAGGTGTAAAGGTTTAAAGCACTCAGACGAGGTCGTTTTATAGGCATTTTCACTGTAACCGACTCTGCGAGAAGTCCAACGGGCAAATACCTTTTCGCCTGGCGGACAGAAATGCTTTTTCCTTTTTCCAAAGCAGTTTCTGAACTTTAAAATGAATACAGACCGCCTCGAGTCCCACGGCATTTAATGAGAGGTCTGTTCGATATGATTGCATCGGAGAACGTGTTCGCACGACCAACATTCATTTAAAAGTTCGGGGGCTAGCTGTTGAGGATTAAAATATTCATATATTATCTTAATATATGATAAAGACCATACGTCTTCGTGGTCGTAACTTCTAAGATCACCGACCTAACTGGTCGTAGGTATTATGGAAGTTATATAATAAATACCCTGATCGGACAAAGTTCCAAACCTAGTCCACGACCAGGTAAGTGCTCGTAAAGCTATGAACAGGCGTCTAGGTCGAGTCTCCGACCACGCCACTCACTATGTGATGAATGAACCACGTGTTTCATATTCCGCATAATACAACACTATCACGGCTGATGATTTAACGTCTCCTAAATCATTAACTACGAGCGATTGACGCTTTCACCAACCGCCTTTGCGCTTAGTGGAACCGCCAACCGCCGCCTCTTCCCGACCAGGCGCGTCGCTCCCCAGCGGATGTCTCTTCATGGGATAACTGCCACCGCTTCATCAACTACTTAAGGAGGATCATGGAAGGCTGGAGAGACAGAGGACACGGGGTACAAAACAGACAGCACAAGCAGAAGACATCAAGCAAGACATAGCAAAGTGTTGTGTTTTTAGATACTCCCACTGTTTGTAATTGTGAGTTCATAGCAATAAAGAGCAAGTCAGATCCACTCCCAGGAGTCACGCACATTTTTTCCTCTTTTCATTTATATATTCATAAGATCGGCGATTTGATCGTCGACAGTTGTACAATGTGACCCACAAGACATGACTTCTCTAGTTTATTTAGCATCCGTCGATACCACTGCTCACTACCTTAGGTAAGCAGTCTAGAGCACATGACAAAGCCTTTACAAAGCTTCTTCTTAATCTAGTTCTGCCCGCTAAGATTTCAACACTGAATATCTAACCGACCAGACTGGGCCCCCCTCTTGCGCCATTGTGAGTACGTCCCGCGTTACTCACTCTTCCAAGATAGAACTGAAATTAAGACATTGCTAATTAATTAACCAGGTCCCGATCATACAGGACATGTGGTTGTACAATTAAGGCCCAGTTCAATAGAGCACAAGATTAAGTCCTTGATAAGTTACTGAGGCGATCTTTCCACAAACCCACGTGTTAAATCCACACCCTCAATCCACCATCCACTCGCCCGAACGAAAACCATTTTGTTTAGCCCATGACATTCCCTGTCATGGTACTCAAATTTTTACAATAGTGGCTAACCACCACGATTCCATATATCATTAAAACCAGATTAATCATTATGACACATGTGATAATGAACCTGTCGTAACTAAGCTTGACTAAGCATTAATACGATACCCATATTGGTAATACAATTACGTCCAACTAAAATTATCCATGCTAGGGTGACAAGTGATTCATGGCATTCAATTAATCAAAGGAGGCATAATGACAACATGTGATAACTAATCCCAAAACAGTTGATATAAAGATAGCATGCATTTGTATAAAAAAAATGTACCTTTGAAACCATAGGCTTCAATATGATCAAAGTACTACGGCTTGACTTGGAATAGATTCTGGCATTGGTCTTGATCTTGGTGTACTCCTTGCTAAAAATTGCCCGAACTAGCAATGTCTATTCGCAAACAAAGCAAATAAAACAAATTAATACAAAATAGAGATAAAGCCAACTCTAAAAATTAAATAAAAATCTTAGTTAAATAGAGCTCGAATTTAGAAATTTGGATGGGCTCAATCGGAGTTTGGATGCAAAAGATATGGGCTTTGGAAGGTTGAAATCACATAAAATGATAAAATCAGATTTTATAGATTTACTGGAATTATTTTTGTACTGAAAAATCAATTAATGACGTCAGCTGATGTCGGCAACGAATTTCAACTGAAAAAGAATTAAAAGAAAAAGAAATTGATGTGGGTCCCACTTGTCAGCGTGATGGTGCACTGAGGACTGAGTTCACCGAGTTGGGGATTTGGATTAGAACGAACATGCCACGTGTGCGCTGACGGGTCGGCCACACCAGTAAAAGAGATGAGGTGGCGCCGATGTGGATGCTGAGGTGGATTGCCACGCTGGCAAGAGACACACATAGAAGCAGAGCAGTACTGGCCGGCGGCAAGAGGGCGGCGTCGACGGCGAACGGGTTGTTGAGGAAGAGACGAAGCTCTCGGCAGCAGTGGCACATTGGGGGTGGCAGTGTATCGGTGGTGGCGGCGACGGTTTGGCTAGTGGTGACTTCGGTGATTCGTCAGTGCCCGTAGCAAAGCGAGATGAGCATTGGGATGGCAACAACAAGAGGATCACAGAGGGAGGCTCGGGACGACTAGAGCTCGACCACACCGACGGCGAGGCAAGGTGGCCGGAGATGAAGGAGACGAGCGGCGGTGGCGCTCCGGTGGAGGAGAAGAAACGAGAGGATAGGGGTTCGGACGAGGTCGACAAAGAGGCGCTTTGACACGCTAGAATAGCAAGGAGGCTTACTGGAGGTGTAGATCGACCAGATGGCCGGCGATCGGTTTTTCGGACGAAGACGACACCAGAGCTGCAACGATCCTTAGGAAAAGAAGACGGAAGCACAACGTAGCCTGTACTATTAGGGACCTGACGGTGATGGTGGTCCGACGGCGGTGAATTCCAGCGGCGAAGGAGCTTCGGGGGTCTTCGGTCTTTCGACGATTGCGGCACAATGAAGAAGGAAACGAAACCGGCGCCTTAGGGTTTCAGGAGAGGAGGAATGGGCGAAGGAATTGACGCAAGGGACAGACTTATATAGCACCGGGGAGGGAGAGTCCATGTTGAAGCCGGCAGCGCTGGCGCGGACTCAAACACGGCGCTGGGGAGTCCGAGAGGAAGACGACAACGCGTTGGCAAAGGCGGGACCATAAGGCAGCGGGAGAAGTCAAGGGAGTGGCTCGACCGACTAGGCTTTGGGAGATTCGGGCCGCTGGGGTTGGGCCGGCTCAAAAATAGTTGTGGGTTTTGGCCTGTTACTGTTTTGGGATATTAAAATAGGTTTTTCTTTTTAAAAAATGCTGAAAATCCAAATAGCAACTAGAAAATAGCAAATGAACTCAGAAAAATTCTAGAAAATATATCCAAGCACATAGAACCAAAATAAAATAATTTTGACAATCGTTGATGTTGAAATTATTCATATAAAATTATTTTTTATTTATAAAAATTCCAATTAAGCTTTAACTTTAGCAGAAAAATTCAAATTGTTATTTTTCTTTTTAAACTTTGAAACAAACCAAATTTTTGGAATGTTACATTGGCCCATACGACGATTGTCATTAATTGCCAAAATACTCCATTAACACATAATGGCGGGTCTAAATTCTTCACACATGCCTATATGGATTGAGATTATGAAAGGAGTATCAGGTGAAAATGGGGAAAAACTAAAATATTGAAAATTTTGATTTAGGATTGTGGGATCGTTATCTGTTGAAAAACCACTCCATGATACCCAGCCGGCTACCTCATCCTCTTCTTTCCCTCATCTGTCCCCACCTCTCTCTCTCTCTCTCTCCCCGTTCTCTACTCTCCTTCGGCGGTGGCCAGGCGTCCGGCGAGCGGTAGCCCTACGGCCATTGAGCGTGGGCGCACTGGAGGCGAGTGCGGGCGACGAGCGGGGTGGAGTGTGGCGGCCATATCCGATCTCTTCTCCACGACCGACAGACTAGGAGGTCGAGTGTGTTGTGGGACAACAAGGCATCGACGGCCTCATCGGCGCCGTCTTCCTCGCTGTCCTCCTCCATCTCACTGGTTTCGGCTCGTTTCCCTCACCCTCCTTTGCCACGCCGATCCCGACGTCGCCATCCTCCTCCCCTGTATTTTCTTGTTTTTTTAGTTGGCTATTTGGCAATCATGTCTTGCATCTTATGTTGTTCCACCATTTCTTCATATGTACTAATGTAACCGCCCAGAGTCCAAATCGGCTCTGGCGTACTACTCGTAGTAGACCACACACACAACTAACCATTTGCATTTTTGCTAAATCAACTAATGCAAAATGGTTAACCCATGGTTAATTGCTTTGGACCCCTTGGTATTATATGTTGGTCAATTTTATCTTAGCTACGCAATGTGAATGACTATCATTTTCTACATGCATTTATTCATTCACACCTAATTACGCGTGGAGATAGATATTCCAAAAAAAATTTCCTCTTTTGGTTGGCTAGATCTGACCTCAAGGATCGGATTAATCTTCAATTTTTTTGGTTGAATCTTGTTCTTGCACCTTGTGTTCCATCAGCTCTTCGTATGAACTAATTTGGCGAACATATATCGTGAACATGAATCGGCAAAACAATTGACCGAATTAACGAAACCGGGAATTTGTACGAAAAAACGAGCTGACAAAAGTCCAAATTTCTTCCAGAAAAATGAACCAAGAAAATGTCGAGGTTTTCACCGGAAAAATGTTCAAATTTTGTACAGAGCATGTGTATGTGCGTTTTTGTACAGAACTGGCTTCAATTCAAAATTCGAACCATGTGAAAAGGAGGTATGCGAAAGAGGTAGGGGTTAATTACAAAATGTTCTGTGCCTGGTGGGCTTTTTTGTAAAGTGGCGTTTGAGTTGTGGTGGGGGATCTGAGCAAATCCCTAGCCTTTGGTACTTAGATCAACGGTCGAGATGCAAATTTCAGATTTTCAGTATTTGGCCCATTTTCACCTGATACTTCCCCAGATTCTGATGGCACTACAGAAATGTTTTTGTTTAGGATATGGCCATCCAACAATGAACCAATGTCTAGGATCATCAGCTCTCCTCCTGCTCGCTTCTTTTTTTCTCTCTTGTTTGTAACTTCCAGAGACTGACGTCACTGCACTTGTTATTCTTCTTCCTTTGATAGACAATCAAAAACGAAATGAATAATGTACAAAAATACAGATTGATATGAGAAACATAGTTGAGGTCCAACTTCCCCGAACTAAATGTTTGACATCCATTGCAGTACAAAAGAGGATATAATAAGTTCCTACTAGCCTAATCCCATGTACACAAATTTTGCATTATCCCAAAGTTGATTAGTCGGTATTTTCCAAAATCTTTAGAAGGCTGTAACAAAGCATGAGCTCACTTTTGTCGGAACCACCATTTATCAAACCCTTCAAAGGAATGATGCACTGCCATCTTGAACATCATCAGAACTCTGAAAAAAGAAACTAGCTAGCATAATCAGATTAATCGTTAGCAAACGTATGCAGTTAATGGTTGTAGACCTTTGAAATTTCACTGCTGTATTGTGATTAGGAGGGAAAATATACCATCCCAAATGTGGATTTGTGTTTCAAATGTATAAAAATGAGGAGAAATTAAAACTTTTCTCACACCTGGATGTTTTTTATCAGTTCCATGATTTTTGTACAGGGATTGTGGAAAAATCAAAATCAAAATCCTCAATTGACTCCAATAAAAAACCTCCTTGGTAAAAATCTTGTGCCAAACCTCTGTGAATATTTTTTCCCGAGTTCTAGGGAGACTTGGTAACACCTCTGAATTATTTCATGATTTTTAGAAATTAGTTGATAATTTGGGGGGCAAGTCAAACCCAGTCAAAGCTTGTTCAAACCCTAACTCCAACCTCCTGGAATTTCTGGAGAAGAATGCAGTGCACGAAAAACTTTGGAAATTTTATGTAAGGTTAATCCTTAAGTCAGCAACCTCTAGTTAAAATTTCATGATTTTTAGAGCTTGTTTGCTACCTTAACCAAATCAACCAAAAATCGACTGTTTAATTCAAACCCTAGCTGTTTTCACTATTCCTTCGGCGCGAGTCAGACTCGGGCTCGAGCCAAGTGATTTGGTTCAATCAACTAACTGCACCCGACGCGGTCGCTCGGGCGTGAGCATCGCGGATCGTTGGATCCGAAATCAACGACTCATGTGTGTGTGAACGTTCGGACCATCCGAACGTTTCGATCAACGAGAGTCGTTGGATCTTAGATCAACAGCCTGGATTGAAGTGAACGTCAGACGCCGATCGTCCGCTCATTTGAACCGTCCCAATTTGGAGATAACGGCTGGATTGAAGTGAACGTTCGGACCGTTCCAATCGTCCTGTTCATTGGAACCGTCCGATTTCAATTCAACAGTGGCCGCGTCGTCTCCTTCCTCGAGTCTGAGCAAGCGTGCGGTTGAGTCAAAGCCATGGCGTGCGCAGAACTGGAGCAGTGTTGGGTCACCTCGATGACCACCTTTAAACGGCTCTCTCTACTCGCATTAATTGCCCGTCGTGCACCGCCCTCAAAAGTCCATTGCTGAACTGCTCCCGTCGCTCTCAAGTGCTCCCATGGCAGTGTTGACCTGAGGAGAAATTTTGCCGTTGCCCTCTGCCTTCTCAGCTATTTAAGCTCCATTGCTTCCCCTTTGGCTTCCTTTAGCATCTCCGCAACTCTAGCTAGCACTTCAGTGTTTGTTTGAACTGCATTCATCCGAAACCATTTCGGCCGCCATTGCCGAGCTTCAAGCTTTCGGTGAAGGCGGTACCACAGTGGCTCTCACTTTCTATTTCTTGCTCCCTCTGCTCCCTCTTTACTCTCTTGAGCTTAACCCTCGCTCAATTTCATTTATCTTCCTTAGGGCTTGGCTGAATTGGAGATTCCCTATTTTTGGCCGAAAGCACTATTTTTGTCACCGGAGCAGCTCCAACCTTTCTCTGTGCCTCTCCCATGCTCAGGTAACTCCATATTAGTTCCTAGATGCTTGGCACTAGCTTACTTGGACCGCAGCGGAGCTTCTTTGCGTTTTTCGTTTTTCGGCCATTTTTGTCACCTCTGTAAACTCCGGCTTGCCGGCGTTCTAGACCGCCGTAGCCACAATTTTTGGTCCCATTGTGTACGCAAAGCTATTGCGGATCCATTTTGGGTCTTTGCTCGCGCCGCCGTGACCAGAGTCGCCGGTGGTGAGCCTCCTTTCGCCGTCGAGTTTTGTCGGTTGAACTGGGCGTGAGCTTTTTGAACGTGGTTCGCTGTGGACCGTAGATCTTTAGATCAACGGCCCACGATCGCGTGAACGTTCAGACCATCCGAATGCGGCGATCCATGTGTAACGTAGGATTTTAGATCAACGGATCAGATTCGAGTGAACGTTCGGACCATCCGAACGTCTCGATCCACATGGACCGTTGGATCTAAATACAACGGTGAACGTTTGAACCATGCGCGCGCGCTGTGCTCTGCGCGCGTGGGCCATCGGATTTCAGATCTACGGCTTAGGTTCGAGTGAACGTTCAGACCGGTCGAAGGTTCCTTCGTTGTGAGCCGTCCATCTCTAGATCAACGGCCCATATCTATTTGAACGTTCGGACCGTCCGAATGTCTCCATCCGCGTGGACCGTTGGATCTAAATCTAACGGTGGGGTCTGTGAGCCGCTTGATCGCGCGCTGTCCCGTGGACTTGGATCGTTGGATCCAAGATCAACAGTCCATTTTTGTCCATGTCGTTTTAATCTCAGATTTTCTCGAGAGGATTATTTGTCAACTGAAAAATAAAATTAACTTGTAAAATACATAACTTTTTTATTTTAATTCCTTTTCGGTTGATTCAAATTTTATTAGTCATGTTTTTAACTAAACTTTAATCTAAAAATGGTTCTAACCTCATTTTAGCTCCAGAAATTTTTTGCGGAGGTTTTAGGTGCAATGAATAGTAGCATTTGGGATTTATAAGGCTGACCGGATTTGTTTTGCTAATATCTTTTGCATTAAGAATCCAAATCAATTGGTTCTTATTGTTAAATTCCTTATAAATCATGTTCTTACTGCTGTAAAATTTTCAAAGCATTCGTAGAAAGTTTGCTGTTGAGTTTTTGTGTCTTCTTCGTTCTTATCGGTTCTTTTGCGCTTTCTCGTTAGGTTCCGAAGAGCACATTGATAACCTAAGTGATCCTCCGCAACATCTTGAATAGCAGCAACCAGGCAAGCAGTTTGATCATGTTAATCCCCAGTATCTTTCAAGTCTAATATATTGTTTGCAACTTGTATGTATGCATTGCTATGTTGTGTTAAATTATGATTAGTGGATCCTATAGTTGCATAATCTGTAGGAATTGATTATCCTATACTACCATGAGCCTAGGTTATTTGTTGTGATTTGAGTTCGATGGATGAGCTCTTTTCACTTAGTAGATTGTGTTTTGAAATTGCTTAGAAATACTTAGTTTCGGTAGTAATGGGCGATCATCGATTTAGTCGATGATCTTGATCACACATCTAATGATTATTCCTTTATGTCTAGCACTTGTGCTGTGTTATTTTGTAAAGTTAAAATCTGAAAATAAAAAATTGATTTAGACTTGGGCAAGATGTTGAATGGTGGGTTATTGGGTTTGTGGATGTCTTGCCTAAGTCAACAAGGACCGAACATCTTGTGTCATACTCTCCAAGCAATTTTGCGTGCTAACGACGCGAGAGGGATATGGGACCTCTCTTGACTGAGTACTTTGGCATGTGTTATCTCCGAGTCGCAGGAGGGGGTTGTGTGTGTGGTGTGAAAAATGATCTGTGTATTGTGTTGGGTGTGCGGTGGTGGAGATTCCGGGTAGGTTCTCCACCTCGAGGGGCATCGCAGTTGTCCAAGGCTTTACCTGCGATGGGTAGTTGACCAAGGCTTTACGATGACTCCGACACAACGTATGGGTTTCTATCCATACGGGCGGCTCGCATTTAATGCATAATATTGGAATTGTCTCGTAGGACTTAGCTGTGCCGGGATACCTATGGAAGTGTGCTTAATAGCTTGGCAAAAAGGCGGTCTGGCGTGTGGGTACATTGGTACACCCCTGCAGGGATAAAACTATTCGAATAGCCTCATCCTAGGTTATGGACACGCTTGGTTAGGTTTTGCCAGAGTTAGACTACAACCCTTTTTATTAAAATTTGACATGGTTGGTATGAATGGGTAATTCATGCTATTGTTGTGGTGACTATGGGTTTAGTCACTTCCAGGATTGTTGTTGTCCTCTATCTATTGTTATTATTCTTGTCAACTGTTATTTGAACATTAAAAACAGATTTGTCAACTTGCTTTTAAATGTACTACATTATTGCAAATAAAGATTGCTTTATGCCGAAAATGAAACATACAGCCTCCACTCAAATAAGCTTGCATGTAGCATATGTATAGGTCTATTATTCTACACGTAAGTCTTGCGGAGTACAATTTTTGTACTCATTTGCTTTGCTTAACTATTTGTTGCAGAGGAGGAAGGTGAGCCCCAAGGGCCTCACTTTTGTGAGATGTGCTGCGGATTTGACGACTAGCATGGCGGTCCGGTCGGTTGCCTTGTGGGTTAAAGGCACACTGATTGGCTCTTTTGTTTATGGCCATCTTTTGGCACTTTTACTTCCGCTGTTTAAATTAGTTGTATGATTTTGGCCGGTCGGCCTCTCTATTTTAATAACTATCCTTTATGTAGCTTATCTTCTGGTTTATTGCTGTGCTTCGGTTCTATGTGAATGAATGGAATTGATGCATGACTTTTTGTAAAGAGGTGTGTATACTGCATTTCTGGGAAGTATACATGTCTCGAGTCTCGGTTTATTTGATTTGTGATGTTATGACCGAATAGATGGTTAAGCATTACAAGACCGATAAACCGGAGTCTCACAAAGATTGGTATCAGAGCCATACTGACCGTAGTAACCCAAGTTTGGTCGTCTTTAGGATATTTTGGAAAACCTTATTTTCAAAGTATCAAATGATTTATGAAAGCTTTAGTAATTCTCAGATTTTACTCCTTACCTATCTTAGCTTTCTCCTCTCAACTTACTCTAATTTGAGTTTTAAAAATTGTTTACCTCTCCTTCCTTCAAAGATAGTTGTTACCGTTTTGGGAACTAATGAGTTTGGCAAATTGAAGTGTTGGCTGCCCTCTACAAGGTTTTGAAGTTTCTGGAATGGATAATTTCGACTAGAAACTTGGATGCAAAACCTGGACAGCGATCTTTCAATTTCCGGACAGCAAGCTCAAAGGTTCTAAATGGGGTAGAAAATAAGAGGTTAATCAACTAAAACTTGTGGGAATAGAAGGGTAAGATGTGATACTAGTTAGCTATGTATCTAACACTATTTTCGCTGATTTAACCTTGCTCTTTAGTGGTATTAGATCTTACGTTATATTCTGATTTTTAACTTCTCGATCAATTACTCGTTCATTCAATACGGGTTAGTTGCATTGGGAAGTTGAGCTTTGGTTTAGTGATTCCTTGCTGTTTCTGGAGTCTTTTTATAATCATTTTTAAAGTTTATATACTTGCTGTTTTCGGCTTTCGATTAGGGTGATATTCCATTCCCCTAGTCATTAGCTTTTTGCTTTCTTTCGGCTTTGTTTTTCGGGTCTAGTTGTTAACCAAAGTTCCTTGTAACAGGATGGCCGGACGCACTCGTAGCGGCCAAGGCCAGTCAGTTGGTCCGGACGAGGAGCTTCCTCCTGCTCCGACCATGGCCGAGGTCCTTCTGCAGATTGAGCACAACCGTGCGGAAGACAGGAGGGTTCTTCTGGATGTCATCGCGTGCAACACCTCCGTCCTTACCGGTGCTTCAGGATCCGGGCAAGGGGGTGGACACCAGCCGCGTGGGGGACTTGCGGAGTTTCTTCACACCTAGCCCCCCACTTTCTCCAGGTCTGAGGACCCGCTTGATGCAGACGATTGGCTTCGTCTGGTTGAGCGGAAGCTTCGCATAGCGCAATGCCAGGAGCACGAGAAGGCGCTGGTTGCATCGCACCAGCTGGAGGGTGCAGTTTTGTCTTGGTGGGAGAGCTTTCTCGCTATGCAGCCTGACGGCCACACCGTCACTTGGGAGGAGTTTCGCACTGCCTTCCGTCGGAGTCATATTCCTGCCGGCTTGATGAAGCTGAAGAAGAAGGAGTTCTTTTCGCTCAACTAAGGGCGCTTCTCAGTCACGGAGTACCTGTACGAGCTCAACCATTTGGGTCGCTATGCTCCGGAGGAGGTGGCCACTGATGAGGCCAAGCAAGAGAGGTTCAAGAATGACTTGTCCGAGGAGCTGCAGGACAAGATATCCATCGTCGACTTCCCGTATTTCCAGACCTTGGTGGACAAGGCCATCGTCGCCGAGCACTCGGGGAGAGCATTTGTGGATTCCCGCAAGCGTAAGTGGGAGGCCCACAAGTCATCTAGGGCCAGCTATCCTCGCTTGATCGGTCTCAGGGTCGCATCATCGAGCTTCAAAGACTTCTAAGGTCGCCAAGACCGCCTCGCTCATCGCATCATCCGTGCCCCAATCACATGCACCTGCTAGTCAGCAGGGTGGCCCCCGCAACTCGGCTGCCGGAGTCCTTTGCTTCGCCTGCAACCAGAAGGGGCATTATGCGAATCAATGCCCTAAGAAGACAGGAGCAGCCCCTCGTCGTAATGGAGGACGCGGGCAAGGAGGTGGTTCTTCTCAGGACCTGAAGATAGTCCCTGCTACCCAAGGTGTGGGTAGTGGTCGCGTCAACCTCATCTCCGCAGAGGAGGCACCGGAGGCACCCGCCGTCGTGCTGGGTACACTTTCTGTTAACTCTCATCTTGCTACTGTTTTGTTTGATTCAGGAGCATCTCGTTCTTTCGTCTCGGAGTCTTTTGCTGCTATTAGTGAGCTCCTTTTTACTCCATTGTTGGTCCCGTTACTCATTCGCTCTCCCGGATCGGAATTGAGAGCTGAATCCGAGTGTAGGGACGTTCTTATCAAGATTGAAGGAGTAGGATTCTTAGCTAATCTTATGCTCCTCCATTTAGCAAGTCTAGATGTAATTCTTAGCATGGATTGGTTGTCTCAGCATAAGAGACAAATCGATTGCGCTAAGAAGTGTGTCTTTCTATCTAGTCCTTCCGGTGAGCAGGTTCGCTTTTCGCCGAAGCTGCTAGGTCCGCATCTCTTCTTGCTTGAAGAGAAACCCGCTCTAGATATTAGTGAAGTCCCAACAGTTCGTGACTGTATTGATATTTTTCCTGATGATCTTCTAGGGATGCCACCAGTTCGAGACCTCGAGTTTGTCATTGAGTTGGTTCTCGGTACCGCCCCGATTTCAAAGAGGCCTTATCGGATGCCACTGAACGAGTTGGTGGAGTTGAATAAGCAACTGAGTGAGCTGCAAGAGAAGGGTTTCATCCGCCCTAGCTCATTTCCATGGGGTTGTCCAGCAATCTTCGTAAAGAAGAAGGACCATACTTTGCGCATGTGCGTTGATTACCGTCCGCTCAATGAAGTAACGGTAAAGAACAAGTATCCATTGCCCCGCATCGACGATCTCTTTGATCAATTAACTGGAGATATCATCAAGTTCGGATACGACCTGAGGATATTCCAAAGACGGCTTTCTCTACTTGCTACGGCTTGTATGAGTACGCCGTCATGTCGTTCGGCTTAACCAATGTTCCTGCCTTTTTCATGAACCTCATGAATTCGGTATTCATGTAGTATTTGGATAAGTTTGTCGTGGTCTTCATCGATGATATTCTTATCTACTCCAAGAATGATGAGGAACACGATGAGCATCTGAGGCTTGTATTAGGCAAGCTTCGTGAGCACCAGCTGTATGCGAAGTTCAGTAAGTGCGCATTCTAGTTGAAGGAAGTGGCTTTCTTAGGCCATGCTCTTTCAGCAGGAGGCGTAGCCGTTGATCCTAACAAGGTCGTGATGTTCTTTCCTGGAGTCAGCCTACTTCGGTAACCGAAGTGCGGAGTTTTCTTGGTTTAGCGGGATACTATCGTCGCTTTATCGAGAACTTCTCCAAGATCGTGAAGCCGATGACGGAGTTGCTCAAAAAGGACAAGAAGTTCTTATGGTCCGATGCGTGTAAGGAAAGTTTCCAAGTACTCAAGAAGCGTTTGACCACCGCTCCCGTCCTCGGTTGTGTCCTTATGCAAGAAGGCAAGGTAGTGGCCTATGCATCAAGGCAATTGAGACCTCATGAACTCAACTATCCTACCCATGACTTGGAGTTAGCTGCTGTGATTCATGCACTTAAGATTTGGCGACATTACCTAATCGGTAATCATTGTGAAGTGTATTCGGATCACAAAAGCTTAAAGTATCTGTTCACCCAACCTGACCTGAACCTCAGGCAAAGGAGATGGTTGGAGATGATCAAAGACTATGATATGAGTATTCACTACCATTCGGGCAAGGCTAATGTCGTGGTCGATGTGCTTAGTCGCAAAGCGCATTGCAATGCCTTGTTGCTCAAGGAGCTTCAGCCCACTCTTTTGGAGGAGTTCCAGCGTCTCAACTTGGGTTTGGTCGAGCATGGTTCCCTCACTGCCTTGGTTGTGCAACCAACCTTGGTGGATCGGATTAAGATCGCTCAGCAATCGGATGTTGGAGTGAACAACATCAAGGAAAATATCAAGAACGGAACAGCCAAGTGCTTCTCTGAGGATGAGTATGGTGTTGTGTGGTTCGGACAATGCCTTGTGGTTCCAAAGGATATGGAATTGCGGAATTTGATCCTCCGCGAAGCCCATGATTCGCCTTTGTTTATTCATCCCGGGGCCACGAAGATGTATCAAGATCTCCGTCAGAGATTTTGGTGGACCCGAATGACGAGGGAAATTGCGAAGTTCGTTGCCGAATGCGACGTGTGTCGTCATGTCAAGGCCGAGCATCAGCGTCCAGCAGGGCTGCTTCAGCCTTTGCCAATTCCCGAGTGGAAGTGGGATTCGATCGGGATGGATTTTATCACCGGTCTGCCCCGAACATCCAATGGCAAGGATTCCATCTGGGTTGTAATCGATCGATTGACGAAGGTAGCCCATTTTCTGTCAGTACGGACAAACCTCAGCGTGAGTCTACTAGCGGACCTCTATATTTCCTGCATCGTCTGCTTGCATGGTGTGCCGAAGACGATCGTTTGGATCATGCGGCGCTTTTCACCGCCAGGTTTTGAAGTGTTTGCAAGAGGCTATGGGAAACCGCCTTACTTTTAGCACAGCATATCACGTCCAAACTGATGGTCAGACCGAAAGGGTCAACCAAGTGTTGGAGGACATGCTCCGTGCTTGTGTTCTTTCCTATGGAAAGAATTGGGAGAAGTGCTTGCCTTTTGCCGAGTTCTCCTACAACAATAGCTTTCAGGCCAGTCTCGGCATGGCACCTTTCGAGGCCTTATACGGAAGAAAGTGTAGAACCCCGTTGAATTGGTCTGAGACCGGCGAAAGACCTTTCTTTGGCCCGGACTCGATCAATGAGGCCGAGAGTCAAGTCCAGCTTATTCGAGATCGCTTACGCACAGCTCAATCCAGGCAAAAGAGCTATGCGGATCGCCGTCGTTGTGAGTTGAGCTTTGAGCCCAATGACTTTGTTTATCTCAAAGTCTCTCTTTTGAAGGGCCATCAACGTTTCGGCGTTAAGGGCAAGTTAGCTCCTCGATATGTCGGTCCCTACCGTATTATCGAGAAGAAAGGAACTGTTGCCTATAAGTTGGAGTTGCCAGCTGCACTTGAGGGGGTACATGATGTTTTCCATGTGTCCCAGCTAAAGAAGTGCCTCCGTGTTCCAGCAGAGGAAGCTCCGTTGGAAACTCTGGATGTTTAGAAAGATTTGACCTATCGCGAGCACCCTGTTCGCATACTCAATGAGGCTGAACGAAGAACAAGGAATAGAACCATCAGATTTTTTAAAGTTCAGTGGTCGAACCATTCTGAGGATGAGGCTACTTGGGAAAGGGAAGATTGTCTCCGCGCAGACTATCCAACTTTCTTTACCGAGTGAGCCAAATCTCGGGACGAGATTTTTTGTAAGGGGGAGGTTTTGTAACATCCCAAATGTGGATTTGAGTTTCAAATGTATAAAAATGAGAAGAAATTAAAACTTTTCTCACACCTGGATGTTTTTTATCAGTTTCATGATTCTTGTACAGGGATTGTGGAAAAATCAAAATCAAAATCCTCAATTGACTCCAATAAAAAACCTCCTTGGCAAAAATTTTGTGCCAAACCTCTGTGAATATTTTTCCCGAGTTCTAGGGAGGCTTGGTAACACCTCTAAATTATTTCATGATTTTTAGAAATTAGTTGATAATTTTGGGGGGCAAGTCAAACCCAGTCAAAGCTTGTTTAAACCCTAACTCCAACCTCCTGGAATTTTTGGAGAAGAATTTAGTGCATGAAAATCTCTAAAAATTTTATGTAAGGTTAATCCTTAAGTCAGAGACCTCTAGTTAAAATTTCATGATTTTTGGAGCTTGTTTGCTACCTTAAGCAAATCCTCAAAAAATTGACTGTTTAATTCAAACCGTAGCTGGTTTTCACCGTTCCTTCGGCGCGAGTCAGACCCAGGCTCGAGCCAAGTGACTTGGTTCAATCAACTAACTGCACCCGGCGCGGTCGCTCGGGCGCGAGCATCGCAGATCGTTGGATCCGAGATCAACGACTCATGTGCGCGTGAACGTTCGGACCATCCGAACGTTTCGATCAACGAGAGTCGTTGAATCTTAGATCAACTGCCTGGATTGAAGTGAACGTTCGGACCGGCCGATCGTCCTGTTCAATTGAACCGTCCGATTTGGAGATAATGGCCTGGATTGAAGTGAACGTTCGGACCGTTCCAATCGTCCCGTTCATTGGAACCGTCCGATTTCAATCCAACGGTGGCCGTGTCGTCTCCTTCCTCGAGTCTGAGCAAGCATGCAGTTGAGTCAAAGCCATGGCGTGCGCAGAACTGGAGCAGAGTTGGGTCACCTCGATGATCACCTTTAAACGGCTCTCTCTGCTCGCATTAATTGCCCGTCGTGCACTGCCCTCAAAAGTCCATTGCTCAACTGCTCCCGTTGCTCTCAAGTGCTCCCATGGCAGTGTTGACCTGATGAGAAATTTTGCCGTTGCCCTCTGCCTTCTCAGCTATTTAAGCTCCATTGCTTCCCCTTTAGCTTCCTTTAGCATCTCCGCAACTCTAGCTAGCACTTCAGTGTTTGTTTGAGCTGCATTCATCCGAAACTATTTCGGCCGCCATTGCCGAGCTTCAAGCTTTCGGTGAATGTGGTACCACAGTGGCTCTCTCTTTCCATTTCTTGCTCCCTCTGCTCCCTCTTTACTCTCTTGAGCTTGATTCTCGCTCAACTTCATTTATCTTCCTCAGGGCTTGGTTGAATTGGAGATTCCCTGTTTTCGTCCGAAAGCACCATTTTTGTCACCGGAGCAGCTCCAACCTTTCTCTGTGCCTCTCCCGTGCTCAGGTAACTCCACATTAGTCCCTAGATGCTTGGCACTAGCTTACTTGGACCGCAGCGGAGCTTCTTTGCATTTTTCGTTTTTCGACCATTTTTGTCACCTCTGTAAACTCCGGCTTGCCGGCGTTATAGACCGCCGCAGCCACAATTTTTGGTCCCATTGTGTGCGCAAAGCTATTGCGGATCCATTTTGGGCCTTAGCTCGCGCCGCCGTGACCAGAGTTGCCGGCGGTGAACGTGGTTCACTGTGGACCGTCGATCCTTAGATCAACGGCCCACGATCGCGTGAACGTTCGGACCATCCGAACGCGACGATCCATGTGTACCGTATGATTTTAGATCAATGGATCAGATTCGAGTGAACGTTCGGACCATCCAAACGTCTCGATCCACATGGACCGTTGGATCTAAATCCAACGGTGAACGTTTGAGCCGTGTGTGCGCGCTGTGCTCTGCGCGCGTGGGCCATCGGATTTCATATCTACGGCTCAGGTTCGAGTGAACGTTTGGACCGGTCGAAGGTTCCTTCGTTGTGAGCCGTCCATCTCTAGATCAACGGCCCACATCTATTTGAACGTTCGGACCGTCCGAACGTCTCCATCCACGTGGACCGTTGGATCTAAATCCAACGGTGGGGTTTGTGAGCCGCTTGATCGCGCGCTGTCCCGCGGACTTGGATCGTTGGATCCAAGATCAACAGTCCAAGTTCGTCCACGTCGTTTTAATTTCAAATTTTCCTGAGAGGATTATTTGTCATCTGAAAAATGAAATTAACTTGTAAAATGCATAACTTTTTCATTTTAATTCCTTTTCAGTTGATTCAAATTTTGTTAGTTATGTTTTTAACTAAACTTTAATCTAAAAATGGTTCTAACCTCATTTTAGCTCCAGAAATTTTTTGCGAAGGTTTTAGTTGTAATGAATAGTAGTATTTAGGATTTATAAGGCTGAGCAGATTTATTTTGCTCATATCTTTTGCATTAAGAATCCAAATCAATTGGTTCTTGTTGATAAATTCCTTATAAATCATGCTCTTGCTGCTGTAAAATTTTCAAAGCATTCGGAGAAAGTTTGGTGTTGAGTTTTTGTGTCTTATTCGTTCTTATCGGTTCTTTTGTGCTTTCTCGTTAGGTTCCGAAGAGCACATTGATAACCTAAGTGATCCTCCGCAACATCTTGAACAGCAGCAACCAGGCAAGCAGTTTGATCATGTTAATCCCAGTATCTTTCAAGTATAATATATTGTTTGCAACTTGTATGTATGCATTGCTATGTTGTGTTAAATTATGATTAGTGGATCCTATAGTTGCGTAATCTGTAGGAATTGATTATCCTATACTACCATGAGCCTAGGTTATTTGTTGTGATTTGAGTTCGATGGATGAGCTCTTGTCACTTAGTAGGTTGCGTTTTGAAATTGCTTAGAAATGCTTAGTTTCGGTAGTAATGGGCAATAATCAATTTAGTCGATGATCTTGATCACACATCTAATGATTATTCCTTTATGTCCAGCACTTGTGCTGTGTTATTTTGTAAAGTTAAAATCTGAAAATGAAAAATTGATTTAGACTTGGGCAAGTGGTTGAATGGTGGGTTATTGGGTTTGTGGATGTCTTGCCTAAGTCAATGTAGGACCGTAAAGGCGACTAGGCGGGGGGGGGGGGGGGGTGAATAGGCGCTTTCTCAACTTTCTCGCCTAAATCAAATTCAACACGAACTTTACTCCTTTAGCTATGAAAGCTAAGAAGATCGATGGCGCGGTGGAAGTCTTGTGTCAATTCGATAACCCCGCCAACCACACGACACACAAGTGGAGAATTGAACTCACCGGGTGATGATCGGTATCGCGGTCGACCGGCGAGACACAGCGGTCGACCGACGCTCAACGAGCGGTCGGATCGGCTACTAATCGACGGTCGGACCGGTGGATATCGGTTCGACCAAGCGATCGAAGCGGATCGAACACGGCGGTCGGACCGCCGTTATAAAACCGGTCGACCGTGCATCCACTATCTTGAAAAATCAAGCCCAAATCCAAAACGAAATTTGATCCAACTTTTGATTCAACCAATGAAACTTGACCAAATTTCGAGCACACCTCCCTAAAGATATTAGAGACCTATTTCTAGCGACGATTCTTCAGATCCACTTCGCAGAATCGATCTTTCAAGGATTTAGCAAAGAAGTGCACAAACCCTAGAAATATGAAAAACCTTGATTCAAGACTTGCTTGTGGGGGTTGATGGTCTAGATGATTCTAGGAGTATTCCCACACATCAAAGCAAGACACAATGGGTCAAGAGACCAAGCTTAAACACTTGAATCAAGGAAGCACCAGATTCATCCAAAGGAGAGAAGAACACAAAAGGGAGACAAATGATCTCTCAAGCAAGCATCACAAGATTGATTGATCTCACAAGATGCTTACAAAGCCACTCCCTCAAGGAGGACAAGAGCTCACCAAGGAGCAACCACAATCTCTCCCTCTCTTCCTCTCCAAACCCTAACCCTAGAAAAGGCTAAGGAAAACCAAATGAAAGCTTCAAGGGGTTTTACATCTCCCCCTTCTCTATTTATAGGAGAGGCCTAGGGTTTCACTTTTGGGACCCACTCACACATGGGACCCATACACACATAACTACTGAAGCAATCGCCTGCTTCACCACGTGTAGGTTGATCAGCGGTTCTCATCACGTCGCCAAGCCTCTCTTGTCCGAATCCCATCGGAACCTCTCAGAGACTCGCACCGACTTCCGCACCGCTTGATCCAACCAAACCGCCGAACTACCGCTCGATCCGTCTTGCCCATTCGCACCATGCTTGAGTCACACGACCTCCCGCATCCATGATCGCTCGACCTCAGCTCTCCAAGCGTAGTCCCGATCTACCTCACCGTTGACGTCATTGACCTGCAAGCCACCTGCACAACAATAGACAAACAAATCGTTTCCGGGAACAAGTTCTTCACAACTTGACCCACGTTAGTTCCACAATGCAATATACATCAATAAAGCATTGAACTCCATACATAAAACACAATCAAATCAACTCAATGCCAACTTGGCTAACCTCCAAGTCATCGGCGGTCTGACCGCCCCACAAGGCCGGTCCGACCGATTTCACGCCAGTCGGACCGATCCCACAACGGCGGTCGGACCGCCCGAAAAGACTTAGCCAAATTTTCAGCGTGAAAATCCGAAACCTTCTGGAAACTTCAACTGAATAGAAGTTTTGACTAGGAGCTCCAAAAATGATGTGACCACATCCAGGAGACTCCCCTCACTTGCCTACACAACCTATTTTTGGCTTAACCCCAAAATCCATTTTTCATTTTGGCGGTCGGACCGGCAAGCACTGCCGGTCAGACCTCCCATCGCCGGTCGGACCGGCGACTGCCGGCCGGACGGCCTGTGGCTGACAAACACGAGCAAACCCGAAAACACGACAAATTACAAACAAACAAAGCCATTGCCAATTGACTCATCATCCTGAGATCGTGCACATATCCTCACGATATCCACAATCTCCCCCTTGATGAACACATTGGCAATTTCCAAGAAAATGTGGTTTTTTGAAGTGAAAAGTAAAACAAATCACCGTTTTCGCATAAAGGCACAACTTGGTCCATAAGCAAGAAAAAGCCTAGGAACCGACCATGCTAGCTTCAGAATAGTATAAGCAAGTGAGATAGGCAATGAAAGCACAAAAGGATTCAAATTCTAGAAAGTATCCAAAAAATCTCACTTAGGTCCATATGAAAGACAAGATGTTCCATTTGACCTTTGATCATTGTGAGTCTTCTTCAATTGCAATTAAAGTCAGAAACAGGCAATAAAAACCCAGAGACTCAACTCACTGTGATCACAAATTTTCAAAAGGTTCATTTTTTCTTTTTATATGTGTTCTTTTATATGAAACCTTCTGTAAGAGACCAAAAGCTCCAACTTCAAAACAATATTTTTCTTCACAATCCTTCTCCCCCTTTGACAATGAATTCATCAAGATGCACGAGAGAAGATAAAGAAGATGAAATGACTTTATTTGAAATTTAGCAAAAGGAGCCATGACCATTATCGAAGTAGACAGTACAAGAATTATACCAAGCTATATAAAGAGTAGACGCTATATTCAATCATGGCAAAACATGTAGTGCAAAGCTAAAACCAAAATCGCAGTAATCTGAGATTAAAAGAATTAAAATCATGAAAGGTTGCTCAATATCATAGATTCACTAAAAGCAACCAAAAATGAGTCAAGCCATGTCTATAAGTAAAAAGAGACTCAAAACAAGAACTGAGGCATTTTGAGCATTAAGAGTATTCTTTTGAAGCAAAACTCAAGCACTTAGCATTTTGAGCATTTTTCTAAAAGGATTTTTTTTCACTGTGCTAGATCTCAAGCCTTGCAGCGACCATCTCAAGCGATAAGCTTAAAAGAGTGGTCTAGGTCATCCAAAGCTCCCCCTGAGTTCATGTCTAGTGCAATGGCAAGCCGTCTCATGAGAAAGGATTGGTGAGATCAGTTTTTTCGCACAGAAAATCTCATTTTTTTCATTTGCTTGACTTAAGATGATAAAAAGCTTATTTTCATCTCAAAATAAGTTCAAGACTCAATTCAACCTATATGACATGGCAAGAATCATAAGAGGATCACTAGAGCAAAACTAGTCACAAGATCCAACAAGACATGATTTGATTCAATTTGCTCACATATATAAAGCTAGCAAGGTGAAGGCTAAGCTAAACAAGAAGAGCCATAAAAGAAATCTAGCAGACTACCACTTGATATGACAAGGTATAGAGAATGAAATCAAGCCATACTAGGATAATAATCAAAGCTCCACAAGTTTTATTAAACAATGCAAGACATTTGAAATAAAAATGCATTATGATACAATGAATGCAAAAAGAAGCAAAATTCCCTCAAAACATCCATGCCTCAGTACTGGGATTTGAGATAAAAGATCTGGGTGTCCAGTACTTAGATGGACGATGCCTGGGAATAGCAAAAGAAGCAGCAGAAAAATGATTAGGCACAAAATCATAAGAATGCCCACGAGCACCACCTGGACCTCTCCAAAACGATCTACCAAAAGACCGATACTCCCCCTGTCTAGGTGCTACCCGAGGTCTATCCTCACGATATCCAAAACCAAACTGCTGCCTGGACCCACCAAAAGAGTCAACAAAATTCTCTACACACCTAGGCCTATATGTGGTGCGCTGAATAGGCTGCCTGGCTCCAGAGACTACAGCTGAAGAAGAGACTCCTCTAATGGATCTCAAGGTGCTCACTCTCTCTTTCCTCTCAATCTTTGCTCTCCGGAAGCAAAACTCAACAATGTGGCCCTCTTTCTTGCAGAAGGTGCAATGGTACTTGACCTTTTGAGGGGTCCGTACTGGTGAGACAGAAGCACCTTTCTTGCTAGAAAGAGTTTGAGCAGAACCTGCAGATTTAAGAGCAACCTCTGAAGTCTTAGGAGGTTCTTGCTCAACCAGACCACCTTTCACAACTCTAGCAATCTTTGGTGGGAGATTCTTGGAAAGCTCTAGGGACTTAAAACCTAGGCCACTGTTTTTCACACTCACCTTGGATTGGTCTAGAATCAAGTTGAGTTTCTTTTTCCCACTTGAAAACTTCTCAAGAGTCATTTTGAGGTAATCATTCTCTTTTGCCAAAACTCCACAATTTGAGCACTTTTTAGAATTCATTGCCTCAACATGTTTGCTCTTAAGAAGGTCCACTTCCAGTTTTAGAGCCTCACAAGACACACAATAGGACTCTCCAATTCTATTCAACTGCTCCTTAAATTTGACTCTAAAAGCCTCTTGTATCTTGCCAACAATAGTTTCAACTTCAGCATGCAACATACAAGAGGAAGAATCAATGACTTTCTTGGAAGCAGTAAGAGACATGGATTTTTCAATTTTAGCTTTCTCTTCAAGAGTCTTGTTTAAAGCTTCAATCTCAATTGTAAGCTTAGGACAATTTTCACATCGCACTCTAGAGTAAACGACCATTTCGGTCATCTCTTGCATTTTAATCCTATTGTTCTTACAATGAGAGCAAGTGTGACTAGTATCAAATTTTTGCAATTCTTTTAAAGAACTATCCAGTTTTAATTCTAGCAAAGCATAGTTTGAGCAAGTTAACGGAATAGCATCTAAAGCAGTCACATCAAGCGGAATGGCATTCATGCAAACAGAACTAGACTTGAGAGATTCTAGTTCAGAAAGAGCATTTTTCAATTGTTTTTCAACAGAGGAATGAGCATTATTTAAGCTTGACAATTCATTAAGCAAGCTAGAGCAAGAATCACAGAAATCATCAGGATTAATGGATTTGAGCCTAACCACTTCTAGGTTCAAATTATCAATCATAGTATCCTGTTTCTTAATCAATTTAGCTTGCTTATGCAGTTTTTGTTCAGCAAGCAGTAAAGCCCTTTTCATGTCAGGAAGTGAAGGGCATACCTCATCGGGATCACTAAAAGGATCCTCGCTATTGGAGTAGTCGCTGTCGTGGCTGTTCTTGGTCATGAAGCACATGCCTGTGAAATCACGTGCCTTCTTCTTGCCACGGGAGTCACTCTTGTCGTCCTCCGCCTCCGAGTCCACATCATCCATGCTCATATCCTCTAGAGCTTCAAGGACTCGGCTGACAAACTTGCGATAGTTTGTCTTCTTGGACTTAGCATCCCTCGCTTGAGGATGCCTTTGTGACTCCTTCTCCTCCTTACCCTTCAGCTTGGGGCATCTAGAGCGAATGTGGTTGGGCTCACCACACTCGAAACAAGTGATAGGTCCACCTCTCCTCCTACTCCTCACATTGTTGTAAGCTCTCGTGAATTTTGTGGATAGGAGGGCTAAATCATCTTCGTAGTCTCTCAAGTTGCTCATCGCTCAAAGAATGCAAAGGCATAAAGAAAAGCCGATGAGCTAACATCAAAAGAATCAGAATATCTACCCTTAGATTGGTCGACCACTAAAGCCATTGAATCTGTCATGGGAGACGCGAGATAAAATCAATCTCATGCGTCTTCAACCTAGAGTAAAGCTTATCCATGGTAAGCTCACTCATGACAGTGTTGTCATTTATGGCGTTGATTTTCATCCCCGCACCTTCACATCAAGTGCACCCAACAATGGCGTGCATTTTGCACTCAAGATAAAATAAGATCAACAATAGCGGAGATCATGAAGAATTTTAGAAAATCTCCCCCACAGCTCATCTAAAGATTCACCAGGTCTTTGCTCGATCTTGGAGTATGCTTTCTTTAGCTGGTTCTGTCTCACTTCCTTGATCGCAGTGGACCCTTCGTGATAATCACAAAGAGTCCGCCAGATCTCATGAGCAGACAGCAAATGAGCGACACGCTCAAACTCCGATCGACTAAGGCCTTGAATCAAAAAATTCCGAGCCCTGCTGTTGTTCTCCACATCTAGAGTGATCAAATTGTCATCGGCTGGCACGACATGAGGGTTTTTTACCTTAAGCCAAATTGCGTGCCCTTAAGCCTCGATGTAGGCCTCCATTCGGGCCTTCCAATAAGAAAAATCAACTCCATCAAAAACATGTGGCCTGATTGAATATCTGTCAGTCGCCATGGCTCCAAAGACCGGTTAAGATCTATGAGAAGAGCTAACCGGCTCTGATACCACTTGTAGGACCGTAAAGGCGACTAGGGGGTGAATAGGCGCTTTCTCAACTTTCTCGCCTAAATCAAATTCAACACGAACTTTACTCCTTTAGCTATGAAAGCTAAGAAGATCGATGGCGCGCGATGGAAGTCTTGTGTTGAATTCGATAACCCCGCCAACCACGCGACACACAAGTGGAGAATTGAACTCAAAGCCTGGGTGGTCTGGCGGTCGACCGGCAGACACAGCGATCGACCGACGTTCAACGAGCGGTCGGACCGGCTACTAACTGACGGTCGGACCGGTGGATATCGGTTCGACCCGGCAGTACTGAGCGGTCTGAAACACGGGCGGTCGGACCGCCGTTACAAAACCGGTCAGACCGGTACAGTCCACTACTGAAAAATCAAGCCCAAATCCAAAACGAAATTTGATCCAACTTTTGATTCAACCAATGAAACTTGACCAAATTTCGAGCACACCTCCCTAAAGATATTAGAGACCTATTTCTAGCGACGATCCTTCAGATCCACTTCGCAGAATCGATCTTTCAAGGATTTAGCAAAGAAGTGCACAAACCCTAGAAATATGAAAAACTTTGATTCAAGACTTGCTTGTGGGGGTTGATGGTCTAGATGATTCTAGGAGTATTCCCACACATCAAAGCAAGACACAATGGGTCAAGAGACCAAGCTTAAACACTTGAATCAAGGAAGCACCAAATTCATCCAAAGGAGAGAAGAACACAAAAGGGAGAGAAATGATCTCTCAACCAAGCATCACAAGATTGATTGATCTCACAAGATGCTTACAAAGCCACTCCCTCAAGGAGGACAAGAGCTCACCAAGGAGCAACCACAATCTCTCCCTCTCTTCCTCTCCAAACCCTAACCCTAGAAAAGGCTAAGGAAAACCAAATAAAAGCTTCAAGGGGTTTTACATCTCCCCCTTCTCTATTTATAGGAGAGGCCTAGGGTTTCACTTTTGGGACCCACTCACACATGGGACCCACACACACATAACTATTGAAGCAATCGCCTGCTTCACCACGTGTAGGTTGATCAGCGGTTCTCGCCACGCCGCCAAGCCTCTCTTGTCCGAATCCCATCGAACCTCCCGAGACTCGCACCGACTTCCGCACCGCCGATCCAACCAAATGCATCAACTACCCGCTCGATCCATCTTGCCCATTCTGCACCATGCTTGAGTCACACGACCTCACCCGGCATCCATGATCGTTCTGGACCTCAGCTCTCCAAGCGTAGTCCCGATCCACCTCGCCGTTGACGTCATTGACCTGCAAGCCACCTGCACAGCAATAGACAAACAAATCGTTTCCAGGAACAAGTTCTTCACAACTTGACCCACGTTAGTTCCACAATGCAATATACATCAATAAAGCATTGAACTCCATACATAAAATACAATCAAATCAACTCAATGCCAACTTGGCTAACCTCCAAGTCATCGGCGGTCTGACCGCCCCACAAGGCCGGTCCGACCGATTTCAGGCTGGTCGGACCGATCCCACAATGGCGATCGGACCGCCCGAAAAGACTTAGCCAAATTTTCTGCGTGAAAATCCGAAACCTTCTGGAAACTTCGACTGAATAGAACTTTTGACTGGGAGCTCCAAAAATGATGTGACCACATCCAGGAGACTCCCCTCACTTGCCTACACAACCTATTTTTGGCTTAACCCCAAAATCCACTTTTCATTTTGGCGGTCGGACCGGCAAGCACTGCCGGTCAGACCTCCCCACTGGCCGGTCGGACCGGCGACCTAGCCGGTCGGACCGCCCGTGGCCTGACAGCCCTGGAGCAAACCCGAAAACGCGACAAGTTGCAAACCAACAAAGCCATTGCCAATTGACTCATCATCCTGAGATCGTGCACATATCCTCACGATATCCACAGTCAACAAGGACCGAACATCTTGTGTCACACTCTCCAAGCAATTTTGCGTGCTAACCACGCGAGAGGGATATGGGACCTCTCTTGACTGAGTACTTTGGCATGTGTTATCTCCGAGTCGTAGGAGGGGGTTGTGTGTGTGGTGTGAAAAATGATCTGTGTATTGTGTTGGGTGTGCGGTGGTGGAGATTCCAGGTAGGTTCTCCACCTCGAGGGGCATCGTAGTTGTCCAAGGCTTTACCTGCGATGGGTAGTTTACCGAGGCTTTACGATGACTCCGACACAACGTATGAGTTTCTATCCATACGGGCGGCTTGCAGTTAATGCATAATATTTGAAATATCTCGTAGGACTTAGCTGTGCCGGGATACCTATGGAAGTGTGCTTAATAGCTTGGTAAATAGACGGTCTGGCGTGTGGGTACATTGGTACACCCCTGCAGGGATAAAACTATCCGAATAGCCTCGTCCTAGGTTATGGACACGCTTGGTTAGGTTTTGTAAGAGTTAAACTACAACCCTTTTTATTAAAATTTGACATGGTCGGTATGAATGGGTAATTCATACTATTGTTGTGGTGACTATGGGTTTAGTCACTTCCAGGATTGTTGTTGTCCTCTATCTTTTGTTATTATTGTTGTTAACTGTTATTTGAACATTAAAAACAGATTTGTCAACTTGCTTTTAAATGTACTATATTTTTGCAAATAAAGATTGCTTTGTGCCGAAAATGAAACATACAGCCTCCACTCAAATAAGCTTGCATGTAGCATATGTATAGGTCTGTTATTCTACACGTAAGTCTTGCGGAGTACAATTTTTGTACTCATTTGCTTTGCTTAACTATTTGTTGCAGAGGAGGAAGGTGAGCCCCAAGGGCCTCACTTTTGTGAGATGTGCTGCGGGTTTGACGACTAGCTTGGCGGTCCGGTCGGTTGCCTTGTGGGTTAAAGGCACACTGATTGACTCTTTTGTTTATGACTATCTTATAACACTTTTGCTTCCGCTGTTTAAATTAGTTGTATGATTTTGGCCGGTCGGCCTCTCTCTTGTAATAACTATCCTTTATGTAGCTTATCTTCTGGTTTATTGCTGTGCTTCGGTTCTATGTGAATGAATGTAATTGATGCATGACTTTTTTGTAAAGAGGTGTGTATACTGCATTTCTGGAAAGTATACATGTCTCGAGTCTCGGTTTATTTGATTTGTGATGCTAGGACCGAATGGATGGTTAAGCATTACAATACTGATAAACCAGGGTCTCACATAAAAGAAGTGTGGATCAAGCATTGCTGGATGGACTGGAAGTCAGAGGAAAAGTTTTTGAGGAAGAGAAAATTGCACTGCAGGTCCCTCAACTTATGAGATTGTGCCACTGAGCTCTTTAAACTTGTATTTTACTTTATCAGTCATCTGAACATGCGAGGTTGTGCCACTCAGCCCTCTGAGCTTGCATTTTACTTTTTCAGCCATCTGAACTTGTAAGGTTGTGCCACTTAGTTCCTTGAACTTGCATTGAAATGAAGTTTGTCGGATGCTATGCCGCTGACTTCGTCCCCTTCGAGTCCGGTGGACTTAGTCGCCGCACTGTTCAGGTCGTGTTCATCGTCTCCGTCACCTCACGCCGACAAAAACAGATTATTCGGGTCCAAAAACGCACTGTGCTCGCATCTTCATTGCGAAAGAGGCGCTCTGTTGCGAGTTCGCTCGGGCGTGGCGCGCCCCCCAGCTCACGCACGCCAAGAATTGCACCAGCGATGGATGTTCGTTTCCTTTCCCCTTTTGGGATAGTAATTTTCTGTTCTAAATAATAATGCTAGGAATTTTCTGTTCTAACATGATAATGTTTACTTAGATTTGGACTGATAAGACTTGTTTAGGATTCACCTTTGGTGAGGTGAGTTATTGGGCAAATGTTTGGTTGGTGCGAAAGGTTGGCCTGCTTAAAATTAAAGGCCTGTTTGGAACATTGGATTTTCATAGGAATCAAAATTTCTATAAAAAGGGGGAATTCCATGTTCCAAAGGAGCCTAATGGTGCCACGAACTTTAGGCTACGGTTCTTACGTAGATTTTGGATAATTTGCTCTAATGGTAGCAACCGAGCAATAAGCGGGTGTTTGAATGAGGGCAGTTTCTCTGATTTTTTAAAATATTTATTCTAAATTTGAACTAAATTATAAGGAATCGAATCAAAATCTCATTATCCAAATACTGTTATTGTTGAAGATATAAGCATTTTTCGGGTTACTTTAATCCAGAAATATAATAGATGAAACATATGCAAAACACAGATCACAAAGAACACTATAGGAACGCCAGATTCAGATTCTAGAAGAACAGAAGCTAGCAATTCTATCTCAGTGTTCAAGACAACAATAAACATTGAAGCAAAATAAGTAACAAGAAAGATATAGGCATACCCAGATTCAGAGGAAGATGCAGTAGTGTTCTTGATGATTGCGTCGTTCGTCATGACGTAGTGGTAGTAGTAGTATAGTTGATGTAGAATGTAGTAGCAGGCAGTTGATGTAGAACGTAGCAGAGCGTTGATGATGTAGACGTAGCAATGACGAGCGCGCGAACGCTCCCAAAAACCTTATTCGTCCTCGCCGTGCAAGCCTTCGAGGATGAGGGTTCCGGAGCTGCTCTCCGGTGCGACTGCACACGTCTGCCTCACGGATGGAGAGTGCCGAGACAACAACAAAGAGATCGTGGAATCAGATTGTGGAAAAACCAACCAAAGAAGCAGAACTACACTGTTCCTTTTATAGCCAAAACTCGGAGTCCAAAGGCCAACAGTTGCCAAGGCGAGCGAGCGCGCGTGTGTTGTCTCTTGGCTCTCTCCAATTCCACAAGAAGAGGTCTCACGTTCCACCTTATAAACAGGTGCAACTCCCCTTCAATTGTCCATATGGGACTAAACAATTTAGCACAAGCTTATGGGCTTTTGAGATTTACCAGGAATTAAATTGAATACTATAATATGGGCCTAGCCCATTTAATTCCAACAAATACACCCTAAATGGATAAATATTTATAAATGCTAAATTATATCCATGAACTTTTGAATTTTATTGATTCTTGTTACTTTGCCTTCCTAATATTTTGAAAAAAAAGGTCATTCCTCCCACCGCCAATTCTTGTATGGGAAGCCTTCCCTGAATGCTCATTTTATGCCGTGTAAAATGAGTTGTTTATTACAGCAATGGTAGACCTAGCACCAATACATCACAAGACAAATCCCCAAAAAATTACATAAATAACCCACCAAAACGAGTACACGGCAAAGAAAAAGACAATCGAAAACGACTATACGTGGTATAACTCTTATAAATTTCTGGTGAGCAGAAAAGAATTGGTCGAAGATTGAATAACTGAGGTCTCATATTGCATATTTAGATTGATGTGTCTACTGTACAGTTTGTCCTCACCATGCATCGATTTAGATACGGTTTTAGTAATGGAGTAATTGATTTGACACACATTCAAGTCCTATGCACTGAAGCTATTAATGCAGATGGTCTACAGTGATATAATACTAAATTTAAAAAAAAAACTGTTTATATAGGGCTTTTTGTGGTAGCACAGAGGATCCGATTCTATCACATGTGCTACTTACATAGTGATGATGAGATGATATTTTTGTGATTACCCACCTTGTGTGAACGAACCTTTAGAATTTTTTTAGGATTTATAAAGAGTATTATTTGAGATATGCCTATAAATTCCAACAGGTGACACAACAAATTGGCGACGAATTGTTGTTAAATAGGAATATAATTTTCAAAATCGACAGAAATGATTTTCAAAGCATCTCATGTTAACTAGAGTTAAGACTGCACCGATTTCAGACTACCACCTTCGAAGTTCTGCTGGCATGGCTAGCAGCTTATCAAAATTCAAAATTCTTCGAGTAGTTCTCTTCTCTAAAAAGGAACAAAAAAATTTCTCACAATAATAGACCTCTCTCTATAGTCTTTCATTCAGATTTTCCGAAGATAAATCAAACTCACAGGCCATTAATTCCCATCGCTGCATAGTTGGGATTGTTGCAAGTAATTATCACTTTTGTCATCTTTGTAACTCACAACTAGACAATGATACGTCGGAAGATGCTAATTGACGAAAAATAGTATAGTAAAAGTGTGCTACATATACGAACCAAAAAGAATCAGTCTGTCATCCATTTCACAAACACACACACACACATATATATATATATATATACTATGTAGTCGAGCGTAGGATAATTATTCTACGTCTAGGCAGTCACTGCGCGAGACCCAAGCAAGGTGTAACGTGCGCACACGTAATTCCGTAAGTCTAGCCCATCAACTGCAGAGGCAGCCCAGAAACATCCGCTCCCGTGAGGGTCTCTATCCGATGGTAAATATCAAGTATCGTGACAGTAATACACATATCCTTTTTACTGCATGTTTTAGGGGAACAAGTTCTTTTCTGAATTCCTACGTCACTTAGTAAAACTTAACGTCCTACACAATAACCGACTTACCTTTTTTAGCACCTTTTTTTGCAATCTCCTTTTATTTGATAGTAAAATGTTAGTGTCGTGATAGTATACCCTAGCTATGTTGTAAGGCAATTGCGTTGGGGGTACCGAGTAGATCCATTCAAGTAATGAAGCGTTTGCAGAACAATAATCGGTTTCACCATAGATGATAAACACAAATTCAAACCGGATATATCATGAAGGCAGTAAAATATAACATGTCATGCAGTAAACGGTTTCATCGTAGATAGTAATATAAAACATGCCGGCACAAGCTTTGCAAGGTGCACGCAGTAATTGTGTTTTCTCAACACAATAATAATTAAATCAACATAGTCGAGTCATGCATCGACAAGATAATAGACTCGATCAAAGCCGACGTGATCCCAGGGTTACATCCCGCCGCATACATAACACAGGCCCCAATCGTACCGGCGATTGCGGCGGGCCACTAGTCACTGTCCACCATCCCGGAGCAAACCGAGGTACTGAATGCAGTAAAACATATACACATGGTCAAGTAATATTGGTCATTCTTATAGTAATTCATATCTGATTTCTTTTTTATCGCAGGAGATAGTAAACGAGGGATCCATCGACGTCCCGTCGAAGCCCCGAACAGTAAAGGGGCACACAGAGGTAACGACAAAGTAAAACATGAAAGGGAAAGAAGTAATTTTACTTATTTTTGATAGTAACGTGTTCCATTTTTATCCATTTTTTGCATGTGCCAGTAAAGGAGACTGAAACCGTCGCCTCGACCAGTAAAGGAGGTACAGGAGGCCCCTACTGCGGCAAAGCAAAGGAGGCTCAGGTGGCTAGCATCAGTGCGCCAAAGGTACATACTGGAGGGCTGCTGACAGTAATAAGAGTGACATTTATAGTAATTTATTGGACACATTATAGTAAAATAAGAGACACAAGTCTATTTTCTGAAGGACGCTGCTGTCAAGCCAAAGCTCCAGATAAAACTCGCTGATCCCAGGTCGATGATGGGCACAGCGGCGACAAAAAAGGGGGTGCTTGTGGAGAAGACAACTGCAGGTAAGACATGGCGGAGTCGTTCAAAGATGGAAAGATGATTGAAGACATGTTCATATCTCAGTTCATCGAGTGTTTGCCTTCAAGACTACGCTGACCTGAGGCCACAAAGCAATGGGTACATGGTGTTCCTCCCGATCAAACTGTTGGTAAGATGTTTTTGTCACAAAACCTCTTTTTTACAGTAAATAGTCACTCGCATAGTAGTTAATCATATCGTCACACTAGGTATGTTTACAATATTGTGTTCGCCCATCGACATAAACTGCTAAACGTAGAGGAGTACATTAAAAACGAGCAATACAATAGTGAACATGCTGTGAACATGCTCAAGGAGCATATGGCGGCGGTAGACATCATGCGCGTAAAGCTGGTAATTAACATATCTAGTAAATTATCTTTCATGATATAGTAAATTACTTTATTCATTACAGTAAAGCTGATAAGTAATCTTTTTATGGGTTTTTATACTTATTTTGCAGTTCTTCCTCCTAATTTTACACAATCAGCACTGGTCCGTTTACTACTTCAACATAGCGTAGAAGTGCGTGGAAGTGCTGGACTCCAACGATTACAAGTAGAAGGATACAAAACTAACAGACCATCATGACCAAGTGAGGAAGAGGATAATCCCTCGACTGTGCGTAGCTCTGCAGGCCGTGACCAGCGGGAAATTCCCGATCGTCGTGAACTAGAGGGTGGACATCATGGCGACACCGAAGCAGGTCCTAGAAAATGACTGCACCTTCTTCGTAATGAAGTACTTGGATTTATGGGACGGTGAAAGCTTGACGCTGGCGATATCGATAGAGCCGGTAAGATTTTCCAACTACCAGCAACACGTAGTATTTTTTTTCCAAATGTACAGCATCTGACGCACGGACTTTTTTACCATGTGTATGTAGGAGAATTGGAACGAGTACATGGCCGAGATGATGTTCTATCTGTTGTTCCACAAGGTCAACAGTGTCAAGCCCCTCATTGAAGCACTAGAGAAGTATGGGCCGCTCAAGAGGCTGAAGTAGTTTTTTTTTAATGTGTTTATGACTAATATCTAGTAAACTGTTTTGTAACTATCAGTAATATGTGTTACATTTACAGTAAGACGTATGATTACCGAAAGAACATGTGTAATAGATAGCAAATACATGTTTTCTAGTGGGTATACAGTAATGTCGTTCTCAAACATCATTAAAATGTTATCAAACTCACAGTAACTACCAAAAATCACAAAGCACAAGCGTTTTACAGTAGTAACATGAAATGCCTTTTGAAATAATAATATGTATCATTTACGGTAAATGGTAATATTTACTGGATCAGCTGGTTCAGCAACGTGACATCATCTTCCATAATAAAACAAACATTCAGAATATCACGACCCTCTCTTCCTCACCTAAATGATAGGTTTATAATGACACGGGGTGGCACGCGATCATTTTACTAACCAAATTTTCACCACCATTTGCGTGTTGGTAGGTTTTTACCGCCAATTTAGAACAGCACCGATCAACTTTTAGGGCTATACTTGATACGTGCCCGAATTACTACCGAGCTCGAGCGCGAGACGAGGGTTCTGGTGCGTGTGAGGGGTTTACTGCCATTTTGGATGTGCGTGCACGGATTTTACTACCGACCTCGAACGGGAGGCGGTGGTGCGAGCTAATCGCGTGTAGTGCGGGGGAAACGTGAAATATATATATATATATATATATATATATATATATATATATATATATATATATATATATAGTAAAATGATATTGCATGCTAGTAAACTCTAGTACCAGCTATCAACACTATGAATTTCACGTTTTCTTATTTGTATCTATGCATGTTTAGTCTTTTGGAAATCATCGGGTATCATAATTTCTGTTGGGGAATGATGATGAGTCACCAATCATGTTGCTGAGCGAGATGTACGCCATATGGTCAGAAATGTAATGGAAGTGTGCAATTTGCCAAGGATTATCTTGAAACAATGATGGGTAGCAAGAACAGCAGCTAGCATTGCAGAAGTAGTGCTGGACTTCCTTTGCCGTCTCTCATGCTCTCGCCGTTTTATACGGTCTTTCCCCTTAAAACACACTTCCCTTTTCTTTAGGAAAGAATACGCTTCCTTAACTTGTACTACAGATATATCATCGACCCAGACGTTGATGTTGCTCGAGCCCTCCAGAGTTGAATCAATTATCGAGCTCGGATCGGATTGGATTCGGTGTAACTGTGCAAAATAGCTGTTCATGATCAAACAATGTAGAAAATGATCCAAAGTTTTTATTCATCGGTATGTCTTTGTACGTAGGGTTCTTATATTTACAGTCTAAAGGGGGTGAAACCTCTACATAGGTGTTTTAGTTTATTTTTTTCCTATTATAAGGTTTCATCACACTTCTCTTTGGCCAATAGACAACAATATGTAAATGTTTCATAAAAAACTGCTTTCAAAAATCCATTGGAAAAAAGGAATGGAGAAAAGAATGCATTATATTCGTAAGTTGCATTACACTTGTTGTCTCACTAAAAACTTTCTCGTGAGAAAACTTTAAGAAAACTCACAAAAAAGAGCACAACGTTTAATCTTCATGATCCGATCTTTAAGATTTTAGATAAATCCTTAGAATTTGATAAGGGTTATGATCTAGGGATATACTCCCATGAACTTTGCAACTATTTAAACCGTTTCATTCCAATACAATTAATGCATCTTTAGAAACTGGATGCAGGCATGGACTTAGTGAATAAATCAATTAGATTTTCACAAGACTTTGTTTGCAGGATCTTTACCTAACCATTCTTCTGGAGTTCACAGGGATAGAAAAATTTAGGAGCAGTGTGCTTTATGATGTTGCTCTTGACATAACCCATTTGCATTTGTGTAATACAATCAGTATTATCTTCAGACATAATTATGGGGTATTGACGGTGTTAATACCACAAGACTTCTCGATGTGGTTAATCACACGTTTGAGCCAAACATATTCAAGTGAGGCTTCACATAGTGCTATAATATTTGAGTGGTTGGCAGAAGTAGCTATCAATGTCTACTTAGATGATCGCCAAGAAAAGGATGCACTACCACAAAGTAATATAAATCCATTATGGGATTTTGCACTATAAGGATTTGATAGATAGCCACTATATCTCTAGGATTTAGTAATGATTATCAGGATCTATGAATGATCTTCATGATATTTGCATTGTCAACAAACTAGATCTAAATTGTTAAGTGGTAAAACCTTCAAAGTGAATTTAAGCAGTAATCATAGCATCCACACCTTCTAGGCTTGACTAAGATTTTCAAAATCTCAAGTATGATGATCAGTATTTAACATATGCTCCTCCCGAGGACAACTTTACTTGAAGTCTTGTTGCTATAATGTCTTTCATACATTTTTCAAAAATTAATATATACAAGGATATTGTGATCAAATCAACTTGATTATCGCAATGCTGAGTCTTACAGACAAATATCCTATTACTCATCTGGAGATTTAGGACAAAACTATTTTGGAGTAACATGCTTAACTTATCAAATACTACTATTCTATTGTGCAACAAAAGTAGATTGTCCTTGAAAAGGATATGGGGATAATATTAGTTGCTGAGTTGCACGTCTTTCGGATACGACTTTGTGGATATCATGGGAATATGCTCCAGATCTTAGGATGATGTGACAATTGACAATGATGTTTACGGTTTGTCGTTTCACGAGTTTTCGACAAAGCTACAAGCATTCTGGACAGGGGCGGTCCGACCGGTCCTAGCACGGCGGTCCGACCGATCCCAAATCGGTCGGACCGCCATGTGCGGATCGGACCATTGGACCTAAAAGTGGTCAAAACGAGCTGGGCCAAAAATAGGTGTTGTAGGCAAGTGAGGGGATCCCAATGCACTTGGTCTCATGATTTTTGGAGTCTCCAGTAAGAAGTTCTATTCGTTTTTAATTTCCAGAAGGTTTCGGAATTTCAGGGCATGAATTTCGGCTAAGTCCCTAGGGGCGGTCCGACCGGCTCACATGGAGCGATCAGACCGGTATTGACTTGAACGTCCGCCAACTTCGTGGCGATATTGTTTTGTTATGTCAAAGTCATTGGTTTCATGGCATATGTTTTGCATGATGCATGTTTTGACTAACATGGGTCAAGTTGTGAAGAACTTGTTCCCGAATTCGTGTTTGCTTGTCTATGGTTGTGCAGGTTGCTTGGTGGTCAACGACGGTCAACGCGAGGAGGATCGGACTAGACTTGGAGAGTTGAGGTCCAGAACGATCGACGATGCCGGGTGAGGTCAATGACTCAAGCGTGACACAAGATGGACAAGGGTGACCTATTGGCAAATCCATGGCGCATGGTGAAGCGGTTTAGGTCAAAAGGTTAAAGACGGCGCTTTGCAAAGCGTGCGTGTGTGACCCGTTTGTTAGTGGGCCTTAACGGGAGCCCAATTAAGTCAAACCCTAGAGAGTTCTAGGCCTCCACTATAAATAGGAGGAGATAGGGGCTGCACCCTCTCTCTCGCTGTTTTTCACCTCTTTTGTGTTTTCAAACCCTAATTGGCTTAGGGAGAGTTGAGGTGGAGGCTAGGGCTTTTCATGGTTTGAGGAGAATTTCGTGATCTTGGATTGACCACTGATCCATGATGGTGTGGGTGTAATCCAGCAACGATCACGTTCTTAGTCTATGCAAGGTTTGCTTGAGATAAGTCTCTTTTCGTTCTTGCCTTCAATTTCGTAATTTTAGAGCTTTCTTTGATCCGTGAGTTTGTGATTGATTATTTCACGTGGATTAGCTTGCTGTGATGTGTGGGAACCCATCTAGGATCAATTTGATCATCAATCACCCACGAGCAAGCAATTGGATCTAGTTTTCACTTTTGCCCGGTTTTGCACCCTTCTTCAATCAGATCATAAAAGATCTTTGTTCGTCCAAGAATTATCATAATTGTTGATTGGAATAGGTCCTTAATATCATGGAGAAGGTGTGTGCAAAGTTTCGTGAAGTTTGGAGTTGAGAATCAAAAGTTAGACCTAATTGCAACTTCGTCATCGGGCTGTTTTTTCGTTTCGAGCCTCACGGTCGACCGCCCCACACCGTAGGTCGACCGCCCACACCGAGGTCGACCGATTTGGTACGGTCGACCGCCAAGATAACAAATGGGCCGACCGCCACTCTCTGTTAGATTTGATTCTTGCTGATTTCTGTCGTATTGCTTAGGGGTTTAATTGGATTCAATACTAGTCTTCCGCTGTGCTGGTATATTGATCTTCATAGCTTCCTAATAGCTATTGGAGTGAAATTGTGTTGAATTTATTATTTGGGAAAAAGTGAGCATGCTCCTATTCACCCCCCCTCTAGTCGCCTTTTCGGTCCAACAAGTGGTATCAGAGCCCGGTTAGTTCACTCTTGATCTTAACCGGTCACTGAACTTTAGGCGATGGATAAGTTTTCTACTAAACCGCATATCTTCGATGGGCACGACTATGCCTATTGGAAGAATCGTATGCGAGTCTTTCTTGAGAGCGAGGGACAAGCTATTTGGGATGTTGTTAGAGCCCCGCTGGTTATTCCTGAAATTGCAACACCTGCTTCAGCGATTCTTGTGGCAAACAACAACAAAGCTAAAAATCTTTTATATGGTGCACTTGGTAGACAAGAATATGATCACATTTGCAATCTTACCACTGCGCATGAAATTTGGAACACTCTCGAAACATATCATGAGGGTTCGTCCCAAATCAAAAATGTGCGCCAAACAGTTTACAAGCGTGAATACAATAAATTCGAGATGCGTCCTGGAGAGAGCATCGATGACATTTTCAGTCGCTTTAATAAAGTAATTAATCAAATGAAAGCTGTTGATATTGAATATTCTCAATCTGAAAATGCCACCCATCTCTTGGCTGCAATCAACATCAAGGAGTGGGAGATGAAGGCTACTGCTATAGAGGAGAATGTTGATCTTTCCAGTCTCACTTTAGAATTGCTTTATAGTAAACTCAAGACTCATGAAATTAAAAGAGTTGATCATCCTAAGAAAGACAACATGGCATTGATAGCTGATCCTCTCAAAAGGTCTTCTGATGGTAATCTTGAATCATTTTCTGATTTGTCTTTTACTTGCTTATCTACGATTTCTGAGGAGGAGCTTGAAAGTATTCCTGAGACAGAGTTAGCTCTCCTAGCTAAAAAATTCACACGGGCCTACAATAATGTGAGAAACAAAAAGAAAGGTGGTCCGGTGACATGCTATGAATGTGGTGAGCTCAATCATATCCGCAAATTGCATAAGTCGAAAGGTAAGAACAATCATAAGGAAGGAAAGCCAGCTTGGAAGAAGCCTCCTTTCAACAAATCAAGGTATGAGGCTAATAAGCTTGTGAAGGCCGCTCACCGGGTCCTTTCCGCTTTTGAGGATCAATACTTGAGCGATGTGGATTCCGGGAGTGAGGAGGACAAGGAGGAGGAGATCCCTCAAGGTAAAAAGAAAGGGAAGGCCAAAGATTTCACTGGCATGTGCTTCATGGCTGACACCGACGATATTGATGATGATGAGGTATCTTTTTCTAATGATGAGCTTTCTGCTAAATATGAGTCTATAGTTGAGCAATTGCTTAGTCAAGATGAAGCGCTAGAATTTGTCATGACAAAAAATAAGAAATTAGAGTCAAAGATTAACAAACTGAAAGTAGAGCTTAAAAATGCTAAGACTCTTGAACCTGATGAATGTTTATCTTGTCATGCTATGCATTCAGAAATTACCAAGTTACAATCTGCTCATAATATTTCAGACAACAACTTGAGAATGCTAGATCTGAACTAATCAAATTAAAAGTGCTCCTTGTGAAAAATGTTTAGAATCTAGTAAATTGATTGCTTTTGATGTATTTGATTCTACCCCTTGCACTTCTTGTTTAGAAAAAGAACGTCAAATCAAAGATATCTTAGAAGCTGCTAGAGTCAAATATGCTAAGCTTAAGGACAATATTGAAAATACTACTTGTGCTTCTTCTTCCGCTCTTAAGCTTGAAATTGCTTTATATAAGGAGAAATCTATGGATAAAACTTGTGATGCTTGTGTTAACTTGAGAAAAGAAAATGCTTACCTTCATGATACATTAGAGAAATTTTCTAAAGGTAAGAAACAATTAAACATGATTCTTGACAAGTCTAAAACTCCTTATAAGAAGCAAGGTTTAGGATTCAATTCTTTTCAAGACAATTCAAACCCAAAAGTCATTCAAGTCTTGGAAAAAGGTTTAATTGAATTCAAAACCCAACCTGCAAAAACATCTTTTAAATCTGCAGGTTTTGCCCAACCTTGTATTAATTCTAATGGTAATTCTTCTAGTGGTACCAAGTACCATTGCACTTATTGCAAGAAAGGTGGGCATTTGATTGAATTCTCACATGAGGTTGAAAAATGATAGGAAAAATCTTGATAGAATTTCATTCAGCAACCTAGAGCTTTTATGTGACATGGTAACACCGAAAGGAATAAACTCGATTAGGATTTTTCTCACATGCTAATCATTATGTTTCTACATATCCTAATTCTCATGTTCTTGATCAGTCACGGCCCGATCACGATGGTCACCGGTCGACCGTTTTATCACCGGTCCGACCACAAAGACAACGCCGCCGTCGATCACCATGAACAGTTTAAATCCCATGTTAATTTAAACATTGCTCATAACAGAATTCTAGATAAAATCAAGGATAGTACTTCTGGTTTGTATACTCCTTTCAGACGTGTGTCTCAGTACTGGATTCCTAAATCTTGTTTATCTAACCCCAGTATTGAGACACATCGTTCTTCTGTTCCTTGATTTTCAGGGTTGCCGCGAAAAGGGGAAGAACACGTGGTTCGTTGACTCCGGATGTTCACGCCACATGACCGGAAACTCAAGATGGTTCACCTCTTTCACGCGGGCAACAGGTGATGACTTCATCACCTTTGGAGATGATACACAAGGGCGAATTGAAGGAACAGGATCAATTAGGGTAAACAATAAATTCATTCTAAAGGATGTCGCTCTTGTGGACAAGCTTAGGTTTAATCTCCTTTACGATCTCACTTCTTGATGATGGCTATGAGACTGCTTTTAAGAAAATGCTTGTCGTGTGCTTGATTCTCTTGGTGAGCTTGTGTTTGGAATATCTAGAGTTGGTAGAATTATTGAGCTGATTTTTCAGAATCTCTTGCTGGATCTCTTAAATGTTTGCTTACATCTTCTTCTCGATTTCGGCTTTGGCATCGACGCTTGGGGCACATTGGTTTTGATCATCGACACAAGTTAGCAACCTTGATCTCATGAGAGGTTTGCCCAAACTCAAAGTCGCAAGGATGTCAGATAAGCGCTCGTAGGCATGGCAAACAAGTTGCCGCCACACCCTTCTGTGACTATGGTTATGACCGACGGACTGTGACGCTTGCTTCATATGGATACCGTTGGTCCTGCTAGAGTCCGGTCAGTTGGTGGAAAATGGTATATTCTAGTCATAGTCGATGATCTTTCAAGATATACTTGGGTGTTCTTTCTTACTTCAAAAGATCAAGTTTTTGGTTATTTTCATGACCTTGTTCTTCGTTTGGCTTCTGAGCTTCCTGGTGCTTTGAGAGCGATTCGCAGTGATAATGGCACGGAGTTCAAAAATGCTTCTTTTGCTTCTTTTTGTGCTGAGCAAGGTATTGAGCATCAGTTCTCCTCTCCACACGTCCCTCAACAAAATGGCGTGGTGGAAAGGAAGAATAGGACCTTGGTCGAAATGGATAGGACGATGCTAGATGAGTATAGCACACCAAGGAGATTTTGGGCCAAAGCTATTGCTACAGCTTGTCATATTACAAATCGTGTCTTTTTGAAACCTTCTCTAGGCAAGACTCCTTATGAGCTTCGTTTTGGTAGAAAACCCTCTGTTTCGCATTTTTGAGTTTTTGGATCAAAATGTTTTATTCTTAAGACAGGCAACTTAGATAAATTTTGTAGGACCGGAAAGGCGACTAGGGGGGGTGAATAGGCGCTTTCAAAACTTTCTCGCCTAAATCAAAACCAACACGAACTTTACTCCTTTAGCTATGAAAGCTAAGAAGTTCAGTGTGCACAACGGAAGCCTTGTGTTGAATTTGATAAACCCTCAAGCACACAACACAAAAGGAGAAAAGAACTCAATATTCTTCATCGACACGCGCGGTCGGACCGGCTACCACGGCGGTCGGACCGACGGTCATCCAAATGTCCGACCGGCAACTAACCAATGGTCGGACCGGTGGATTACGGTTCGACCCGCCAAACCAGCGGTCTCGAATACGGGCGGTCGAACCGCCGCTAGGGCTTGGCGGACCGGCAGAGTCCAAAGATCAAAAACTCCACCCAAATCCAAAACGAAATTTGATCCAACTTTTGATTCAACCAATAAAACTTGACCAAATTTCTAGCACACCTCCCTAATGATATTAGAGACCTATTTCTAGCGGCGATCCGTCAGATCCACTTCGCAGAATCGATCTCTCAAGATTTTAACAAAGAAGTGCTCAAACCCTAGAAATGAGAAAAACTTGATTCAAGACATGCTTGTGGGGTTTGATGATCTAGATGACTCTAGGAGTAATCCCACACATCAAAGCAAGATAAAGTAGGCCGAGAGACCAAGCATGAACCTTTGAATCAAGGAAGCACCAAAACATCCAAAAGAGAGAAGAACACAAAGGGAGCAAATGGTCTTTCAATTAAGCATCACAAGATTGTTCATTCACAATAGATGCTTACAAAGCCTCTCCACCAAGGAGGGCAAGAGCTCAACAAAGAGCACACTCCAAACCCTAGATCTCCTCTCCTCTCCTCCAAACCCTAGAAAAAGGAAGAAGGGGGCTAAATGAATGCTTGCTTAGGTTTTCCACCTCCCCTTCCTATTTATACTAGAGAGCTAGGGTTTCCCTTTTTGGGTCTCTTACACATGGGACCCACACACAAATAACTCTTGAAGCAATCGCCTGCTTCACCACGTGTAGGTTGATCAGCGGTTCTCATCGACGCCAAGCCTCTCTTGTCCGAATCCCATCGAACCTCCCAGACTCGCACCGATATCCGCACCGCCGATCCAACCAAATTGCTTTGAACCACCGTTCGATCCATCTTGTCCATTCTCGCACCATGCTTGAGTCACACAACCTCACCCGTATCCTCGATCGCTCGACCTCGGCTCTCCAAGCGTAGTCCCGATCCATTCACCGCTGACGCCGTTGACTGCAAGCCACCGCACAAAGAATAGACAAACAAATCGCTTCCGGAACAAGTTCTTCACAACTTGACCCACGCCGCCTCCAATGCGATATACATCAATAAAGCATTGAAGTTCATAGAATAACACACTCAAAACAAACTCAATGCAACACTTGGCTCACCTCCAGGATCGCCGGTCCGACCACCACGTGGCCGGTCCGATCGATTTCATGCCGGCTTGATCGCTTCCCACAACGGCGGTCCGACCGGTCCAAAGGACTTAGCTAAAATTCAAGTGAGAAATTCAAACCTTCGGAAATTTCAAACGAATAGAACTTTGACGGGAGCTCCAAAATGATGGGACCACATCCAGAGACTCCTCACTTGCCTACACAACCTATTTTTGGCCCACTCAAAAACCCAAATCTGTTTTATGGTCTGACCGCCAACATGGCTTGGCCGGATCGCTCCATCGGGCGGTCCGACCGCCTAAGACAACCGGTCAGACCGCTCGTGGCTCGACAAATTTGGAGCAAACCCGAAACGCGAGATTTTGCAAACTATCAACGCCATTGCCAATTGACTCATCATCCCGAGATCGTGCACATATCCTCACGATATCCACAATCTCCCCTTGATGAACACATTGGCAATTTTCAAGAAAATGTGGTTTTTGAAATGAAAAGTAAAAATACGCTGCTGCGATAAAGGCACAACTTGGTCCATAAGCAACAAAAAGCATAGGACCCACCAAGTCAAGCTTCGTAATAGTATAGGCAAGTGAGATAAGGCAATGAAAGCATCAAGGATTCAATTTCGAAAGTAGCCAAAAATCTCACTAAGGTCCATATGAAAGACAAATTGTTCTATTTGACCTTTGATCATTGTGAGTCTTCTTGAATTGCAAATCGATCGTAAAAAACAATAAGACCCAGAGACTCAACTCACTATGATCACAAATTTTCAAAAAGTTCACATTTTTTTTTGTATGTTCTTTTATATGAAACCTTGTATATTACCAAAAGCTCCAAACTCCAAACATTTTCTTCACAATCTTTCTCCCCCTTTGACAATGAATTCATCAAGATGCATGAAAAAGAAAGAGCATGAAGGAATGACTTTATTTTTGAACTTTAGTGAAAAGGAGCCATGACCATTATACATGTAGACAGTACAAGTATTATACCAAGCCATATAAAGAGAAGACACTATATTCAATCATGGCAAAACGTGTACCGCAAAGCTAAAACTAAGATGGCAGCAATCTGAGATTAACAGAATTGAAATCATGAAAGGTTGCTCAAAATCATAGATTCACTCAAGGCAACCAAAAATGAGTCAAGCCATGTCTATAAGTAAAAAGAGACTCAAAACAAGAATTGAGGCATTTTGAGCAATAAGAAAATTCTTTTGAAGCAAAGCTCAAGCACTTAGCCCTTTTTTGGAAAATTTTTCTCTTTTTCTTTTTCCCTTTTGTGTGCTAGATCTCAAGCCTTGCTCACGACCATCTCAAGCGATAAGCTTAAAAGAATGATCTAGGTCATCCAAAACTCCCCCTGAGTTCATGTCTAGTGCAATGGCAAGCCGTCTCATGAGAAAGAATTGGTGAGATCAGTTTTTTCGCACAGAGATTTTTTTTCTTTTGCTTGACTTATGAAGATAAAAAGCTCATTTTTTTCGTCTCAAAAAGTTCAAGACTCAAATCGACCAAGCATGGGTGATATCTCGGGGTTCAAAAGAAGCGACAAAAGCAGAATGTGCATGGGAATCAGGAGAAATAAACCTGGAGCGAGTGACTCGCTCTTGAAGATCCCCAATCATCTGTTCAGGAGGATATTGTCGCCGAATGCGAAGAGGTGCTCCCGGTGCGTATGGCCTCTACCCCATGAGTTGTGGAGGTAGGAACAGAGCCACTCGGATCGCTTGGGGATAGGAGGCGGTTTGCTCACCGACATCAAGTAGTAGTAGCAGCTCTCCACCCTCTCGTGAGGTAGCAGAAGATGGTTTGAGTCTTCATCCTCAGAATCATCATCGACGAAGATGCTTTCTTGAGTTTCAGGAACCTGTGTACCTGAAGCATCGGGTCTAGTACCAGGACTAGCCTCATCAAAAGTGACTTCGCAAGTCTCAACAATTTTGTTAGTATCAATATTAAAAACACGATAGCCACGAGAATGAGCAGGATATCCAAGAAATATGCCATCAAAACATCTAGACTCAAATTTATCAAGAAATGAGCACTTACAACCAAAAATCTTGAAATGAGAGACTTTGGGAGAATGACCAAATCTAAGCTCATAAGAGGTCTTCCCAACCACAGATCTCAAGAAAACCCTATTGGAGATATAACAAGCGAGAGAGATCGCCTCATTAAAATCTCCTAGGAGTAGAATGCTCATCTAACATGGTCCGAGCCATCTCTACAAGGGTTCTGTTCTTCCTTTCTACAACACCATTCTGCTGGGGAACTCTAGGAGAAGAAAACTGATGCTCAATTCCCCTATCAGTGCAGAAGGTAGAAAAAGAAGAATTCTTGAACTCTATCCCATTGTCACTCCTAATGGCTCTCAAAGCTCCAGGTATATCAACAGCAATTCTAAGGACCAGATCTCTAAAGAATCCAAATGCTTCGTCCTTAGAAGCAAGAAAATAAACCCATGAATACCGGAGTAATCATCCACAACCACCAAAGACATACCATTTCCCACCAATTAATCAACTCTAGAAGGACCAATCAGATCTAAGTGAAGAAGCTGCCCCGGTCCATCACCATTACCAAAGTAAGAGGTGGGTGGAAGCAAACACCATCTTACCATGTCTACTGTGGTGAGCACACAAGATCTCTAATGACCTTCACCTAGGCAAGCCTCTAGTCAAGTCCTTGCAACCGACTCTAGACAAATGATCAAAACCTATATGCCCAAGTCTACGATGCCACAAAACAAGGTCATGAGAATCGAGGCTACAAGACACCTAGGACTGAAATCAAGAAATCTCAAATTTGCACTGAAGATCTTCTCAAATCTGAGATCTCAAAACGAGCTCACCCGAGGAATCTAGAACTCTACACTCACCTCTCCTAAACCTCACTTCTAGACCCTCATCAAGCAAATGAGAAACAGATAGAAGATTATACCTCGACCACTTACCAAAGCGACGTCTTTTAGCATGAACTTGTCGTTGACGCAAGACAAAGGTGCTTTGCGATACGGTCCCAGAGAAGCATCCCCAAATGTAATCAATTCATTGCCGGATGCACGTGTGAGGAGGAGAACCATCTAGAATCTCCAATCATATGTCGAGAACACCCGAGTCGACAAGCCATATGTCCTCCTTCCTCGCACGACGGACCTAAAAAGCACAATCGAAAAACATCCGTGCCTCAAGATCGGGTTAGTGATAAATGATCGAGAATCCAAGATCGAGAGGCACGATGTCTAGGAGCAGCAGAGAAATAGCGTAAACATGATCGGAATAAAATCATAAGCATGCACATGAGAACCACCTAGACCTCTCCAAACGATCTACCAAAAGATCGACACTCCCCTGCCTAGGTGCTACCCTGTCTCTCCTCACGATGTCCTAATCCAACATACCGCCTAGACCCACCACAAGAGTCTACAAAGTTCTCTACAAATCTAGGCCTATGTGTGTGCGATAAACAGTCGCCTAGCTCTAGAGACTACAAATGAGAAGGACTCCTCTAATGGATCTTAGGACGCCATCCTCTCTTTTCTCTCAAGCTTTGCTCTCCTGAAGCGTAACTCAACAAGATGGCCTTCTTTCTTGCAGAAGGTGCAATGGTACTGGACCTTTGAGAGGTCCAGACAGAATGAGTGAAAGCACCTTTCTTGCCGTAAAGAGTTTGAGCAAAACCAATGATTTGAAAACAACCCTGATGGCTTAGGAGGTTCTAGCTCAAACAAACCATTCTTCACAACTCTAGCAATCCTAGGTGGGTTTTTCTTGGAATGCTCTAGGGGATTGAAACCCAGACCACTATTTCTTGGAGGAGTCGTGTAACATCCCAAAATTGGTTTGTGTTTCAAATGTATTAAAAATGAGGAGAAATTAAAACTTTTTCTCCGATCTTGATTTTTGTAATCGCCCATAATTTTTGTAAAGGAATTATGTGAAATCAAAAATCAAATTGCCATTTGGACACCAACCCAAATCTCCTTCCTGAAAACCTTGTGCCCAACCTTTGGAAATAATTTTTCTTGGGTCTAGGGTTGATGTTTAACACCTCAGAATTATTTCATAATTTTCAGAAATTATTTGATAATTTTTGAGACAAGTCAAACATTAGTCAAACTCCTAAAATAGCCTTCGAATTTTTAGAGAAAATGCAAGGCATAAAAATCTCTGAAAATTTTATATAAGGTTCCTTCTTCTCATCAAGAAGCTCCAGCATAATTTCATAATTTTTGGAGCTGGTTTGATACTTTAAACAAATTCTCAAAAATCAGCCTTTAATTCAAACCCTAGTTGGTTTTCACTGCTCCTTGGGTTCGAGTCGGACTCGGGCTCAAGCAAATTGACTTCGGTCCACCAACTAATCGCACCGCGCGATCGATCGAAGCGAGCATTGTGCGTCGTTGATCGGCATCGAACGGTTCACGATCGCAGTGAACGTTCGGACCATCCGAATTTGGTCCATTTAAGCCGTTGATTCTAAATCAACGCCCACGATTGCGTGAACGTTCGACCGTCCGACGCCTCGCGCAACGTGAACCGTAGGATCTAAATCAACGGTCCGTGATTAAGTGAGCGTTCGGATCGTTATTATCACCCTGCTCGATTTGAACCATCCGATTTCAATCCGACGGTGGATGAGTCATCTCCTTCCTGTCCGAAAGGCGCGTCCGAAGCCAAGCAATGGCGTGAGCAGAGGAGAAGCGCGCAGCGGTGGAGTCACCTCCGTGGTCGCCTTTAAACGGCTCTCTCGAGCGCATTAAATGCCGTCGTGCTCCTCCTCGACGTCCCTTGTTCAACCGCTCCGCCGCTCTCAAAGGCTCTCATGGCGTGTTTGACCCGAGAGGGTATTGCCGCTGCCCACCGCCATTTCCCGCTATATAAGCTCCTTTGGTCCTTCCATTGAAGCCTTTCAAACCCCTCGCAAGCTCCAAAGAACCTCTCTTGGGTTTGCTTGAGCTCAAAAGTTTGAAACCTTCATTGCCGCCATTGCCGAGCTTCAAGCTTTTCGGTGAAGGCGGTACTGGGTTCCATTTCTTTCGCCTTGCTCCTCCGATTCCTCACCTCGGTGATCATTAACCTCACTCAATTTGGGTTTTGGCCGCAGGAGCAGCTTTTGTTTTGGATTTTCCCTTTCGCCTAGGAAGCCCTATTTTTCTTCGTCGGAGCAGCTCCAGTCCTCTCTGTACTTTCTTCGCGCCAGTGAACCTCTTAGCCCCTAGTTGCTTGGCACCCGCTTGTTTGGACCGCAGCAGAGCTCATTTGCCGCTGCTTTTGACCGCTTCGGTCATCTCTGCTGCTCTCCGCTTGCGGCGTTCTAGAACGCCGCAATGAAATTGTTGGTTCCTTTGGGTGCGCGAGTTTGTTAGCAACCCATTTTGGCCTTTGCTCGCACTGCGCGTGCTGAGCCGCCGGGCGGCGAGCCGTTCTTTCCGGCCATTTTGTCGGGACGAGAACAGGCTAACGCTTGAGCGTAGGTCATTGTGGACCGTTGGATCCAAGATCAACGGTCCCGATTTGAGCGAACGCTCGACCGTCCGAAAGGTTCGATCCGTGTGGACCGTTGGATCCAAGATCAACGGCGGTCGGAATGAACGCTCGGACCGTCCAACGCCCCGATCTGACGTGAACCGCTGGATCCGCATCCAACGGTGAGCGCTTAGGGTTTGTAATCCCGTGTGCGCGCGTTAGCTGGGGCCGCGGACCGTCGGATCCAAGATCGACGCCTCGCTCGCCACGCTGCTTTTAATTTCGACTTTCCGAGAGGATTTAGTTATCAATCAAAAGGTGATAACTTGTAAAATGCATAACTAATTCATTTTAAATCCTTTTTGGAGATTCAAATTTTGTGGGTTATGTTTCCAACTGAAATTTAATCTAAAAATGTTTCCAACCCCAGATAGTTCCGAAATTTTGCTAATGCATAGTAGCATTTTTGATTTATAAAAGTCGAGCAAAATTGTTTTGGCCATAACTTTTGCATTGAGAATCCAAATCAGTTGGTTCTTGTTGCATTAGTTCATAAAAATCATGCTCTTTCTACGGTAAAAATTTGAGAGCTTTTTGTTGAAGTTGACTGTTGGATCTTTTCGGTTTCTTTCTCGCCTTATTGGTTCTTGTTGGTTCTTTCGATAGGTTGCGATAATATTGATAATATCAAGAGTGATCCTCTGCAAGAAAAAACAATGAGCTTCAAAGAAGGCAAGATATTTGATCATAAATGTCCCATTACTTTCAAAGTCTAATATCTTGTTTACAAATTATATGTATGCATTGCTTTTGTGTCCAAGTATTTTTGTCCTGCTTAGAGGTAGCTACTCCTAATGCATTGTTGCCATTAAGATGTCATCCCCGCCACAACCATAAGTTATTAATATCATTTGGTGAATTAGAGCCCTGATTTAATTATGCTCTTTACTTGTCTTTGCGATGTCATGCTTAGAAATGCTTAGCTACCTAGAGAATTGGGCGGTTATCGACTTAGTCGATGACTTGATCACACAAATCATTTTGTTTATTTTTGGTTTAGCACCTTATGCTTTAGTTTTGTAAAACCGAAAATGAAACAAAATGATTTGACTTGGGCACAATGGCATGTTGGTGTGATTGTTGGGTGTGACAAGGAAGGTGCCTGTGTCCCTAAGGACCGAAAATGTTGCTTGCGCCATTGATCCAAGTACTTTTGCGTACTAACCACATGAGGGTTATATGGGACCCTCTTGACCTAGTACTTTGGCGTGGGTTATCTCCGAGTCGCAGGAGGGGGGTTGTGTGTGTGTGTGAAACATGATATGTGTTCTCGTGTTCTTGTGTTGGGTGTGCGGTGGTGGAGATTCCGGTAGGCTCTCCACCTCGAGGAGCGTCGTAGTTGTCCAAGGCTTTACCCGAAGGGTAGTTGACCGAGGCTTTACGATGACTCGGACACAACGTATGGGTTTCTATCCATACGGCGGCTCGTGAATAATTCACAATATTGGAAAGGTCTCAGAGGACTTAGCCGCTTAGATACCTAAGGAAGTGTGCTTAATAGCTTGGCAAAAGGCGGTCCGCATGTGGGTAAGTTGGTACACCTGCAGGATAAAACTATTCAATAGCCTCGCCCTAGGTTATGGACACGCTTGGTGATTTCCGCAAGATCTAGACTTCAACAACTGCTTTTGTTTTAAAAATTAAAACTTGATATGGTTGGCATGAATGGGTAATTCATGCTATTGTGGTGGCTATTGGTTTGGTCACTTCCAGGACTGTTTTACTGTTGTTGATACTTGATTACTACTGTTTGTATCAAATAAAATCAGATTTGTTAAATTGCTTTCAATCTATTACATTATTGCAAACAAAACTTGCTTTATGCTTAAAAATTTGAGTCCTAGCCTGCTCCACTTAAATAAGCTTGCATGTAGTTATTGTTCAGGTCTCATATCATTCTTATATATCTTAAGTAGTACATTCAAAGTACTCACCCGAGCTTTTTGTCGGGTCGCTTTTGCTTGCGAGAGGAAGAAGGTGAGCCCCAAGGGCCTCACTTTTGTGAGATGTGCCGTGGTTTCGACGACTAGCTTGGCGGTCCTGGTTGCCTTGTGGGTTAAAGGCACACCGATTGGCTCTTTTGTTTATAGCCATCTTATGGCACTTTTGCTTCCGCTGTTTAATTATTGTTGTCTCTTTTATTGTTGGCCAGTTGGCCTCTCTTTTGTAATAACTATCCTTTATTAATGTTATTCCTGTTCTGTTTTGCTTCGGTTCTATGTGAATGAATGGAATTGATGCATGAACTTTGTAAGGAGGTGTGTATACTGCATTTCTGGGAAGTATACATGTCTCGAGTCTCGGATTATCTGTTTTGTGATGCTAGGGCCAAGCGGTTGGTTAAGCATTACAAGATAAACCGGTCTCACAAGGTTTGGTATCGAGCCATAATCGACCGTAGTAACCCAAGTTGGTCGCCTTTAGGATATTTTGAAAACTTAATTTCAAAGTATCAAATGATTTTTGAAAGCTTAAGTAAGTTCTCGATTTTATTCCTTACCTATCTTAGCTTTCTTCATCTCATCTCACTCTGATTTGAGTTTTAAAGGTTGTTTTCCCCTCATCTTCTTTTCAAAGGTAGTGTTATCGATTAAATGGATTTTGGGGACCCTTGAGTTTGGCAAATTGAAGTGCTTAGGGTTTTGAAGTTTCGGATCAAGGTTTCGCTAGAGGCTTGATGCGGAATCTGGACAAAGACGCTTCAATTTCGAGACAATGAGCTCAATGGTTTCGATCGGACCATCGAGCTTGGCAAATTGAAGTGTGCGATTTTGAAGTTTCTAGGATGGAAGACTTCGATCGAAGCTTGGATGCGTAATCACTATAACCGCTTCAATTTCCGGACAGCAAGCTCGATGGTTTCTAATGGGGTAGAAAATGAGAGTTTAATCAACTAAAACTTGTGGAATAGAAGGGTAAGAGGTGATACTAGTTAGCTATGTATCTAACACTATTTTCACGATGTAGCCTTGATCTTTAATGGTATTAGATCTTACCTTAATCTTCCGATGTTTATCTTCTCCATCAATTACTCGCTCATTCAATACGGGTTAGTTGCATTGGGAAGTTGAGCTTTAGTTTTATGGTTCCTTGCCGCTTTTGGAGTCTTTTGTATACCGCCTAAGTTTATACACATACCGGGTTTTGGCTTTCTTGCTAGGGTGATATTCCATTCCCTAGTCGCTAGCATTTTGCTTTCTTTCACTTTGTCCTTGAATCTAAGTCTTTTCTCGCTTTTAGTGAGCTCCTCTTTACTCCATTGTTGGTCCCGTTGCTCATTCGCCTCTCGGGTTGGAGTTGAGGGTCAATCGAGTGTAGGGATGTCCCAATTGTGATCGAGGAGTAAGATTCCTTGCGAATCTTATCCTCCTCCATTCGCAAGTCTAGATGTAATTCTTGGTATGGATTGGTTGTCTCAAAGATAAGGGACAAATCGATTGCGCCAAGAAGTGTGTCTCTATCTAGCCTTCCGTGAAAGGTGTTCGCTACCAAGCCGCTAGGTCCGCATCTTTTCGCTTGAAGCGAAGCTCGTTCTAGATATTAGTGAAGTCCCCACGCTTCGTGACTTCATTGATGTCTTTCTGAAGATCTTCCCGGATGCCACCAGTTCGAGACCTCGAGTTTGTCATTGAGTTGGTTCCCGGTACTGCCCCGATTTCAAAGAGGCACTATCGGATGCCACCGAACGAGTTGGTGGAATTGAAGAAGCAACTGAATGAGCTGCAAGAGAAAGGATTCATTCGCCCTAGCTCATCTCCGTGGGGTTGTCCGGCAATCTTCGTAAAGAAGAAAGACAATACTTTGCGCATGTGCGTTGATTACCGTCCGCTTAATGAAGTAACGGTAAAGAACAAGTATCCATTGCCCGCATTGATGATCTCTTTGATCAATTAATCGGAGCCCGAGTATTCTCCAAGATTGATTTGAGAATGGGATATCATCAAGTTCGGATACGACCGAGGATATTCCAAAGACGGCTTTCTACTCGCTATGGCTTGTATGAGTATACCGTCATGTCATTTGGCTTAACCAATGCTCCCGCCTTGTTCATGAACCTCATGAATTCGGTATTCATGGAGTATTTGGATAAGTTTGTCGTGGTCTTCATCGATGATATTCTCATCTATTCCAAGGACGATGAGGAACACGATGAGCATCCGAGGCTTGTGTTAGGCAAGCTTCGTGAGCATCACCGTATGCAAAGTTCAAGCGCGCTGCTCGTTGAAGGAAGTGGCCTTCTTGGGTCATGTTCTTTCAGCAGAGGCGAGCCGCTGACCCTAGCAAGGTCGCGATGTTCTTTCATGGGTTCACCTTACTTGAATCGGCGCGGAGTTTTCTCGGGTTAGCGGGATATTATCGCCGCTTTATCGAGAACTTCTCCAAGATCGCGAAGCCGATGACGGAGTTGCTCAAGAAGGACAAGAAGTTCTTGTGGTCCGATGCTTGTGAGGAAAGCTTCCAAGTACTCAAGAAGCGCTTGACCACCGCTCCCGCCCTTGTTCTTCCCGATATTCATCGGTTTCGATATCTTTTGCGATGCTTCTCGTCGAGGACTCGGTTGTGTCCTTATGCAAGAAGGCAAGGTAGTGGCCTATGCATCAAGGCAATTGAGACCTCATGAACTCAACTACCCTACCCATGACTTGGAATTGGTCGTGATTCATGCACTTAAGATTTGGCGACATTACCTAATCGGTAATCGTTGTGAAGTGTATTCGGATCACAAAAGCCTAAAGTATTTGTTCACCCAACCAGATCTGAACCTCGTGCAAAAGAGATGGTTGGAGTTGGTCAAAGATTATGACATGGGTATTCACTACCATCCGGCAAGGCTAATGTCGTTGCCGATGCGCCAACGCAGAGCGCATTGCAATGCCTTGTTGCTCCAAGGATGTCAACCCACCCTTCTCGGAGGAATTTCAGCGCTCAACTTAGGTTTGGTTGAGCGTGGTTCCTCGCCGCCTTGGTTGTGCAACCAACCTTGGTAGATCGGATTAAGCTCGCCAAAGAATCGGATGTCGGAATAAGCCGCATCAAGGAAAATGTCAAGAACGGAGCGACCAAGTGCTTCTCGAGGATGAGCATGGTATTGTAAAGTTCGGCAATACCTTGTGGTTCCAAAGGACATGGGGCTGCGGATTTGATTCTCGCGAGGCCCATGATTCGCTTTTGTCTATCCATCCCGGCCACAAAGATGTATCAAGATCTCCGTCGAGATTTTGGTGGACCCAATGAAGAGGGAGATTGCGGTTCGTTGTCGAGTCGACGTATGTCGTCGTGTCAAGGCCGAGCATCGGCGCCAGCAGATCGCTTGACCTTTGCCTATTCTCGAATGGAAGTGGGATTCGATCGGGATGGACTTCATCACCGGTCCGCCCACGCCACAAAAGGGGAATGATGCTATCCGGTAATTATCGATCGATTAACCAAAGTGGCACATTTTCTTCCATCCAAGACCAAGCTCGCGTCGATCGTCTAGCCGAGCTCTACGCCTCGAGATTGTGAGCTTGCATGGTGTACCAAAGACGATCATTTCGACCGTGGTTCACTATTTACCTCCGGCTCGGAATGGTCCGCAAGAAGCTATGGGCACTCGTCTTTCTTTCGCCAAAGATACCATCCTCAAACCGATGGCGACCGAAAGAGTCAACCAAGTGTTGGAAGACATGCTCGTGCTTGTGTTCTCTCCTATGGAAAGAATTGGGAGAAATGCTTGCCATTTGCCGAAGTTTTCCTACAACAACGACTTTCGTGCGGCCTCGGCATGTCACCTTCGAGGCCTTATACGGGAGAAAGTGCGTAACCCGTTAAATCTGGTCGGAGACGGCGAAAGACCTTTCTTTGGCCCGACTCGATTAATGAGGCCGAGTCAAGTCCAAATTATTCGTGATCGCTTGCGCACGGCTCAATCCGAGCAAAAGAGCTATGCGGATCGCCGCGTCGTCGTGAGTTGAGCTTTGAGCCTAATGATTTTGTTTATCTCAAAGTCTCTCCTTTGAAGGGTCATCGATTCGGCGTCAAGGGCAGTTGGCTCCTCGATATGTCGGTCCTTACCGTGTTATCGAGAAGAAAGGAGCCGCTGCCTATAAGTTGGAATTGCCACTTGCACTTGATGGGGTACATGATGTTTTCCATGTGTCCCAATTAAAGAAGTGTCTCCGTGTTCCAAGCGAGGAAGCTCCGTTGGAAACTCTCGATGTCCAAGAAGATTTGACCTATCGCGAGCATCCTGCTCGCATACTCGATGAGGTCGAACGAAGAACGAGGAATAAAACCATCAAATTCCTCAAAGTTCGGTGGTCGAACCATTCGAGGATGAGGCTACTGGGAAAGGGAAGATCGCCTCCGTGCGGACTATCCATCTTTCTTTATCGAGCGAGCCAAATCTCGGGACGAGATTTACTGTAAGGGGGAGGTTTTGTAACATCCCAAAATTGGTTTGTGTTTCAAATGTATTAAAATGAGGAGAAATTAAAACTTTTCTCTGATCTTGATTTTTGTAATCGCCCATAATTTTGTAAAGGAATTATGTGAAATCAAAAATCAAATTGCCATTTGGACACCAACCCAAATCTCCTTCCGAAAACCTTGTGCCCAACCTTTGGAAATAATTTTTCTTGGGTCTAGGGTTGATGTTTAACACCTCGTAATTATTTCATAATTTTCAGAAATTATTTGATAATTTTTGAGACAAGTCAAACATTAGTCAAACTCCTAAAATAGCCTTCGGAATTTTTAGAGAAAATGCGAGTGCATAAAAATCTCTGAAAATTTTATATAAGGTTCCTTCTTCATCAAGAAGCTCCATTACAATTTCATAATTTTTGGAGCTGGTTTGATACTTTAAACAAATTCCTCAAAAATCAGCCTTTAATTCAAACCCTAGTTGGTTTTCACTGTTCCTTGGTTCGAGTCGACTCGCTCAAGCAAATTGACTTCGGTCCATCAACTAATCGCACCGCGCGCGATCGATCGAGCGCGAGCATTGTGCGTCGTTGATCGGCATCGAGCGGTTCACGATCGCGTGAACGTTCGACCATCCGAGCGCGCCGGTCCATTTAAGCCGTTGGATTCTAAATCAACGGCCACGATTGCGTGAACGTTCGGACCGTCCGACGCCTCGCAACGTGAACCGTAGGATCTAAATCAACGGTCGAGATTAAGTGAGCGTTCGGATCGTTATTATCACCCCGCTCGATTTGAACCATCCGATTTCAATCGACGGTGGATGAGTCATCTCCTTCCTCGGTCCGAGCGCGTCCCGAGTCAAGCAATGGCGTGGCAGGAGAAGCGCGCAGTGTGGAGTCACCTCGTGGTCGCTTTTAAACGGCTCTCTCGAGCGCATTAAATGCCGCCGTGCTCCTCCTCGGACGCCCCTTGTTCAACCGCCCCGTCGCTCTCAAAGGCTCTCATGGCGAGTTTGACCCGAGAGGGTATTGCCGCTGCCAGCGCCATTTCCCGCTATATAAGCTCCTTTGGTCCTTCCATTGAAGCCTTTCAAACCCCTCATAGCTCCAAAGAACCTCTCTTGGGTTTGCTTGAGCTCAAAAGTTTGAAACCTTCATTGCCGCCATTGCCGAGCTTCAAGCTTTTCTGAAGGCGGTACTGGGTTCCATTTCTTCAGCCTTGCTCCTCCGATTCCCCTCACCTCGGTGATCATTAACCTCACTCAATTTGGGTTTTGGCCGCAGGAGCAAATTTTGTTTTTGATTTTCCCTTTCGCCGGAAGCCCTATTTTTCTTCGTCGAGCGCCTCCAGTCCTCTCTCAGTACTTTCTTCGCGCTCGGTGAACCCTCTTTAGCCCCTAGTTGCTTGGCACCCGCTTGTTTGGACCGCAGAGCTCATTTGCCGTTGCTTTTGACCGCTTTCGGTCATCTCTGTCGCCTCCGCTTGCCGGCGTTCTAGAACGCCGCAATGAAATTGTTGGTTCCTTTGGGTGCGCGAGTTTGTTAGCAACCCATTTTGGGCCTTTGCTCGCACCGCCGTGCTGAGCCGGCCGGCGGCGAGCCGTTTTTTCCCGCCATTTTTGTTTGACGAGAACAGGCTAACGCTTGAGCGTAGGTCATTGTGGACCGTTGGATCCAAGATCAACGGTCCCGATTTGAGCGAACGTTCGACCGTCCGAAAGGTTCGATCCGTGTGGACCGTTGGATCCAAGATCAACGGCAGATCGGAATGAACGTTCGACCGTCCAACGCCCCGATCTGACGTGAACCGTTGGATCCAGATCCAACGGTGAGCGCTTAGGGTTTGTAAATCCCGTGTGCGGCGTTAGCGCTGGGGCCGCGACCGTCGGATCCAAGATCGACGCTCCTCGTTCGGCCACGTCGTTTTTAATTTCTGACTTTCCCGAGAGGATTTAGTTATCAACTGAAAAAGGTGATAACTTGTAAAATGCATAACTAATTCATTTTAAATCCTTTTTTGGAGATTCAAATTTTGTGGGTTATGTTTCCAACTGAAATTTAATCTAAAAATGTTTCCAACCCCAGATAGTTCCAGAAATTTTGCTAATGCATAGTAGCATTTTTGATTTATAAAAGCTGAGCAAAATTGTTTTGGCCATAACTTTTGCATTGAGAATCCAAATCAGTTGGTTCTTGTTGCATTAGTTCATAAAAATCATGCTCTTTCTACGGTAAAAATTTGAGAGCTTTTTGTTGAAGTTGACTGTTGGATCTTTTCGGTTTCTTTCTCGCCTTATTGGTTCTTGTTGGTTCTTTCGATAGGTTGCGACAATATTGATAATATCAAGAGTGATCCTCTGCAGCAAAACAATGAGCTTCAAAGAAGGCAAGATATTTGATCATAAATGTCCCATTACTTTCAAAGTCTAATATCTTGTTTACAAATTATATGTATGCATTGCTTTTGTGTCCAAGTATTTTTGTCTGTTTAGAGGTAGCTACTCCTAATGCATTGTTGCCATTAAGATGTCATCCCCGCCACAACCATAAGTTATTAATATCATTTGGTGAATTAGAGCCCTGATTTAATTATGCTCTTTACCGTCTTTGCGATGTCATGCTTAGAAATGCTTAGCTACCGGTAGAATTGGGCGGTTATCGACTTAGTCGATGACCTTGATCACACAAATCATTTTGTTTATTTTGGTTTAGCACCTTATGCTTTAGTTTTGTAAAACCAAAATGAAACAAAATGATTTGACTTGGGCACAATGGCATGTTGGTGTGATTGTTGGGTGTGACAAGGAAAGGTGCCTGTGTCCCTAAGGACCGAAAATGTTGCTGCGCCATTGATCCAAGTACTTTTATGCGTACTAACCACATGAGGGTTATATGGGACCCCTCTTGACCTAGTACTTTGGCGTGGGTTATCTCCGAGTCGCAGGAGGGGTTGTGTGTGTTGTGTGAAACATGATATGTGTTCTCGGTGTTCTTGTGTTGGGTGTGCGGTGGTGGAGATTCCTGTAGGCTCTCCACCTCGAGGAGCGTCGTAGTTGTCCAAGGCTTTACCCGAAGGGTAGTTGACCGAGGCTTTACGATGACTCACACAACGTATGGGTTTCTATCCATACAGCGGCTCGTGAATAATTCACAATATTGGAAAGGTCTCAGAGGACTTAGCCGTGCTGGCATACCTAAGGAAGTGTGCTTAATAGCTTGGCAAAAAGGCGGTCTGGCATGTGGGTAAGTTGGTACACCCTGCAGGGATAAAACTATTCGAATAGCCTCGTCCTAGGTTATGGACACGCTTGGTGATTTCCATAAGATCTAGACTTCAACAAGCTGCTTTTGTTTTAAAAATTAAAACTTGACATGGTTGGCATGAATGGGTAATTCATGCTATTGTGGTGGCTATTGGTTTGGTCACTTCGGGATCTGCTTTTATTGTTGTTGATACTTGATTACTACTGCTTGTATCAAATAAAATCAGATTTGTTAAATTGCTTTCAATCTATTACATTATTGCAAACAAAACTTGCTTTATGCTTAAAAATTTGAGTCCTAGCCTGCTCCACTTAAATAAGCTTGCATGTAGTTATTGTTCAGGTCAGTTATCATTCTTATATATCTTGCGAGTACATTCAAAGTACTCACCCGCTTTTTTGAAATTTGCTTTTTTGCAGAGGAAGAAGGTGAGCCCCAAGGGCCTCACTTTTGTGAGATGTCTTTGTGGTTTCGACGACTAGCTTGGCGGTCCTGGTCGGTTGCCTTGTGGGTTAAAGGCACACCGATTGGCTCTTTGTTTATAGCCATCTTATGGCACTTTTGCTTCATTGCTTAATTATTGTTGTCTCTTTTATTGTTGGCCATTGGCCTCTCTTTGTAATAACTATCCTTTATTAATGTTATTCTGCTCGCTTTTGCTTGGTTCTATGTGAATGAATGGAATTGATGCATGAACTTTGTAAGGAGGTGTGTATACTGCATTTCTGGGAAGTATACATGTCTCGAGTCTCGGATTATCTGTTTTGTGATGCTAGGGCCAAGCGGTTGGTTAAGCATTACAAGCCGGATAAACCGGGGTCTCACAAGTCGCTGTCGTGGACTCGGAAACGGAGGACGACGAGAGTGACTCTCGTGGCAAGAAGAAGGCGCATGACTTTACCGGCATGTGTTTCATGGCCAAGAACAGCCACGACAGCGACTCCTCCAAGAAATAGTGGTCTAGGTTTCAACCCCCTAGAGCATTCCAAGAAAAACCCACCTAAGATTGCTAGAGTTGTGAAGAATGGTTTGTTTGAGCTAGAACCTCCTAAGCCATCCGGGGTCGTTTTCAAATCCGGTGGTTTTGCTCAAACTCTTTACGCAAGAAAGGTGCTTTCACTCATGCATGCAGCACCCTCAAAGGTCCATACCATTGCACCTTCTGCAAGAAAGAAGGCCATACTGTTGAGTTCTGCTTCCGGAGAGCAAAACTTGAGAGAAAAGAGAGGATGAGCGTCCTAAGATCCATTAGAGGAGTCCCTTCTCCAGATGTAGTCTCTAGAGCTAGGCAGCCTGTTTATCGCACCACTCATAGGCCTAGATTTGTAGAGAACTTTGTAGACTCTTTTGGTGGGTCTAGGCAGCATGTTGGATTAGGACATCGTGAGGAGAGACACCGGGTAGCACCTAGACAGGGGGAGTATCGATCTTTTGGTAGATCGTTTCGGAGAGGTCTAGGTGGTTCTCATGTGCATTCTTATGATTTTATTCCTGATCATATTTCAGCTATTTCTACTGCTGCTCCCAGACATCGTGCTTCTCAGTACTGGATTCCTCGTTCATTTATCACTAACCCCAGTACTGAGGCACGGATGTTTTCTGATTGTGCCTTTTAGGTCCGTCGTGCGAGGAAGGAGGACAAGTGGCTTGTTGACTCCGGGTGTTCTCGACATATGACCGGAGATTCTAGATGGTTCTCCTCCCTCACACGTGCATCCGGCAATGAATTGATTACATTTGGGGATGCTTCTACCGGGACCGTGACTGCAAAGGGCACTGTGCGCGTCAACGACAAGTTCATGCTAAAAGACGTCGCTTTGGTGAGTAAGCTGAGGTATAATCTTCTATCTGTTTCTCAGCTGCTTGATGAGGGTCTAGAAGTGAGGTTTAAGAGAGGTGAGTGCAGAGTTCTAGATTCCTCAGGTGAGCTTGTTTTTGAGATCTCCAGGTTTGAGAAGATTTTCTGTGCAAATTTCAGCATTTCTTCTGCTTCTAGTCCTAGGTGTCTTGTAGCCTCTGATTCTCATGACCTTGTTTTGTGGCATCGTAGACTTGGGCATATAGGTTTTGATCATTTGTCTAGAGTCAGTTGCAAGGACTTGATTAGAGGTTTGCCTAGGCTGAAGGCTGTCAGAGATCTTGTGTGCTCACCCTGTAGACATGGTAAGATGGTGTCTGCTTCCCACCCACCTCTTACTTTGGTTATGACTGATGGACCTGGACAACTTCTTCACTTAGATCTGATTGGTCCTTCTAGAGTTCATCACCGGTGGGAAATGGTATGTCTTTGGTGGTTGTGGATGATTACTCCGGGTATCATGGGTTTATTTTCCTTCTTCTAAGGACGAAGCCTTTGGATTCTTTAAAGAATTTGGCCTTAGAATTCTTTGTTGATATACCCGGAGCTTTGAGAGCCATTAGGAGTGATAATGGGACGAGTTCAAGAATTCTTCTTTTCTACCTTCTCACGATAGGGGAATTGAGCATCGCTTTCTTCTCCTAGAGTTCCTCAGCAGAATGGTGTTGTAGAAAGGAAGAACAGAACCCTTGTAGAGATGGCTCGGACCATGCTAGATGAGCATTCTACTCCTAGGAGATTTTGAATGAGGCGATCTCTCGCTTGTTATATCTCCAATAGGGTTTTCTTGAGATCGTGGTTGGGAAGACTTCTTATGAGCTTAGATTTGGTCATTCTCCCAAGGTCTCTCATTTCAAGATTTTTGGTTGCAAGTGTTTCATTCTTAAACATGGCAATCTTGATAAATTTGAGTCTAGATGTTTTGATGGCATATTTCTTGGATATCCTGCTCATTCTCGTGGCTATCGTGTTTTTAATGTTGATACTAACAAAATTGTTGAGACTTGCGAAGTCACTTTTGATGAGGCTAGTCACAGTACTAGACCCGATGCTTGAGTTCACGTTTACGAAACTCAAGAAAGCATCTTCGTCGATGATGATTCCGAGGATGAAGACTCAAACCATCCTCCTGCTACCTCTCGAGAGGGTGGAGAGCTGCTACTACTACTTGATGTCGGTGACCGAGCAGCCTCCTATCCCCACCGACGATCTGAGTGGCTCTGTTCCTACCTCCACAACTCATGAGGTAGAGGCCACGTCTGCACCAGGAGCACCACTTCAGATCTGTGACAACATCCACTGAAAGGATGATTGGGGATCTTCAAGAGCGAGTCACTCGCTCGTGTTTATTTCTCCCGATTCTCATGCACATTACGCTTTTGTCGCGTCTTTGAACCCCGAGATATCACCCATGCTTTATCGATGCCTCTTGGGTCAATGCCATGCATGAAGAGCTTGAAAATTTCGAAAGAAACAAAGTGCGGTTTTTAGTTGAGCGACCTTCCGATTCTCATGTTATTGGAACAAAATGGGTTTTAAAAATAAGCAAAGTGAGGATGGATTGGTTGTTCGCAATAAGGCTAGACTTGTAGCTCAAGGTTATTCCTGTAGAGGGCTTAGACTTTGAGGAGACTTTTGCTCCAAGAGCTAGATTGGAGGCCATTCGCATTCTTTTAGCATTTGCAACATCCAAAGGTTTCAAGCTTTTTCAAATGGATGTTAAAAGTGCCTTCTTGAATGGCTTCATAGAAGAAGAGGTCTTTGTCAAGCAACCTCTGGTTTTGAAAATCAAAATTCCCAAATCACGTTTTTAAACTCTCTAAAGCCTGTATGGATTGAAACAAGCTCCTAGAGCTTGGTATGACAGCTTAAGAGTTTCTTGCTTGAAAATGATTTCAAAATGGGAATGGTTGATAAAACCTTGTTCACTCTCGTGCATGGCGGTGATTTCTTGTTGGTTCAAATATATGTGGATGATATTATTTTCGTGGTTCTTCTCATGCTTTGGTGTCCAGATTTTGATTCTATGAGCGGTGAATTTGAGATGAGCATGATGGGAGAATTGACATTCTTCCTTGGTCTTCAAATCAAGCAACCGAAAGAAGGCACCTTCGTCCACCAAAGTAAGTATACAAAGGACCTTCTTGGCGCTTCAATATGGGAAGCGATGAGGCCAATGTCTACTCCCATTGCAACAACCACCGTCTTTGGACCACGATGAGGATGGAGAGTCGGTGGATCGGAAGGAGTATCGCGATATGATTGGCTCTCTCCTCTATCTTACGTCGAGGCGGACATACAATTCGCCGTATGTCCGTGCGCTCGCTTCGAGCTTCCTCGTGCTTCTCACCGTCAAGCGATGCGCGCATATTCGGTATCTTCAAGATACGCTTGACTTTGGACTCGGTATTCTTCTTCTTGGCTCTTTCAATTCGAGCATTTTACGATCTTGATTTCACGGTGTAGAGTTGATAGGAAGAGTACTTGGCACTTGTCATTTCTTGGGCACATCTCTTGTTTCTTGGTCTTCTAGAAAGCAGTCTTACATTGCCTGATCTGGTGAGGCCGAGTATGTAGTCCGCCGCTGGTGCATTGCTCTCGAGTTCTCTGGATTTTGTCCACGCGAGACTATGGGTTATCTTTGGGAAGTGTTCCTCTTTTACGTGACAACACTTCGCAATTAATATTGCTAAAAACCCGAGACAACATTCGAGGACTAAACACATTGACATTCGATTTCATTTTCTAAGAGACCATGTTGAGAAAGGTGATGTTGTGCTTCACTTTGTAGAGTCTAAGCAACAGCTTGCAGATATTTTCACTAAGGCTCTTGACTCTTCGCGCTTTCTTTTATGGGGAGAGTTAGGGTTATTAGTCCTATTGGGCTGTTTTGAGGAAGTTGCTCTTTTGCATTCATTGTATCATAATGCATGTTTCAATTCATTTGTCTTGCATTGTATAATAAAATTAGTGGAGCTTTGATTATTATCCTTGTATGACTAAATTTCATCTTCTTTACCTTGTCATATCAAGTGATAGCACGCTAGACTTCTTTTATGGCTCTTCGTGTTTGGCTTAGCTTTTGCCTTGCTAGCTTTATATCTGTGAGAAATTTGAATCAAATCATGTCTTGTTGGATCTTGTGACTAGTTTTGCTCTAGTGATCCGCTTATGATTCTCGCCATGTCTTACAAGTCGATTTGAGTCTTGAACTTTTTGAGACGGAAAAAAATGAGCTTTTTATCTTCATAAGTCAAGCAAAGGAAAAAAAAAATCTCGTGTTGAAAAACCTGATCTCACCAATTCTTTCTCATGAGACGGCTTGCCATTGCACTAGGCATGAACTCAGGGGGAGTTTTGGATGACCTAGATCATTCTTTTAAGCTTATCGCTTGAGATGGTCGCGGCAAGGCTTGAGATCTAGCACAGCAAAAAGGGAGAAAGAAAAAGAGAAAATTTTTCCAAAAAAGGGCTAAGTGCTTGAGCTCTGCTTCAAAAGAATTTTCTTATTGCTCAAAATGCCTCAATTCTTGTTTTGAGTCTCTTTTTACTTATAGACATGGCTTGACTCATTTTTGGTTGTCTTGAGTGAATCTATGATTTTGAGCAACCTTTCATGATTTCAATTCATTAATCTCGATTCTTGCCATCTTGGTTTTAGCTTTGCGGTACACGTTTTGCCATGATTGAATATAGTGTCTTCTCTTTATATGGCTTGGTATAATACTTGTCTTGTCTACATGTATAATGGTCATGGCTCCTTTTCACTAAAGTTCAAAAATAAAGTCATTCCTTCATGCTCTTTCTTTTTCATGCATCTTGATGAATTCATTGTCAAAGGGGGAGAAAGATTGTGAAGAAAATGATGTTGGAGCTTTTGGTTTCATACTCAAGGTCTAATATAAAAGAACTTCATAAAATAAAAATTTGAACCTTTTGAAAATTTGTGATCATAGTGAGTTAAGTCTTGTGGTTCTATTGCCTTTTCTGATTTCATTTGCAATTGAAAATTACTCACAATGATCAAAGGTCAAATAGAAAAATTGCTTTTCATTTGGACCTAAGTGAGATTTTTGGCTACTTTACGAAATTGAATCCTTTGGTGCTTTCATTGCCTTATCTCACTTGCCTATACTATTCAAACCACTTAGTCGGTTCCTAAGCCTTTTCTTGCTTATGGATCAAGTTGTGCCTTTATGCAAAACAGCAATTTTACTTTTCATTTTGAAAAACCACATTTTCTTGAAAATTGCCAATGTGTTCATCAAGGGAGATTGTGGATATCGTGAGGATATGTGCACGGTCTCGGGATGATGAGTCAATTGGCAATGGCGTTATTAGTTTGCAAAATCTCGCGTTCGGGTTTGCTCCAAGGTCACGAAGCCACCGGGCCTGATCTGGCCGGTTGTCTTGGCGGTCGGACCGCCCGTGGAAGCGATCCGGCCGGCCATGGTGGCGGTCCGACCGCCGCTTTGAAATTTGGGTTTTGGAGTGGGCCAAAAATAGGTTGTGTAGGCAAGTGAGGAGTCTCCTAGATGTGGTCCCATCATTTTGGAGCTCCAGTCAAAAGTTCTATTCGTTTGAAATTTCGAAAGGTTTGAATTTCTCGCTTGAATTTTGGCTAAGTCCTTTGGACCGTCCGACCGCCGTTGTGGGAGCGGTCCGGCCGCATGAATCGGTCGGACCGGTCTGTGAAATGATCGGACCGGCGATCACTGGAGGTGAGCCAAGTGTTGCATTGAGTTTGTTTTGAGTGTGTTATTCTATGAACTTCAATGCTTTATTGATGTATATCGCATTGCGGAACCGCGTGGGTCAAGTTGTGAAGAACTTGTTCCGGAAGCGATGTGTTTGTCTATTCTTTGTGCGGTGGCTTGCGAGTCAACGACGCTAGCGGTGAGTGGATCGGGACTACGCTTGGAGAGCGAGGTCGAGCGATCGGGGATCTGGGTGAAGTTGTGTGACTCAAGCATGGTGCGAATGGACAAGATGGATCGAGCGGTGGTTCGAAGCAATGGTTGGATCGGCGGTTCGGATATCGGTCGAGTCTGCAGGAGGTTCGATGGGATTCGGACAAGAGAGGCTTGGCGTCGATGAGAACCGCTGATCAATCTACACGTGGTGAAGCAGGCGATTGCTTCAAGAGTTATTTGTGTGTGGGTCCCATGTGTAAGAGACCCAAAAAGGGAAACCCTAGCTCTCTAGTATAAATAGGAAGGGGAGAGGTGGAAAACAAAAGCAAGCATTCATTTAGCCCCCTTCTTCCTTTTTCTAGGGTTTGGAGGAGAGGAGAGGAGATCTAGGGTTTGGAGTGTGCTCCTTGTTGAGCTCTTGCCCTCCTTGGTGGAGAGGCTTTGTAAGCATCTATTGTGAATGAACAATCTTGTGATGCTTAATTGAAAGATCATTTGCTCCCTTTGTGTTCTTCTCTCTTTTGGATGTTTTTGGTGCTTCCTTGATTCAAAGGTTCATGCTTGGTCTCTCGGCCTACTTTGTCTTGCTTTGATGTGTGGGATAACTCCTAGAGTCATCTAGATCATCAAACCCCCACAAGCAAGTCTTGAATCAAGTTTTTCTCATTTCTAGGGTTTGAGCACTTCTTTGTTAAAATCTCGAGAGATCGATTCTGCGAAGTGGATCTGACGGATCATCGCTAGAAATAGGTCTCTAATATCATTAGGGAGTTGTGCTAGAAATTTGGTCAAGTTCTATTGGTTGAATCAAAAGTTGGATCAAATTTCGTTTTGGATTTGGGTGGAGTTTTTCAGTTCTGGACTCTACCGGTCCGACCCGGCCCTTCAACGGCGGTTCGACCGCCGTGTATTCGAACCATTGGTTTGCGGTCGAACCGCATCTCACCGGTCCGACCATTGGTTAGTTGCGGTCGGACATTTGGTTGACCGTCGGTCCGACCGCCCGTGGTAGCCGGTCAGACCGCCCGTACCCAGTGAAGAACATTGAGTTCTTTTCTCTTTTTGTGTCGTGTGCTTTAGGGGTTTATCAAATCCAACACAAGGCTTCCGTTGTGTGCTCACTGAACTTCTTAGCTTTCATAGCTAAAGGAGTAAAGTTCGTGTTGATTTTGATTTAGGCGAGAAAGTTTTGAAAGCGCCTATTCACCCCCCCTAGTCGCCTTTCCGATCCTACATATACAACAATAAAGCATTGAAGTTCATATAATAACACAATAAAAACCAACTCAATGCAACACTTGGCTAACCTTCAAGCCATTGCCGGTCTGACCGCCCCACAGGGCCGGTCCGACCGATTTCATCTTGGTCCGACCGCTCCCACAACTACGGTCGGACCGGTCAAGACTTAGCCAAAATTCCAACTCAAAATTCCGAAACCTTCTGGAATTTAAAAACGAATAGAACTTTTGACTGGGAGCTCCAAAAATGATGGGACCACATCCAGGAGACTCCCCTCACTTGCCTACACAACCTATTTTTGGCTCAGCTCCAAAAACCCATTTTCATTTTTGGCGGTCGGACCGGCCACCAAGGCGTCGGACTCCTCCACGCGCGATCGACCGCCGACACCACCTGATCGGATCGCTGTGGTCCGACAAATTTGGAACAAACCCGAAAACGCGAGATTTTACAAACCAACAACGCCATTGCCAATTGACTCATCATCCTGAGATCGTGCACATATCCTCACGATATCCACAGAGAGACTAAGAGCGATCAAGAGTTCGGCACTGTTCATGTACGATTACTGTTCATATGTGGATACTGTTCACCGAGGCTACTACTATTTGCAATTCAATCTACTAGATTAGTTTTTTGAGTGTGCTGATTTTCTTATAATTCAATTCACCCGAATTGATATGTGAGATTGCTGTTCTCCCCTCAAGTCATCCTATTTAGTACTGTCCATGCGGGTACTGAGAAGAAGACGACAAGGGAAAAAAATGATGCATTACTCATCTTTCGTGAGTACCATAAAAGATTAAGTAAATAATTCAGGATCCTTCCAATCAACTAGTTGGATCTTAATGAAAAATATGTTCATTTCACGTGGACGTGCTTAACCGCTCGAAGTCATACCTCTACAAGGTCGTAACCTCTATTCGATGAAAGAAACTCTTGTGACATCACTCCTTGTAACTCTTTGATTTAATTCTTCGCTTTCTATTACGCCTATAAATATGAGCTTCGTAAACACCGGAACCATACGAGGAGAATAAGAATTATCTCTCTCATCTCCTCTACATTATTTCTCTCTATTAATTACTTTGTAGTTGATTATTAGTTATTATTTAACAGAGATCAAGTTTACTTATATAGCTTAGTTCAGGCTCACTGGAGGTCTATTCTAAATTTTTAATAACAATGTATTTTGCTAGTTTAAATTGGAAGTTAAAACTTGAAGGAGAAATAGTCCTCGTAGCCCATCTGGTCCAGGGATTCAGCCAACTAACCTAAACACATACATAGCTATGATACTCCTCCTGGTTCATTTATTTATTATTCTGTAAATACAACTATACAACTGTGAAGAAATTCTTACAAAGAATTCGAGTGTCTCAATTGATTGTGATGCACATCCAAGTTCTCCAGCCCATAAAAATCAATGGCGAGGCAACACAAGACGATCTTTGTATGCAACGTGTTCAAATCTGAATGCAAGATCAAAGAAAAGGTTTGCAACTTATCATTGATGGTGGCAGTTACAACAACGACATCAACAAGGATTTGGTGCAAGTTTTGGGATTGTCAACGTGGCGGCATCCTCAACCGTACTATGTACAATGATTGCACAATGTCGGTAAGCTAAAGGTGACTCATCGTGTTACAATTTAATTTTCAGTGAGAGATTTTTAGGACGACGTGGAGTGTGATGCCATGCCTATACACTCATGTCACTTGTTGTTGAGACGTCCGTGGCAACTCGACCGCAACGCTATACACCACGGAAGTCCAACAAGTACTCTTTGGTGCATCAGGATAGATCGTATACCATATGTCCTATGCCAAAGAGTGCTATTCATGTTGAGAAGACTGTCGTTGAAAAGGCTGTCATGAAGACTACCCCCGAAACCCAGGATGGTTTCACTTGAAGGGGAGGGGATGACACGGCGTCAAGTACTACTACCACTTCAGTTTGTCATCCTAAGTTGCATTCACAACTTGAGGTCACAATGCGTGCTGATTTGATCAAAGAAATAAAGAAAGTGTTACATGTGTGATGCCATGCCTAGACACTCATGTCACTTGTTGTTGAGACGTCCGTGGCAATTCGACCGCAACGCTACACACCACGGAAGTCCAACAAGTACTCTTTGGTGCATCAGGGTAGATCGTATACCATATGTCCTATGCCGAAGAGTGCTATTCGTGCTGAGAAGACTGTCGTTGAAAAGGCAGTCGTGAAGACTACCCCGAAATCGGGGATGGTTTCACTTGAAGGGGAGGGGATGATACGGCGTCAACTACTACTACCACTTCAGTTTGTCATCCCTAGTTGCATTCACAACTTGAGGTCACAATTGATGATGATTTGATCAAACAAACGAAGAAAGTGTTACATGTGACCAAGAGGGTGGATGGGGAGGACGGCTAAAGGGAAAGAATGTAATTCTTGCTTTCGGCTGAAAGCAAGGCTAGACAAGGAAGACATGCGGTGCGTGAGGAAAACACACCTAGGCCGAAGGCTATGCATGGGAGGCCAAGCATGCATGCATGGTGTGTAGTGATAAAGTGGCCACGTGGGTGGCCAAGGTGAAAGCCAGGCACAAAGCTTGAGAAGCTTGGATGGTTTGCGATACAAGAAGGCTGGTGCAAGGAGCAAAGGAAAGAGATATTCAGTTTCCAGGTGGGACTCCTTTGGATTCCGTTTTGATCTCTATTTTCAGACAACCATCACTTTTGATTTCAGATTCGGACACTGTTCATGTGTGTGGTACTGTTCATCCAACTAGAATAGTTTGAGATGAAGTTAGTTTCGGTTTTAGCTAGTAAATCTGAAATCCCTTTTGTGGTTTTTTTAATTCCAAAAATCGGAGAGTCTAAGTTGTGTGCATTTAGGAGATTGAGTTGGTTTCGAATACTATTCATATGTATTATTCATGTATAATACTATTCATCCAAAATAACTGTGCATGCGTGGGAGCCTATTTAAGCCCCCATAGCCGCACCATGTAAAGACAAGTTATGATTTGGAGAATAAAATCACATAAACCACTTGGCGCATATTATGTGTTCTTTTGTTTGGGAGATGAGAGACTTGTTGTTTTTGAGAGACTAAGAGCGATCAAGAGTTCAGCACTGTTCATGTATGATTACTATTCATGCATGGATACTGTTCACCGAGGCTACTACTACCTGCAATTCAATCTATTATATTGATTTGTGAGTGTTCTGATTTTCTTACAATTCAATTCACCCGAATTGATTTGTGAGATTGTTGTTCTCCCCTCGAGTCATCCTAGCCCAAATACATACATACATAGCTATGATACTCCTCCTGGTTCATTTATTTATTATTCCGTAAATACAACTATACAACTGTGAAGAAATTCTTACAAAGAATTCGAGTGTCTCAATTGATTGTGATGCACATCCAAGTTCTCCAGCCCATCAAAATCCTGCGTCCTGAACACATGTACATAAATCAAAAGGCGCCAAATTCAAAATCGCACCGCCGTGCCGCTCGTCCCGGCCGGGGCCAGCACGTCCAACGGTTCAAGCGAGCCCTCAACCAAACCTGCGCCGCCGCTGCCATCGTCGTTGTTGCATCCGTTCAGCCACGTGAGGTTCTTGGGGTCCTCCCGGAGTAGCATGGCGTCGTACCGCGTGCTCGGGAACGCGTCCGGCTCGGCGACCCGCGCGGCGGCCGCGGCCGTGAGCTTGCCTTTCTCTGACGTGGACCAGCCCCTGGTGGTCGTGCCAGCGTTGGAGCTCGTGGCCATGAGGCCGAGTCGGCTTCTCGACACTACGGAGCGGATGCTCCGCTGGTGGACCGTCGGTTTGCGGAGGGCCGGCGCGCCGTCGTTCTTGTTTACCGTGAGTTTCGCGTTGGTGTTTGCCGATTGCCGAGAGCTCGTCCTCGTGACACTATTGCTCACGGCGGCTGAGGCGAGCCCGGCGGTCAGACGAGGCGTGGCCTTCTCGACATTGATCTTTTTGCCGTCACCGTTCCTGGATGATCCAATTGCCAGCAGGTCCCTGCTGGGCGCGCTCTGAGCGACAGTGACTGCCGGGGACGCGGAAGGGCGCCACCTCTGGGTCGTCGTGCTCAACGCGGCCAGGCCGTTGCCGTGGCATTGCTTCGCAGCCACCGGCAATGGCCGCGGCTTGATGATGCTGGATCGTGCGCCATGCGTGCTCACATCACGCGGTTGCGGCTCGGGAGACGCAGCCTGCGCCGTTGACCCCGTGGTGCTCTGGATCGCGAACCTCCAACGTGCCACGGCATTGGAGCCACGTCTGGCCAGTGCCGGTTGTTGAGACGTCGCGGTGCTGGTTGACCTCAGGCTTGAGGCACCGGTCATGGCACGTGGCCGCGTGCTCGTCGGCGCCGAGAGCCCGGAGTTGGACGACGGAGACGCCTTGGGTTTGCCGGTGCCGAAGACAGAGACCTGTCGTGCCTGTGCGTTATCCCGGCGACGGGACCGAGCGTTCGCCGCGGCGCTACTTGCTGTGGCCGGCGTGCGGGGGCTCGTCGCCGCGGACCCCAACGGCGTAGAGGACGCATTGCTTGCGGTATTGATCGATGATGACGATGCCGACGACAATGTCCTGACGTGCGACGAGCGACTGGAGGACGCAATCGCCGGCGTGTTGACGGAGGAGTGCGTCGCGGAGCTGCTCCTCGCCAGCCTCGACGTCGGGTTCTCGTCCTCCCGGCGTGTCAGGGCTAGCTGCATTATAATCGCAAAATGCATGAATGCATCCAGAGCAAATGGGAAACACGGTATCATGTTTAATTAAAGAATCACATATCATTGTAACAGAAAACACATGGATCAAAGAGCAACCGAGGAGGCACATACACATACCCGTGAATTACTTTTCGCGTATGACGCCGATCTAGCCCTTGCCAGCCGGTTCGGCACCGCCGCCGAGACCTGATGGCCGGCGGCGCTCTTCGCCGGGGACCAGAGGGGCGACGCCGGAGGAGTCAGAAGCCTGTCAATACAGTGAAAAATGTAAAAACAAAAGGTCCATTTTTTCTCACCACATTTCAACGTTTGGAATCATCACATTGGGTCGATTCATCCATACCAATCATAGTCATGCTTCCCTATCTCCGTCGACAGCAGCTCGTCGTCGTCGCCATCGCATCCTCGCCTCCCTTTCCCTCCGTCGGGAGTTCCTCGCTCTGCATTGCAAATTTCTTCTTATCTCAGCATCAGAGAGCCAGTCAAAACAGATGGATGGATGGCAAGAGCAAGAATTCAGGATCAGATGATCTCACCGGTTCGACCGGAGACGTGATGATCAGGCTGGCACTTCCGTAGGGCGGAGAAGAACTCGATGCTCTCGTCCTTGACCGCAGCCGTCCCACCGCGGCGCAGGAGAAGCTGCGCCGCGGTGAATTTGGATACAGATGTGGATGCCGATGTCGATGCTAATGCTGATGTCTTCTTCGTCGTCCTCGGATGCGGATCCCAGGGGAGCCTGCTCATTCCTTCGCTGCAGTGCTGCAATGGATTCTTGGTCGTGTTTGGCTTAATAATTGCAATGACCATATGAGATTGGACGCAACAAAGGGAAGGAAAGGAGGAAGAGCGCTCAAGGAGGGCGGAACGGTATCAGGCCGTTGAAACTGTCTGGTTTTAGAACCTCACTAGTAGTTTGTAATACAATTCGTCTAGCTCTGATCCCAATTTCATTCTTGTTAGGTGCATATTTGGTAGGAGAGCCCAATTTCTCGATAGCTATTCGGTGCACACTGCTCCCCATCTCGCAGGGGCATACCTCATATTTTTGGGGCATATGCTAAATTTGGAATTATGATATACGGTTAATAAAAGCCAACTACCAAAAAAAAAAATTAAAAAAAAACTTTATCTGATATTACAATTCTATACATTTTTTTTCCTTCCGGTACACAGGATTACGGCCCACTGAAAGCAAGTCTCTACACTAGTACCAAAACTTTGACTTGAAAAGCATCATTCAATTGGATGGTAAGAGAGTGGATTTCAGTCGCTGGGAGAGATGGGAGTATAGAAGCGTCTCTCGACGTGATGGCTCGTCGGAGGTTTCTCGTGGCAACAGCGAGATTCTAGCGGGAATTCATCTCGAGGATCTCGGCGCAATTAGGGCGGGGCACGTGGACGGAGATCGATTGAAGGAAGGAGATGGAGCGGCGTCATGACGTACAGGGCTGGCTCGACCTGGGCCGGCCCGTAGCGAGGTTTCAGGGGAAGGTGTTCATCACGAGGTCCTCGACGTGGCTAGTTGGAGGGGAATTTCCTCGTCGCTTTGGCGGCGGATCTCACACATGGATAGGGGAAAACACGCTGTCCCAGGGGAGTGGATAGATGAAGATGACCTGCTTTCAGAGAATGAGCTGCGTGCGAAAGTTCAGAGAGATCAGGATCAAAAGCGTAGGCTTCACATAAATCCGCAAGGGGATTTCCAAAATCAAGTCTCGCGCCATGGAGCTCAGGATACAGGTAACCCTAGATTTGCTTCGTGTCCTGCTGGGAGTGGCTTTTGTGATTCGTCATATCAGGCTAAGGGGTGGCATGATGAGTCGAATAAAATATTAAGGGTTCAGAAGGGGTTCCTCGCAGGCAGGCTACAGGACATGGTTTGAATAGGGGTGATTTTGGGTATCGGGGGAACTTTCGCGATGATCAATCTAGATCTGGTCCCAAATGGGGAGACTGCGCTGGCTCTGATAAAAGAGATGACTCTCATAAGGGTTGGGTGATCTTGGTCCAAATATTGGGGTGCTTCACTCTGAGGACAAAGGCACTTGTTTCAGATGCTTATAAATTTGGGCATCATCAGGGTCGGTGCACTAATCCTCTAGTTTGTTATAAATGTAAGAAATCTGGTCATTTGACCTCCAGTTGTCCTACTGAAAAGAGATATCAGGGTTTGAAGCTTTTCGGGTTTGGGATAACGAGGCAAGGATTCTACAGTCTGCAAATTCCGGGCCTCCAGTTAGCAGAACAACAGGCAGCTACGGGGGTGATTAGTGTGAAAGAGGGATTGGCTAGTTTTCAAAAGATTGAGGCAGAGTTGAAACATTTAATTCAGTCTAATTGGGATTGGAAAGTGAGGAAGATTTCAGATGTTGAATACGTTGTGGTGGTTCCCTCTAAGGAGTCACTGGAGACTTGGTCTAAGGCTAGAGAGGTGGAGCTAGCCTTACACTCGATAAAAGCTAAAGTGGAAAAATCTTCTCTAAATCCAGAGGCATCATCTATGTTGTCAACTTTTTGGGTCAAAGTTTTTGGTGTACCTCTTTCTGCTAAAACTTAGTTAGTTAAGGAAATTACTACCACTATTGGGGAACCCCTATAGATTGATGAGATTAGTTTGATGAGAGCAGGTCCAGTGAGGGTTAAGGTTTATTGTAGAGATCCTGCTCAAGTCAATTGTTTTATTGAAATCTTTATCAATTCTGTAGGATATGAGGTAAAGTTTGAGGAAAAAGATAGGTATACTCTTAGCAAAGCGGGGCAATACAAAAAACCAAATGAAAGAAAATATGATAGAAAGGATGAAGAAGATGAGGATGAGGAAGAGAAATCCAATTATAGTAATCATAAAACTGAATGAGAGAAGTTGGCTGAGAGATTTGGGAGTGATACCCAAATAAATTCAGAGCAGAAAGGTGGGGGAGACAGTGGGGAAAATGTTCAAAGACGGCAAGTTTTATCTTCTGAATCTAAAAATTCGATCAAGGGGAATGAGATTGTAGAGGTAGACTCTGTCAACAATGCTCTGCAATGTGAGAACCCAGGAGATTTAACTAACTTAAACAAATACAAATCTGTAATTAGTAGTAAAATAAAATTTTCTATACACAAGTAACACAAGCATTTAATTACATCAGAGCAGATTATGTTTTACAACTCTGAATACAGTGCAAAAGATTAAAATAAAAACTTGCATTGCATGTCGCCGAAGCCTTCCTTGAAATCTCGTCCGTCCATCGCCGTCCAGTCAAACCGTATTCCGCGACCCAATCTGAAACACCATTCCCAGCTCCATCGTCCGCCAACCAACCACAAAACAATTAGCAGCTCAAAAGCAATAAATAGAGTTAGGATAAAATGAATTGTCGTAAGAGTACCATAGGAATCATCGCGGTTCCCAGATCGACCTAGATTAGTCAGCACCCTGAGTATCAAGACCACCCACACTAACCTAGGTTAACCAGTATCTTGATTTTCAAGTCACCTAGGCTAACCCAAACTAGTCGGCACCTGGATACCCACAACACCTAGACCAACCTAAGTAAATCGGCGTCGTCTTATTTCCGTAGGTTTCATCACTCGGTGTTATAGAATCCAACACCTACGTATACTGATTTGGCTCGACTGCAGAGAATCCAACGCATAGTGAATTGCTAGCCAATGGACCAAAATGCCCATAGCCCAAAACTATCTTGTGACAGCCATGCGGATTGGCACAAGGGCATAAGGGTCACAAATAGATCACAAAGGAAAGGCAAGCCAGATACATCCCCCAGCCGAGTGCATCCCCCATTCAAAGCTTCACAGCTCATTCACCTCACAAGCCAAGCACCACCATAAGAACCATTTAGGGCACCACTAAAGGAAGCCAAGAGCAAGCCAACCAAAGCAAAGGCGAAGAACAAATCACAAGTCCAAGCCAAGCAAGCATCACCATCACCAATCTTTTGCTGCAACCAAGCCAAGACCGTAGGGAGCAAGGAGAGCACCAACGAGCGGTCATCACCACTGCGACAGCGACCATCCCACCGGCGCTGCCATCCCAATCCCAATCGGAACACCGGAAGGTAGCCCACATCATCTTTTTATGTTGCTATCATATCACAAAGCCACCCCATGCTCAGTTGCCATAACATTCACCCATATGTCGCAAAACCATAGCAAACCTTGGTAGCACTAACATCCATCGCAGAGCATCAGGAGGGGAGTAGAGAGTAGGGCAAGGGTTTACTGAAGAGCGGCACGGTCATGGCAACATGGATGCTATCACCACCGGTAGCCTTCCATTACCCACCATGCATCAACCCAATCCACCTCCACCAGTAGCAAGCCCACATCCAACAACCAGTTCATGCATCATTCATTAAGCAGCATCAGTAAAAATCACCAAATCAAATCAAGAGTAATAGGAGGGGGAGGGGGCCGCACTGGGAGTAGCTGAGTGCGTGGGCCGGCGGCGCCAGGGGGAGGCCGAGCCGAGGCCCAGAGGAGGAGGCGCTCGGGTAGAGAGGGAGCGCCGAAGGGAGAGCTGATGCGGTGCTGGCCGCCAGGCCGCGCCGAGGGAGGAGAGCCAGAGGGACGAGCGGCACTAAGCCGGAGGCAGCGCTGGAGGGAGCTCCAGCCGGATGTCGTGCGGGAGATGGGGTGGCCGACTAGGGAGGAGCAGCGTAGGGAAGCGGCCCAAGCCAGGGAGGAGCAGCGTAGGGGCAAGCCGAAGGGGGAGCAGCCAGGCCGGCCGGAGAAAGGGGGAGAAGACCAAGGAGCCGGGCTCCAAGGGGACAGAAAGAGCCTTGAGGGGGAGAAGCAGAGATGGGGAATGAGAGGTAAGCCTGGGAGGGCCGGCTGAAGAGATAAGGTGGAGAGAGGGAGAGAGTAGGAAAAGAATAGAGGAAGGAAAAGAAAAGGAATAAATTGTATAAAATTTTTTGTAAAATTAAAAGTGTGTAGTGTGTGCGAGTAGTATTTTATTTTAGTACGTTAAAATGCGGGTTTTCGTATCATAGAGCCTAGAGCCGCTAGGCCGTAGAACGACCAGTTGGAGAGTGCTAACCTAACGGGGGTCTGAAAGGTGTTATTGAATTAAAATCCGCTAACAAAAAGAATCATCTGACTATTGTACTCATCGTAGCACCCAATTGTCACTAAGTATTTACTTATTTATTTATTATTCGCTTTGTCGTATATATTGCAGCACACAAACCAACGCAGACAGATGTATCTGATTATGTATCCATCGACAACAACTTTTTCTACAATTCTGAAGGCAAGCTATTCTCTTGAACATAAACATAGTTATATTAAATGTAAACTGCATATTGCTCTATCATATATGTATTGCATCAAAACTATTTCTCAAAATTAAATCAGATTAAAGATGAAATTGAGAAGATAAGAAAAGAGATGAGAAAGAGGAAAGAGATAAGAATTACTGGTGGGTAAAGGGGGCCTGGGCAGGTGAAGCGACGACGACGATGATGATGAGGTAAGAGGTGGGACCCCTTTACATATAGTTAGAATATAAGGACCAACAAAACTCTTTCTCGATCAGAGGCCGTAAATTCAGAGCTAACCATTTTTCCATTTTGACGAGCAGAAAATGCTACCTTGTTACTTGATCATGCTCTCCACATTGGGTAAGTAATATGTGTGAGTGTGATAGAGGAACCCAGGACCGGTAGGAGAAGTCCGGAAGTAGGGGATCCAATGTGCTATCGCACTAAGGTGGAGTGTTGAGTGCAGGATAGAAGCTGCCTCAACCAATATTACCAGAACTCGGTGTGTGACGAGGTCAGCACCGACGAAAAGTAATGGGTGGAGAAATTAATCATGTAACTAGGAAAACATTCCGTATTCTGAATTTGAACCCGTATCAAAGGAAATGCTGGGACCTGGCTCATTTAGAGTTCAAAATAGCTATGGGTAAAGTGGTACAAGCCTGCGTAGTGCTATACAAATCATGAATTCATGCCAGTCTCCTGGATTGGAGTCTACAGGAACCACTAGGGGTCTATCCTCAATTCGAGTGACAAGTAGTGTTTTCGGTATTAAAATCTGCCACTTAATGTTTTAACGAGTTGTTATTTTCAAAAAAGATATGGTATAGAAAATGTGATAATGAATAGAGATAAGTCATACAGTGCATATTTTGCTATTAATACTTGCTGAGTACTTTTGTACTCAATCTTGTTAGTATTCTCCTTTATAGATACTAGTCCGGCCAGGAATTATCCCGAGTGGGACAAAAGACATGCATGTATCGAAGAGAGTGCAGGGGAGAGGGCACTGACAACGAGGACCAGGGCGAGATGGGCAACTTGATCGACGCGTGGGACGAGTAGACTACCAGAAGAGCTTGGCCAGCAAGCGATGGGACTTAGTCCCATTTATCAGTTGTAATTTCCTATTTGTAAAGACCATAGTCTTGCCTGGCTATTGTTGTAATAAAAATATACAGTTTCTATCTTATTGTTCTACTACGTAATTCTGATAAAGGCTTGCTATTCGTCGGAGCGATGTGCTACTGGGCAGATAAATAGTAATCCATATACCTAAGTGTGATTACCCCTGGGGTAATCACACAGGGTGTCTGATGCGGACATCCTTAGCTATGTTGTTTCATATAATATTTTCAATTCATTAAATACCTCAGAACAACATGAGCTTACTAAGAGAGTTGAAAAACAAGAGAAGCTTATCCAACAGGTGAATCTGTTCCCTGAATTTCCTTTTAAATTAGTTGAGAATTTCATACTACCTAAAACTAGTGTTTTGCTTGTGCTCAGATTGGAAAATTCAATAATGTACGGAGATGAAGGATATGAGGTTGTTCTTGAAGAAAGGCCGTCACAATGGAGGAGAAGCTCGTGGGAGACAAGAAAGGGGAGAGAAGCCCAAGAATCCAAGTCAAATTCGAAACTTCCACAAGCCCAACCAAATTCAAATTCGGAATCAACTCAGAATTTAATTCGGATTCGGAATCAGCAGGACAGTCCGGAGTAAAAAAGGTCATAACTTTCTCATACGAAGTCGGATTTGAGTGTTTTTGGGCTTGTTGGAAAGCTAACTTCAAGCCCGATCCAACGGATCCTCCTTTACTCCGAAATTCTTCCTGTATCAAAAGATATGACCAAAACAATATGATGGTTGTAAAATTAGAGTTTCCTTTTTGTTTTAGATTGAGTCGGAATTGGAGTAGGAGTTTAATTCCGAATTAGAATAGGAGTAGGGCCTCTTGGCCAGCCATGAGGAGGAGTAGGGGTACTATATATAGAGGGGTAGACCCCTATTGTAACCTCAGACCACGTTTAATATATTTTCAAAGCTTTTGCTTGATTCTCCTGTTGTGCTTATAGCCAAAACAGAGGGAATTGGGCATTGAGAACAAGGGGTCGTTCTTGCTTTTCTGCTGGGAATTGAGGGTTCGACGATCTTCGCTTGTGGTCAGCGAGGATCCAATCAAGTGTGTTTTTGGGCGAATTTTTCATAGAGTTGCAAGTCCGTGCATTGGCGCGGGGGATCAGCTGGGGGTTCGTCAGGATATACAAGTTATCGAGAGGTTCTACGTCGAGAAGATCGGGCACCCCGCATCAGGTGGTATCAGAGCTCCGTTGACTCGGTAGGATCTTTATCCAGTTATCTTTTTTTTCCCATACGCGAAAAAGCCATACAAAAAAAAATTCAGCCGTAGTATTTAATTTGTTATTCTAGTGAGTTTTGTTAAGTTTTTGTCCATTATAATCAAGTTTAGTTTGCTGATCTTGAATTCTTTTGCGTTGCTTTTTATTTGAGCCTAGTTTGATTTTTTTAGTCGTGTCTATAAAAAAATAAAAAGAAGTGAGACATTAATTTATCCTTTGTGAACCTTTCAATCTTTTGCGAATACTTTGAACCTATTTAAGACTAGCTAAATCGTTGATTAGGGCTACATATTAATATTTGTGTTCTTGCAATTGTTCAAAGATCAAAAGGTGGGAAAGAATTTTTGCTCATTTTTGGTAGAACAAGAATTTTGGCAATAGTTCAAAAAAAAGAAGGAAGGAAAAAGAGAAGAGAAAAAAAAGGAAGAGAAAAGAAAGAGAAAAGAGAAAGGAAAAGAAAACGCATAGCCGAACCATAAACTTGAGCGAAAATCCCCACTCATTCTTGATTCAATTGTTAGAATATCAATATTTTGTGCAATCTTGTGCCCTAGTTTCATTATTTGCAACTAGCTAGCGTCTTTATATAACTTGTGCAATACAAGCTATTTTGTTCTTCACTTATATCTTACATGACTCATTCCTTGATTGCACTAAGTTCCAATATCTTTGCGTGTGAGTTGTTTTGATTTTCACTTATATCTTTGTGATCGGCAACTAGGCATTGAATTCTAGTTTGGATATTTACTTAGCCTCACAATACCTAGAATTTTCAAATTAAGTAGGTATCCATACCAAACTCCACAAAACACCCGTTGTCGTGCTTTGACTTGCTCTTGAAATTCGCTCACACATCACCTTGTGGTTCCTGCTGCTCTGAAGTGTAAGTATTGTTGATCTTAATTCCTTTAGACAGTAAAGAAACTTCACCTTGTTAGGATTGTGAGTTGAGTGACCTCTACATATACACATACACCTACATACATATTCTTTGCTTTGCTGCTAACAATAGCAGATCACGAGTATACGTATCTTCCCTTCTATGGTAGTAATGATCCAGAGGAGTATTTTGAGTGGGTACAAGACATGGAGTTCGAGCTTGAATCCCATAAGTTCGAATCAGAAGCCAAGGAAGTGAGAGTGACCACTTTGTTTTTTACGGACTATGCCTCTAGTTGGTGGCAACAACTAGGTGGAAAATGATTCATTACATCTTGGAGTGCATTTAAAAGCATCATGAGAAGAGAATTTGTTCCATCCTATTATGAGCGGGAACTACTACGACACGTGGAGAGCATTAAACAAGGATGCAAAGTTGTCAAAGATTACTATATTGAGTTGAACCATGCAATGCGCCGTGCCAATATCACTAGTGCATATCAAGAAAAGGCATATTTCAAAGCAGGCTTGAATTATCAGATCGTTGCTGCACTTCAAGATGAATATTTTCGTAGTCTGCAAGATCTTGTGAAATTTGCTATGAAGGCAGAAAAGAGACTTAAACACATTCAAGCACATCAATTAAATCTGCGCCGGCTCTTTAGTTCTAATTCATCCACTGGTGTGTCACTTGAGAAGAAGATCGAGCATGAGAATTTTTCTTCGACCGAGGTGATGAGTAGTGCTGCCCCGTCACAACCCGCAACACGTGAGGAGGTCGTGGTTGGTGGTAGTTGTGCCCTTCTTTGCCCACGGTCTTACAAGGATGAGATGTATCAAAACCCATGTGAGAATGAGAGCCACATTGCCAAATTGAGTGAGAGTGATAAAAAGAGTGAGCTGTGTGAGTCCACCATATGCGAGGTTGAGAGCATCCCAATTGAGAGTGTGAGAGATACACCAAAAGAAAAGGGAGAGATAGATGATAGGACAAGTAAGATTATTTTTGAACCTAACAACTTACCCTCTATTTCTAGTGTTGTATCACACATTGTGCAGGTGGACCAAGCAAATAAGGAGTTGGACATTCAAGAGCCCTCGCCATTGGAAGAGAAAGATGAAAATATAACCATGGTTGGAGAGGAATACATGATACCCGTGGTTACATGATGACATTAACGATACCCGCGGCCCCTACATCAATGGGGGAGGACGATCAAGGTAACACTATTGGTACTAAATCGATAGATCATCAAGACAAGGTGCGTAAAACAGAGAACTCCGTTATTCCTTTGATGATTCCAAGTTCTAAATTTGATATGCTTAATTTGCATAATATGGAATTGATTACTCATACAGAAGTTATTACTAGAATATCCCTTAATGATTCTTTGTGTCATATCATATTCGATAAACCAAAAGAGGTAGTTAGTGTTATTAAGAAGGTTCTTGGAATTTCACATTTAAAATCACTAGTAAATAGCTACGTACACATATATAAATTCAATTTGATCGGAGATTTTGGTGTAGACAACAACATGTTTCAAGTTTATCGAATATGCATTACTATTGATAATCTTGTTAATTTAAAATTTGTGGATATCATGGGGATATGCTCCAGATCTTAGGATGATGTGACAATTGGCAATGGCGTTAACGGTTTGTCGTTTCACGGGTTTTCGACAAAGTCTCAGATCTGTTCGGACATTACGGGCGGGGCGGTCCGACCGCCATAGCATGGCGGTCCGGCCGGTCCCAAATCGATCGGACCGGCCATGTGCGGTGATCGGACCGGCCGTGACTAAAATGGTCGAGAATGGGTGGGCCAAAAATAGGTGTTGTAGACAAGTGAGGATCCTAATACACTTGGTCTCATAATTTTGGAGTTCCCAAGCAAAAGTTCTATTGGTTTAAAGTTTCCGATGGGTTTGGATTTTCGGGGTTGAAAATTGGCTAAGTCCTACTGGTGATCGGCCGGCCTTGTGGTGGCGATCGAGCCGAGCCGGTGATACGGGTCGAGCCCCAGGGGCGAGGCGGATCGGCCGGTCGACTTGTTCATCGGCCAACCGTGGCGATGATGTTTTGTTAGGTCAAAGTCATGGGTTTGATGCATATGTGTTGCATGATGCATGTTTTGACTAACGTGGGTCAAGTTGTGAAGAACTTGTTCCGGATTCGATTTGCTTGTTTATTGTTGTGCGGTTGCTTGGTGGTCAACGACGGTCAGCGGCGAGGATGATCGGGACTAGGCTTGGAGAGCCGAGATCGAGCGATCGGCGATGCGGGTGAGTCAATGAACTCAAGTGTGGTGCGAGAATAGACAAGGATGACCGAGCAGGCGATTCGGTGCGGCCAGTTGGATCAAGCGGCGCGGGGTCGGTGCAAGTGCCATGGTGGTTACGGTGGGGCCGGATGGGAGAGACTTGCCGACATGTTGAGAGCCGTTGATCAACCTACGTGGCGAAGCATGGGAGGTGCTTCACAAAGATGGGACTCGGTCTTTGCAAAAGATCGAGAAGGGTATTTTGTAATTATACCAAATACCGCCTTGGTGACCTTTGACGACTCGCGGCGCAAGATGGCGTGGAGAAGCGGAGTAGGTCAAGAGGAGATGAAGGCGGCGCTTGAGATGCGTGCGTGTGTGCCCGTTTGTTTTGGGCCTTAACGGAGCCCATTAGGGTTACTCTTCTAGAAGGTTTAAGTCTCCACTATAAATAGAGGAGGAGGTGGTGCACCCTTCAACCCTTTCATGCTTGAAACCCTAGTTTTGGCTTAAGTGCTTAGGGAAGGTTTAGTGGAGATTAGGGTTCTAGAGAGAGAGATGTTTTGATCTTGTGTCCATGCGTATCCGTATGAGTGGTCAGTCGATACATTATCAAATCAATCCAAAGAAGAGTTCTCTTCAAGATGAGTTCATTTGCCCTTCTTCTCTCTATTTGGTGATTTTGAGTCTTTCTTTGATTCGCATGTTTTGATTGATTTCTTTGCATGATCTAGCTTCTTTGTGACATGCGGGAACACATCTAAGATCATCTTGATCATCAATCACCCACGAGCAAGTTTTTCGATATAGTTTTCGTTTTGACTCGGTTTCAAACCTTCCACCTCTCAAACTGAAAAAGGTCTGAACTTTTCCAAAGATCTTCACGATCTTCGATTGGAATAGGTTCTGTCATCCTAGAGAAGGTGTGTACCAAGTTTCATCAAGTTTGGAGTTGTAGATCAAAAGTTACATCTATTTGCAACCGTTTTTGGTGATTTCACTTTGTTCATCGGTTTGGAGGTCGGACCGCCCATCATCGGTCGGACCGCCCATAGGACCGGTCGGACCGCCCTTGAATAGAGTCGACCGCCCACACTTAGGAAATTCAGTTTGGTTGTTTTTGGTTGTTTTGCTTGGGTTTTGATTGGATTCAATCCTAGTCTTCCATTTGTCTTGGTATATCGATCTTCATAGCTTCTATAGCTATTGGAGTGAAATTTGTATTGAATCTAATCGAGGTTGAAAAAGTGGCGTGCTCTATTCACCCCCTCTAGTCGCCTTTTCGGTCCAACAAGTGGTATCGAGCCGGTTAGTTCAATCTTGATCTTAGCAGGTCACTTTGAACTGGCGATGGATAAGTACTCGACAAAGCCGCATGTCTTCAATGGGCTCGACTATGCCTATTGGAAGAATCGCATGCGAGTCTTCCTTGAGCGAAGGACAAGCTATATGGGAGGTTGTTCGAGCTCACTTCGTTTACTGAGATTGCCACGCAAGCTTGGCAATACTTTGCTAACAACAACAAGGCAAAGAATCTCCTATATCTTTGGGCTTGGTAGACAAGAGTATGACAGATTTGCAATCTTACGACCGCACATGAAATTTGGCACACCCTCGAAACTTACCATGAGGATCGTCCCAGATTAAACAAGTCGCGAGACGGTCTATAAGCGAGTACAACAAATTCGAGATCGTCTGGCGAGAGCATCGATGGCGTTTTACTCGCTTTAACAAGGTTGTCAATCGGATGAAAACATTGACATTGAGTACTCTCAATGAGAATGCCACTCACCTCTTGGTGCAATCAACACCAAGGAGTGGGAGATGAAGGCTCTTGCCATAGAGGAGAACGTCGATCTCTCTACTCTCACCTTGGAGCTGCTTTATAGTAAGCTCAAGACTCATGAGATCAAGAGGTAGTCTTCCTAAGAAGGATAGCATGGCTTTGGTAGGTGATCCTCTTTCAAGAGCTTCGATGGTTTTAGAGTCCTCTTGGGTTTTCTCTTGCTGTTTATCCACAATTCGTGAAGAGGATTTTGAGAGTCTTCTGAGCCCGAGCTAGCCCTCATAGTCAAGAAAGTCTGCGGGCTTACAACAATGTGAGAAACAAAAGAGGTGGCCTGTGACTTGCTACGAGTGTGGTGAGCTTTACCATATTAGACTAAGCGCCCCAAGTTGAAGGGTAAGGGTAACCATAAGGAGGAAAGCCGACTTGGAAGAAGCCTCAAGGGAACAAATCAAGGTTTGATCTTTGCCAAGTGATGAAGGTCGCTCACGGGTCCTTGCAGCTTTTGGAGATCAATCCTTGAGCGATGTGGACTCTGGGAGGCGAGGAGGACAAGGAGGAGGAGGAGCCACCTCAAGACAAGAAAGGGAAGGCCAAGGACTTCACCCAAGCATGTGCTTCATGGTGACTCAGTCGGCGTCGATGATGATGATGAGGTATCCCTATCTTATGATGTCCTTTACGCTAGATCGAGAACATGTATGAGCAATTGCTTAGTCGGGATAAGGCTTTAAAATTCATCATGGTTAAGAACAAGGATCTAGAGTCACAAGTTGAAAATTTGACATTAGAACTTGTGAATGCTAAGAGTCTAGGCGTTGATGAATGTTCATCTTGCCATGCTTTGCACTCGGCATCTAAGCGCAATCTGCTCTTAATCTTGCTTTACATCAACTTGAAAATGCTAGGCCGAGCTAGTTGAGGTCAAATCTGCTCCATGTCTTAAATGCTTAGAGTCTAGCAAGTTGGATGTTTACGAACCGATGAGAGTCTCGCTCTTGCTCTCGTTGCTTAGAACATGAGCGTGAAATTAAAGACATTTTAAAAGCGACTAGAGAAATATGCCAAGCTTAAGGGCGGTATTAATTCGCTAATTGTACTTTATGTCTGCTCTTAAGCTTGAAATTGCTAATTATAAGGAGAAGCTTGCAAAGGTTAATAAACCTAAAATTTGTCAATCATGTGTTGATCTTAGGAAAGATAATGTTTATCTAGAGAACACCTTTGCAAAAATTCTCTAGTGGAGAAAACAATTAAACATGATTCTTGACAAGTCTAGAACTCCTTCTAAGAAGCAAGGCTTAGGATACAACTACACTTGAACAAATCCAAGACTAAGGTCATTCGAGTCTTGGAAAATGGCTTAGTTGAATTCAAAACCCAACTGCGAAAATTGCTTTCAAACTGCGAGTTCTGTCCAACCTTCTTTTGAGTCAAAGGTGCTTCTCCAGTGGTACAAAATACCATTGCACCTATTGCGAGAAGAGTGGACATTTAGTTGAGTTCATTGGCGTAGGTTGAAAAATGCTAATCATGCTAGAACTTTATTTCATCAACCTAGAGCTTGTGTGAAACATGGTCATGAAAAGAAGAAGAAACCGGTCTAGGATATACTACACATGCTTATCATCATCATGTTCCTAGGCAGAATGCATCTCATGTGTTTGTAACCATTGCTCATGATAGGACTTCAACTAGGATCAAGGACACTCATTACGCTTTGCATACTACTCATGAGACATGTGTCTCGATCTTTGGGTTCCCAAGTCTATTTTAACTAACTTGATGTTGAGACACATCGATCTTTTGTGCCTTGATTTTCGGGATCGTCGCGGAAGGAGGAAGAACACGTGGCTCGTCGACTCATTTGTTCACGCCACATGACCGGAGACTCTAGATGGTTCACTTCCTTCACGCGGCGACGGGTGATGACTTCATCACCTTGGAGATGATTCACAAGGGCGGATCGAAGGAACTGGATCGATCGGGGTGAGCAGCAGGTTCATTCTCAAGGATGTCGCTCTTGTGTCCAAGCTAAGGTACAATCTCCTTTACGTCTCACGACTTCTCGATGATGGCTATGAGACTAGATTTAAGAAGAATGCTTGTCGGTGCTTGATTCTTTTGGTGAGCTCATTTTGGAATTTCTAGAGTTGGTAGAATATTTGGAGTGATTTTTCGAATCTCTTGCGGATCTCTCAAATGTTTAGTTGCATCTTCTTACGATATCGGCTTTGCACCGGCGCTTGGGGCACATTGGTTTTGATCATCGACACGAGTTAGCGGCCTTGATCTCATGAGAGGCTTGCCTAAACTCAAAGTCATCAAAGATCTTTGTATGTGCTCCTGTAGGCATGGCAAGCAAGTTGCCGCCTCACACCCTTCATTGACTATGGTCATGGTAGTGAACGGACCGACGGTTGCTTCATATGGATCTTGTTGGTCTGCTAGGAGTTCGATCGATCGGTGGCAATTGGTACATTCTTGTCATAGTCGATGATTTTTGAGATATTCTTGGGTGTTCTTTCTTGCTTGAAGGATGAGGTCTTTGATCATTATCATGATCTTGTTCTTCGTTTGGCTTCGAACTTCACGGTGCCTTGAGAGCAATCCGCGATGACAATGGCACGGAGTTCAAGAATGCCTCGTTTGCCTCTTTTGTCTTTGGCGCGGTATTGAGCATCGATTCTCTTCTCCACACGTCCCTCAACAAAATGGCGTTGTGGAAAGGAAGAAACAGGACCTTAGTCTCGATGGCTAGGGCGATGCTAGATGAGTATAGCACACCGAGGAGGTTTTGGGCGAAGCTATTGCTCTGACTTGCCATATTTCAAATCGTGTCTTTACGAGACCGTCTTTGGGCAAGACTTCTTATGAGCTTCGTTTTGGCGAGAAAACCCTCGGTTTAGCACTTTCGAGTCTTTGGATCGAAGTGTTTTATTCTCAAGGCAGGGAACCTAGATAAATTTGAATCAAGAACTTGTGATGGTTTATTTCTAGGTTATCCTGCTCATTCGAGGTTTTCGGGTTTTAATGTTGAAACTAACATTGTCCAGAGACATGCAATGTCACTTTTGATGAGACTAGCCTGCAGCTAGATCCGATGTTTGGTGACTTACGGTGTGAGAGAGCATATTTGTTGAGGAAGATGAGGATGAAATTGATGATGCTCCTCCACTTGTCGCTAATGCTCGATTCGGCTCGAACACCTTTCTGATTGCTTCACCTCAATTGAGGCTCTGCTGCATCTTCTTCATCGCGATACTGCGGAGGTTGAGGAGATACTATCTCCCAGCGCTCCTTTGCACATCGAGCGGCACCCTTGGATCGGATGATTGGTAGTCTCCATGGCGAGTCACTCGCTCCGGTATCATGATCAAGTCTTTTCTCTCACTCTGCATTTGTAGCGTCTTTTGAACCCAAAGATATATCACATGCTTTATCGATGCTAGTTGGGTCAATGCCATGCATGAGGAGTTAGAGAACTTTGAAAGAAATAAAGTCTGGAACCTTGTAGAACCTCCTAGTGGTCATAATGTAATTGGTACCCGTTGGGTGTTTAAAAATAAACAAAATGAGGATGGTTACGTGGTTAGAAACAAGGCTAGGTTGGTAGCTCGGGGTTTTAGCGAGTTGAGGGTTAGATTTTGATGAGACCTTCGCTCTGTTGCTAGATTAGAAGCCATTCGCATCATGCTTGCATTATTTGCATCTAAAGGTTTTAGGTTGCATCAAATGGATGTTAAGAGTGCTTTTACGAATGGTTTTATAGAAGAGGAAGTGTATGTTAGGCAACCCCACGGCTTTGAGGATCCCAAGCACCACGATCGTGTCTTTAAGCTATCAAAGCCTTGTATGGTCTTAAGCAAGCCCCTAGAGCACAGTATGATAGACTTAAGACCTTTACGCTTAAGAATGATTTTAAAATGGGAAAAGTTGATAAGACTCTATTCATTCTTAGGCATGGCAATGACTTCTGCTTGTTGATTCGTTGATGATATTATCTTTGGTGGTTCCTCTCATGCTCTTGTTTCCAGTTTTTACGAGACCATGTCCGAGAATTTGAGATGAGTATGATGGGCGAGCTCCACTACTTTACGGGCTGCAAATCAAGCAATGCAAGGAAGGATCTTCATCCATCAAGCGAAGTACACCAAGGATCTTCTCAAGCGTTTTGATATGGGTGGCGCAAGGCGATCGCCACTCCCATGGCGACTTGATCGCTTTGGATCGAGATGAGGAAGGGAAGCCGTGGATCAGCGCGAGTACCGCGGCATGATCGGCTCCCTCCTGTACTGACGGCCTCAAGGCCGGACATCCACTTCGCGATGCGCCTGCGCGAGGTTTGAGCGTCACCGAGGACTTCACATCGCCAAGCCGTTAAGCGCATCTTGGTATTTACATTCTACTCTCGATATGGCATTTGGTATTCTTGCTCTTCTTATTTGTCCATTCGGGGTTTTCGATTACGATTTTGCGGTGTAGGCTAGATAGGAAGAGCACTTACGGTACATGTCATTTCTTAGGCACGTCTCTTGTCTCTTGGTCTTCTAGGAAGCGGTCTTACATTGCACAATCCACTTCTTTGAAAATTTGAATATGTAGGCTTTAGCTAGTGCTTTGTAGTCGATTTTGTGGATGGTGTCCACTCTTAAGGACTTTGGGTTAATTTTTGCTAGTGTTCCTCTTTTACGTGATAACACTACGCTATTAACATTGCTAAGAACCACTGCAACACTCTAGGACCAAGCACATAGACATTCGCTATCACTTCCTTAGAGACCATGTCGAGAAGGGTGATATTGTCTTGCATTTTGTGGAGTCAGGGTCAATTGGTGATATCCTCACCAAACCTTTAGACCCAACTAGGTTTGCCACCTTGAGAAGCGAGTTAGGGTAATTTATCCCTATGGGTTGGTTTGAGGGAGTTCGATCTTTTCGATCTTACCTTGTTCTTTTGATCTTTTATTGTTCTTTTTACGAACTTATTGATATTTTTGAACTTTTTAGGTTTTAGGCTTTTATTGCATCTCATTGTATCATATTGCATTCATATGAAAAATACATCAAGTGGTATGAAAAATCCAAAAGATGCATTGTAATATAAGATCTTACCTTATCTTTTAAAATTGATGAAGCTTTGCCTATTACCCTTTGGAGTTTTAGTATTTCAATTCTTGCTCAATGCCATGTCTAGTTCTTTGACTTGCTAGAATTATCATGCTTTTACATGTGTAGTTAAGTCTTTGCTATATGAGCTAGAACTTTAAAACAACTCGAACTAAGAAATTGCAATTTGTGGATGTTTTAGCGAGTTGCGCAATTAGTGCTCCTTTTGTGACATTGGCCCTGTCAGAATTGCTTTGTGAGCTCTTTGATCTAAAATTGACCATTACTTGAGCTTTTGTGTTCTTGAGATTCTAAAAGCGCTCTTGTGAAAAATGAAAAATCAAGATTGTCTTATGCTTAAAATGTGCCAAACTATTCTTACGAGGCCGCTTGTCAAATGACATGAACTTGGAGATAGTTTGATGATCCGAACGATCTCATGGGGATTGCTTGTCGAAATGACATGAACCTCAAGATTTGTCGCCCGGTAGAAGCTTAGAAAGAGTTTGTGGATGGCTCCTAGTCCGGGATCTTCTTTACTAAGATATACCTTTAATCAACTTACAGTGAAGCTTAGGATGAGTTTGTGGATGGCTCCTAGTCCAGGATCTTGTCACTAAGTTAGATCATTAGTCAACTTCAAATATTCAATGCATATGTGAAAACTGTTGACAAATGGGCTTTTAAGAAATACTGAGCAAAATAATTCAATACAGGACCTGATTGACTCTTAATGTGGTCTTTGTTAGATTTTTGATCTTACTTTGATATTTTGACATGGCCAATTTCATTTTAGGATCCCTGTTGATGAACTTGCTGAATTTGAAGCTTTGCTCAAATTGATCAAATCCATTGCTTTACTTTTGAGCCTTTATGCTTAGCTTTGTTATATATGTCTTACCATGATCTTGCTAGCACTATCAGGCTTGATATGTTGTTTGTGCAATATTAGAAATGCTGACTTGCTCTTTTGGGTAATCTTCAAAGCTTCTTGTAATCAAAAATTGAAAAATACAATATGAAACCACTCCATTGCATTTCATGCATACTTCTTCTTTTTGCTTCTTTCTTCATTCTGCAAATTGTTATCTCTGGATGAGAGGAAGGCGTGATTCCTTGATGACTCCATTGTCAAAGGGGGAGAAGATATTTTCAATGTTGGGAAGTTTATACAAAGGGAGAAAGTTGGAGAATTTGAAATTTTAAAATCAGGATCATAGTGAGGGGAGTTTTGAATTGCATTCTTATTGCCTTATTGACTCTTACGAACTTGAATTGCATTTATTACACCTCACAATGATCAAAGGTCAATTGAACAATTGTTCTTTCATATGGACCTTAAGTGAGATTTTTGACTTTTAAAATCAAAGTTTTATGCTTTCTTTTGCCTTATCTCACTTGTCTATGCTATTACGATGCCGACTTGGTCATTTCCATTGCTTTCTCTTGCTTATGGACCAAGTTGTGCCTTTGTCGAAAACGAAAGTATTTTACTTTTCAAACCTTCAAATTACATTTTCGGATTATTGCCAATGTGTTCATCAAGGGGAGATTGTGGATATCATGGGGATATGCTCGGATCTTAGGATGATGTGACAATTGGCAATGGCGTTAACGGTTTGTAGTTTCACGGGTTTTCGACAAAGTCTCGGATCTGTTCGGACATTACGGGCGGGGCGGTCCGACCGCCATAGCATGGCGGTCCGACCGGTCCCAAATCGATCGGCCAAGGCCATGTCGGCGATCGGACCGGCGTGACAAAATGGTCGAATGGGTTTGGGCCAAAAATAGGTGTTGTAGACAAGTGAGGGATCCTAATACACTTGGTCTCATAATTTTGGAGTTCCCAAGCAAAAGTTCTATTGGTTTAAAGTTTCCATGGGTTTGGATTTTCGGGGTTGAAAATTGGCTAAGTCCTGGTGTCGGCCCGCCTTGTGGTGGCGGTCGACCGTGCCGTTGATGGCGACCGAGCCGAGAGGCGATCGACCGGTTCGACTTGTTCATCGGCCAACCGTGGCGATGATGTTTTGTTAGGTCAAAGTCATGGGTTTGATGCATATGTGTTGCATGATGCATGTTTTGACTAACGTGGGTCAAGTTGTGAAGAACTTGTTCCGGATTCGATTTGCTTGTTTATTGTTGTGCGGTTGCTTGGTGGTCAACGACGGTCAGCGGCGAGGATGATCGGGACTAGGCTTGGAGGCCGAGATCGAGCGATCGGCGATGCGGGTGAGGTCAATGAACTCAAGTGTGGTGCGAGAATAGACAAGGATGACCGAGCAGGCGATTCGGTGCGATCGTTGGATCAAGCGGCGCGGGGTGGTGCAAGTGCCATGGTGGTTACGGTGGGGCCGGATGGGAGAGACTTGCCGACATGTTGAGAGCCGTTGATCAACCTACACGTGGCGAAGCATGGGAGGTGCTTCACAAAGATGGGACTCGGTCTTTGCAAAAGATCGAGAAGGGGTATTTTGGTAATTATACCAAATACCGCCTTGGTGACCTTTGACGACTCGCGGCGCAAGATGGCGTGGAGAAGCGGAGTAGGTCAAGAGGAGATGAAGGCGGCGCTCGAGATGCGTGCGTGTGTGACCCGTTTGTTTTGGGCCTTAACGGAGCCCATTAGGGTTACTCTTCTAGAAGGTTTAAGTCTCCACTATAAATAGAGGAGGGAGGTGGTGCACCCTTCAACCCTTTCATGCTTGAAACCCTAGTTTTGGCTTAAGTGCTTAGGGAAGGTTTAGTGGAGATTAGGGTTCTAGAGAGAGAGATGTTTTGATCTTGTGTCCATGCGTATCCGTATGAGTGGTCATGTCGATACATTATCAAATCAATCCAAAGAAGAGTTCTCTTCAAGATGAGTTCATTTGCCCTTCTTCTCTCTATTTGGTGATTTTGAGTCTTTCTTTGATTCGCATGTTTTTGATTGATTTCTTTGCATGATCTAGCTTGTCGTGACATGTGGGAACACATCTAAGATCATCTTGATCATCAATCACCCACGAGCAAGTTTTTCGATATAGTTTTCGTTTTGACTCGGTTTCAAACCTTCCACCTCTCAAACTGAAAAAGGTCTGAACTTTTCCAAAGATCTTCACGATCTTGATTGGAATAGGTTCTGTCATCCTAGAGAAGGTGTGTACCAAGTTTCATCAAGTTTGGAGTTGTAGATCAAAAGTTACATCTATTTGCAACCGTTTTTGGTGATTTCACTTTGTTCATCGGTGGAGGTCGGACCGCCCCTCATCGAGGTCGGACCGCCCATAGGACCGGTCGGACCGCCCTTGAATAGAGGTCAGACCGCCCCACACTTAGGAAATTCAGTTTCGGTTGTTTTTGGTTGTTTTGCTTCGGGGTTTTGATTGGATTCAATCCTAGTCTTCCGCTGTACTGGTATATCGATCTTCATAGCTTCTATAGCTATTGGAGTGAAATTTGTATTGAATCTAATCGAGGTTGAAAAAGTGAGCGTGCTCCTATTCACCCCCCCCCCTCTAGTCGCCTTTTCGGTCCAACAAAATTACATGTTTTGCGCAAACCATCTATTGAGCAATGTCACGGTCTCTTTAAGATGGGTTTAAATACAAGTGTATATTGTTTAGAATGCAACATGATGCCTACTTGTTTATCTCTTAAATGTATAACTAATCAGAGTAGCGTAGTTGAATCATGGAATGGTATCAATTGGTTTTCACCCACTTTACTTGACTTTGGTATTGGGAAGGTGAAATTTTATCATGTGAGTCAGTTGTGCAATTTGAAATGTGATTCCAAGCTATCGATTGTACAAAACAACACGAATAACACAACAATTGATTCATGCATATATCACGTATATATGTTGTTCTCTTTGTTTAATACATGTTCGATAAATCATCATGCGCTACACGGAACTTGTTTGGATGATAAATACATATACCATGCATATACGTTGTTTTCTTCGTCTAGCACATTTTCAGGCTATCAAAAGCCGAGGACGGTTTTTTTTGAAGAAAGGGAGGATGATGCGGACATCCTTAGCTATGTTGTTTCATATAATATTTTCAATTCATTAAATACCTCAGAACAACATGAGCTTACTAAGATAGTTGAAAAACAAGAGAAGCTTATCCAACAGGTGAATCTGTTCTCTGAATTTCCTTTTAAATTAGTTGAGAATTTCATACTACCTAAAACTAGTGTTTTGCTTGTGCTCAGATTGGAAAATTCAATAATGTACGGAGATGAAGGATATGAGGTTGTTCTTGAAGAAAGGCCGTCACAATGGAGGAGAAGCTCGTGGGAGACAAGAAAGGGGAGAGAAGCCCAAGAATTCAAGTCAAATTCGAAACTTCCACAAGCCCAACCAAATTCAAATTCGGAATCAACTCAGAATTTAATTCGGATTCGGAATCAGCCTCAAATTCGGATTCGGAATCAGCAGGACAGTCCGGAGTAAAAAAGGTCATAACTTTCTCATACGAAGTCGGATTTGAGTGTTTTTGGGCTTGTTGGAAAGCTAACTTCAAGCCCGATCCAACGGATCCTCCCTCACTCCGAAATTCTTCCTGTATCAAAAGATATGACCGAAACAATATAACGGTTGTAAAATTAGAGTTTCCTTTTTGTTTTAGATTGAGTCGGAATTGGAGTAGGAGTTTAATTCCGAATTAGAATAGGAGTAGGGCCTCTTGGCCAGCCATGAGGAGGAGTAGGGGCACTATATATAGAGGGTAGACCCTATTGTAACCTCGGACCACGTTTAATATATTTTCAAAGCTTTTGCTTGATTCTCTGTTGTGCTTATAGCCAAAGCAGAGGAATTGGGCATTGAGAACAAGGGGTCGTTCTTGCTTTTCATTTGGGAATTGAGGTTCGACGATCTTCGCTTGTGGTCGGCGAGGATCCAATCAAGTGTGTATTTGGTGAATTTTCCATAGAGTTGCAAGTCCGTGCATTGGCGCGGGGATCACCGGGGGTTCGTCGGGATACACAAGTTATCGAGAGGTTCTCGTCGAGAAGATCGGGCACCCCGCATCAGTGTCACATGCAAATGGTTCCTTTAGATTTTAGCTTCCCTGTCCACCCAGAGGAAGATAAAATTTTGATCAAGTCTGAGGAAGCTCAAGCTGACAATGCCTATACTGATACTCAAAAAGATCAAAGCTCTAATGGGGGGATTTAGTTGTTTATACTAAGGGTGGGCCTACTCTGTTATCTGCCTCTCTTTGGCCTTATTTACACACCCCCTCAGATAAACTCAGGTCGATCTCTCAGTAGTCATCTGGGAAGGTTCATTTTTCAGGGGCAGATAAATTCAAAACTTTAGAATCTGTCAAAGGGGGGTTGCTTCAGGTAGAGAGGGTTGACATTAATAAGATAGGGGCCAAGTGTGAAAGGGTAGTAGATGAGTATTGTTTGGCAAAAAAGTGACAAAGAGGAAAGGGATGATATTGCTGAAGGGTGGTTGTCCCCAAAGAAGAAGGGGAAAAGAAGCAAAATATTTGAGCCTCCTTTGGCAACAAGGAATAGCTCTAGAATCCAAGATCAAGAAATTCCTATGGAGGAAAATGCTTCAAGGTTAAAATCCATCCAAAATATGGAGCCACAAGGTACTACTATCAACTCTTTTAATGTTTTAAAGAATTCTTCTGTTGAATCTTTAGAGAAGGTAGCTACTTCTTGTGGTGTTAGTTTAGGGACTCGATCACGATCTGCTAGTGAGGTCATCTCACTATGCAGTTCGGGAATTAGTTAGAGCTGCATTATCTAGAGCTAAAAAAGAGAAACTAACTCAGGTGGATGCTGCGTCCCAAGCTTACAAGGGGGATAACTCTGAGGAGGGGGCAAATCTGAAGACTATTGACAATGCAGTGAGGGGTGTTTCAGGATTCAAACTGAACAAGAGAATGAAGAACAAGCTGGAAAAAAGGGGTGTGGGGGTACTATTTTCTAAAAGATGAAAGTCCTTTTCTGGAATATAAGAGGTTTGGGGATAGTTGCCAAAAGGAGACAATTCAGAGAGCATGTTTGCTCAAAAAGGATTGATGTTGTGGGAGTGCAAGAAACTATTAAGAAGGATTTTTCTGAGAGAGAGCTCAAGAGTCTTGTGGGTGATTCCTGTTTCAAGTGGCATTGGATTCCTGCTAAAGGCCATTCTGAAGGCATTTTGTTGGGGGTGAAGCAAGATTTTTTGGATGTAGAGAATTGTGATGCAAGAAACTATTTTGTGAGTATGATGATCAGAAACAAATTGTCTAACATTAGATGGGAGTTGATAGTAGTGTATGGTCCTGTTCAACATGATTTGGTCCATGTTTTCTTAGAAGAATTAGATAAGAAATGCAAAAAGGCTATTGTCCCCTTGGTTTTAGGGGGATATTTTAACTTGATTAGGGAGGCAGGAGACAAAAATTCTACTAACTTGAACATAAATCTCATGAATCTCTTTAATGATTTCGTCTCTGACAACAAATTAATTGAGATGAAAAAGGGGGGGTGCAAAATTTACTTGGATGAATAAACAAAAATGTCCCGTTATGGTGAACCTTGACAAGGTGCTTGTATCTACTGATTGGGAAGCTAAGTTTCCTCTATGAAATGTGAAAAGTCTGGTTAGAGTGGGGTCTGACCATAATCCCATTTTGCTTAACTCTGGGTAGGGGGACTTAGTTAGAAAAGGAGGATTCTTCTTTGAAAATAAATGGCTCTGTTAGGAGAATTTTAAAAAGGTGGTTAAGAATAAGTGGTTGATGTTAACAGCAAAGCCTCTGAAAAAACTTATTCTCTGGACAGATGGAATTGTTGCATTGCATCTCTGAGAGGCTTCCTAAGAGGTTGGGTTCTAATGTGAATGGAGAATATAAAAGGAATAAGAAGAGGGTTTTTGTAACACCCCAGCCCAACACTGAGCCTAGAATGCCACCACACTACCCTTCCAACTCATAATTATCGACACACTATAAAATTACAGCAAGGAAGCAACGATAAATATGTCCATATATCACAAAAGAACAAGCATAACTAAGGTTCAAACGATGGTAAATAATCAATTGGAATAAAACCAGGTAAACAGTCCAAAATAGCATCAACTAATGAATCCAAATTAATAAAGCAAATAGTCTAGTCCAAATGATGTCCTAAACTTTATTCAACCTCTAACATGTCCAAGTGTAATCCAATTCTGAATAAAAAGATTATGAAGGTAAATGATCATGTGTTGCCCATGTGCCCTACTCGCTCTCAATTACGGCGTCCTCGAAGATCACCTAAAGACAACAATAGAGCAAGGGTGAGTCCACGACTCAGCAAACACATCCATAAACAACGAACAATCATAAATCAACAGCATTCAATAACTTCATTATCATCACAAGTACTTCCATTAATAATCTCATGCAGTTATATTCTCTTTGATTCACATCCATTAATCTCATGTACCAATGCAAATCTATTCTACATGTCCACATGCACTTCTTTCGCGTATACCGGTATAGCATGAGTGAATGCTCGCGACAACATTCACTCTCAAGCCCGTTCCTCCATAAGGATCGGGGACCTCCTCCACTCCCGTGGAGTTGTGATCAATCATGATCACCTTCTCTTATGCAAAGATGCTTATGAATGCAAACATGCAAACTCCATCATAAACATCATATCCAACTTTTCATCATGCTTGTCAACAAAGATATAAACATACCAATTCATTGTTTGCAATTAAACCAAATAAAAGCACAACAATAATGGTAATAGAAGATAAAGAATCACAGTGATCAATCATTGATCGCTGTCTAGCATGCACTTGCCTTTACTAGTTGCGACGCACAATTTGGCTAGCAGATGGCAACAAGTACGACGCCTCTCCTACATTAAATACACCAACTTCAATACAAATTACAGCAACAAGAATAGCAATCAATCGACAACGCTCCTACACGTCCCTAAATATACCACGCTATTCCGGTACCGAAAAGTTACCCGTTGCTGTCTCGGTACTAGAACGAACGTAACTTTTGACTCGAAAGTCCGATCACCACAAACCACCCTATTCTGGATTCTTTATAAAATTATCCACATTTTCTTAGATTACACAGTCTTCTAATTAAATCATCTAACCCTCCGTATTTAGCCCAGAAAGCCGATCTGTCCGCTTCGGAACAGCAGTCTTACTAAATTCATAACTTTTGTTTTACTCAACCAAAATTCGCGTTCTCAGATTTTACAGAACCATTGGACAATTATCTACAACTTTCATGTAGATCAAAAATACTAATTAATCTGTTTACTATTTTTAATCTACAGTCTACCAAAACAGCGCCGAAAGACGACAACCGTAAGGACAGCAGTCTTCCGAAAATCATAACTCGAAATCTACTTGTCCGATTGACATGATTAAATATGCTATAGAAAGATATCGAAATTATCTACAATTAACTAGTAGATGAGATTTTCAACATTCGCCATTACGGTACCCGAATAAATCGTTCAATAGAACAGCATAATAAATAGATCTATTAATCGGCACTTTGACTAAAAACTATAGAACCTTCTCTAATTATCCTCAATTATAAACTCTAATTAACAGTGTCTAGCAAACCAGAGGAAAACATGTACTTAATGCTAGCAAACCTCACACGCGACGACAGGCCGGCGTTGTAGCCGAGTCTAGCTGGGAAAAATAACCCAAGAAAGAAGAAGAAAACCAAAGCAGCGGCGGCGTGGCGGCGATCGGCACACAAAGACAAGCAGCGTGCGATGAAAAACCAAGAAGCGATCCACGCGACAATGAAAGCAATCAGCGATCGCGGTCAGAGCGAATCGCCTGCAAAATGAAGATAGTCTTGATCGCAAAGAAAATGAGAGCAACGGCAATGCAACGCAGCGACAAAATCAGCGAATCGGCTCAAGGCGACCTCGAGCGACTGGCTCGGCTTACTGCTTACCATGATCAGCGACCGTCAGAGGACGCCAAAGACCGAAGCGGCAGGAAAAATTGTGGCGGCTGCGCGGCTTGGAAACAAAAAGGAAAAGCTAGGGTTTCTAGAGAACCCAAAATCTATTTATATAGTTCATAAAAATTCTGAAATATCCTATTTCCACGTATACTAAATTCTTTAATTACGCACAAGCCCTAAATTCTTTAACTAATTAATTTATTATTAGTATTGCTATTATTATTATTTTTCAGAATATTACAGTTTTAGAGCAAATCAAAGATTTGGATAGTATGGCTGAAAAGATAGGGTCAAGTGCTCAAGAGTGGAGACAAAGATATTAGCTGGAATTATGAAATGGAGCTAGTTTATGAAGTGGAAGAGAAACATTGGCATCAGAGGGGTCATGTGATGCCGGGACCAAAAAGTGAAATTATGAACCCTCTATGTATTCTACACTAGTCCAGAATCACGCTAGTGCACACAGTATCAACATAGATGAATATCGATCCACACAAGACGATTAATAGAGTAAACTGCTAACTTGAATAGCAAATAATGGTTTTAACCTTATGGTCGAGTTTACATTTATTAAGCCACGCAGGGCTGACAATAAATAAATAGCTGCAGCGGAATAGAAATAAACTTTAGCGGAATCCCATCAATTCAGCACAGGCAACTGACTGGGATCAAGACCCTAACGATCGATACCGTAGAACTCCTCCTCAACTGCAGACGAGGACTCCTCCACTTCTGTTGATTGTTTGAAGCAAGTATAAGTACACAATCATACTCGCAAGTCATACCACAGAATGCAATTTATAGATTATGGCTTATTCTAAAGGAATAGCTTATGTGGTTCTTTTGCAGAAATACAACATTTGCAATTGAATACAAATAATATATTGAAAACATAATTCGAAACAAATAAACAATAATAATTTATCATTTGATTTCACAAAGGACATACAGTCTAAACAAGTTACTCACACAACCATATGACTTAGACCGCACAGCTCATTTCCTAAATGTTTTATGAAAATCTACCCCTCATGTGAAATCCCCGAGTATGTTCATGACTGCGGACGTGGCTATTCGAATATATTGATTAAACACTCTGCAGAAATTATACACTTTACGCACAAGATACAATCAGTGTAGCTAGCACTGACCATAACAAAACCTTTCAGAAACTTCATCTCAAACATTCACATTCCCGGTGTGCTTTACTGTCATCCAACCGATACACACAACGTTTGGTACGACACACACCGTTGGATAGGGATGCGGCGAACCATCCCGCGATCTGACCTAATCACACAGCTAACTTACAACTTGAGTTGTCAATGGCAAGATTCCATAACCCACTAAGTTAGGCCCCCGTCCCATACCAGGCATGTGGTTGTATAGCAAGGTTCAGTTCAATGGCGCACAAAGTTAAGTCCTTAATTGACCAAGGTAAGACTTCTAATTTCTAACTAAATCACACAGTTAACATTCCCAAAGACAGCTCCACCATATCACACAGTATCCACCACTTGTCTTAGTCGAAATCTTTTCCCACCCTGTTGGTTAAGTGCAACTCATGCCATCAACAAGTAATAGCACACGGCACACATAGTTTCATCACACAGTTCCATAATCGCTTAATCAAGTTTATATTTGCAACTCACATGATATGATGACTCGTAGCATGGCTAAGCAATCTACTCGTATCTAACTAACCCACGTTGGTGCTACGATAATACCAACTAATAATAAAACAACCTAGGGTGACAAAAGATCATAGCATAAGAATAGACAAGGTGGATATAACAAGTTGGATTAATAACTAAATCCGAAAGTATTTAAATAAATACTTGAAATAAAATACAATAATTTGAATAAAAGTATTTTAAAAAATAAGTTCAATATGATCAAAGATATAACTTGCTTTGAAATAAGTCTAGATATTGATCTTGATCTTAAGGCACTTCTCCTTCCTCAAAAGTTCCCAAAGTATAACCTGCTTTTGCCCGCTCCATTGCTAATCTTGCTAGCAACCTGGGAATCTATTGTCGGGACTTGATGAACCCAAGAGCGCGAACAGGTTCCCAAAGTTGGTCGTTGCGGCCGTGGTCTTCTTTCCCAGTTTTGGAGGTGCGCGCGTGCTCGCTAGCAATTTGCCTTTTCTCTTTCTTTTTTTCTTTTTGAAACTAGCACTCTGCCTATTTGGTTAGTGAAAACTCGCCGGTAAAACGATAGTATGGTAAAAGTTTTATTCTTGTTACGCCCTGGAACAATGGTAATTATCCCCCAAATTACTTGGATGGCGAGTTCCCCATGTTCTCATTTGATATATTCCTATTGGGTGTATTTAACTCTCCTTTACAATTTTGTATAGGAGTCTCGGCATATGTTCTTCGCATTCCCCATTCCTTTTTTTTTCGGTTGACATTTCGTACATTCTTTGTCTTGGAAAATGTCATGGATACAATTGTCCCACAAAAACGTGCAAGGTCTAACTCAGCTGTCATGGCCTCTAAAATATCTAGACACACGTTGTGACGTGGATATGACTCGTACCTATACAGCTACATTCGCTATGTTTTCTGTTCTAATTACAAAAGCTCGTATGTTTCATTTAAATTAACAGATAAATTCATTTCTTAAGAGTGTTTTTATATTATGTGAACTATATGATGCTATCTAATTATGAAAATATATACTTATGCAGCACCATATCATTTTTTGTTCAAACCAAGTAAGAGTTCGAGTTAGACACGTTTTGGAATCCAATTCGGCCTTCGGAGACATCACTGACTTCAAACGTGCATAACTTTCATATACGGAGTCCGTTGGAGCTCCACGAGTACTTAATAAAAGCTTATCTTGTTCTTTTCCAACGGATTAGGATTCACCTCAAATTCCTTCATGCACACCATAATCACCAAAAGAAAGTGTTACATCACCTGTTTAGGCCAAATTGACCCTTGTAATGCATGGACCTAAGGGGAAGGCACTATCCTAGGCGGCTTGTACTGTTTACATAGTACTGTTCACGCTTGAATAGTATTATGAATAGTATCACCCCTATTTTCTTAGCTATGTGCGGCTCCCCCTCCCCTGTTTAAGGTGGTCGCTTTTTTCTTGGATTTTATTTAGTTACAAGTTGGCCGTTGCGACTTCGTATTAGCTTGTGTCGATTAGACCAACTATGATACCCCTTTAGAATCCCAACTTTATCAAATATTTCAATCCTATTTGCAATTTTAGATTGTTTATTATCTTGTTCTTGCGTGTTCTTTAATTGCATACAGGAATAGACCTTCGTGATCAAATCGATCGTGCTTCTAGTAAAGTCGTTAATAATCACAGAATTAGTTCAGCGATTGCGAGCGTATTGATCGTGTGCGATTGGTAATCGAATCGTGAGAGTCATCTCCACCAAAATCAAATTATTCATCTCACCGAAAGATCAGGACACCCATTGACCGAAGATCGGACAACCATTGACGCATCACATTGACCAATATTCACATGCAGCATCTGTATGTTATATGCTTGAATAGCAGATAATCACGACAGAATCACTTCCAATCACCAAGAATATTTGCAAAAACCCCGTTCTACAGGACGGATTAATTGCTAGTTGGCGCTAGGAAAAACCAAGACAGTGAACATAGCTCATCTGATCATAAACCTATACATCATTTTTCTCTTGACCAAACATGGCTGATTTTATGCACACTGAACAATAGTTTTATTGATGTTTTACGCGTCCCAGTAGTCCCACATGTAGATAGTAGTCCAACACGTAGATACATGTTCTCTAATGTAAAATACATACCACAAAGGGTAAAACTTACTTAATGTTCTTTACACACCAGCTTCAGTAATGTAAAATACTACACATTCAAAGGCGGCATTCATGCCAAGAAATACCACTAGAAGCAACAGCAGAGGCCCCAGCAGAACTTGGAAGGATAGTCCCGTATGAAAACATCCCTACTGTAGCCGACGACGTAGAAGCTAAAGGACTGCTTGCGATGGGCCATTGTGACGCGGGTTACAGGCACGACCGAGATGATGTGTCTCTCGGAAATGACCCTTGCAGGTGGTGGAACTGGCAGCCGGCTAGCGACAACTTCTGAGGAAAACTGGTTGAGTGGGTACGAATCAGCAAAGAAAGCAGGAGTGCATTGGTATGCCTGTATATTGCATAGTTGCACCCTTTGGCACGATGAAAAACTTCATCAGGAACCGAGGCAGCTCCTGTAGTTGCGCTAACTTTTCTCACTGACAGCGTCTTCCTGGAAACAGAAGAGTTGCGAATGAAACAACAATACAAAGTAGCTTCTTGAAAAATTAACAATAGCATAAGAGAGTAATTCCGGATAGTAAAAATGGTATAGCTTGGTGAAAATATCACCACAGATTATAAGCTCTTGCTTACTTAGGAAAACAATTGTACAAGGCTGCTAGGTATATCTCATGATTTTGTCATACAAACTGTTCTGTTGGTTTGCAGGTAAATCATGGAGAAACCCTACCTATGCTCCTATGCATAAGTAAGCACATTATAGGCAACACATCAAGTCACAAAGACAGTTGTATTTTTAAGTATAAACGAAAAACTAAAAGTGGAGCCTCTCCTTGTGCAAATATGACTTTCTGCGTTTTTTTTTATCTATTGAAGCTTCATTAGATACAAGTGCAAAGTATTCAGCAAATCGAAGACTAACAATTTAGTAGCCTAAACAGTAATAAATGTAAGGCATTTTTTATGTGTAACAGTTTGCAGTATGATAGACAGAATTCACAAATAAAGCATCAGTTGATAAGCTATAAAACTTTAAATGCCCAGCATTGCTTTTTTTAACCATAAAGTTTCAGGATTATTAAACTGTTAAATCAGATTTTCATGATAGATAGGATTGTAGCAACCTGATAGGTTCCATTTAGTCATTTACCAAACAACACATATTTAAGTATATGGAGACAGATGTTTTTGTTCTCTATTCTCTGGTTACTAAACCATTCTCAATAAAAGAACTGATGAACCAGCTGCAGAAAAATGAACCAAAATTACCATCGAACATGAGCAGTGCTTTGTGCTAGAAGGGAACCATAGCCAGTACATGTCTTGCAAGTTACTAGGCCACGCGATCCGCATGCTATACAAGGCAACATTCCTTTGCCACTGCACATTCCACATCTGTCACAAAGGAAGATATACAAGCAAAATGAACATATGCAACAAAAGTGCTACGAGCTCATCTAGTTATGTTGTGCTGAAATAAAAACATCTGAATCCTTTTGCCAACAGATAAGAAAATTTACTCAATAATAAGAAAGCCTACTGAAATTTCAGGTTGTTTTATCTACATACAATCAACATGAATTAAAAAATAAAGATAAACTCACCCTTGACAAGTTATATAAATAAATGGCAAGTGGACCAAAACATTACCACATCAGTATTGACTATTGACTATTTTACAAACTTAAAGAAAACAAAAGGACCGGGTTAAGTGATTAATATGGACAGTAAATGGGCTTCATTAATGGGCCCTATATTCTGGGTTGAGGTGAATTTCAAAACTGTAGAACTGAAGAAACAGAAGTAGCAGAACTAACACTGCATCAGATCCATCTTGGTGAGCGAGTAGACCCCTTCCATGACATGCACTGCACCGGGTCATCTGATTTGCCTTGTAAAACCCATGCTCCTGACCAGGATTACAAGTAGGACATGGTGTCTCTCCACGACCCTCGCAATCTGTCAGAAAATTTAGATTATATAAACTAAAAACTTTTCAAAATCAGAAAGATAATGATGAATGATGAATGATATTTACCTTGTTAAAATATGTCTACTGACAGAACAACTAAGGCAATGAAAGAAGATACTACAAGATTTTAATGAGAAAAATACACTTAATTAAGGTGGTCCAACTCCTCACAATGTTAAAATGAGCCAAGACTAGTTAAAGTTCTACAATTAAGCAGCAAAGCAATAATTGAATTAAAAAATAGTTTCCTCCTTTTTATTTTCTCTAATGAGTTAGAACTTAGAACTTAGAAAGCAACATCTTGAGTTTACAAATATTTCCAATCAGCAAAGATTAATGGACAAAGCTTACAGGTGGCAGAACAATTAAGCAATTTTATGTATGATTTAAGTTTATTATTGTATACATAACAGTCAACAATTATGACTGGGTCATGTCTGTTTATTTTTTTACACATATAGATGGACAAAGTTAATAGGTGGCAAAATGATGGACCATTCAATCATGAAATCGAAAACAACGTTATTGAACACTGCATAAATTTATGACTCAATGAATACTACTGGTGCAAGGGATGAATATTCCATAAAACAGTATAAGGTAAGATATTGTCAGTTCCTATATCATGTATACCAAAAATTGGATATATTGGTTTCTTCTTTCTAAATGTTTTCTTTCCCAGATTGTGAACTTCCCAAGGTGAGGTTGCTTGAAGAGCTATAGGATTCTTTATTGTATTTAAGTGGATTCGAGACAGATCCTAGGGTGTGTGTGTGTGTGTGTGTAATAGATACTTGTGATAGCCATACAAGTGCACCTCTTCATTCCTGACATAATGGCATAGCAGCAGAAACAAAAAGAAATAAATTGATGATATATGATGGGCGTGAGAAATACATTTCAGAAATTGGGCTGACGCCTGTATATAGACTAGGATCTTTGAACAACATAGCATGCATAAGATCGCGAAAGAAAACGCAATATAAACCATAGATGTAGGTAGGAACTACAGAATACAAGTTATTTCCTACATAGCAGAAGAAATCTATGATTGGACAAAACTGAGACTAAACTTATGCTCAAATAAATTAGACAAGCTACATCAAAAAGGTATTCCCACCAAATAAAACTCAGTACAAACTACAAATGCTGTAGTTATGGTTAGTTGGTTACAACCTACAAAAGCAAATTATGTGACTACATGATGTACTTCTAAATGAATATCATACCTAAGCATTTTTCAATAACTTCTGAATGAGGAATCTTGACCATTACTTCTTTCTCCGGTACAAAGAGAAGTGGAAACTCACACCTCAGATCTAGTTCCCACACACCAAGCACAGGACCCTTGTCTCTTCCATCTATTTTTCCACCTTCATAGGGCTCCTTTTTTGATACGATGTCCCTTTCCTCAATGAAGGTTTCCAAAGTTCCAACATACACATTGCAGTCCTCGATGGAGGTAATTTTCCATGTGCGAGCAGGGCGACTTCCCCAACAGCATCGATGCCCCACATGATCAATAAGCAGCTGCCGGATCTCCACCTCATCCAGTACATCCCTATCAGAAAATTCCAATCCTTGCATTGACATTTGGTCAAGTACTTGAGCAACAAAAGCATTGAAAACAACATAAAGATGGAACAAAAGGGAAATGATGAGCAGGGAAACAATAGTATAATTCCTTTTGCGTTCGGAGAAAGATGGGGAACCATTCTACTATTCTAACTATTGAGGCTCAGCACAAAACTGAGAATTCCAGTGCTCCACATATTTATCCCATTTTGGCCATCTGATATTACGATCAACCCTACCCGATATTCCAGTTGCAAGGTCTCTAGAGCATTCTTCCTTCAAGATGCATTATCCCTCAACTGCGTACCAGATCACTCCAATTCCCAATCACTACCTGCTGCGTACTTCAATTTGCACATGAAAACAGACCAAGGGTAGTTCATGTTTTCATTTATTTGAGACTTGGGAGTGAGGTTCTAAAATCCATGTGCTGGTACCAGTCAATTTAGAGCAGTTGGTCACAAAGACAGCAAACTTACCTTTTGCCATGCACTTGAGTCCTGGTGCAAATTATGCATGTGCTCTATCAGCCTGTTACTTATGGGGTACATCTAACTGCTTGAGCATATGATGTACAACAGTACAACCAATGTTTGGAGATCTGAATTACATGTGTTTTTTGTATTTCTGCTTACATTGGAGATGGTGTATTAAAATTCTGGATTTCTTACCATCAAGACAGTTATTTCCAGGTGTACTTGGCTGCAGCCAGACACCTTGGAATAACATCTGTTGAGTCCTCCACAGTACATCATGGCTAGACGTGACCAAGTGGCATTTTAGAATTTAAAGGAACCTTCCGTCTCAACTGAAAAAAATATAATTTATGGTTTTGCATGCATTCTATATTTCTCGTCAGTTTATGGTTTTGCATTAACTCTATATTTCTGGTCAATCTTAGTGTTCAAATACTTCACATCCCAGTTCTTATTACTCACTTCCAAGTGCTTTCATTTTGTCCGAGAGCATTAACTCTATGGATAATTTAACAAAGTCATAGTAGCACAGACATTGTTTCTTCTTGATCATTCATCTGAAATGCCTGGTTTGTACTTTGCAGATAGAGCTGTTTGCGAGTCTAATTACATTATCAAACACCGACCCAATGAATATTGAGTTTGGAGGCTAAAAGGGTTACTTCTCTATTTGATCATCATGTGAATAACTGACCAGGAGAAGACTATCATGTATGGATGTATCAGCTTAATAGGCCACAGGCATCACCCTGACTGATTGGCTAAATGTAGAATCTGAATATGTGTGACTATCAACCACATTAGTTTAGCTTATGGTCTAATTCTTCTGACCTGAAAGAGCCATTGCTCCAAGCATAACACACTTATAGTAATCTCTGATTGCTCTTCCAAACTGAAATGTTACGCATCCCTTGATGAAAACGAGAAATGTAAGTTAAGCACCATGGTACGAGGCTACCAGCATTCATCACTGTGCGTCTGTGCGACTGCGTCAGCCTCCTAAATTATTGCCCGACAACTAGTTGACCAAGCTCTGGTTACAGCCAAGAAGGTAGAACCTAGGACGCAACACGAAATTTAGATTGGAAGTACTCACCTCCTGACGCCCTCAGAAGGCTGGTAATCACCACCGTACGGGTAGGGCCCTTGAGGAACAATCGCCAATCCTCCTATATTGGGACTCCACTAGTTAGCTGCAACTACAAATTGGCGAAAAATCGGTAGAAATGAAGAAGAATTGGCGGTGGGGAAAACAGAGTAGCACCGATGAATTACCATGCGGGTGCGGGGGAGTCGGGGCAGGCGACGGGGTGGGGGAGAGGACGGCGCTGTGGATGGACGGCGGATAGACGTCGTGGTGGTGGGGAGTCGGGGCCGGGGGGTAGTAGCCGGAGGAGGAGAAGGAGGCGGCCGACTTGACATCGGCGGCGCTCACCTCCGGGCCCCCGCCCCGCCCTCCGCCGCCGCGCAGCGCCGACGAACTGTTCCTCCCCAGGTGCTGGTACTGCTGCTGGTGCTCCGCTGCTGCGGCTGCTGCAGAAATGGAAGGGGACTCCCCCAAAAAGGGATGCGATGAGACGGAATGGCACCGTAATTGGGGAATAGGGGGCGACGGCGACGGCGAATGGCGGTGGTAGTGCACCTACCTGGCGATGGGCAGGAGAGGAGAGGTCGCCGCTGCTCGTCTCTCTCGTGGTCCGCCTCCATGGCCATCTACGCGGGGGCAGGCAGAGGAACCGGCGCGGTTCGATCCGATCGAATTGGGGGAGTGGTCGCGAAGGAAGCAAGTCAAGTCCTCCAACGCTGCCTCCTGCGCTCCTCTTCCTCCTTGTCAAATCAAATCGCTATCCAATGTGATTGTTATTGAGTAACCGTCGCTGGCGAGTTCAGTCCGACGAATCGCCGTATCTGATGATCGAAATCGTAAAACGATGAAGAATCTGAAACAACAGATAGAATGAACACGAGATATGCGGACTTCGAGTCCGCTTTATTGCTTTGTATCAATCGAGGTTCTGATGAGAGGGGTGACCTCTATTTATAAACTACGGGATGAGGAGTTCAACCGGCGGGACTCTCCGGTCCTGGGCTCAGTCTTGGGCCAGACTCTCCGAGTCCAGGCATTCTTAACACTCCCTTGAACACTCATCCAACATGTTCATGTCTCGTCAAAACTCCATAAAAACCCAGTGGGAAAAATTTTGGAGAAAGAGTACATGTCATGCGTTCTGTTGTGTTGCATGAATTGTCTCATCAAAACCTTAGCCGAGAAACTTGGGAAAACTTCGTAAGGAAAAAGAGTACAATCCACCCAATTTCATTTAATCTCCGGGATTTATTCTTTGGGTACTCGATCTTCGTGATCAAGATTCAATAATGAGTTCGTGAAGATTCTCCCCCTGAATTCTGCACTTGTCTAAGTCTTATCATTCCAATTTCCACGTATGCATCTTTCAAAACTAGACGCTGGAAGTGACTTAGTGAATAAATCGCAAGATTTTCACATGACTTAGTATCGATACCTTAATTTCGTCCATCTTTTGCATTTCGTGAGCATAGAAGAACTTGGGATTGATATGCTTTGTAAGGGGACTCTTCACATAACCCATTTACTATTGTGCGACGCAAGCTGTATTATTTTCATAGATAATAGTGGGGGTTTGCATGGTATTCAATCCACATGACTGCTGGATGTGGTGAATCATCTGCCGAAGCCAAGCACATTCTTGTGAGGCCTCGTACAGTGCTATGATTTGTGAGTGGTTCATCAAAGTCGATACAAGACTTTGCTTAGACGATTTTCACGGAATTACAGTTCCACCACATAGGAATACATAGCCTGTTTGCGACTTGGTTGTATGTGGGTCCGACAGGAACCCAACATCTGCATAGTCATTCATACACAAGTCTTGGTTCTTTCTGTAGAATAGACTAAGTTCTTTGCTTTCTTGGAGGTAACGGAAGATGTCCATTATTTTCTGCCAATGTCTTTGGTAGGTTCTGTACTATACCTTACTAATAGGTTTACTGCAAATGCAATGCCCGATCTAGTCAGGTTTGCTAAAACATAAGTGCTCCTCTTCGGTATGGGAATTTTGGTCCCAGGACTTCCTCCCCCTCTTCTTTAGATCTGTACGGGTCCTTGTCTTGCTGCAAGGATCTCCCGACCATCGGCACTTTCGAAGGATATGCCTTTTCAAAGCCGAACCTTTTCAACACTTTCTGAGTGTAGGTTGGTGATGTACTAGAATCTCTTAGGGATATGCTCAAGTGCAAGCCTAAGCGATGTTGGTTTGATCCAAATCTTTTATTTGAACTCGACTCGGTAAGAGCTTGCTTTCTTAATACCTTCTAAGGTTCCAATGATATTGAGATCATCTTCATACACCGAGATTTATACAAAATCCATCACAGGATCGTCGTATAAATACAGGGGATATATCTCATTGTTCGTGTAGCCTTTCTTGCATAGAAAGTCGCTTGGCGATTATACCACATACTCGCTGATCACTTGATCCATATAGTGACTTTCCGAGTTGCACATCTTGTATAGATTTCTATTTGCTCTATCTTGGTTGGGACGAGGATACATTCAAGTATCTTCATATAAATGTCAAATTCAAATTTCCATAAAGGTATCAGATTACCACATCCATCAATTTCACTTCTAACTTCCAAGTTTCTTGCCATTGAGATAAATATCTAAAGGTAATTCCGCTCATGGCCGGGAATAGGTTTCTTCATAACAATCTCTCGGACGTTGAGTGAAACCTTGTGCAACGATCCTTGCTTCTTTCATTTCTCTTTCGAACAAATACCCACTTATGCCCTACAGGTGCACATGGGGAGGTGTGCGACTTCTGAGCCCAAACACCTCTCTTTTATTCAAAGAGAACGATTGATTTCTATTGCCTTCTTCCAATCTTCTTAATCGACCTTTTCTTATATTCAACGAGCGTCATGCGGCTCTGGATCAAGATTGATGATTGTGACAATTTTCTTTGCAACATTGGTGTTGGCTTATTCATAGATTCTCCCAAGATCATATAGCTATGTCTTCAAGGCGAGATTTCTAATGCTTCTATTTGCTTACCGCTACTTTCAATTGCGGGGCAAGTCCTTTAGTTTTTCAAATCGATGTGTGCGCACACATCCATGCCGATGTCTCCTTCATGGGGATGTTCAATTCTAGTATGCCTTTTACGAAGGTTCCATCACAGGTGCAGTCTCAAGCGGCTCCCTTCGATTCTGGGTACTTTGGTGATCGGTGTGTCAAGTCCTTCTTATCCTTTTTCACCAAAGGCGTCCCGGTTACTTGGATTCGAGGGTCGGAGTTCTCATCCTTTCAGAGGCCTTAGGACGGGATTAGGGATACCTTCATCGGTATTTCAACCCTCTCCGGTGCATTGCGTACAGGCATATGCGACTTGGTCACGCTCTTCAAATCACTAAAGTGGTTAGGCAGTTGATTCGCTAATGCTTGCAAATCAATTATCTTACGGATCAGAATTGTCTTCTAGACTTCAATTGTCTTCTAAACTTCTCTATTTGCTTCACTAGTGCACGGTCATATGCATGGATTTCAAATATCTTCTAGACTTCAATTGTCTTCTGGACTTCTCTATTTCTCGACATTTTACATCAAGGGTTGATTTCCTCCCCCTAATGACGAGAAATAATTCTCATCTAATATGCTATTAGCGAAGTGGGCTGCATGCAAATCTCTAGTCGTGGGGTCCAAATACCTGATTATGGATGCTGTCTCATAACCAACGTATATCCTGACTTTTAGAGAGTGCCCATTTCAGGTTCTTTGTGGTGGTGGTGCAGTACATAAAACTTGCAACCAAACCTTCAAAGATGAGAAATTTTCATTGTTGACCCTTGCGCTAGTTGCATAGGTGAATGGATGTTATATGTCGGTGGTCTAAAATTGATGACAGTTGCTGCGTGCAGGACTGCGTGTCCCCAACATGTAGTTGGTAAATAACAATTCTGCTAGTCCATTACGGGTGTGGACATGCGATGCAGGATGCTCAATTTTAATTCTCATTTTCACACAATAATCATCATATGCCCTTGAAGTAAATTCTCGGCGTTGTCCATTCCGTGGACTTCACATGATGATAAGGAAATTATTCTTAATGTTAATTATCTACGAGATTAGCTTTGCAGAAGCGGGGTTTCTCGTAGACAATAAACAATCGTGCGACCATTTCGAGGAAGCATCGATGAGCACCATAAAATATCTAAATGGTCATGACAGTGGCTGTTTAGGATCGCAAATGTCTCCCTGGATACGGTCCAGGAATGCGGGATTTCGTCCTTTACTTTGAGTAGAGGTCTAGTAATCAGTTTCCGATGGTACATGCAGGCACACAAAATCTTAGGATTCGGAAGTTCTTTACATTGACACTATGTCCCTGTGAATTGTTAATTATATTTCTCATCATTTTAAGACCTAAGTGGCATAATCTATCTTGCGAGATATAGAAGAGGTTTAGAGCTTCTAAATATAGTTTTCGAGGCGTATAAATTGCGCAGATGCCTTAATATTAGTGTAGTATAGCCCATTTTCAAATGAAGGAAGTCGTTCTAATACCATTATTCTACTATTTTCGTCACACTTTGTAATGAGCAGGTATTCCTTACCATGCTCTTCTTCAGTCTCTACGTGAAAACCGTTAGCGCGAATATCTTTGAGAGTTCTAGTCGATTATGGGCACAACATGGCTTCTTTAATGACCAAAGTTATGTCCGTCGAGAGTATAATTGTGGCCCTTCCTGAGCCTATTATACATGTATCGCTGCCTGCGATTGTCGTAAGGCTACGAGCATTCTTACTGATCGACTGAAAATTCCATCTCTCTCAAGGTGGTATTCATTGTGCTGCTACCTGCTAAGCACACTTCCTCCATAGGGCGCTACATGCATTCTAATATAATGTACTTTATTAATATGAAGCAGAAATCCAGCAACACATAAAATAAAATACTTCAGATATCAGAACATAACTTGTTATCATAAATACGGAAATATAACTCTTGCAGGACTCATCGTAAGAATTTAATGCTTTGCTCTTCTAGAGCCTACAACCATTATTCAAAGTTTCATCACAATCACAAAATACAAGTGACTGTAAAAGGATCTAAGTGCAATGTGTGCACTAGATTGAATCAACGAAGTATTCAGAAACTTCTGCCTCAATCTGCTACATGGCGATCTTCTCCTCTTGGGCAATTACGGCTGTGGCCGCTGCTATGTCCAAAGGAGGGATGATGGGTGCTGCTACTAGGCTGTCCATATCCATAAGTGCAACTAATGGGTGTGGATCTTCCGTGCCTGCAATGGTGAGGTGTGCCTCATGCTATCCTTTGCCCCTTTTCTTAGACTGTAAAACACCAATTACGTGCGACTCACGACCTTACCCTTCTTGCCCTTCTCCTTCGTGAGAGGCTTCATCACCTTGTAGCTGCTAGTATTGGCTTCATGGCCAATATTGCTACTAGGTGGCTGTGAGATGTAGTTCTTCCTTAGAACATCATCTTGAGCTTCCACAATTTTCATGATGTCAATCACTACGGCATACTACTTGTAGCCATTTTGACAATAACTGCGTGCGGATTGCACCGCATTCGGGTAAAGGTAGAGATGGTCTTTTCAATTTTCTGCTCATTTGTGATTACATTATCACATAATTGGAGATTGTATAAATTACGACCATCTTGGGTCGGTTCTTGAACTCTGGTTCGTGATGCGATCATTTTCATATTCATGCAAAAAGTTCATAAGATTCTTCTTGGTAATTTCCATAAAATGGTTGCAAAATTCTTATAATGCTCTTGAACTCCTAGTTCGTGATTAAATATTTTTCATGCATTTTCATGATTTACTGCTATTTTCAGTGATTAAAAGCAATATTAATAATCATAAATAATCAAAACAGTAAATACAATAAATAAATTGCATAGAAATAATAATAGCAAGGTAAAATATGCTTCAAATGCAAAAACCGATTCAAAATTTGAATTCCCGAGGCCCTTTTCTGTTGGAATATGAATTTTTGGCGAATTCTACAATTTCCAGGGGCTAAAACGTGAAAATTTCAATTCTGAGAAATTTTTCGCGTAATTCTGAAAAATCGAGGGCCTTTTTGCAAATTGGCCCTTTTTTTCGTTTTCTTTCTTTTTTTTTCGTTTTTCTCCTGGTTGTACGGGCCGGCCCAAAAGGCCGGCCCGTTCCGCCGGAATAAAATCCGGCGGGGGCATTGGGGACTCGGGGGTAGGGTTTCCCTACCCCCGAGTTCCCCTCGGGTGGCGGCGGCGGCTCCCTTCTTGGGAGCCGCCGAGTTCTTCTTGGGTGGCGGTGGCTCCCTTCATGGGAGCCGCCGCGGCCGAGCAGCGCGATTCGGCGGCGGCTCGGTGGGCGGGCCGAAGGCGGCGAGCGGCCGATCGCGTCGCGGCGTGGCGGCCGTTCAATCGGCCGCTGGCGGCGGCCGATGGCGTCTTGGCAGCGCCGCGTCGCGGCGGTGGTCGGTGTTGCGGCGTCGGGGCGGGGACCGCTTCAAGCGGCGAGCAAGCGCTGCGGCGTCCGGGAGGGCGGCGGCGGGCGGCGCTGGGGGCGGCTTCAAGTCGGGCCGTGGTGCCGGCGGCGGCGCAAGCTCTCTCCTTCCCCTTTCTGTGATGATGATGATGATGATGATGCCTTGGGCGGCGGCGGTGGATGGGGTCCTTGCGGTGGCGGCGCCATGCGGCCTGGCCGGGGCCGTCTTGGGCGGCCGTGGAGGCGGCCGTCGGGGTTGGCCGGCCGGTCGAGTCGCTGGCCCGTGGCCGTGGCGGTGCGCGTCTTGAAGCGACCATGCGTGGGTGGTGCGGTGTTGGTCGCGGCGCCGCTTCAAGGCGGCGGCGCTGGACTTGTGTTTCGGCCGGTTCAAGCGGCTTCATGCCGGCTGGGGATTGGTGGCCGTGCGGCAGCCGTGGGCGAGGCGGCGGCTTCTAGCCGGGGGTGGTGATGGGGCCGTGCCGGGCGTCGGTGTGCCCGTGCGGCTTCAAGCCGGTGGTACTCCAGGCCCTTTGGTTACTGTTTATATGTATTTACTATGCATATGCGATTACTATTCATACATAATCACTGTTCATGTGATGCAATTTTCTTTCCGATCGGCGACTTCGAGTCGGCTCGCGGTGAATTTGCAATTTCAATCTACGGTACAATCAACATCCGATCTTTCATGCAATCTACCGATCGACATTGTGTCGGCGACTTCAAGTCAGCTCGCGGTAGATTAGAACAGATTTGCACCGTAGATAAACAATCTAGAAAGCAAATTTGCAGAATTGAAAGCAATCTAGAAAATACGATTCAATCTACGAGTGTCGTTCTTCGACGGTTACCTTCGATCACGAGGAGAGTCGATCGTCGATAACGTGTTGAGTAACCGTCATTGGCGAGTCCAAATCGAACGGTACCTCGTATACAATGATCAGAATCGTAAGAACGATGAAGAACACAAGAACACAACAGTAGAATGAACACAGAGATATGCGGGACTTCAGGGTCTGCTTTATTGCTTTGTATCAATCAGGGTTACAATGAGAGGGGGGTGACCCTCTATTTAAAGGCTACAGGATGAGGAGTTCAACTGGGCCAGGACTCTCCGGGGTCCTGGGCCCGTACTGGGCCAGGACTCTCCAGAGTCCTGGGCCCGGTTTCTTAACAATTGTGACGACGACGAGGGTGGTGGAGCTTGGCCGGTTGGATGGCCGGGGACCCTCCCATCTGTCTATCCTAGGAACATTTTTTAATTTTTAATTTTTTAATTTTTTTAAAAAATTATTTTAAAACAAGTTTCTTTCTAACTTTATTTTTAATTCTAGCATTTTTTATCACGCTATAATTTGTAACTTTAATTTTTTTAATTTTTTTTATTTTAAAACAAGTTTCTTTCTAACTTTATTTCTAATTCTGACATCTTTGATCATGCTATAATTTGTAGTGTGACTAAACTGTGCTATCACACCACCGACCGCGACGTAATCAAATTATACTATCGCGCCACCGACTCTTTTAGGCGCATCTATTTTTGGCTAAGTCTTGTCACGCTAAAAGGAATGGTATGATAGCACTCGTTTACCATGCAGAGTGCGTGGCGTAACAATATGCTTTTGTCATGCCACGCAAAGTGCGTGGCGTAACAAGACGTGGCCAAAGGGTCGAATTGAAAATAAAGTTACGAAGATATTATCTTTAAAATAATTTTTTAAAAAGGATTAAAAATTAAAAAATGCTCCCATCCTAGCTGGCAAGTTTAACTCTTCTTGAGTTCTTCTCTCTTTCAGACATTCCAAATCTGGCTGAGAACCGATCGATTATCGTGAAGAAACCTAATCGGCCGAGTTCTATTATTTGAAACCTTTGTGGGACCTTTGGTTGTCCTGGTATGCCCCTAATCTCTTAATCCTCATATATATATATATATATATATATATATATATATATATATATATATAGAGAGAGAGAGAGAGAGGAGAGAGGGATTAATACTTTCTACTCTCGGGTGTAGTTACTTCCACCTTTGATATACCACCTAAAACAGCTTGAAGTACTCTTTTATCACTTTGGGTATACTCATATACTAATTATAAGATACTCCAATGCGAACCACACAAAAATTTTGTAGGAGAGTCTATAGTTTTCTTATGGAATGTTGATGATTGCGTGTGGATGTATTGCTAGACTTGCTATTCATGTTCCTATGCAACTTAGTATATTCATTCTTATGTGATAAATATTCAATGCATGTGATTCATTCCATACACGCATCGTTTTTGCTTTGACCACGGGAGTGGAAATTGAAAGACTCATCAACTCCAGTATGGGCATGTAAGTCCCATCACTCCAATGTGGGCAATCTTGGACACCCGTATGAAACGTTCTTCATAAGGTATTTGGGTCCCCGGACTTTGTTAAGTACGGGCTTAAGTGAACACCGACGGGTGTATCACTCATTATCTGCAGTATAAGTCGTTGAGCATTCCATTCCTTCAACACATTCTTTCATTCCATTCATTCATGTATGTGTTCCGGAAGTTGTTCATATGACGGTTGTATTTGGCTTGTCCACTTGATTTAACATATTTAGTACTTGCTGAGTCTTTGGCTCATTCTTGCTTATTTTGTTTAATTTAGGTAAATGGTGAAGAAGACAAGTCTTGGGAGGGATTAGTCCAACACGATGCACACCACTTATATCAAAACAGAATTCATTGATTATTTCTGTTTCATAATGACTATTTGATAAATGTTGAATTGTAATAAGCCAACTTGGTTACGATTATCTTATTCTCATGTTTTAAATATTTGTTTCCTATCCTTCACTGGATTTGTTACTTAGCATTAGTTTCGTATGAAGTACTGTTATATATTCATTGCTAATCGTATAATTATGTTGGTTCCTAGTGTTTTGATTAAGATTGAGTGACATCTTGACTTCCGGATAGTCAGGGTGTTACAATTGGTATCAGAGCGGGCTTTAGGTCCGTGGTTAATACAAAAATATTAAATTGACACCTTGTGTGCAATGCAGAGGGTTTGGGTAATTCATTACTTCCACATTTTCATTGATGTTGTTCACTTATTACTCGATGATGAATTGCTTCGCACTTCTATTCTTTATTAAGTTAAATGTTTGGCTTTGTTTGTTGTGATGTTCTTAGATGGCAAGAGGTAGATCCGTGGCCGTGGTCGTGGTCGTGGGCGCGGTCATTTGTTTCTTTGTCTTCGTCGAAGGGTTGGTGGTCTTTGCTACTAAGGATATTGCCTCATTGCGCCTCCGGTCGTTGAGCCTCACGGTCGCGTCGGCAGAACCTCATTCGAAATCTCTGAGGAGAACCGGCAACTCCGCCCGACCATTGCGGCGGCGTTCCTCTTCCGCCGTACTGCTGGCGAGAACCCGTTGCTCAGCCGGTTCCACCCGAGACTAGGATGAGTCTTCGTGAGTGGATGTCGCTTCGCCTGGACACCTTCGACGGAGCGGGTACTCCAGTTCAGGCTGCCGATTGGCTGAGATACATGGAGCGACAGTTTGGGGCTCTAGAGATGACTTCTGCGCAGAAGGTGCGGTTTGTAGCCTTTCAGTTGAAAGGCTAGACTGACATTTGGTGGGAAGAATTGTTGTCTGCTAGGACCCCGTTCAGGGGCCAGCCACTTGGGAGTTATTTGTGGAGCACTTTAGAGCAAAGTTCTATCTAGATTCCTTCATTGAGAAGATGGAGCAATCGCTGCTAACGTTTGTGCAAGGGAAGATGACAGTATCCGAGTATGAGGCTAGGTTCAATAACCTAGTGCGCTTTGTACCAGCGGTAGCGAATGAGGATCGAGAGAAGGCTAAGAGGTTCCGACGGGGCCTCAACCAGGAGTATCGCCAAATTCTAGGGGCGACAGGACTGCGTGACTTCAGCTCGATGGTCGAGCAGGCCAGAGGGATGGAACTGGAGAAAGATCCCTCTTTGTAGAGGCAGGGTGCTGGTGGCCCTGTTGTCACTGGTGGTCCTGGCAGTGGTTAGAAGCAGAGTTTTGGCGGGGGAGGTGGGTCTTCCCAACGACCTGCTCCCAAGAGGTTTCAGGGGGGGCAGTACTCTCAGCCTGTGCAGCAGTGGCATTCTTCCTCTTCGGCGCCACGTTCATCATCTTCCACCCCACCGATACTCCCTGTTTCAGGTCAGGGTATGAAGTGTTTTCGGTGCGGTGATGGACATCGAGCTTCATAATGTTCCTTCAAGGGGACATGCCGTCAGTGTAGTCGGGAGGGCCACAAGTCTTCAGTGTGCAAACAGAACCCAGCGAGAATCATCAGATGGGAGTCGGTCCAGCAGAAGATCTTCGCCGGTGTTCCTCGGGGTTGGTTCGAGCCCTAGCGGCGGTTTACACCTCGATTTCCTCGGGTGGGTTCCTCCTCGGCTTTCACTCAGACACCTCCTGCGGGGTTCTCTGGAACCCGTCTAATCTCTACTCACCGCGTTTATTCCTCCCACAACAGTTCCTGGTTATCCTTCACCGAGTGTTGGTGCATCTTCTGCTCCTGCACCACCGGGAGTCTACGCCATGCCCACCCCTGAGACTATGGGTCATCCTAACGTGGTGACAGGTACTCTTCTAATTGATTCGCATGATGCTTTCGTTCTATTTGATTCAAGGGCTACTTATTCTTTTGTGTCCCTAGAGTTTGCTAGAAGAGCGGGGTTGAGTTTGCAAAATATTTCTGAGTCTGTGGTAGTCAGCTCTCCGGGGGGTCTTATTTCTAGCTCTGGCTTGTCTTGGCTGTTCCATCATTATCGATGATGAGGTTTTCACCGCCAATTTGATGGTAATTCAGTTGTCACCATTTGATGTTATTCGGGTATGGGTGGTTATTACGATACCGTGCCAAGATCTGTTGTTTCGGAAAGCGGTGACCATACAAGCCCCGTCCGGTGAAGAAATGGTATTTCAAGGCAGTGCACCGTCTGATTCGTTGTTCGTGTTGGCTAGTCTGTTTCCTAGTCGCAAAGCGTCAACCATTGGGTTGCTTTAGTCTCTCAACGAGAAGACCGACTCTTCACTGTGTATCGAGGAGATTCGAGTTGTGAATGAGTTTTCCGATGTTTTCCTGTGGAGCTTCGAGGAATGCCTCCAGTGTGGAAAGTGGAGTTCCAGATTGATCTTATTCCGGGAACTCGACCCATATCCATGTCTCCTTACCGTTTGGCTCGACCCTTTTAGGAGGAGTTGAAGAAGCATGTGGACGATCTTCTGTCCAAGGGTATGATTCAGCGTAGCGTTTCGCCGTGGGGCGCGCATGTTCTTTTTACTAAGAAGAAAGATGGCAGTTGGCGAATGTGTGTGGACTATCGGTCTCTTAATCAGGCGACTGTGAAGAATAAATATCCTTTGCCCCGCATTGAGGATCTCTTCGACCAATTGAAGGGGGCTAAAATATTTTCCAAGATTGACCTCCAGTTAGGTTATAATCAGATTCGGGTTCGTGAGCAGGATATTGAGAAGACAGCTTTCTCTACGAGGTATGGTCATTATGAGTATAAAGTTATGTCTTTTGGTCTAACGAATGCTCCTGCAGTTTTTATGGAAGCCATGAGCGATTATCTTGCATCAATACCTTGATGATTTCGTTGTGGTATTCATAGGCGATATCTGATTTATTCCAAAACGGAAGAGGACCACACCCAACATCTGAGGTTGGTAGTTGAGACTCTAAGGGAGAATCAATTTTATGCCAAGCTGAAGAAGTGTGAGTTCTGGATTTCTGAAGTTGGGTTTCTGGGCCATATAATTAATCAGGAGGGTATTTCAGTTGATCCTAGCAAGATCTCGACAGTGGTAGAGTGGAAGAGGCCAACCAATGTCAAGAAAGTAAGGAGTTTTATGGGTTTAGCTAGCTATTACCAGTGTTTCGTGGAGGGGTTTTCAACCATTGCTAGACCGATTCTCAGTTGACACAGAAAGGTGTTAGGTTCCAGTGGTCTGATGCATGTGAGCGCAGTTTTTGCACTTTGAAGGATAGGTTGGTGACGGCTCCAATTCTTACTCTTCTTGAGCTTGGGAAGCAGTTAACCATCTATTCAGATGCGTCTATAGTTGGACTTGGCTGTGTACTCATACAGGATGGCAAAGTGATTACCTATGCATCGAGGCAGTTAAACAAACATGAGCAGAACTATCCTACTCATGATCTAGAGCTTGCTGCAGTGGTTCACACTTTGAAGATCTGGCGCCATTATTTGTACGGCGAATATTGTGATGTATTCACGATCACAAGAGTCTAAATACATCTTTACCGGAAGGACTTGAACTTAAGACAGAGGAGATGGCTAGAGTTGATGAAGGACTATGATCTCATTATTCAATACCATCCTAGCAAGGCTAATGTAGTAGCAGATGCTTTGAGTCGCAAGGCGACACCTCCTATTCTCAGTTGTCTGATTGCTGATTTTGAGCATATGGATATTTCCTTTTGCTTTGCGGGTACCGCCCAGACCAAGACTCAGATGCTTCTTGAGTCAGCCCTTCCAGATCGAGTGCGGGAAGCACAACATCATGATCAGATGTTACAGCGAGTGAGGAAATATGATACGGGGGATGCCTGATCTTCTCGGTGAGGAACCGTGGATAAATGATATGAAGTAGACGATGTCGCTAGCTGAACACTCGCGCCAATGCACGAACCCTCAACTCTTTGGAAAACGCCCAAAACACACCGGATAGTTATTCGTCGCGAGACCACAAACGATGAACGGCAAGTCCCCAATTCCCAATGGAACGACGGCTTGACCTTGAGTTGCAGAACGAATCAATGGATCGCCTAGTCCTCTCACAAACTCCTCGCATGAACTCTGGTTTTGAAAGAACAAGCAATAGCTATGTTTCTATTCTTATGCATAAACTGGTTTGAGGTTACAATGGGGGTCTTACCCTCAATATATAGTGCCCTTTCTCCTCCTCATGGTTGGCCAAGAGGCCCTACTCCTACTCTAATTCAGAATTAGAACTCCTACTCCAATTCCGACTCAATCTAAAACAAAAAAGGAAACTCTAATTTTACAACCGTCATATTATTTCACTCATATCTTTTGACACAGGAGTAATTTCAGAGTGAGGGAGGATCCAATGGATCGGTCTTGAAGTTATCTTTCCAACAAGCCCAAGAACACTCAAATCGGACTCCGTTTGTAAAAGTTATGACTATTTTACTCCGGACTGTCCTGCTGATTCCGAATCCGAATTTGATGCTGATTCCGAATCCGAATTTGATTCTGAGTTGATTCCGAATTTGATTTCGGTTGGGGTTGTGGGAGATCTGAATTGGGCTTGAAAATCTTATCCAAAATATGAGCTTTAAGTTCTTGGGCTTCTTCCCCTTTTGCTCTCCCGTCACAAGGGATTCTTTCCTCCTTGATCAGCCGCATGGGCTGCTTGACTTTCTCCTTCCCAACTGCTTTGACCTTCTTGTTCTTCATCACTAGGCAACAAATATAGTTACCCTCCTCCTTGTGCTCCTCTATTGCTTTAGCTCCGGTCTCCCTCTTGGTTCCAAAGACTTTAAGCTTGTCGAACCTGAGAATGCACAAAGTATCGCTTTTACGTAGTGTCCAATTCTCACGAAAAACACAAAGAAACTTGTTAAGAAATAATTACACCTGTTGTTTGATAAGTGTAGCTCTTACCTCATAAACAGCCTCATAAGTAGTCGAGATATCCTCATCATCCTCCCTTTCTTAAAAAAAGCCGTCCTCGGCTTTTGATAGCCTGAAAATGTGCTACACAAAGAAAACAACGTATATGCATGGTATATGTATTTATCATCTAAACAACTTCCGTGTAGCGCATGATGATTTGCTGAACATGTACTAAAGAAAAAGAACAACGCATATACGTGATATATGTATGAATCAATTGTTGTGTCATTCGCGTTGTTTTCACAAAATAAGTAACACAACTGCAACCGTAGGATGTATTTGATATATACATTGCGGTACCTTCATTCACATCATTCTCCCTCCCATGAGAAAAAGTCATACTTGACTTTTCTAAGCACATGGACAAAATATAAAAGGGACGAGCTACATCAAGTTGTTCAAATTCGGGGGAGAAAAATTCTTAGTGCCTTCCATGCTTCAACTACACTACTCTGTTTACTCGTACATGATAAACAAGTAGGCATCATGTTGCGTTCTAAACAATAGGCACTTGTATTCAACTCCAACTCAAAGTGACCATGACATTGCTCAATAGATGGTTTGCGCAAAACATGCAATTTAAAATCAGTAAAATTATCACAAGCAATGCACATTCGATAAACATAGAACTTGTTATCTACACCATAATCTCCAATCAAATTGAACGTATATGTGTAGGTAGAAGGACTAACTAGTGATTTTAAACATGAAACGTCAACAAGGTTTTCAATCACACTAGATAGCTCTCTAGGATCATCGAACCTGATATAGTATAAAGAATCATTAAGAGATATGCTAGTAGGAACATCCTTATGAGTAATCAATTGCACATTATGTAAATTGAGCGAAGAAATTTGAAAACATAGAATATTCAAAGGAACACTAGAGTTCCACTCTTTACGTACCTCGGCGTGATGAATATTCAATTCAACACCATTATTGTTACCTTTAACGTCCTCCTCTATTATTGCAGGTGTTGTAGGTATCAAATTGTTATCGTGAAACCATGGGGCAGCAAGCATTCCATCCACAACCATGGTTATCTCCTCGTCTTTTACTTCCAACGGCGCTGGTTGTTGAACAGTCAACTCATCTTCTTTAATATCAACCTGCACAATAGCGAGGAAATCGTTAATTTCAGCAGTAACGTCACTTTGGCTATCATCTACTTCCCTCTTTTCTGTTGGTGTATCTCTCTCACACTCAATGGAGATGCTCTCAACCTCACATATGGTGGAATCACACAGCTCACACTCTTTATCATTCTAACTAAATTTTGCTTTGGTTATGTGGCTCTCATTCTCACATGGGTTTGGATACATCGCATCCACCAAAGATTGTGGGTCAGCAACGGAGCAATCACGAGTAACCACAATTTTCATGAAGCAATGGAGCAATACTACATGAAGCCAAGACCGAAGGGAAAATCCCATGCTCGGTCTCCTTCTCTTGTGTCACACAAGTGGACTTCAAACCTTGTCGCAGCCCTGTCAACTTTTCCACTAGGGAACGCTTGTAGTGGTAAGGTACAAAACGTGCACGCAAATGCTGTTTCATCTGTTCCCAGGTGATAATCGGCAATTCATGGCGCTCCATACGCTTACAAACAAATCGCTCCCACCAATGTGTGGCATAATCAACCAAACTATTGGACGCAAGTAAGAGCTTCCTCTCATTGGAATAGTTGTGCATCCGAAATAGCGTATCAATTTCAAGCTCCCAATCAAGGTATTCTTCCACATCTGCACTACCTGTTGAGAGAGGGGTTTTTTTTTATAAAATTTCGACAACTTTGGGCATGGGCACGCCCAGAGGCCCAAGAGGGGATGCCCGGCCTAGGGGGGCTGGCCACAGGGGGGGCACCCCAAACCCTAGCCGCCTCACCCTACTCCCTCATTCCCTCCCCCAGCCGCCACCTTCTCCCTCCTCCCTCCGGCGCCCCTTGCTGCTCCTTGACACCGTCTCACTGCTGTGGTGTCATCCCCGATAATCCCCGGCGTTTCTCCCGGGATCTCCTCCGGTCGCCTCCTCCTCTGTCATGCGCGGCCGTTAAATCGGCGATCTTGTGGCCGGCCATTGGAGAGGGAAGAGAGGAGAAGGGAGGGAGATCTTCAGGGAACGGATCAACGTCATCCTACGGGTCTACAAGGGTAACGAGGAGTCTCACCCACTGTTTGATATTGTGTGAAGGTACATTGAACGATTAGTGATAATCCGTCTTGCTGTCTGCCAGTTTCCAGAGTAGATCCAATCTGTTCAGTCGTCTTGCGCACCCTGTTTCGCATCTTAGGAGCCGAATCTGGTATTTTCGTCTCCTAGAGTTTTGTAGCCCTGGTTTTTATCTTTCCATAGGCACTGATATCACGAGATTCCTCCTTACGGTTTAGGAGATATGAATTATTCTTTGCGCGCTGTTCTGTCTACCTGACGAGAAGGAACTGTCTATTTGTTCCTTAATTTGAACCCTGTTAAATTGGGATTCAGAACTTCCACCCAAATATATTATTGTAGCCTTGTTAATAATATTTCTAAATTGATAAAGATCACCTCCATTGGATCTGTGGAATAAAAGTTATGCCATTTTCTTTGTTGCTGTCTTGTGGTTTGGACAGATTCATGTCTTATATTTTCAACTGCTGATTAACCATTTGTCTTGGCCGAATCGATAATCCCCGTCAACTAGAGTTTCATAGTTTTATGCGTTTAGTCTCAATGGGCACTAGTTTCATGTTGTTTCGAGTTCCAGATAATTAATTATGATTTTTCTGGTACCGCTGTCTAGTAGGATGGGCAGGAGTCTGAATAGTGTAATGCTAGTTTTAACTCCGTTGATTGTGTTGAATAGCCGAAGGGTTAATGTAGGCCTCCTATAGCTATGTCAATCCATGTTATCCTTATTTCGAATAATTATTTATGTAGGCGGTGAGTGGAGGTGCACCGTTGTTGCCTCCTAACACGTCACAGCGCGGAAGGCAAGTACTTTGTCTTTTCTTATGGAATGTTGATGATTGCGTGTGGATGTATTGCTAGACTTGCTATTCATGTTCCTATGTAACTTAGTATATTCATTCTTATGTGATAAATATTCAATGCATGTGATTCATTCGATACACGCGTCGTTTTCGTTTTGACCACGGGAGTGGAAATTGAAAGACCCATCAACTCTAGTATGGGCATGTAAGTCCCACCACTCCAATATGGGCAATCTTGGACACCCGTATGAAACGTTCTTCATACGGTATTTGGGTCCCCGGACTTTGTTAAGTACGGGCTTAAGTGAACACCGACGGGTGTATCACTCGTTATACTCGTATAAGCTGTTGAGCATTCCATTCCTTCAACGCATTCTTTCATTCCATTCATTCATGTATGTGTTCCGGAAGTTGTTCATATGACGGTTGTATTTGGCTTGTCCACTTTATGCTTGATCTAACATGTTTAGTACTTGCTGAGTCTTTGACTCATTCTTGCTTGTTTTGTTTAATTTAGGTAAATGATGAAGAAGACAAGTCTTGGGAGGGATCAGTCCAGCACGATGCACACCACTTATATCAAAACAGAATTCATTGATTATTTCCGTTTCATAATGACTATTTGATAAATGTTGAATTGTAATAAGCCAACTTGGTTACAATTATCTTATTCTCATGTTTTAAATATTTGTTTCCTATCTTTCACTGGATTTGTTACTTAGCATTAGTTTCGTATGAAGTACTGTTATATATTCATTGCTATACGTATAATTATGTTGGTTCCTAGTGTTTTGATTATGGTTGAGTGATATCTTGACTTCCGGATAGTCAGGGTGTTACAATTGCACGACAATAGATGTATACTCACAATGGAACCAAAAATCAATGGAGAATAAAGCTCAATTATGGTTCGTCCAATTTGAATTCTCTCTTTTCTTTTTGTTTTTTTTTTCTCTGATTGCTTTTCTTCTTTTGACTTTTTAATACTATAGACGAACAATGATGAACACAAGCAATGAGCTTGCGCTTTCTTCCCAAATTCGGTTTCACAATTGCAAAGTATAGAAATATTATATATGCATCCCTATATGTTCAAAGTTTCCACAAAGGATGAAACTGGGATCAAAGCATATAAGTGATTTGTAGCAAGAAAAATTGCGCAAAACAATATATAAGTGAAGAATACTTTCAGTTATTGCGCAATGAACAGAAACAAGTGTATATACGGCTCACAAACTCAAACCCAAGTTCACGGCAACAACAAAGTTATATGTGGAATTTTAGGGTTTGGAGTGGAAAGCAAGCAGCGCACACAACACAAAAAGTTGAGTCGACAATTGGGAAACCCTAGCTTTTGCTCAAATACTTCAAATGCAACTAAAATTTGCAACAACAAGCAATACTAGATAGATGCAATTGGCTAGAAGCAAATTTGCGCAAAACAAGCTAGGATGACCGAAACAAGTAGTAGATCGGTTTAGTAGATTGGAACGAAAAGAGTAAAAGCAACACAAAGGAAAACATAAGATCAGCAAGCTAAACACGAATCTAATGGATAAAAATCTAGAAAAACTCACTAAAATTTCAGATTGAACATTAAGGCTAAAAGGAGAAAATTTGGGGTTTTGTGTATAGGACTGAAAACAAAATTTAATGGTAGCTACATAAAAATCCTACCAAGTCAATGGAGCTCTGATACCAAGATGATATAGGGTGCTTGATCTTCTCGACGTAGGATCAAGATAACTCGAGTAGTCAGACAAGTCGCATGAAGCCAATACGCTGCCAACGCAACAACCTACAACACATAAACTCGCCCAACCACACGCTTAGATGTTGAATATCCATGAGACCACCAAGTGAATACAATGCTACTCTAATAGATAAGGACTAGCAAGAACAATGGTGAAGAACACCCAATTCCTCTCTCTAGTTTTCAGTTGCAATGACAAACCCTAGGAGAAGAACAAGTGTTGAATGCAATATTTTATTTCTTAAATAAACATGGTCTAAGGTTCATGGGGGTGTTGCACACAAATATGTAGGTCACTCTCCCGTTGGTTCGGCAAAAACAAGGCCAAGAGTTGTACTCGGTCATCGGACCAAATTGAGCTCAGAAACACACACGACTCGAGCTCTAACTGTCCTGACTAAAAAGTTATAAAGATAATTCAAAAAATTACGTGGGGTTCAGCCCCCAAAGTATTGGCATGCAGGCCCATGAAGAATCCACCTCAAAATTCAAATGCTGAAATTTCAGAATTTGAAAGTGGTTTGATTTCAGAGTGCACTGGATTTCGGATTTGGACTTAGATGTCAATGCAAATTGCTCCACTTGGTCCAAAATTGACTTGGGCTCAACTTCTTGGGCCACATACTCATCCATGGCCACGTATAAGCCCTCTGTGCACCCTTCCTTCCCCTTTCGGCTAACCTCTTCTCTTCTCTTGGAATGCACCCCTTTGTCTTCCTTCTTGTCCCTTTTGGTTTGCCATGACTCTTCTCTCTCAAACCTAAGTACACACAATGTATATGCATTAGGTAGTAGCCAATTCTTTTGTAAATCAAATTTAAATTCATTAAGGAGCAAATTCAGTTGTTGGTCAAGTAACTTAGCCCTGGCTCGAGTAATAGGACCAATTGGTGCATTCTTGCTAGCAATAGGAGTAGGTGCGGTAGTAGTGGTAGGGATGTCCTCACCACCCTTAGTGCCGACGCCGTTTGAGAAGACGACTCACCGCTAGTTCTCGTGGTATCACCATTGTCGAACCTTGCTCCATGTATACAATCATAAGGAAATTATCCAGATGGATTTGTGGGTGATGTGCTTTTATATGAAGGTGAATCGGCCTTCCTTTGCTTCTGCTTTGCAATCTCCACGGCGGTGGCAATGGACTAGCTCCGTCGAGCAGCATTGACTTTGTCGCGTATCCCGTGTAGATTATCCACCTCCCTGCCTGATGAGGCCCTAGGTGCATCTACTACGGTGGTAAAAATCCCTAAGTTGTAAGTGTGTGTTAAACCTCATGTTGAGCCTATTTTGCTTCAATGGAGAAAGAAACAAGAACTAGGTTCGGGAAAGAGCGAGGAGAAAGAGGTAGGCCGAAGGGGGAGCTTGGGTGGACATGGGAAGACACAAAGACCGAGGGCTCCACATGTTGGAAAGTTTGCAAGGAAATTCGGCCAAGAAAAGTCAAATGATCCTAATTCAAACTCAATTCTGAAAATAATGCATTTTCAGCCTAAGAAATTAATTTTGGAATTGCTTGTAATAGGATAGTTTAATTTATTTTCAGCATTAAGAGTAGTTTAAAATTCAAATTAAAGTAGGAGTTTGCAATAGGATTGGTTTTAGATTATTGTTAAATGCGCCTTTGTTGAGAATCATATCAACATGTTTTGAGACAGATTCTTTTTCACCTCATGCCTTTGTTCATCCGAGACCATATATTTAGGGGTAGAACCCATTGTAAGCAAGTCAGAGTTAAAGTAAGAGTTACCCTTGATGAACTGCTAGAGAATGATGCCTCACTGCGTGCAGGTGTCCTTCTCCTCCCCTTTCCTCCTCTTCTTCCTTCTTCCCCTCCACTTCTTCCTCTTCTCCGTGCTCCTCCTCTTTGGCCGGCCCTCCAACTATCGCCTTCTCGCCTTTCTTCCAATGGGCAGCAGCAAGTGGCTTCACTGGGGAGGATGGTGGCACTGCTGGGGCGGTGGTGGCGCAGGGGAGGCTCAAGTGGAATAGGGGGTGGCGGCACAAGGGCAGGGAGGGGGTGGCTCAAAGGGAGACGGGGGAGAAAAGAAGTGGGGCTAGGGTTTTGGGGGTGGGAACCCCCCCTTTGGCCGGCCACTGTAACATCTCAAATGTGGATTTGTGTTTCAAATGTAAGAAAATGAGAAGAAATTAAAACTTTTCCTGCATCTTGAAGTCTTTGGCCATTTCTGTAATTCTGGTAAAGGAATTATCGAAATCAAAATCAAAATCCTCAATTGACTCCAATCCAAAAACCTCCTTGGCAAAGATGTTATGCTAAACCCATGTAAACATTTTTCCTGAGCTCTAGGGAGGCTTGGTAACACCTCTAAATTATTTCATGATTTTTAGAAATTATTTGATAATTTTGGGAGGCAAGTCAATGCTTGGTCCAACCCTATTTCTCACCTTCTGAAATTTTTAGAGAAAAATGCAGTGCATGAAAATCTCTAAAAATTTTATGTGAGGTTCACCCTTAAGTCAGCAACCTCCAGTTAAAATTTTATAATTTGTGGAGCTGGTTTGCTACCTTAAACAAATTCCTCAAAAATCAGCTGTTTAATTCAAACCCTAACTGGTTTTCATTGTTCCTTGGGTTCGAGTGTAATACCTCATAAATCCAGCTAGTTCGCATAGTTTGGAATTTAGTGGAGAACGAGATTTATTAGTATCCGGAATCGCATTCGGTAAAAAGAAAGAAGTCAGAGGGAGAAAAAGAAATAGTTTTTGTCGAAAATTCTATTTAGCAGGGGGGGTTATCATAATTTTCCGGCAACTTTGGGCATGATCGCGACCCAGAGGCCCAAGAGCTGGCCGGCCCATGAAGGGCCGACCATAAAAGGCGCCACTCCCCAAACCCTAACCGCCTTCCCTCCCACCAAGCCGCCACCCCTCCCTCTCCATCCTCTTTGGCCGGCGCCTCCTCCCCTGGTTGGGCGCCGTCTCCTCCCTTGGTGGCCGGCCATTGGTGCTCCCGGAGTTGGTCTCCAAGATCCCCGGGCGCTTCTCCTCCGATCTGTCCTCCGGCGGGTCGTTTCGTCGCCGGTGGTTCGCTGTGGTGTGGCCGGCCAAGGAAGAAGAAGGGAGACCAGCGGGGAGTGGTTCTTCGTCGTGCTACGGGTCTTCAAGGGTAACGAGCACCCCGGTTATTTGTTTGATCAAGTTTTGTTGCGGTAGAGATCATTTGAGTCACGTCGGTTTAGAGTTCCAGAATTTACAGAATTGATCAGAATGTTGCGCGGCTTGTTTCAGTACTTTAGAGGCCGAATTTGGGGTTTTTCCCTTCTAGAGATTTGTTCCTGGTTTCGTTAGCTTTCTTTTGGCACCAAGATGAGCAAATTCAGACCAGTAGTTTGAGAGATATGCATTTTTGAATACGAACTGTCCAATCTGTCTGAAATCTGTGGTCAGTAGTTTTGTCCCTCGTTTTTGTTCAAAATAGAGGCCGAATCAGAAGACTCCCCCAACTAAGTTATTGTAGATATTGAAATTATCTTTCCAAGTTGATAAAGATCATTCCATTTGGATCAGTAGGCTAAAAGTTACACTATTTTCTTTACTGCTGATCTGTTTTCTGGACTGTTGTAGATGGGTTAGGTTTAGCAGTTAATTACCCCTCTGTTTTGGCCAAATCAGAAGATTCCGCCAACTAAGTTTTTGTAGCCTGATCAGTTAAGAATCAGTGAGCACTGGTTTCAGGTCGTTTAGAGTTACAGATAATTATTGGCGAATTTTCTTGTGCAACTGCCCGTAGAACGATAATCTGGACATTTGGTGTAGATGTCAAATGGAACCCTTGGGATGAGTGGGTTGATTAGAGAGCATCGTAGTACACTTGTAGCTGCGCCATATTCGATTATCCGTAATACGTGGTAATACTTGTGTAGGCGGTGAGGCGGTGGGTGGAAGGACACCTTCGTTGTTTCACAACACGTCACCACACGGAAGGCAAGTACAAATGTTTAATTTGTGTGAATTCATTGATTACATGTTAACTTGGTAAATTATGAATATTCCTGTGATTTGAGTATGATGTGGTAGAGTTCAATACCTTATTCGATGATACATTGAGCGGAATGCCAAGTTATGTTTTTCATTCCATGCATACATAATTGATTCTTGTCCACGGGGTGGAAACTTGTTTAAGTCCCATTAATTCCAATATGGGCATGTAAGACCTACCATTCCAATGTAGGCGATTTGGACATTCCGTATGAAACGTTCTTCATACGGACTTGGATCCCGCTCTTTGTTAAGAGCGGGCTTAAGTGAACACCGACGGGTGTGTCACTAGTTATCTGTATAAACTTGTGGAAAGTCCATTCTCCTTCAATGCATTCATTCATTCATACCGTGCTTTCTTAAATTCATGAAGTAAATGATGTACTTGGTGGATTGTTTCGATCTGATATTCTATGTGAATGTATATGTTGTGCTTCTTGAGTTTCGACTCACTCTTGCTTTTATTTAATTTTAGGTGAATTCGGTGAAGCGGTTGCTAGCGGGAGGGTGTAGTCCAAAGACGTTCCATGCACATGAATAAAATATCCATTCGTTAAAGTTCTATTTACATCTCTTGATTTTATTTATAATGTATTGGACTGTAGTAATTATCACTTGGAGGTCCATTACTATCGCTTTGGTTAATTCTCGTTTAAATTTGAGATGAACTGTTATTAAGCTATAGATTGTTATAATGGTTAATCGTTTCTTTAGCATTGAATGCGATGTTAATCTTATGAATTGAATAGTAGGTTGTCTTGTTAGGTGACATCTTGTCTTAGAATAGACAGGTGTTCTGATTGGTATCGAGCGGGCTTTAGGTCCGTGGTGAACAAAGTATTAAAATGACACAACGTGCACGATGGGTGGGGTTTGGAAATCCATTGCTTCGCATTTCTAGTGATTTGGTTCATTATGTAGTCTTGTAGAATTATTTGATTACTATCTCGATGTTGTTAATATGTGATATGATGTGTTATCCTATATATATATATGGATTAATTTTATGATTGTCATGAGATGATCCTATATATTCATAATTGATTGAATTAGCTATGCGTATCGGTAGCGGACGTTGGCGATTGAGTTCGTGGTTGTTGTTCGGGTTTTGCGAGCTACACCACCGTTCGTGGTATGAGTAGTAGCAGTTCTTACCCATGTTCCATAGTTACGTGTTGAGCTGAGCTCATTGTTGAAGTTGTTGTCTTTCTCAAACTTGTATCTGGTTTCTTGGTTGTAGTTTCTTACAGTTCATGAGTTTCTTTTGGTAGGGTGTTTTGATGAAGTGGGCAAGCTCCAGTAGATCTCTAATCATTCTTTGAAATAATTATTGTTCTTTCGATTATTGTGATATTTCTACTCCACGTGGCGTAGTTAAATTGCAAGATTTATCTTTTCACACAAGTTCGGTTTTACCTGTTGGAAATTGTAACTCATTTATTAAGCTTGGAATTTGAGGCGTGGAAGATTTCTTTTGCAAGCTCTTTATTAATTGTGCATTGACCTTGCATATTTCTTTTGGGTTAATTTGAGAGTTGAAGTTTTATGCCTTTTTATGAGAAGGAGAATGTTAAAACCCTTTTGTGATATGTTGTCATACTTTATCTAAGAGGTTCTATTTAAAAGCATTATGTGGTATGGTAGGAGTAATCAGGTTGGGTTAATATCTTGGTGCAAACCAATGACTCTTAGATAATGTCTTCAAAAGTCAAGTTAATTTTACCTTAGTAAATATTAACACCAAATAAGTCTTCTATTTGGATACCTAAAGAATTTGTACAAATGCTAAATTCAAGCGATTTTGTCATGCTAAATTGATGTTATAGGTATGAGGTAATGGATGACGGTGGTTGTAATGACTTCCAAAATGTTATCTTATAATTATTCCATTGCTGAAATTTAAAGTTATTTCATTCCAATTTCTGAACAAAGGTAGGACTATGAATGCTTCCATGATTAGATAATCAACGGTTGTTAGTATTAATAGTTAGAGTGCTAGGAGTGCGTGTAATACTGGCGTTGAGCATTACTAAGGACAAATGAGCTAAATCTAATAAGTGATTTAATCTAGTATGTTTAAAGGGTTTGTCTTGTACTAGAGTGAGCTTGTTAAAAAGAGGTTTGTTTCAGCTTTGTGGCTTTCGCACTTGATTTCTTTTCTAGAATAAGTTGTTATTACAATCCCATTTGATGCTGGAGTTTTCTATGACACGATTTGTCATGCTTCCTTTAGAAGGTTTATTGATGTGATAGTAAGGTAAATTGATTGTTACCAGAAACGTATGTTATTGGTCTTAATGAAATGTTCAGTAATATGAGGGTAATGTTGATTCTTTTATAGAGAAAGAAATTTGATTGTCTTTCGTGATATTTCAAAAAAAATATGATCAAATTTCAAGTTTTGTGTTCATGATCTTTTGGGGGTTCAAGTTCTATGTGGTAAACGAGGTTTGTCGAGTAAAGCGTTATGTTGCGAAGTTATAATGGTTCTTCGGTGATGCGAGTGTTTCGATCTTGAATGCTCGTTTGTTCTTAACTGTTAACATATGATATTCTCTTCTTGTGTGGCCCATGCTTTCAACTGCGGACTTCACTTATGTTCTATGAGTTCATTGCTTAATTGGTCTTCCCCTCGGTCCTGTGTTCATTGCGAGCAGTAAATGATTTTCTAGTTCGTGAAAATCGGTTCCATTTGCCTCTTCTTTTGAGAAAGAATCACCCATTCTTTTCACGTCGGTCTTTCGAAGTGTTTTCTAATTGTTGTTGTGAGATTGATGTTAATACTTGTAGTAAATTGATAGCCTTGGGTGATATCGTTCAAATGAGAGTATTTCAAGTTTTGTTTTCGTGGGCTTTTGGAGCTCATGAATTATGTGGTAGCTGAAATGAGTTTAAACAAAATGACGTATTTGAATGTTCTATCAATTATCAAGTGATTCTTGTGATTTGAGATTTAGGCTCCTTAGCTTGAGTTGGCAAAGTGATATTCCAATCAAAGAAAATCAGTTCTTTTGTTAAAGGGAAGAGTGTAGTAGAGGTATTGAGATTGGATTTTTATTGTTTGAGATTCGATATTATCTTCTTGTGGGATTTGTGACCTTAGCTGTGGCCTCGTCTTATGTTTTTTTGAGTTCTTTGCTAATTGCCTACTTCTTACGGTTTTGTGTTTACAGCGAGTGGTAAACGTTTTCTTGGTACTGAAAAATTATTTCCACATACCTCTTCTTTTGAGAATGGAGGAACTGATTCGTTTTTTTCAAGTGTCTTCTAAAGTGTATAGAGCGACTAGATAGTGGTGGTCAAGTAAATTATTTTGTGAGGCTTGAGTGCCAAATTATTTAAGGTGCTTAAGAGGAAGAAATGGTTTCATGCTAACATCCTCGTAGAGTTTGATTTAAATAAAATGGTTCTCTTTGGAGCTAAACTTTTACGTTGTTGCGATTATCAGAATTTATAATGAAGTGTCATCCAATATCTTCTTGATCTTGTTAGTGGATTACTAGAATATCAAAAGTTTGGGGGATCTTGATCGATTGTTTAAAGTATTGGGATTGTGTAACTTACAAGGTCGAGCAAGTGAAACCTGAATGGTGTGGTTTAGTGGGCGTCCAAGATTGGTGAAGTTAATCGTTTTGAGTAGTTAATTGATTATTGAGGATGATTGAAGTTATGGTGAGAATATTGGTTGGGTTGTGAGAATTTTTGATAAGAGAATGTGAGGATTCTTGAATTATCACAGAATTCTCTGTAGGAGCCTTGGAGATTGAAGTTTGGAGCTTTGCATTTTATGCTAGAATCTTGGTTGCCAATGATTATGTGTAAAGGTAGCGAGAATAAGAGTGGATTCGAATAGTGGGATGGTCATTGATAGTATCCTTTCTGTAGTAGATGGGAGTGTGTGATGTGAATTTCAATTGGATTATCTGAGCGGATTGAGGTAATGTGATTGTGGGTGTTGCAATTAGTATTATCGAGGTGTTGGGAATTATTTGTCGAATAATTCATTTGTAGTAGAGGAGTGACTAGAGTATCCTTCGTGGACTAGTATGGTTTCTCTATATGAGTGTGGTTGTTGCTCTCGGGTTGAGCATCACCCTAAGTTGCCGATTGAGATGTCATTTACAAATTGTGTTAGCTTTATGTTGGCATGGTGGTTCTTTACGGTTCAGAAAAATAAAGAAGTGTACGATGTGGGCGTTGAATGATTTTTCTTTTGGCTTTCGTGGCGTCTATTCGCAAACCGCCCACTTGGAAAGTGGAAAGGTTTTCATGAGAATCATCGATTCGGATTTGACTCTTTTGGTACCAAGTCGGTAGCAGTGGTTGCAATGAGAGTGATTTATTTTCAGTTGGGCTTTGTGCGTAAAATAGTTTGTTTAAAACGAGTTGTTGTGTGTCCCTAGTTAAAGAGGTGCTCCTTGTCAATGTGAAAAGATTGATTGAGACATAGGACAAGAGTTCCATGTAAATTGTGCGGTTGTGTTGTTTGGAACCAAAGGAAGGTTGACCCAAGATACATTGGTTTGTTCTAGAAGTTGAGGGGATTTTGGAAATTAGTGTTTCGTTAGGATCGTCTCGAGTCCAGGCGCGGGGTGTACATTGTTTGGTATGACCCGGTATTGGAGGAGTACTTGAGAGATCTAGAGTGTGAGGGTTCGTTAGAGCCGTCAACCAATGAGTAAGACCTTACCTTGAGTCGGCCGGTGAAGATATTAGAAGAATCGAGCGGGTTTTGAGGAACAAAACTTTGAAGTATGTTAAAATCCTTTGGTCTCATCGATCGAAAGAGAGGCCACTTGGGAGTTGGAGTCCGCATGCGAGGACAATACCCGACTGTTCGTTCGTGTACTTATCTAGGTTGTTCATCGATCTTTCTCGAAGTTTGTTGCGTAGATTCGAGGTCGAATCTTTTCTAAGGGGGATAGAGTGTAATACCTCATAAATCCAGCTAGTTCGCATAGTTTGGAATTTAGTGGAGAACGAGATTTATTAGTATCCTGAATCGCATTCGGTAAAAAGAAAGAAGTCAGAGGGAGAAAAAGAAATAGTTTTTGTCGAAAATTCTATTTAGCAGGGGGGGTTATCATAATTTTCCGGCAACTTTGGGCGCGATCTGCGACCAGGAGGCCCAGAGAGCTGGCGGCCCATGAAGGGCCGCCATAAAGGGGCGCCACTCCCCCAAACCCTAGCCGCCCCTTCCCCTCCCACCAAGCCGCCACCCCCTCCCCTCTCCATCCTCTTTGGCCGGCGCCTCCTCCCCTGGTTGGGCGCCGTCTCCTCCCTTGGTGGCCGGCCATTGGTGCTCCCGGAGTTGGTCTCCAAGATCCCGGCGCTTCTCCTCCGATCTGTCCTCCGGTGGTCGTTTAAATCGCCGGTGGTTCGCTGTGGTGTGGCGGCCAAGGAAGAAGAAGGAGACCAGCGGGAGTGGTTCTTCGTCGTGCTACGGGTCTTCAAGGGTAACGAGCACCCCGGTTATTTGTTTGATCAAGTTTTGTTGCGGTAGAGATCATTTGAGTCACGTCGGTTTAGAGTTCCAGAATTTACAGAATTGATCAGAATGTTGCGCGGCTTGTTTCAGTACTTTAGAGGCCGAATTTGGGGTTTTTCCTTCTAGAGATTTGTTCCTGGTTTCGTTAGCTTTCTTTTGGCACCAAGATGAGCAAATTCAGACCAGTAGTTTGAGAGATATGCATTTTGAATACGAACTGTCCAATCTGTCTGAAATCTGTGGTCAGTAGTTTTGTCCCTCGTTTTGTTCAAAATAGAGGCCGAATCAGAAGACTCCCCAACTAAGTTATTGTAGATATTGAAATTATCTTTCCAAGTTGATAAAGATCATTCCATTTGGATCAGTAGGCTAAAAGTTACACTATTTTCTTTACTGCTGATCTGTTTTCTGGACTGTTGTAGATGGGTTAGGTTTAGCAGTTAATTACCCTCTGTTTTGGCCAAATCAGAAGATTCCGCCAACTAAGTTTTTGTAGCCTGATCAGTTAAGAATCAGTGAGCACTGGTTTCAGGTCGTTTAGAGTTACAGATAATTATTGGCGAATTTTCTTGTGCAACTGCCCGTAGAACGATAATCTGGACATTTGGTGTAGATGTCAAATGGAACCCTTGGGATGAGTGGGTTGATTAGAGAGCATCGTAGTACACTTGTAGCTGCGCCATATTCGATTATCCGTAATACGTGGTAATACTTGTGTAGGCGGTGAGGCGGTGGGTGGAAGGACACCTTCGTTGTTTCACAACACGTCACCACACGGAAGGCAAGTACAAATGTTTAATTTGTGTGAATTCATTGATTACATGTTAACTTGGTAAATTATGAATATTCCTGTGATTTGAGTATGATGTGGTAGAGTTCAATACCTTATTCGATGATACATTGAGCGGAATGCCAAGTTATGTTTTCATTCCATGCATACATAATTGATTCTTGTCCACGGAGTGAAACTTGTTTAAGTCCCATTAATTCCAATATGGGCATGTAAGACCTACCATTCCAATGTAGGCGATTTGGACATTCCGTATGAAACGTTCTTCATACGGACTTGGATCCCGCTCTTTGTTAAGAGCGGGCTTAAGTGAACACCGACGGGTGTGTCACTAGTTATCTGAGTATAAACTTGTGGAAAGTCCATTCTCCTTCAATGCATTCATTCATTCATACCGTGCTTTCTTAAATTCATGAAGTAAATGATGTACTTGGTGGATTGTTTCGATCTGATATTCTATGTGAATGTATATGTTGTGCTTGCTGAGTTTCGACTCACTCTTGCTTTTATTTAATTTTAGGTGAATTCGGTGAAAGCGGTTGCTAGCGGGAGGGTGTAGTCCAGCACGTTCCATGCACATGAATAAAATATCCATTCGTTAAAGTTCTATTTACATCTCTTCAGTTTTATTTATAATGTATTGGACTGTAGTAATTATCACTTGGAGGTCCATTACTATCGCTTTGGTTAATTCTCGTTTAAATTTACAGATGAACTGTTATTAAGCTATAGATTGTTATAATGGTTAATCGTTTCTTTAGCATTGAATGCGATGTTAATCTTATGAATTGAATAGTAGGTTGTCTTGTTAGGTGACATCTTGTCTTCCGAATAGACAGGGTGTTACATCGAGTCAGACTCGGGCTCGAGCCACTTGACTTGGTGCGATCAACTAACTGCACCGCCTCGGTCGTTTGGACGCGAGCGTTGTGAGTCGTTGGATCGGCATCAAACGGCCCACGATCGCGTGAACGTTCGGACCATCCGAGCGCGCCGATCCAAGTGAACCGTTGGATTCTAAATCAAGGGCCCACGATCGCGTGAACGTTCGGACCGTCCGAACGCCTCGCGCAATGTGAACCGTAGGATCCAAATCAACAGCCCAGGTTTGAGCGAACGATCGAATAGTTATAATCACCCCGTTCTATTTGAACCGTTCGATTTCAATCCAACGGTGGAAACGTCGTCTCCTTCCTCGGGTCGGAGCGCGCGTTGAGTTCAGCAATGGCGTGAGCAAAGGAGAAAACGAGTAGCGTGCAGTCACCTCTATGGTCACCTTTAAACGGCTATCTCTGCGCACATTAAATGCCCGTCGTGCTCCTCCCTCAGAAGTCCATGGTTCGACTGCTCCCGTCGCTCTCAAGTGCTCTAATGGCAGTGTTGACCCGAAGAGAAAATATCGCCGTTGCTCTCTGTCATTCCTATATTTAAGCTCCATTGCTTCACTCTTGGTTTCCTTTAGCACTTCCGCAACTCTAGCTAGCACCCACAGGCTGTTTGAGCTGCAATCCCCCGAAACCAGTTCGGCCGCCATTGTTGAGTTTTGAGCTTCGGTGAAGGCGGTGCAATAGGGGCTCTCTCCTTTCAATTCTTGCTCCCTCTGCTCTATGTTTACTCTCTTGAGCTTAACCCTCACTCAATTTTGTTCATTTCGCTCAGGGCTTGACTGAATTTGGATTTCCCCATTTTCGGCCGAAATCCGCATTTTTTTCTTCACCAAAGCAGACTCGACCCTTCTCTGTGCATTCTCTGTGCTCAGGTAACTCCTTATTAGTCCCTAGTTGCTTGGCACCCACTTCCTTGGCCGCAGCAGAGCTCATTTGCGTTTTTCGTTTTCGGCTATTTTGGGTCATCTCTGTCATCTCCGGCTTGCCGGCGTTCTAGACCGCCGCAGCCAAAACTATTGGTACCATTGGGTGCGCCAGGTTGTTAAGAACCCATTTTGGGCATTTGCTCGCACTGCCGCGGCCAGAGTCGCCGGCGATGTTCCTCTCTTCCCCGTCGTTTTGTCTGATGAAAACAGGGACGAATGTTTGAACGTGATTCCATGTGGACCGTCGATCCTTAGATCTACGGCTCAGGATCGAGCGAACATTTGAATTGATCGCACGCCTTGATCGGTGGACCGTTGGATCCAAGATCAACGGTCGCGATTCGAGTCCGCGTGGGTCGTTGGATCCAAGATCAACGACTCATGTGCGTGTGAACGTTCGGACCAGGCCGAACGTCCTGATCCACGTGAACCATTGGATCCAAATCCAACGGTGAGTGTTTAGGGTTTGTAAGTCGTGCGTGCGCGCGTTATCCCGTGGACTTGGACCGTTGGATCCAAGATCAACGATCCAAGTTCGTCCGCGTCTTTTTGTTTTCGGATTTTCCCGAAAGGATTTATTTGTCAATTGAAAAATGTAGTTAACCTCTAAAATGCATAACTAATTCATTTTAATTCCTTTTCGGTTGATTCAAATTTTGCTAGTTATATTTTTAACTAAACTTTCATCTAAAAATGATTCTACCCTCAGTATATCTCCAAAAAATTTTGCTAAAATATAGTGCAATGAATAGTAGTATTTATGATTTATAAAGCTAAGCAAAATTATTTTGCTCATATCTTTTGCGTTAAGAATCCAAATCAATTGGTTCTTGTTGCTAAATTCCTTATAAATCATGCTCTTACTGCTGTAAAATTTTCAGAATATTTGGAGAAAGTTTGCTGTTGAGTCTTTGTGTTTTCTTCGTTCTTACGGTTCTTTTTCGCTTTCTCGTTAGGTTCCGAAGAGCACGTTGATAACTTAAGTGATCATACGCAACATCTTGAACCACATCAAATAGGCAAGTAGTTTGATCATATTAATCCCAGTATTTTTCAAGTCTAATATATTGATTTCAACTTGTATGTATGCATTGCTATTTTGTTGTTAAATTATGGTTAGTATCCTATAGTTGCATAATCTGTAGGAATGGATTATCCTCTACTACCATGAGCCTAGGTTATTCGCTGTGATTTGAGTTCGATGGATGAGCTCTTATCACTTAGTAAATTGCGAATTGAAATTGCTTAGAAATGCTTAATTTCAGTAGTAATGGGCGATCATCGATTTTAGTCGATGATTTTGATCACACATCTATTTATTATTCCATTTTGTCCAGCACTTGTGCTTTGTTACTTTGTAAAGTCAAAAACTGAAAATAAAATTGTTTTAGACTTGGGCACAATGGTATGTTGGTGTGATCTGTTGGTGTGAATGGAATGGTGCCTAGGTCATCAAGGACCGAGTTACTTGTGTCACTAAGCCAAGCGCTTTTGCGTGCTAACCACGCGAGAGGGATATGAGACCTCTCTTGACTTAGTACTTTGGCGTGTGTTATCTCCGAGTCGCAGGAGGGGGTTGTGTGTGTTGTGTGAAAAAGGATATGTGTTCTTGTGTTGGGTGTGCGGTGGTGGAGATTCCGGGTAAGCTCTCCACCTCTAGCAGCATCGTAGTTGTCCAAGCCTTTACCTGCGATGGGTAGTTGACCGAGGCTTTACGATGACTCCGACACAACGTATGGGATTCTATCCATACGGGCAGCTCGCAGTTAATGCACAATATTGGAAATGTCTCGTAGGACTTAGCCGTGCCGGTATACCTAAGTAAGTGTGCTTAATAGCTTGGCAAAAAGGCGGTCTGGCATGTGGGTACATTGGTACACCCCTGCAGGGATAAAACTATTCGAATAGCCTCGTCCTAGGTTATGGACATGCTTGGTAAGGTTGTGCAAGAACTAGACTACAACCTTTTAAATTAAAATTTGACATGGTTGGCATGAATGGGTAATTCATGCTATTGTTGTGGTGATTAATGGTTTAGTCACTTTCAGGATTGTTGTTGTCATCTATCTCTTTATCTTTGTTGTCCCTTCATCGTTATTTGAACATTAAAAACAGATTTGTCAACTTGCTTTTAAATGTATTACATTATTGCAAATAAAAATTGATTTGTGCCGAAAATGAGACATACAGCCTCCACTTAAATAAACTTGCATGTAGCATATGTATAGGTCTGTTATCCTACACGTAAGTCTTGCGGAGCACAATTTTTGTACTCATTTGCTTTGTTTAACTATTTGTTGCAGAGGAGGAAGGTGAGCCCCAAGGGTCTCACTTTTGTGAAATGTGCTGCGGGTTCGACGACTAGCTTGGCGGTCCGGTCGGTTGCCTTGTGGGTAAAGGCACACTGATTGGCTCTTTTGTTTATGGCCATCTTATGGCACTTTTGCTTCCGCTGTTAAATTTTTGTATTTACATGTATTTGGCCGGTTGGCCTCTCTTTTGTAATAACTATCCTTTATTTATTTCAACTTCTGATTTGTTGCTGTGCTTCGGTTCTATGTGAATGAATGGAATTGATGCATGAATTTTGTAAAGGGGTGTGTATACTGCATTTCTGGGAAGTATACATGTCTCGAGTCTCGGGTTATCTGATTTCTGATGCTAGGACCAAGTGGATGGTTAAGCATCACAAGCCCGATAAACCGGGGTCTCACAGCCACTATGTGGGCTCCCCCCTCGGGCGCGGCCCGTGGCCCAGGTTGCCGAAAAAATGCGGAAAAACCCCTTTTTGTTCCAAAATTTCTACTCCTTTCTGTGTCTTTTCTTCTCCCGGCTGATTTCCTAGTTACCCGATTCAAATCCGGGGTATTACATTTTACCCCCCTTAGGCAGAATTCGACCCCGAATTCTAACCAAGGTTAACGCACCGAACCAAAATCTACTAACATTTTTTTCATAATTTCACGTACCTGCAGTGAATAGCTCTGGATAAAGCTGGCGCATGCGGGCTCCAATTCCCAAGTCGCCTCTCTCTCAGACTGATGTGTCCACAACACTTTGACGTATACCAACGTCTTGTGTCTCAATACTCGCTGTGATCTTTCCAGGATGCGCATCGGACGTGACTCCACTGTGAGATCTTGCTCAATTGTCAGTGGTTCCAAAGAAATCTTATGCTCTGGGTCTCTCAGAAACTTCCTCAGCATTGAAACGTGAAACACATTATGAACCCCGCGCATGGACTCAGGAAGATCCAAGTGGTAAGTTAGCTTCCCAATTCTTGCTACAATCGGGAATGGTCCGACATACCTCGGGCTAAGCTTCCCTTTGGTACCGAATCGGACAATACCTCTGGTGGGTGACACTCTCAAGAGCACTGGCCCCCCACCGCAAACTCCAAGTCATGTCTCCTCACATTTGCATAACTTTTATGTCTGCTCTGCGCTGCTAGCAGATTCTGCCTCACCATGGCCACACGTTCAACTGTCTTCTGGATCCAATCCGGTCCCAAAACTGCCTTCTCACCCACTGCATCCCAACAGAGGGGCGATCTGCATTTCCGCCCATACAAAACTTCGAATGGCGCGGCTCTAAAAACTGGAATTATAGCTGTTGTTGTAGGTGAACTCTGCAAGTGGTAACTGGTCTTCCCAACTACCCTTCTATGACAAGACGCAGGTCCACAACATATCTTCCAAGGTCTGAATAGTACGCTCTAAATGTCCATCTGTCTGAGGGTGGAACGTTGTACTAAGACGAAGCTGTGTGCCCAAAGCACTCTGCAGACTCTCCCAAAACTTAGACACAAACTTTGCGTCCCTGTCCGAAATAATTGTCCTCGGCACCCCATACAGTCTCACTATTTCTCGCACATAGATAGAAGCTAGATCACTCGCTGAATTGGTGGTGCGAATAGGAATAAAGTGTGCAAACTTGCTGAACCGATCCACCACTACCCATATTGCATCCTTTCCTCACGGCGAACGAGGTAATACCACCACAAAATCCATAGAGATATCATCCCATGGCCAGTAGGGAACCTCCAAAGGCTGCAACAACCCTGCAGGTCGTTTGTACTCAGCTTTTACTTGTTGGTAAACACCGCAAGAAGCTACATAATTAGCAATGTCCACCTTCATCCTCTTCCACCAAAAGTGATGTTTCAGATCTCGATACATCTTAGTCTCACCAGGGTGTACGGTGTACGGAGTGTGATGTGCCTCCCTCAAGATATCATCTTTGACCTCCGCCTTTTGTGGCACACACAGACGGCCTTTAAACCTCAAGGCGCCCGAATCATCAATACTGAAGTCTCCGTCTTTACCCTCATCCAATCGCTTCCTGACCTCCTGTAGTAACTGGTCATCTCGCTGTGCTCCCCGCACACGGTCTGGGATAGCTGACTCAAGGATCAACTAAGTCTCAACATGTGCTGTGCCCACATAACAATATGATATCCCCATGCGATCAAAATCAGCAATAAGGCAATCCAGAGCAGCGGGTGTCGCCTTGCGACTGAGAGCATCCGCGACTACATTAGCCTTGCCTGGATGATACTGAATGGTAAGATCATAGTCCTTCATCAGCTCCAACCACCTTCTCTGCCTCAAATTCAGATCCTTCTGGGTGAAAATATACTTGAGGCTCTTGTGATCTGTGAAGATATCACAAGACTCTCCGTACAGATAATGCCTCCAGATCTTGAGAGCAAAGACAACCGCAGCCAACTCCAAGTCACGAGTGGGATAATTCTGTTCGTGCTTCTTCAACTACCTCGATGCATAGGCAATCGCCTTACCATCTTGCATATGCACACAACCAAGACCTACTCGAGATGCGTCTGAATAGACAGTGAACCGCTTTCCTAGCTCGGGAAGAGTGAGAATGGGAGAGGTCACCAACTTCTCCTTCAGTATGCAAAAGCTGTGCTCACACTCATTAATCCACTGAAATTTCACCCCTTTCTGAGTAAGCTGGGACATCGGCTTGGCAATGATAGAGAAAAACTGCACAAAACACCGATAATACCCTACCAAGCCCGGAAAACTCTTCACCTCCTTCACATTAGTTGGCCTCTTCCAATCCACCACTGTAGAAACCTTGCTAGGATCAACAACAATACCTTGAGGATTAATCACGTGACCCAAAAAACTCACCTCTGAAATTCAGAACTCACATTTCTTCAGCTTATCATAGAACTTATGTTCTCTCAAGGTTTCTAAGACCAATCTCAACTGACGTTCATGATCCTCATGAGTTTTGGAATATATAAGAATATCATCAATGAACACCACTACGAAATCGTCCAGATACTCATGCAACATGTTGTTCATAGTCTCCATAAAGATGGCAGGTGCATTAGTCAATCCAAACGACATGACTGTATATTCATAATGCTCATACCTAGTGGAGAATGCAGTCTTCTCTATATCCTGCTCACGCACCCGGATCTGATTATACCCAGACTGGAGATTGATCTTAGAGAACACCTAGGCTCCCTTCAACCGATCAAACAAATCCTCGATGTGGGGTAAATGATATTTGTTCTTGATGGTAACTGCGTTAAGCGCACGATGATCTATACACATGCGCCAACTCCCATCCTTCTTTTCTGTGAATAGAACAGGAGCTCCCTATGGCGATACACTGCGCCTGATCAAACCCTTAGCCAACAATTCATCCAAGTGCTTCTTTAGCTCGTCCTGAAATGGACGTGCTAGTCGATATGGAGATATCGAGATGGGCCGAGTACCCGGAACAAGGTCAATACGAAACTCCACGTCTCGTGCAGGTGGCAAGCCTGAAAGCTCATCCGGGAACACATCTGGGTAGTCGCTCACCACTGGAATCTCCTCAATTAGAGAAGCCATGCTCGGTTTCTCAGCAAGAGCTAAGAGAAGTCTGGTCTTCACTACACGCTGACCCGGGAACAATCCGACCAACATCGAAAGAGAACGCAGAGGCGCACTCCCCTGAAAGATCAAAGTCTCTCCGGATGGGGTCTGCACAGAGACTGTCCCATTGAAACAGGATATCACTACTCGATAAGCGTGCAACCAATCCATACCCAAGATAACATCGAACGGCTCCATCTGAATTACTATCAGGTTTGCCGTGAACTTCTCCCCATCAATCACAATAGAACACCCAGGGCAAACAGTAGAACTCGCAATCATAACTCCAGGACAACCAACCAATACTGACTGAGAAATCCACTGCACATTCAAATTCGCCCTTCTAGCAAACGCTGTAGAGACAAACGAATAGGTAGTCCCTGAATCAAAAAGGACAAAAGCCTCAAGGGCATCGACTAGTAGGGTACCTGTCACCATGTCAGGACGGCCTGCAGTCGCAGGTGTAGGCATGGCATAGACTCTTTGTGGCATCGGTGCAGAAGATGCGCCAACACTCAGCGAAGGATGAACAAGAACTGCCGCTGGTGGAGCAAATGACGGTGTCGCAGACGGTGCGGGGCTCCAGTAGAACCCTGGCGGTGGCACTGGGGAGAACGTTGCAGGAGGAACCCAACCAGAAGAATACTGGGGTGTGGGGGCAGCTACCAGAGTCTGAACTGAACCTCGCGGAGTAGCGACCAAAGAAGATGCAGGCGCTGACTCCCACTTGATGATGCTTGTTCGGTTCTTCTTACATACTATCATCTTGTGGCCCGACTGGCCACAATGGCGACAATCTCCCATGAAAGAACACTCAGAGGCACGGTGATTGTCACCACACTTGAAACAGATCATTCCCTGACCGGGAACTGGGCGCAAGGCTGGCGAAGAAGTATGCTAGACCGGAGAAGCGAAATGCCTCTGCTGGCCAGAACACGCAGATGGCTGAGAGCGATGGCCTCCCTGAAATCTCTTGCAAGTAGGTCGCTGAGAAGACCCACCCCCACCATCGAAATTCCTCTTGTTACCACTAACAGATCCTCCGGTAGAGGCAAAACTGCTAGGTGCCTGTCTCTCTCCAGTAAGTTCCCGCTCCAGCTCTATACCCTTGGCCTGATCGACCACACTGTTGAAGTCAAGCAAGCTGGTCGCCCCCAAGACGTGGCGATACTCAGGGTTCAGTTCCCTACGGAACCTCTTTTCCTTCTCTCGATCATTGCCAGCCACAGCTGGCACAAAGCGGACTAAGTTGTTGAATCCCGCCTCATAGTCCGCCACAGATAGCTTCCCTTGAACTAAGGTTGCCAGGGAATGTTCCATCCTCTCAAGGAAGGAATCAGGGTAAAACTTAGCCCTGAACTACTCCAAGAAATCTTCCCAAGTGACTGGTCCATGCAGTTGAGTCTTGGCTGATAGAACTCCTTCCCACCAAATATCCGCCTGGCCTTTCAGTTGAAAGGCCACAAAATGCGCCTTCTGTGCTGAGGTCATCTCTAATGCACCTAACTGCCTCTCCATGTATTGAAGCCAATCGGCTGCCAGTACCGGGGTGCCCGCTCCATCAAAGTTATCAAGACGAAGGGACATCCACTCCCAGAGGCTCATTCTAGCCTAAGCGGAAGCTGGTACCACCACCGGAGCACCAACGGGTGCACCAGCAGCCGGAGGGGCTGCATGCACCTGCTGACGGAGCTGTTGAACTTCCCTCTGAAGTTCTTGAAGTAGACTGGCATGGGCTTCGGCAACTGGATGAGCGGCGGATGCAACCTCCTCAGCCACCCCGCCAACAGCCTCTTCGGCCAGGGATGAGGATGCAACCGAGCCACGTCCACGACCACGACCACAGTCCGCACCACGCCCACGTTCTCTACCTCTCGCCATTCTGAATACCAAAGATAATAAACTATCCACTTAACATTTAAGCAATCGAAACAAGAATATCATATAATCAATTAATAAGCAATCATACTCACCTAACATTAGCAATCATCAACACGATATAGCGGAAACATAAATGCAATGCTTTGCCCATTCCCATCCTACTGTGCACCAGTGTGTTAAATTTTTAAGTTGTTTATCCACTAGCCAATTTTAATTAATCCGTTCACCACGGACCTAAAGCCCGCTCTGATACCAACTGTAACACCCCGGCTTTCATGAGCCAAGATATTACCTAAAAAAACATCTACTACCAATCAACAAGCTAAATAATTTCGAGCGTTCTACAATAAAAGAGCAACTAAGTTCTGCTCGAAAGGGAAAGAGCATATTAACCAGCCTAATTTTAGCAATACATAAATAATTCGAACATGATGTTCCATACTGAATAAAATTAATAGTTCCATAACTTCAGAGCACGAATCCATAACCTAGGCATAACGATAGCCATCAACAACCATCAAATGCGTTACTTATTATTACAGTCCAACATTGTAAATGCAAAATAGTAAATGATGTTTATCACAACGGGTGTGTGCAACTGTGTGTCTACTCCCTCCCACAAAAGACGTCATCATGGTTCACCTAAAATAAAAAACACAGCAAAGGTGAGTCCAAGACTCAGCAAGTACAAAAGGTTATTTTGGACATAACAAGTACAAGACATCATGAGCATAGTGATCCATCACATGAACTAGAAATAACACATGAACGAATGAAAATACATACCTTCACTTCTGCTCATACCGGTATAGCTAGTGAATAATCGTCGGTGTTCACTTATGCCTGTATTCTACAAAACACGGGGACCCAAAGCCTGTTTGAGAACATTTCAAAACAGGGATCCAAATTGCCCACATTGGAATGGTGGGTCTTACGTACCCATGTTGGAATGATGGGACTTCACTACCCACTTCCGTGGGTGTCGTAAGAACAATACTTGCATGCATGGATGAACAAGATGAATAATGAAATAACAGCAAATGAACCATAGCAATCCGATACCACCACGAACAAGTACATTTCACCAGTATTCATCATATAATCACCTAACAATGAAAAAAGAACACATATCAATATCAAATGTACGGTTGTACTTGCCTTTCTCCGCTACGACGCGCGAGGAGGCAAGGATGATGCCCCTACTCCGGAACTCCGCCTCCTACACAAGAATAGCGCTAACAATAAATACACTGAGGAAAAAGGACTCCGTTTACACCCCTTAACCCAACTCCTCGAGACCTAAGGCTCGAATAAAGGTTCTACTCACTCCCCCGACAGTCTAGTAGAAAGTCCCACGGGACAGCAGCGCTAAAAACGTCATATCTTTTACTACAAAACTCAGCACGAGGTGATCTTGGACTCTCTGGAATCAAGACAAAACCATCTACAATAATATAGTTGGGAAAGACCCCTGATTCGGCCTCGTAATAATTCTTATGCTCAGGTGATTTGTCTGTCTCTGCAATCTGGCAGTCAGTGAAACAGCGGTGGTAAAAATTCCTTAAGTTTTGATTGCCACATCTAAAAATTGTGTTATTTATCAAATTTGAAAGCTTAATTAATTACCTATAAAATTCATGTTGGGTGACCTTTCAGATTCGGCCTAAAAAAATATTCATATTGGCTAGACAAGAAAACTGTCAATTCTCGTCAGCTCTCTTGGATAGTCACAGTAAAACTACCATAACTCCTAAACCATAACTCCAAATCAGGTGATCTTGGTGCCTAAAGAAAGCTAAGGACGAGTTCTACAACTTGCTAAGAGACGGTCAGGTCAGAAAACGTACGCAATCTACCCAAAACCGACGAGCAACAGTACTAAACCAATCCGATCTGCCACTGACAGCCCCAACGTGAATTGAAAATGCTACTGATCTATCGGGGATCAAAGTTACCCTTGATGAACCGCTAGAGAATGACGCCTCTCTGCGTGCAAGTGTCCTTCTCCTCCCCTTTCCTCATCTTCTTCCTTCTTCCCCTCCTCTTTTTCCTCTTCTATGTGCTCCTCCTCTTTGGCCGGCCCTCCAACTGTCGTCTTCTCGCCTTTCTTCCAATGGGAAGTAGCAAGGGGCTTCGCCGGGGAGGATGGTGGCACTGCTGGGGAGGTGGTGGTGCAAGGGGAAGAGGGGGTGGCAGCACAAGGGCAGGGAGGGGCGGCTCAAAGGGAGATGGGGGAGAAAAGAAGTGGGGTTAGGGTTTTGGGGGTGGGAACCCCCCCTTTGGCCGGCCACTGTGAGACCCCGGCTTATCGGGCTTGTAATGCTTAACCATCCACTTGGTCCTAGCATCACAAATTAGATAACCTGAGACTCGAGACATGTATACTTCCCAGAAATGCAATATACACACCCCTTTACAAAATTCATGCATCAATTCCATTCATTCACATAGAACCGAAGCACAACAACAAATCAGAAGTTGAAATAAATAAAGGATAGTTATTACAAAAGAGAGGCCAACCGGCCAAATTACAATAAATACAAGAATTGAACAGCGGAAGCAAAAGTGCCATAAGATGGCCATAAACAAAAGAGCCAATCAGTGTGCCTTTAACCCACATGGCAACCGACTGGACCGCTAAGCTAGTCGTCGATCCCGCAGCACATTTCACAAAAGTGAGGCCCTTGGGGCTCACCTTCCTCCTCTGCAACAAATAGTTAAGCAAAGCAAATGAGTACAAAAATTATACTCCGCAAGACTTACGTGTAGAGTAACAGACCTATACATATGCTACATGCAAGTTTATTTAAGTGGAGGCTGTATGTCTCATTTTCGGCACAAAGCAATTTTTATTTGCAATAATGTAATACATTTAAAAGCAAGTTGACAAATCTGTTTTTAATGTTCAAATAACAGTAAGGGACAACAGTATAACAGTAGATAGATGACAACAACAATCCTGGAAGTGACTAAACCATTTAGTCACCACAACAATAGCATGAATTACCCACTCATACCACCCATGTCAAATTTTAATTTAAAAGGTTGTAGTCTAGTTCTTGCACGACCTTACCAAGCATGTCCATAACTTAAGACGAGGCTATTCGAATAGTTTTATACCCTGCAGGGGTGTACCAATGTACCCACACGTCAGACCGCCTCTTTTGCCTGCGGAATAAGCACACTTTCTAAGGTATGCCGGCAAGGCTAAGTCCTACGAGACAGTTCCAATATTGTGTATTAACTACGAGCCGCCCGTATGGATAGAAACCCATACGTTGTGTCGGAGTCATTGTAAAGCCTCGGTCAACTACCCGTCTCAAGTAAAGTCTTGGACAACTACAATGCTCCTCGAGGTGGAGAGCCTACCCGGAATCTCCACCACCGCAGACCCAACACAAGAACACATATCCTTTTTCACCCAACACACACAACCCCCTCCTGCGACTTGGAGATAACACACACCAAAGTACTTAGTCAAGAGAGGTCACATATCCCTCTCGCGTGGTTAGCACGCAAAAGCGCTTGGCTTAGTGACACAAGTAACTCAGTCCTTGATGACCTAGGCACCATTCCATTCACACCAACAGATCACACCAACATACCATTGTGCCCAAGTCTAAAACAATTTTATTTTCAGTTTTTGACTTTACAAAGTAACAAAGCACAAATGTTGGACATAATGGAATAATAAATAAATGTGTGATCAAGATCATTGACTAAAATCGATGATCGCCCATTACTACCGAAACTAAGCATTTCTAAGCAATTTCAATTCGTAATCTACTAAGTGACAAGAGCTCATCCATCGAACTCAAATCACAGCAAATAACCTAGGCTCATGGTAGTAAAGGATAATCAATTCCTACATATTATGCAACTATAGGATACTGACCATAATTTAACAACAAAATAGCAATGCATACATACAAGTTGAAATCAATATATTAGACATGAAAAATATTGGGATTAGCATGATCAAACTGCTTGCCTGTTTGCTGTGGGTCATGATTTTGCTGAGGATCAATTATATTGTCAATGTGCTCTTCGGATCCTAACGAGAAAGCGAAAAAGAACCGATTAGAACGAAGAAAACCCAAAGACTCAGCAGCAAACTTTCTCCAAATACTCTGAAAATTTTACAGCAACAAGAGCATGATTTATAGGGAGTTTAGCAATAAGAACTAATTTATTTGGATTCTTAATTCAAAAGATATGAGCAAAATAATTTTGCTCAGCCTTATAAATCATAAATACTACTATTCATTGCACTAACATATAGCAAAAATTTCTGGAGATATACAGAGGTTAGACTCATTTTTAGCATAAAGTTTAGTTAAAGACATAACTAACAAAAATTGAATCAATCGAAAAGGGATTAAAATGAAATAGTTATGTATTTTACAAGTTAACTACATTTTTCAGTTGACAAATAAACCTTTCGGGAAAATCAGAAATTAAAACGACGTGGACGAATTTGGATCGTTGATCTTAAATCCAACGGTCCAAGTCCATGTGATAACGCGCGCACGCGTGGCTCACAAACCCTATACGCTCACCGTTGGATCTGGATCCAACGGTTCACGTGGACCAGAGCGTTCGGGCGGTTCGAACGTTCACACGCACGTGAGCCGTTGATCTTGGATCCAACGGTCCACACGGATCGAACCTTTCGGACGGTCCGAACGTTCACTCGAATCGGGACCGTTGATCTTGGATCCAACGGCCCACTGATCCAGGCGTGCAATCAATTCAAACGTTCGCACGATCCTGGGCCATAGATCTAAGGATCGACGGTCCACATCGAATCACGTTCAAACCTTCATCCCTGTTTTCATCCGACAAAACGACGGGGAAGAAAGGGTCGTCGCCGACGAAGCTGGCCGTGGCGGTGCGAGCAAATGCCCAAAATGGGTTCCTAACAATCTTGCGCACCCAATGGTACCAACAATTTTGGCTGCGGCGGTCTAGAACGCCGGCAAGCCGGAGATGACCGAGACGACTCAAAATGGCCAAAAATGAAAAACGAGATTGAGCTCTGCTGCGGTCCAAGGAAGCGGGTGCCAAGCAACTAGGGACTAATAAGAAGTTACCTGAGCCCAGAGAACGCACAGAGAAGGGTCGAATATGCGCTGGTGAAGAGAAAAGCGAATTTCGGCCGAAAATGGGGAAATCCGAAATCAGTCCAGCCCTGAGTGAGAAGAACCAAATTGAGTGAGGGTTAAGCTTCAGAGACTAAAGGTGGAGCAGAGGGAGCAAAAATGGGAAGGAGAGAACCCCTGTTGTACCGCCTTCACCGAAGCTCCAAACCCAACAATGGCGGCCGATTGGATTTCGAGGGACTGCAGCTCAAGCAAGCTTGAGGGCGCTAGCTGGAGTTATGGAAGTGCTAAAGGAAGCCAAGGGTGAAGCAAAGGAGCTTAAATAGCTGAGAATGGCAGAGGGCAACAACAATATTTTCCAATCGGGTCCAACTGCCATGAGAGCTCTTGAGAGCGATGGGAGCAGTTGAATCATGGACTTCTGAGGGAGGAGCACGATGGGCATTTAATGCGCGCAGAGAGAACCATTTAAAGGAAACCACGGAGGTGACTCAACGCTGCAAATCTTTCTTCTCTGCTCACGCCATTGCTTGACTCACGCTCGCTCTGACCCGAGGAAGGAGACGGTGTTTCCACCGTTGGATTGAAATCGAACGGTTCAAATTGAACGCGGTGATTACAATGGTTCGAGCGATCCCTTTAACCTGAGCCGTTGATTTGGATCCTACGGTTCTCGTTGCGCGAGACGTTCGGACGGTCCGAACGTTCACGTAAATCTGAGCCTTTGATTTAGAATCCAACGGTTCACGTGGATCGGCGCTCTCGGATGGTCCGAACGTTCACGCGATCGTGGGCCGTTCGATGCCGATCCAACGACTCACAACGCTCGCGCCCAAAAGACCGAGGCGATGCAGTTAGTTGACTGGACCGAGTCAAGTGGCTCGAGCCCGAGTCTGACTCGAACACAAGGAACAGTGGAAACCAGCTAGGTTTGAATTAACAGCTGATTTTTAGAGAATTTGTTTAAGGTAGCAAACAAGCTCCAAAAATCATGAAATTTTAACTGAAGATTGCTGACTGCAGGAGGAACCTCATATAAAATGTTTAGAGATTTTCATGTACTGCATTTTTCTCCAGAAATTTCAGAAGGTGTGAATTAGGGTTTGACCAAGCTTTGACTTGCCTCCCAAAATTATCAAATAATTTCTAAATATCATGAAATAATTCAGAGGCATAACAAGCCATCCCTATAGCTCAAGAAAAATATTTACATGGGTTTGGCACAAGATCTTTGCCAAGAAGGTTTTTGATTGGAGTCAATTGAGGATTTTGATCTTTGATTTCCATAATCGCTTTACAAGAATTACAGAAATGGCCAAAGACTTCAAGATGCAAGAAAAGTTTTAATTTCTTCTCATTTTCTTACATTTGAAATATAAATCCACTTTTGGGATGTTACAGCCACTATGTGGGCTCCCCCCTGGGCCCTGGCCCGCGGCCCAGGTTGCCGAATAAATGCGGAAAAACCCCTTTTTGTTCTGAAATTTCTACTCCTTTCTGTGTCTTTTCTTCTCCCGGCTGATTTCCTAGTTACCCGATTCAAATCCAGGGTATTACAAACACACGTTGATCTGTATCATCTTGGTATCGGAGCGTGGTTGATCACTGTATGTGGAAATTTTTTCTTGGTACTTTGAGGCTGATCATCATTTCAAAAACTAGAGAGCATGGTTCTAATGGTGGATCAGACAAGGAGCATATGTACGGTGATACACTATTATCGGATGTACGTGCTCAATTTGATGCTACTACAGGCTATTTTGTTCGTCGCGAGAAGGTATTATGCTATCAACTTGAAGCTCAAATCCAAGGGGTGCGAGACACGCTGAACGATTGTCTCAACACGAACGAATGGTGTATGATAGAAAGTTTCGATAATATGAACCTTGCTATCCGTCGCTTGGTGGAGAGGCTACCACCGCCACGAGGAGCTAATGTTCTGGTGCTGCCCCAACCGCAACATGGACGTGCACAACGTGTTGTACGCTGAGATACAGATGACTTCTACGCTACTTATTCGGAGGAGGCTCTTTCTGATGATCGTGGAAGACATCAACGACATCCACGTCGTTAGTACTTTGATCGTCGAGGTGCTGGGTATGGTGGACATCATAATGGAGGTGATGAACGTGAAGACGACAGTATCGGGAGAATCAAGATCACCATACTGGAGTTCAAGGGCAGATCTGCTCTAGAGGCTTATTTCGAGTAGGAGATGCGTGTCAATCAAATTTTTGACAACCGTTACTACTCCGAAGAGAAGAAGGTTTGTGTTACCTCGATTGAGTTCACTGAATACGCTATTATTTAGTGGGATCAATTGAATCGTGCGGGGAACGTCCTAACACTTTGGTGGCGATGAAGCAAGCTATGCGGGAACAATTTGTACCGGCATACTACACAAGGATATTGTATACAAAGCTATGACGACTTACTCAAGGTGCTAGACGGTGAATGAGTACTATCAAGAGATGCAAGTGCTCATGATCCGTGCAAGGTGTGTGAGTTGGCGGAGGCGACTAGGACACATTTCTTTGAGGTTCCGAATGAAGATGTGCGGAACCGTGTTGATTTGATGCAATATGTGAGACCCCGGCTTATCAGGCTTGTAATGCTTAACCATCCACTTGGTCCTAGCATCACAAACAAAATAAACCGAGACTCGAGACATGTATACTTCCCAGAAATGCAATATACACACCTCTTTACAAAAAGTCGTGCATCAATTCCATTCATTCACATAGAACCAAAGCAAAAGCACAACCCAGAAGATAATCTAAATAAAGGATAGTTATTACAAAAAAGAGGCCGACCGGCCAAGTACATATAAATACAAAATAAACAGCGGAAGTGAAATGACATAAGATGGCGATGAACAAAAGAGCCAATCAGTGTGCCTTTACCCCACAAGGCAACCGACCGGACCGCCAAGCTAGTCGTCGAACTCGCAGCACATTTCACAAAAATGAGCCCCTTGTGGCTCACCTTCCTCCTTCGCAACAAATAGTTAAGCAAAGCAAATGAGTACAAAAATTTGTACTCCGCAAGACTTACGTGTAGAATAACAGACCTATACGTATGCTACATGCAAGCTTATTCAAGTGGAGGCTGTATGTCTCATTTTTAGCACAAAGCAATCTTTATTTGCAATAAGGTAATACATTTTTAAAAGCAAGTTGACAAATCTGTTTTTAATGTTCAAATAACAGATGACAACAATATAAAAATAAATAGATGACAACAACAACCTGGAAGTGACTAAACCCATAGTCACCACAACTATAGCATGAATTACCCATTCATACCAACCATGTCAAATTTTAATATAAAAGGTTGTAGTCTAACTCTTGCAAAACCTAACCAAGCGTGTCCATAACCTAGGACGAGACTATTCGAATAGTTTTATCCCTGTAGGGGTGTACCAATGTACCCACACGCCAGACCGCCTTTTTGCTAAGCTATTAAGCACACTTCCATAGGTATGTCGACACGGCTAAGTCCTACGAGACATTTCCAATATTATTTATTAACTGCGAGCTGCCCGTATGGATAGAAACCCATACGTTGTGTCGGAGTCATCGTAAAGCCTAGGTCAACTACCCATCGCGAGTAAAGCCTTGGACAACTACGATGCCCCTCGAGGTGGAGAGCCTACCCGGAATCTCCACCACCGCACACCCAACACAATACACAATTTCTTTTTCACACAACACACAGAACCCACCTCCTGCGACTCGGAGATAACACACGCCAAAGTACTAAGTCAAGAGAGGTCCCATATCCCTCTCGCGTGGTTAGCACGCAAAATTGCTTGGAGAGTGTGACACAAGATGTTCGGTACTTGTTGACTTAGGCAAGACATCCACAAATTCAATAACCCACCATCCAACCACTTGCCCAAGTCCAAATCAATTTTTTCATTTTCAGATTTTGACTTTACAAAATAACAAAGCACAAGTGCTGGACATAATGGAATAATAAATAGATGTGTGATCAAGATCATCGACTAAATCGATGATCGCCCATTACTACCGAAACTAAGCATTTCTAAGAAATTTCAAATCACAATCTAGTAAGTGACAAGAGCTCATCCATCGAACTCAAATCACAGCAAATAATCTAGGCTCAGGTAGTAGAGGATAATCCATTCCTACAGATTATGCAACTATAGGATCCACTAATCATAATTTAACACAACATAGCAATGCATACATACAAGTTGCAAACAATATATTAAACTTGAAAAATACTAGGATTAACATGATAAAAATGCTTGCCTAGTTGCTGTGGTTCAGGATGTTGCGGAGGATCACTTAGGTTATCAATGTGCTCTTCAGAACCTAACAAGAAAGCGAAAAAGAACCGATAAGAATGAAGAAAACACAAAGACTCAACATCAAAGTTTCTCCGAATGGCTTTGAAAATTTTACAGCAGCAAGAGCATGATTTATAAGGAATTTAGCAATAAAAACCAATTAATTTGGATTCTAAATGCAAAAGATATGAGCAAAACAAATCTGCCCAGCCTCATAAATCCCAAATGCTATTATTCATTGCAACTAAAATCTTTGCAAAAATTTCTGGAGATAAAATGAGGTTAGAATCATTTTTAGATTAAAGTTTAGTTAAAAACATAACTAAGAAAATTTGAATCAACTGAAAAGGAATTAAAATAAAATAGTTACGCATTTTACAATTTTATTTTATTTTTCAGTTGACAAATAATCCTCTAGGGAAAATCTGAGATTAAATCGACGTGGACGAACTTGGACTGTTGATCTTGGATCCAACGGTCCAAGTCCACGGGACAGCGCGCGCTCAAGCGGCTCACAAACCCCACCGTTGGATTTAGATCCAATGGTCCATGCGGATGGAAACGTTCGGACGGTCCGAACGTTCCAATAGATGTGGGCCGTTGATCTAGAGATGGACGGCTCACATCGAAGGAATCTTCGACCGGTCCGAACGTTCACGCGAACCTGAGCCGTAGATCCAAAATCCAATGGCCCAAGCGCGCAGAGCACAGCGCGCGCGGCTCATACGTTCACCGTTGTATTTAGATCCAACGGTCCATGTGGATCGAGACGTTCGGATGGTCCGAACGTTCACTCGAATATGAGCTGTTGATTTAAAATCCTACGGTACACATGGATCACCGCGTTCGGATGGTCCGAACGTTCACGCGATCGTGGGTCGTTGATCTAAGGATCGACGGTCCGCAACGAACCACGTTCAAAATGCTCGCGCCCAGTTCAACCGACAAAACTCGACGACGAAAGGAGGTCACCGCCGGCGACTCTGGTCACGGCGGTGCGAGCAAAGGCCTAAAATGGGTCCGCAATAGCTTTGCGCACACAATGGGACCAAAAATTGCGGCTGCGGCGGTCTAGAACGCCGGCAAGCCATAGTTTACAGAGGTGACAAAAATGGCCGAAAAACGAAAAATGCAAAGAAGCTCCGCTGCGGTCCAAGTAAACTAGTGCCAAGTATCTAGGGAGTAATGTGGAGTTACCTGAGCACGGGAAAGACACAGAGGAGGTTGGAGCTACTCCGGTGACGAAAAGAGGTGCTTTCGACCGAAAGTGAGAAATCTCCAATTCAGCCAAGCCCTGAGGAAGATAATCAAAATTGAGCGAGGGTTAAGCTCAAGAGAGTAAAGAGGGAGCAGAGGGAGCAAGAAATGGAAAGAGAGAGCCACTGTGGTACCGCCTTCACCGAAAGCTTGAAGCTCGGCAATGGCGGCCAAAATGGTTTCGGATGAATGCAGCTCAAACAAACACTGAAGTGCTAGCTAGAGTTGTGGAGACGCTAAAGGAAGCCAAAGGGGAAGCAATGGAGCTTAAATAGCTGAGAAGGCAGAGGGCAACGGCAATAAACCCTCTCGGTTCAAACCTGCCATGGGAGCACTTGAGAGTGACGGGAGCAGTTGAGCAATGGACTTTTGAGGGCGGTGCATGACGGGCAATTAATGCGAGCAGAGAGAGCCGTTTAAAGGTGGTCATCGAGGTGACCCAACGCTGCTCCAGTTCTGCGCACGCCACGGCTTTGACTCAACCGCACGCTTGCTCAGACTCGAGGAAGGAGACGACTCAGGCCACCGTTGGATCTAAATCGAACGGTCCAAATGAGAAGGGAAGATTGGAAAGGTCTGAACGTTCACTTCAATACAGGCCGTTATCTCCAAATCGGATGGTTCAAATGAACGGGACGATCAGCCGGTCCGAACGTTCACTTCAATCCAGGCCATTGATCTAAGATCCAACGACTCTCGTTGATCGAAACGTTCGGATGGTCCGAACGTTCACATACATATGAGTCGTTGATCTCGGATCCAACGATCCACGATACTCGCGCCCAAGCGACTGCGCCGGGTGCAGTTAGTTGACTGAACCAAGTCACTAGGATCGATCCCGAGTCTGACCCGCACCAAAGGAATAGTGAAAACCAACTAGGGTTTGAATTAAACAGCTGATTTTGGGGAATTTTCTTAAGGTAGCAACAAGCTCCAGAAATCATGAAATTTTAAGAGGATACTGCTGACTGCAGGGTAAACCTTACATAAAATTTTTAGAGACTTTTATGCACTGCATTTTTCTCCAGAAATTCCAGAAGGTTTGAGTTAGGGTTTGTACAAGGTTTGACTTGGTTTGATTTGCCTCCAAAATTATCAAATAATTTCTAAAAATCATGAAATAATTCAGAGGTGTTACCAAGCCTCCCTAGAACTCGGGAAAAATATTCACAGTGGTTTGGCACAAGATTTTTGCCAAGGAGGTTTTTGATTGGAGTCAATTGAGGATTTTGATTTTTGATTTCCATAATTCCTTTACAAGAATTACACAAACTCCCAAAGACTTCAAGATGCAGAAAAAGTTTTAATTTCTCCTCATTTTTATACATTTGAAACACAAATCCACATTTGGGATGTTACACAATACAACATCATGCAAGAATTAGTTCATCAAGCGGAGCGTGCTGAACAATGGGTGAAGGACACTCAAGCAAGGGGTGCCCGAACCACTCATAGCACTTGGAGGCGTGCAACTTTTCATGACAGAGATGCGGGGTCAACTCCTATACCGTTTGCATCCATTACATCGGTTCGGAGTACATTCAAAGAAGTTTTAAAGCCTATAAGTGTCACGAGAAAAGAAGCCTCACATGCTGATTCTAGTGCATTCTCTACGACTAGAACTAGCAACATTTAATGCTTCAAGTGCAAGGGCCGAGATCATATGTAGAAGGATTTTTCAAACATGAAGACGGTGTTGCTTACACATAACGGTTATGCAACGGAGTGCGACAACGATGAATCTAAACCCTCCGATGAATTTGAGAAGCTACATTCAATCATTTGTTATCCAAAACAAGGTGTTAGCTTGATGGCTCAAATGGTCTGCGTGATAACACTGTTATTGTGCAGAAGGGATAGCGGCATCATATCTTTCAAACCGATTATTGATAACGGGAGTGCAAGCAACATGATTGGAAAGGATGTGGTGGAATCACTCTCATTGTCTACATGGAGGCATTCTAAACCATATTACATCCAATAGCTTAACAACATCGGCAAAGTCAAGATCACACACAAGGTGAGAGTGTCACTTACTATTGATGGCTATGTTGATAAGGTAGAGTATGATGTGGTACCTATCCATGATGGTCATTTCTATTGGGACATCCATGGCAATTTGATCTGAATGCTACACATCAAGGACGGTCCAACCGGTATACTTTTATGCATAAGGATGAGTTCCATGCTTTGTTGTCCAAGACCGACAAAGAAATCAAGAGTAACTTGGTGGTGGTCAGCAAAAAGAAGCTGTGAAAACTACACTAAAATTGAGGATAGTTTTGCTTCAAGAAGGGGAGGATGATGAAGACCTAGGTGCATCTACTATTGTGGTAAATATCCCTAAGTTGCAAGTGTGTGCTAAACCTCGTGTTGAGCCTATTTTGCTTCAATGGAGAAAGAAACAAGAACTAAGTTCGGCCAAGAGCGCGGAGAGAGAGGTAGGCCAAAGGGGGAGTTTGGGCGGACATGGGAATACACAAGGACCGAGGGCTTCATATGTTGGAAAGTTTGCAAGGGAATTCATCCAAGTAAAGTCAAAGGAACCAAATTCAAACTCAATTCGGAAATCAATGCATTTTCAGCCTATGAATCTAAAATGGATTTGGATTAGTGTAATTCCAATTCGGATCTTTCTTTAAAAGAGATTAATTTTAGAATTGCTTCTAATATGACAGTTTAATTTATTTTAGCATTAAGAGTAGTTTAAATTTTGAATTAAAGTAGGAGTTTGCAATAGGATTGGTTTTGGATAACTGTTCACAGCGTGCATAGTTCCGAATCAGATCACTATTCCTGAGATGGATTACTATTCACCACGTGCACTGTTCATCGAAGACCATATATTTAGGGGTGGACCCCATTGTAAGCAAGTCAGAGTTGACAAAAATACAAAAAAATCACATGTTTAGCTGGCGCATAATGAGTACATGCGTTTCAGAAATTCCCATCTAGGGTTTTGTGATTGCGTAAATATTGGAGGGTGGTTTATCTTCCAAGATCTGTGATTCCTTGTGGATCATCTCACAAATCCGTAGCATCCTCAATTGCTCACGGTTTGTTGTTCTTCGGGTTTGATTTTGTTTCTCTCTTCAGATTGATTCAAGATCAACTAAGTATCATTACTTACTTTGGAGATACATTTGTTCTTCCTTTTTGTCGAATCAAGAAGGAGGAAAGCTGGGGTTTTGCTTCAATCAAGATTGAAATACAAGTACTGTGAAAGATTATGCCACATTACATATCAATACACGTTGATCCGTATCACTACCCCTCTACTCGCCCATGGCCATCCCCAAGAAGAGGGTTTGCTCTCATCTCCTGTACTAATTAAATCGTTTGATTAGATATGTTGTTCGCTAATCTTTAGTTTTCTCATTGGGATGTACGATGCAAGTGGGGATCTGTAGTAGTATAGCGCATGCGCACCGGGTGTTCGTTGAATTTCTCGAGTTGTTAGAGCAGAAAGTTATCCTTTTCTTCTTTGACTATTACGTTCTTTGCACGACTTGTTTGTTGAATTGACAGAAATAATACTAATATAACAAAATCCTCACTTAAAGTTGTTTTCGATTCATGTTTAACTACATATTTTCGTTGCTGTTAAATTTTTGCAAGGGCAAGCTACTTACTATTCTTGGTCCTTACCAGTTGCTAGTAGAAATTTCTAATAGAAGCTGCACTCGAACGATCTTATGTTATGTGTTTCGGGTTTGAAAGAATAACAAGGGTATAAGGAATGGACCCAAATCCCTAAAGCCTCTTCCTGTAATTGTCCGTTGCAAATAACCTTTCTGCTATGCATTTCTAGTATCTTTGCTCTCACTCGCATGCGTTGTTACAATGCATGTTTTCATGTGTGAAGAGATATAATATGTTAATCAATTTAACCCTTTTTTGGTGTGTTTTTTCCACTGTCAACATATTAGATATGCTATTCAATTACCATTTGGAGTGTTTTCATGTGAGTTGATTGTCATCAAGTAAAGATTCGGGATGAATGATGTCATCATTTGTTGATGAGCATCAATACAAGATCTCGAAGTAAAGAAAACCATCATGTGTTGATGACATTCAAGACAAGATCCCGAAGTGAAGAAGATTATCATGTGTTGAAGATATTCAAGTCAAGAACTTGGAGTAAAGAAAATCATCATGTGTTGATGAATATCAAGTCAATAACCCGAACTTGGAGTGAAGATGTTCATCATAAAGTGATCACTCCAAGATGGATGCTTAAGGCAAAGGTATAACTAGCATAGGCTAAGGATGTGTTTCTAGTCTTTTACCGATCTCAGTGTTTGTTTGTTAGGCCGGATTGTTTGTATAGGTTGTCGTACTATTAAGAGCAGTCTTGTCAAGTATCTTGAGTCTCATCATGTGTTGATAGCTTAATCCCGCTTGCTCTAGCTCCTCTAAGTATGATGCTATTGTTTGCCACTGTATTTTGTAAATAGTTGAAGCTCATGCATTAACTCTTTGTAGCATGAGACTATAATTTGCAAATGGTTGAAGTCTATACACCTACTCCTTGTGCCATGATACTAAAGTTTGCGAATGTGCTTTGCAAATTATTCAAGTTCATGCTTCATTCCTTAGCATAGTCTGAGATTGCTCGTTGCTCTTTTCTTGGAATTAGGCCATGTGTGGGATGTTGGGAGTTGTTCTTCTTGTTTTTATAAAATGTGTTTGAGATCAATCAAATGGATGAGTTGTGTAGCCCGCTGAATAAGCTTTTCATAGAGCCCAACATCACTCAATTCCGACACTGTAGTCAAAAGTTATGACCATTTTTTCGAGTACCGCCTATGCTGAAATTCAGGCCAGGATTAACCGAAAGTCTGGTCTGACCACCCTTATAAGGCCAGTCAACCTTTCGAGAGGGCGTGTTTTTTTAGTTTTCCTCCTCCCGTAAGTCCGGTCTGACCGGTCCGCACTAACCGTGTAATACCCCGGCCTGCTCGTAGCGTGGCCCATGTGGCCCATGAGGACTTGTGTGGTGGGATTAGTCCCACATTGCTTGTCTCAAGTGAGTTGTAGTGGTATATAATGCCTGTTGGATCCAAACGTAGCACCTCCGGGTTAACCCTTTTACATGAAGCGAGGACGAAAAGTGTAAGTGAGGTGCTATGTGTGGCGGGTCCGCCCCACGGTGGGCTGGGCATTGAGCCGAATTTGGGTCAGGGTGTTACAGATGGTATCAGAGCATCAACCTTCGCTGCATGGGCGCGTGCGGGACAGGGGCGCGGGCATATGGCGCATGGCGCATGTGGGCCCGGAGTGGACACATGGCATGGCATATGTCTGCAGACCGGACGCACGGACATGTACCGAGGGGTGGTTCGGGCATTTGCAGCGTATGCGATATCTTCGAGGGCGCCCCCTTAAGGGGTGAATGTAATACCCCGGCCTGCTCGTAGCGTGGCCCATGTGGCCCATGAGGAGTTGTGTGGTGGGATTAGTCCCACATTGCTTGTCTCAAGTGAGTTGTAGTGGTATATAATGCCTGTTGGATCCAAACGTAGCACCTCCGGGTTAACCCTTTTACATGAAGCGAGGACGAAAAGTGTAAGTGAGGTGCTATGTGTGGCGGCTCCGCCCCACGGTGGGCTGGGCATTGAGCCGAATTTGGGTCAGGGTGTTACAAACCGGGGTCCAATCAGAATGAACCCAGCGAGGGAGGTCTGATCGGGAATTGCATGTAAGGGCTAGTTTTATAGGAGTAGCATTGTAGCCCAGTTTGACCGGCCATTGGTTGACGGTTAGACTGAGTTTCACTATTTTCAGCCCTTTCAGCCTCCAACAACTAGCTTTTGGTGCGTGGGCTATAAATACCCACCATGACATCAATTGGCAATGGTTTATTGTTGCATATTGCATTGTTGAACTGACGTGGGTCAAATTGTTAAGAACTTATTCCAGGAGATGATTTATTTGTCTATTGCTGTGCAGGTGGCTTGCAGGTCAACAACATCAACGGTAAGGTGGATTGGGACTACGCTTGGAGAGCTAAGGTCCATAACGATCATGGATGCCGGGTGAGGTCTTGTGACTCAAGCATGGTGCAGAATGGGCAAGATGGATCTAACGGGCAGTTTGTGGTAGCTGGTTGGATCAGGCGGTGCGGAAGTCGGTGTAAGTCTCCAGGAGGTTCCGATGGGATTCGGACGGGAGAGACTTGCCGACATGATGAAAGCCGCTGATCAACCTACACGTGGTGAAGCAGGCGATTGCTTCAACAGATATGTGTGAGTAGGTCCCATGTGTGTGTGGGCCTTCATGGGAGCCCATTAGTGGAAACCCTAGGCTTCTCCTATAAAAAGAAAGGGGGGAGAGGAAAAACCCCCAAGCACTTTTAGCCCTCATTTGCAAAGCCCCTTGTTAGGGTTAGGGTTTGGAGAGGAGAGGAGAGGAAGATTGTGTGTGTGCTCTTTGTTGAGCTCTTGTCCTCCTTGAGGGAGTGGCTTTGTAAGCATCTTGTTGGATCAATCAATCTTGTGATGCTTGCTTAAGAGATCGATTGTCTCCTTTGTGTTATTCTCTCTTTTGTTGATTTTGGTGCTTCCTTGATTCAAGTGTTTATGCTTGGTCTCTTGACCAATTTTATCTTCCTTTGATGTGTGGGAATACTCCTAGAATCATCTAGATCATCAACCCCCACAAGCAAGTCTTGAATCAAGATTTTCATATTTCTAGGTTTTGGAACACCTCTTTGGTAAATCCATAAGAGATCGATTCTTCGAAGTGGATCTGAACGATCGTCGCTAGAAATAGGTCTCAGATATCCTTAGGGAGGTGTGCTCTAAATTTGGTCAAGTTTCATTGGTTGAATCAAAAGTTGGACCAAATTTTGTTTTGGATTTGGGCATTGTGTTTCGGTTCTGGACTAAATCGGTCCGACTGGTTTATCAACGGCGGTCAGACCGCCAGCTTTCAGACCGCCCATTAACGGCCGGTCGAACCGATTCCCAGCGGTCAGACCGCCACTTGTCTGCCGGTCAAACCGCCCGTGTCCAGACCAGCCCAGTGAGATCAACTCTCCATATTTGTGTTGTGGTTAAAGGGGGTAATTGAATTCCGCACAAGGCTTCCTCTGTGCGTGTACTGATCTTCTTAGCTTTCATAGCTAAAGGAGAAAAGTTCGTGTTGAATTTGATTAAGGTGAAAAATCGAGAAAGCGCCTATTCACCCCCCTCTAGTCACCTTTACGGTCCTACAAGTGGTATCAGAGCCGGTTAGCTCTTCTCATAGATCTTAACCGGTCTTTGGAGCCATGTCGACTGACAGGTATTCAACCAAGCCACATGTTTTTTATGGAGTTGATTTTGCATATTGGAAGGCCCGAATGCAGGCCTTCATCGAGGCTCAAGGGCACGCAATTTGGCTTAAGGTAAAAAACCCTTATGCCGTGCCAGCCGATGACAATGTGATCACTCCAGATGTGGAGGCAAACAGCAGGGCTCGGAATTTTTTGATCCAAGGCCTTAGTCGATCGGAGTTTGAGCGTGTCGGTCATTTGCGGTCTGCTCATGAGATCTGGCGGACTCTCTGTGATTATCACGAGGGTTCCACTGCGATCAAGGAAGTGAGACAGAACCAGCTCAAGAAAATTTACTCAAAGATCGAGCAAAGGCCTGGTGAGTCTTTAGACGAGCTGTGGGGAAGATTTTCTAAGATTCTTCATGATCTCCGCGCTGTTGATCTTGTCTTCACTGAGTCAGAAAATGCATGCCAGCTTTTGGGTGCTCTGGATGTGAAGGTATGGGGGATGAAGATCACTGCCATCAATGACAACACTGTCATGGGTGAGCTTACCATGGATAAGCTTTACTCGAGGTTGAAGACGCATGAGATTGATTTTATCTCGCGTCTCCCCAAGACAGAGCCGATGGCTTTAGTGATCGACCAATCTAAGCGTAGCTCTTCTGATTCTTTTGATGTTAGCTCATCGGGTTTTTCTTTATCAGCTTTGCATTCTTTGAGCGATGAGCAACTTGACAGACTACCTGAAGATTATTTAGCCCTCCTATCCACCAAATTCACGAGAGCATACAATAAGGTGAGGAGCAGGAGGAGAGGTGGTCCTATCACTTGCTTTGAATGTGGTGAGCCAAACCACATTCGCTCTAGGTGCCCCAAGCTGAAGGGCAATGAGGAGAAGGAGTCACAAAGGCATCCTCAAGCGAGGGATGCTAAACCCAAAAAGACAAACTATCGCAAGTTTGTCAGCCGGGTCCTTGAAGCTCTAGAGGATGTGAGCATAAGCGATGTGGACTCGGAGGTGGAGGACGACAAGAGTGACTCCCGTGGCAAGAAGAAGGCTCGTGATTTCACGGGCATGTGTTTCATGGCCAAGAACAGCCACGACAGCGACTCCTCCAACAACGAGGATCCTTTTAGTGATCCCGATGAGGTATGCCCTTCACTTCCTGATATGAAAAGGGCTTTGGTGCTTGCTGAACAAAAACTGCATAAGTAAGCTAAAATGATTAAGAAACAGAACACTATGATTGATAACTTGAACCTAGAAGTTGTTAGGCTCAAATCTATTAGTCCTGATGATTTTTGTGATTCATGCTCTAGCTTGCTTAATGAGTTGACAAGCTTAAATTCTGCTCATTCCTCTGTTGTAAATCAACTGAAAGTTGCTCTTGATGAACTAGAATTTCTCAAGTCTAGTTCTGCTTGCATGGATACCATTTCTCTTGATGTGACTACATTAGATGCTATTCCTTTAACTTGCTCAAATTGTGCTTTGCTTGAATTAAAATTGGATAGCTCCTTGAAAGAATTGCAAAAATTTGATGCTAGTCACACTTGCTCTCATTGTAAGAACAATAGGATTAAAATGCAAGAGATGACAGAAATGGTCGTGTACTCTAGAGCTGCTTCTTGTGAAAATTGTCCTAAGCTGACTATTGAGATTGAAGCTTTAAACAAGACTCTAGAGGAGAAAGCTAAAATTGAAAAATTCATGTCTCTTACTGCTTCTAAGAAAGTCATTGATTCTTCCTCTTGTATGTTGCATGCTGAAGTTGAAACTATTGTTGGTAAGATACAAGAGACTTTTAGAGTCAAATTTAAGGAGCAGTTGAATAGGATTGGGGATTCCTATTGTGTCTCGTGTGAGGCTTTGAAAGTGAAAGTGGCTCTTCTTAAGAGCAAACATGATGAGGCAATCAATTCTAGAAAGTGCTCTAAATGTGGAGTTTTAGCAAAAGAGAATGATTATCTCAAAGTGACTCTTGAGAAGTTTTCTAGTGGGAAAAAGAAACTCAACATGATTCTCGACCAATCCAAGGTGAGTGTGAAAAACAGTGGCCTAGGTTTCAATCCCCTAGAGCATTCCAAGAATCATCCACCAAAGATTGCTAGAGTTGTGAAAAGTGGTTTGTTTGAGTTAGAACCTCCTAAGCCTTCTAAGGTTGCTTTTAAATCTGCAGGTTATACTCAAACTCTTTATGGCAAGAAATGTGCTTCTGTGTCACTAGTACAGACCCCTCAAAAGGTCAAGTATCATTGCAGCTTCTGCGAGAAAGATGGCTACACTGTTGAGTTCTGCTTCCGGAGAGCAAAAATTGAGAGAAAAGAGAGGATGAGCGGTTTGAGATCCATTAGAGGAGTCTCGTCACCAGCGGTAGTCTCTTGAGCTAGGTAGCCTGTTTATCGTACCGCATATAGGCCTAGATTTGTAGAGAACTTTGTTGACTGTTTTGGTGGGTCTAGGCAGCATTTTGGTTTAGGATATCGTGAGGAGAGACCACGGGTAGCACCTAGACAGGGGGAGTATCGATCTTTTGGTAGATCGTTTCGGAGAGGTCCAGGTGGTTCTCGTGTGCATTCTTATGATTTTGTTTCTAATCATTTTATTGCTGCTTCTTCTGCTATTCCCAGGCATCGTGCGTCTCAGTACTGGACTCCTAGATCGTTTATCTCTAACCCCAGTACTGAGGCATGGATGTTTTGAAGGGAATTTGCTCTTTTTGCGTTCATTGTATCATAATGCATTTTGCAATTTCAATATCTTGCATTGTATAATAAAACTTGTGGAGCTTTGATTATTATCCTTGTTTGGCTTGATTTCATACTCTATACCTTGTCATGTCAAGTGATAGTCAGCTAGACTACTTTTATGGCTCTTCTTGTTTAGCTTAGCTTTTGCCTTGCTAGCTTTATATCTGTGAGCAAATTGAATCAAATCATGTCTTGTTGGATATTGTGACTAGTTTTGCTCTAGTGATCCTCTTATAATTCATGACATGTCATATAGGTTAAATTGAGTCTTGAACTTATTTTGATATGTAAAATGAGCTTTTTAATTTCTTAAGTCAAGCAAATGAAGAATGAGATTTTCTGTGCGAAAAAACTGATCTCACCAATCCTTTCTCATGAGACTGCTTGCCATTGCACTAGATATGAACTCAGGGGGAGTTTTGGATGACCTAGACCACTCTTTTAAGCTTCTTGCTTGAGATGGTCGCGAAAAGGCTTGAGATCAAGCACAATGAAAAAAAAATCCTTTTTAGGAAAATGCTCAAAATGCTAAGTGCTTGAATATATTGCTTCATATTTGAACTCTTATTGCTCAAAATGCCTCAGTTCCAGTTTTGGGTCTCTTTTTACTTATAGACATGGCTTGACTCATTTTTGGTTGCTTGTAGTGAAACTATGATATTGAGCAACTTTTCATGATATTAATTCTTTTAATCTCAGATTACTGCTATTTTGGTCTTAGTTTTGCAGTACATATTTTGCCATGATTGAACATAGCTTCTTCACTTAATATGGCTTGGTATAATACTTGTCTGTCTATATAGATAATGGTCATGGCTCCTTTTTGTTAAAGTTCAAAAATAAAATCATTCCTTCATACTCTTTCTTTTCCCATGCATTTTGATGAATTCATTGTCAAAGGGGGAGAAAGATTGAGAAGAAAAATGTTGTTTTGGAGCTTTTGGTTTCATATAAAAGAACTCATAATATTAAAAAAAAAAATGAACCTTTTGAAAATTTGTGATCATAGTGAGTTGAGTCTCTTGGTTTTATTGCATTTTTCTGATTATATTTGCAATTGAAAAAGACTCACAATGATCAAAGGTCAAATAGAACATTTGTCTTTCATATGTACCTAAGTGAGATTTTTGGCTACTTTCTAGAAATTGAATCCTTTTGTGCTTTCATTGTCTTATCTCACTTGCTTATACTATTCTGAAGCCAGCTTGGTCGTTTCCTAGGCTTTTTCATGCTTATAGACCAAGTTGTGCCTTTATGCGAAAACTACGAATTTTTACTTTTCAAACCTTAAAACTACATTTTCTGGGAAATTGCCAATGTGTTCATCAAGGGGGAGATTGTGGATATCATGGGGATATGTGCATGATCTTAGGATGATGAGTCAATTGGCAATGGCATTGTTGGTTTGTAAATTCTCACGTTTTTGGGTTTGCTCCAGTGCTGTCAGGTCACTGGCGGTCAGACCGGCCAGGTCGCCGGTCCGACCGGCCAGTGGAGAGGTCCGACCGGCAATGCTTGACGGTCCGACCGCCTAATGGTGTTGATGGAATTTGGGGTTAGGCCAAAAATAGGTTGTGTAAGCAAGTGAGGGGAGTCTCCTAGATGTGGTCACATAATTTTTGGAGCTCCCAGTCAAAAGTTCTATTCATTTAAAAATTCCAGAAGGTTTCGGATTTTCAAGATGAAATTTTGGCTAAGTCATTTGGGCAGTCCGACCGCCGTTATGGAATCCGTCGGACCGGCCTGAAATCGGTCGGACCAGCTGTGTGGGGCGGTCAGACCGCTGATCACTTGGAGGTTAGCCTTTTTGGCATTGTTGTGTTTTGATTGTGTTTATTGTATGGATTTCAATGCTTTATTGTTGCATATTGCATTGTTGAACTAACGTGGGTCAAGTTGTGAAGAACTTGTTCCAGGAGACGATTTGTTTGTCTATTGCTGTGCAGGTGGCTTGCAGGTCAACGACGTCAACGGTAAGGTGGATCGGGACTACGCTTGGAGAGCTGAGGTCCATAACGATCATGGATGCCGGATGAGGTCGTGTGACTCAAGCATGGTGCAGAATGGGCAAGATGGATCGAACGGGCAGTTCGTGGCAGCTGGTTGGATCAGGCGGTGCGGAAGTCGGTGCAAGTCTCTGGGAGGTTCCAATGGGATTCGGACGGGAGAGACTTGCCGACATGATGAAAGCCGCTGATCAACCTACACGTGGTGAAACAGGCGATTGCTTCAACAAATATGTGTGAGTAGGTCCCATGTGTGTGTGGGCCTTCATGGGAGCCCATTAGTGGAAACGCTAGGCCTCTCCTATAAATAGAAAGGGGGGAGAGGAAAAACCCCCAAGCACTTTTAGCCCTCATTTGCAAAACCCCTTGTTAGGGTTAGGGTTTGGAGAGGAGAGGAGAGGAAGATGGTGTGTGTGCTCTTTGTTGAGCTCTTGTCCTCCTTGAGGGAGTGGCTTTGTAAGCATCTTGTTGGATCAATCAATCTTGTGATGCTTGCTTAAGAGATCGATTGTCTCCTTTGTAAGCATCTTGTTGGATCAATCAATCAATCTTTGTAAGCATCTTGTTGGATCAATCAATCTTTGTTGAGCTCTTGTCCTCCTTGAGGGAGTGGCTTTGTAAGCATCTTGTTGTTCTCTCTTTTGTTGATTTTGGTGCTTCCTTGATTCAAGTGTTTATGCTTGGTCTCTTGACCAATTTTATCTTCCTTTGATGTGTGGGAATACTCCTAGAATCATCTAGATCATCAACCCCCACAAGCAAGTCTTGAATCAAGATTTTTATATTTATAGGTTTTGGAACACCTCTTTGGTAAATCCATAACAGATCGATTCTTCGAAGTGGATCTGAACGATCGTCGCTAGAAATAGGTCTCAGATATCCTTAGGGAGGTGTGCTCCAAATTTGGTCAAGTTTCATTGGTTGAATCAAAAGTTGGACCAAATTTTGTTTTTGATTTGGGCATTGTGTTTCGGTTCTGGACTAAATCGGTCCGACCGGTTTATCAACGGCGGTCAGACCGCCAGCTTTCAGACCGCCCATTAACGGCCGGTCGAACCGATTCAATGGCCGGACCGCCACTTGTCTGCGGCCGACCGCCGTGTCCGCACTCGCCCAGTGAGATCAACTCTCCATATTTGTGTTGTGGTTAAAGGGGGTAATTGAATTCAGCACAAGGCTTCCTCTGTGCGTGTACTGATCTTCTTAGCTTTCATAGCTAAAGGAGAAAAGTTTGTGTTGAATTTGATTAAGGCGAAAAATCGAGAATGCGCCTATTCACCCCCCTCTAGTCACCTTTACGGTCCTACAAGTGGTATCAGAGCTGGTTAGCTCTTCTCATAGATCTTAACCGGTCTTTGGAGCCATGGCGACTGACAGGTATTCAACCAAGCCACATGTTTTTGATGGAGTTGATTTTGCATATTGGAAGGCCCGAATGCAGGCCTTCATCGAGGCTCAAGGGCACGCAATTTGGCTTAAGGTAAAAAACCCTTATGGCGTGCCAGCCGATGACAATGTGATCACTCCAGATGTGGAGGCAAACAGCAGGGCTCGGAATTTTTTGATCCAAGGCCTTAGTCGATCGGAGTTTGAGCGTGTCGGTCATTTGCGGTCTGCTCATGAGATCTGGCAGACTCTCTATGATTATCACGAGGGTTCCACTGCGATCAAGGAAGTGAGACAGAACCAGCTCAAGAAAATTTACTCAAAGATCGAGCAAAGGCCTGGTGAGTCTTTAGACAAGTTGTGGGGAAGATTTTCTAAGATTCTTCATGATCTCCGCGCTGTTGATCTTGTCTTCACTAAGTCAGAAAATGCACGCTAGCTTTTGGGTGCTCTGGATGTGAAGGTCTGGGGGATGAAGATCACTGCCATCAATGACAACACTGTCATGGGTGAGCTTACCATGGATAAGCTTTACTCGAGGTTGAAGACGCATGAGATTGATTTTATCTCGCGTCTCCCCAAGACAGAGCCAATGGCTTTAGTGATCGACCAATCTAAGCGTAGCTCTTCTGATTCTTTTGATGTTAGCTCATCGGGTTTTTCTTTATCAGCTTTGCATTCTTTGAGCGATGAGCAACTTGACAGACTACCTGAAGATTATTTAGCCCTCCTATCCACCAAATTCACGAGAGCATACAATAAGGTGAGGAGCAGGAGGAGAGGTGGTCCTATCACTTGCTTTGAATGTGGTGAGCCAAACCACATTCGCTCTAGGTGCCCCAAGCTGAAGGGCAAGGAGGAGAAGGAGTCACAAAGGCATCCTCAAGCGAGGGATGCTAAACCCAAAAAGACAAACTATCGCAAGTTTGTCAGCCGGGTCCTTGAAGCTCTAGAGGATGTGAGCATGAGCGATGTGGACTCGGAGGTGGAGGACGACAAGAGTGACTCCCGTGGCAAGAAGAAGGCTCGTGATTTCACGGGCATGTGTTTCATGGCCAAGAACAGCCACGACAGCGACTCCAACAACGAGGATCCTTTTAGTGATCCCGATGAGGTATGCCCTTCACTTCCTGATATGAAAAGGGCTTTGGTGCTTGCTGAACAAAAACTGCATAAGTAAGCTAAAATGATTAAGAAACAGGATACTATGATTGATAACTTGAACCTAGAAGTTGTTAGGTTCAAATCTATTAGTCCTGATGATTTTTGTGATTCATGCTCTAGCTTGCTTAATGAGTTGACAAGCTTAAATTCTGCTCATTCCTCTGTTGTAAATCAACTGAAAGTTGCTCTTGAAAGTTGCTCATTCCTTATGCTATTGTGGTTTGCTCTCTTATGATTTACTTTGTGCAATTTATATTCCTAGAATTAAGTTGATTGAATGTCAAACTAGGATTGCAAACCTTAACTTAGACTTAGGGTGTTGGTGAACTTAAGGGAAACAAGAATCTTTATGTTTAAATTGTGCAAAACAGAATTGACTTTCGCTTCCATATTAGAAATCGATTTTAGCCTTAGAAATTTTTTTGAAAATACTATTCACCCCCTAGTAGGCCTCCTCGACCTTACACCGCGCTAATTAATTTGTAAAGTTCCACTATTATTTGTGCCATGTTGATGTGTGAATATCAGAATAGCCTACTTTTTATGTATTCCCACATGGCGTAAGAGGGGGCTTCCAGCGGATTGTTTAATTAAAAGGGAGTGAAACATTAGTGGGCATGACTAATTTGGAATGACGTATCGTAAAAACATTGTGATAATCACTTAGTTGCACACCAATGTAACTGTGTGAAACAAACATTATAAGTTGATTATCTCTTGTGAGTAAAGTTGTACAACCTTTGTAGAGTGTGAAACTATTCGGATAGTCATGTCGATAGTCATGGACATTCTGAGCAAAGTCTTTCACACATTAGACTTTGTTTTTGTTTTCAAAATGATTTATAAAATAATTTATGATATGGATGGGTGTCCATGAGAAACTTGTGGGTTGAAGTCCCGAGTTGTTGCCCGTGTTTAAGTTAGTGTTAGGTTGTGTAACATCCCAATTCTAAGTCTTTGCTTCAAATATAAAAAAATGAGTAGAAGTTAAAACTTTTCTTGCATCTTGAAGTAATTGCACTATTCTGTAATTCTTGTAAAAGAAGTATGGAAATCAAAAATCAAATCTCCAAATAACCCTAGTCAAAAACCTCCTTGGCAAAGGTCTTGTGCCAAACCTCTGTAAATTTTTTTCTTTTTCCTGAGTTCTAGGGAGGCTTGGTAACACCTCTGAATTATTTCAATATTTTTAGAAATTATTTGATAATTTTTGGGAGGCAAGTCAAACCAATAAAAACTCTGGTCAAACCCTAACCCAAATCTTCTAGAATTTCTTGAGAAGAATGCATGAATGAAAATCTATGGAAATTTTAGGTAAAGTTAATCCTAAGGTCGGCAACCTCCAGTTAAAATTTCATGATTTTTGGAGCTGTTTTGCTACCTCTAAAAATTCTCCAAAGTTCTGGCCAAAAAATCAAAACCAAATCGATCAAGATTTGTTCCTTGGCGCGAAGTCGACTCGGGCTCGAACCAAGTGACTTGGTTCGATCAACTAGCTGCACCGCCGCGGTCGATCGGGCGCGAGCACTGTGAGCCGTCGGATCAACATCGCGTGGCCCACGTCGGCGCGGGGCAACGCCGATGCGATCACAGGAGAGCCGTCCCATTTGGAGATCACGGCCTGGATTGAGTGGCCGATCGGACCGGCCGATCGCCCCATTCACTTGAGCCGTCCGATTTAGAGATCAACGGCCTGGATTGAGTGGCCGATCGGACCGACCAATCGACCCATTCACTTGAACCGTTTGATTTTGATCCAACGGTGGCCGCGTCGTCTCCTTCCTCGCGCTCGCGCGAGCGTTGCGGTTGAGTCAAAGCCATGGCGTGCGCAGGACCTGGAGCAGCGCCCTGTCCACTCCGTGTCATGGCCAACGGCTCTTTGCATTTAATGCTGGTCAGTGCACCGCCCCCGTGCGTCCTCTTCTCAACTGCTCCCATCGCCCTCAGTGCTCCCATGGCAGGTTTGACCCGAGGAGGCTCCTTGCCGTTGCTCTCTGCCATCTCAGCTACTTAAGCTCCCTTGCTTCCCCCTTGTCTTCCTTTAGCACTTCCGCAACTCTAGCTAGCACCCACGGGTTTGTTTGAGCTGCATTCACCCGAAACCATTTTGGCTGCCATTGCCGAGCTTCAAGCTCACGGTGAAGGCGGTACCACAGTGGCTCTCCCTCTCCATTTCTTGCTTCCTCTGCTCCCTTTTTATTCACTAGAGCTTAAGCCTCGCTTAATTTCACTTATCTTCCCCAGGGCTTGGCTGAATTTGGAATTCCCCACTGCACGGCCGCAAAGCTCTCTTTTTTTCTCTAGCACCGGTGAATCCATCTCCCTCTAATTTTTCTCTCTGGGAGCACCAGTGGGGTGCATGGACTCCATTTTGTTGACCCGGCCTCACTCTTTGCAACTAGGCCGCCATCTCCGCGTCATCGTCTCCAGCGCCGTCGCGGCACTTCGTCGCCGGAGCAGCTCTAACCTTCTCTGTGTCTCTCCCGTGCTCAGGTAGCTCCGCATTCAACCCTAGATGCTTGGCACTCGCTTACTTGCACCGCAGTGGAGCTCCTTTGCGCTTTTCATTTTTCGACTGTTTGTGTCGTCACCGTCAAATCCGACTTGCTGGCGTTCTAGACCACCTCAACCGCAGCAAATGGTTCCGGTGTGTGCGCAAGGCTATTGTGGACCCGTTTTGGGCCTTAGCTCGCGCCGCCGTGACCAGAGTCGCCGGTGGTGAGTGATGAGGACATCCCTCTTTCGGATACACGCACGACACAAGACCCTCCAGATCTGGGTGCTGAACTACACGGTCCTATGACAAGAGCTAGAGCACGTCACTTAATCGATCATGTAAAGTCGTTTCTAGGGTTGAGTGTATTATTTGAGAACTCTATGATGCTGCCTAATGGAGATGATTTACTTGTACTCAGGAATCTAGGACTACGACCAGTTCAAGAAGGTCTACGACCACTGCAAGAAGATCTACGACCACTACAAGAAGACCTACGACTAGTTGATTCGATTGGAGCCATCTACGACCAGAAAAGCGAGCACAGTACTCGTTGGACACAATCTACGACCAAAGATAGCATGGACTCCTCAAGACCACCCTAGGACCAGTCCTACGACCAGATCTTCGACCAGTAAAGACGCAACACAAGGTGTCGTCACCGCTTTGGAAACTAATAAGACTTTGTAAGCGTAACGAGGTCGAAGTCCGGGTTGTGTACGCTTCATCCCACTACCGCACAACCCTAGGTCGACCTCCTCACGCTCCCTATATATATCGAGTAGCTATAGTTTAGAGGTCGGTTTTTCTTAGATTATTCTCGCCAATTGCGGTTTCGCGATTATCGGTTTGAGGAACCCCACTTGTAAACTTCATCCATATCCGTAATACAATTCAGATTGCATCTACCTTGTTCTTGTGAGTTGCTTCGATTGCTTGCAGGAACAATAACCTTCGTGGTAAGGTCAATCGCGTGCATGCGTGGTCGATAACGACAGGCGTGCGGGTGTAGCGAATTGCGAGGTGACGATCTGTTGGTCGGAAGCCTCAAAGCGTCAACGTCCTCACGACGAACCAAATTGAACCTATCAGAAGATCGGGCCACCGTGGTTCATCAAGTGGTATCAGAGCAAAGGTTGCCCGTTAGGTAATTTCGTTTATCCCCTTTTGTTAGTTGTGTTCCCTCACCTAGAGTCCAGAAAATCTGCCCTACAAAAAGTTTTAGATCGCAATTATTCCGCTGTCCAAACCACTTTGTGCCTTTCGCAATTTTGTTTTCAGTTTTCGCATTGTTGAGTTCGAGTCCATCGTCGGTGTCTTTGTTGTTGGTTTAGAGTAGCATTCTTGGTCTCTAGTCAGTACAGTCGCCCGCCGTGCCACCATCCATCCTGGGCGCACGACCTCCTTTTTCGAGCGACACCCATTCGACCACCCGCTCGGGATTTACCATCTGGTCGGAATCAAACATCTACTCGGATCCGACCACCTCTTCGAGCAACACCCATTCTACCATCCACTCAGGAACTACCACCTGGTCGGATTCGATCCCCTGGTCGGATTCCGTAGCCACAACAGAATTAGCCCAAGTTCAGAGAGAGAGAGAGAGAGAATCTTTTAATTACCTATTTACCCCTGCTCTCCGGAAAAAGTTTGTGACCCAATCACCTCATCAGATCCAGAAAAGGTAACATAAGATTTTTGGGCTTGGGTCACGTTTGCAAAAAAAAAGAAGCAAAAAGGTGCAAAAGAAAAGAAAAAAAAGCAAAAAGTGCAAAAAAAAAGAGAGGAAGAAGCAATTCGACCACCCCTAGTTGGTCTCGACCGCCTCGATCTTACATCCTTTGGACTCCTTTATATCGAGTCCTTGTTTGATCGATGTTGTGCTAGGGTCGAGCACTTTTAGACCAAAGAATCGTGATTTAGCTTGTGGGCTTTGGTTCAGCTTTGCTAATTTGATTTCATTATTACTATTCCTTGCTACTAAACATTGCCTGTCCGAGCTCCACATAGTTTCGACCCTCAGATTGGATCCTCGCATTCGCCTCCGCCGTGATCGTACATCCCACCTTCGCCGAATTGACCACCTGCTGCAATTTGGTAAGAAACTCATAAGAGCTTGGTAAGACGCTTGAGAGTGTGTGATTCCACCCTCCGACCACCTAATAGTGATAGGGATAATACCTTTGTGTTGTCTTTTGTCTCCTACTAACCATGTCAGGTGAAGGATTGGATGCGCAAGAGTGTGTTTTGAGGGAAGAGCTCATGACGCTATTGGATGAACAACGCACTACCATTAATGAGGACATCGACAGGAAGCTTCAAGGTACCACGATCACATTACAACGCTCAATCAACGATAGTATTGCGGCGCTCACTACACGCCTCGAAAGAATGGTGAACCGACCACCTAACGTTGGTCGTGTGGAACCTCATGGTGCAGCCCATGACCATGAGTTTGATAATGATAATGAGATGCACGACCACGACGCCTTTGATGCACGACAACGGAACCGACCGAACTTCAACCGTCAAGGTATGAGAGGTAATAATGTTCAGCAACATAATGCACGTGTTAATGATGATCCATATGCTAAAGTTAAGTTCTCTATACCATCTTGTGCTTATGATGCTTTGAAATATATCTAGACCGGAGATGACGGTGAGAATGTAAATTGAATGCTCACTTAGTTCCCGAAGTACATAGAGTTAGGCAAGTCACAAGTGAATTTAAAAACTTTGCCATCATTTGGTGGAATAGGGTATGCACCGAAGGATTAGCGCCTACTACGTGGGATGGTTTAAAGGTTGCTATGCGTAACAGATTTGTCCCACCTTCTTTTAAACTTGATTTGCGTAATAAATTACAGCGCTTAAACCAAGGTAATAGATCCGTAGAAGAATATTATCAGGAGCTACAAATTAGCATGTTGCGTTGTGATATTATTGAGGATGAAGAAGTCGCAATGGCACGCTTTTATGGAGGATTAAGATGTGAATTTCGTGACATAGTGGATTACAAAGAATACGATAGCATCCCTAGATTGTTCCAACTTGCATGTTTGGCAGAAAAGGAATTGCAGGGACGACAACAGAGGCCAAGGAACAACTTTGGGAGTATGTCTACACCACTAGCAGTGCCGGGGCAAGCCAAAACAGCCCCACCTTCAGCTACACGGTCTGCTGCCCCTCCACGAGTAGGGCGCGTTCAGCAGCACCTCCGACCACATCACATGCACCCGAGGTAAGTAAAGTTACTAGTGTGCAGGCACCAGCCAAGAGTTCTTCGTCGGTTGCTTCCACTGGTCGTACCACTGGGATTGTGTGCCACTGTTGCAAGGGAATGGGGCACGTCATGAGGGACTGCCCCAGTCAGCGAGCATACCTTGCCACCAAAGACGGTGGTTATGTAAGTACTAGTGATATTGATGACGAATATGTACTTGCAGCTAACATTGCAGGTAGAGGAGATGAGATAGACAGTGATACTGATGATGTAGAGGAACAAGTAGCTGCTGTCGACACCGAGTATCATGTGAGCCTTGTTGCGCAACGAGTGCTGAGCGCACAAGTGGAGAGAGCGGAGCAAAATGAACGGCACAACTTGTTTCAGACCAGATTTCTCGTGAAGGACAGAGCCTGCAGAGTCATCATTGATGGAGGGAGCTGCAACAACCTTGCAAGCTCCGAGATGGTCGAGAAGCTTGGCTTGACCACACAACCACACCCACGTCCCTACTACATCCAATGGTTCAATTCGTGTGGTAAATTAAAGGTACACAAAGTTGTGAAAGTGCAATTTTTAGCAGGTAATTACAAAGATAGTTCTGACTTGGATATCGTGCCTATGCAAGCATGCTCTTTGTTGCTCGGTAGACCTTGGATATATGACAATGATGTTTTGCACTATGGTAGAGCTAATACCTACTCATTTTCACATAAGGGTAAGAAGACTAAGTTGTTGCCTTTGACACCAGCTGAGATTCTAAAAGATGAAGAAGAGCGCGCTAAAAATGAAAGAAACACCGATAAGCATGATTCTGAAAATCAGCAAGTAGCAAAACGTGTTTTCCCACCCAAAAGGGAGAAAGTGGCGTCTAGTCCTAAGTCCGAGGGAATTAAATTGAAGGGATGTGTAATGATTGCCACTAAATCTGAACTTGCTGAAATCTGTAATAATGAGCTGCCATGCTATGCTTTGATATGCAAAAATACCTTATATTCGCTTGAGGACATAGCTAGCTCTTTGCCTCCTGCTGTTGCTAACCTTTTGCAGGAGTATGTGGATGTATTTCCAACTGAGATACCCCCGGGATTACCACCTATTCGAGGAATTGAGCATCAAATTGATTTGATCTCAGGAGCGACTTTGCCAAACCGTGCTGCGTATAGCACCAATCCAGAGGAGACTAAGAAAATTCAGCGACAAGTCCAAGATCTTTTGGACCGTGGGTACGTAAGAGAAAGCCTTAGCCCTTGTGCTGTTCCAGTTCTTTTGGTTCCTAAGAAAGACGGTAGTTGGCGTATGTGTGTTGATTGCAGATCCATTAATAACATTACTATAAGGTATCGTCATCCTATACCAAGGCTAGACGACATGCTAGATGAATTGAGTGGTTCTATTATTTTCACAAAGATTGACTTGCGGAGTGGTTACCACCAGATTAGAATGAAATTAGGAGATGAATGGAAAACTGCTTTTAAAACTAAGTTCGGATTATATGAGTGGTTAGTGATGCCTTTCGGTCTAACTAATGCACCTAGTACTTTTATGCGTTTGATGAACGAGGTTTTACGTCCTTTCATTGGAAAATTTGTGGTGGTTTACTTTGATGATACCTTGATTTATAGCAAGTCACATGAGCAACACTTAAATCATATACGTGCTGTTTTTAATGCTTTGAGAGACGCACGTTTGTTTGGTAACCTCGAGAAGTGCACCTTTGCACCGATCGAGTTGCATTTCTTGGTTATGTTGTGACACCACAGGGCATTGAGGTGGATGAGACAAAGATTGTAGCCATCCAAAGCTGGCCGACGCCTACTACTGTGTCACAGGTGCGGAGCTTCCATGGCCTTGCTGGATTCTATCGGCGCTTTGTGCGGGATTTCAGCACCATTGCCGCACTATTGAATGAGTTGACAAAGAAAGGAGTGCCTTTCCAATGGGGACCTGCACAAGAGAAGGCATTCAACTTGTTGAAAGAGAAGCTCACCCAAGCACCCCTACTCCAACTCTCTGATTTTGGTAAGACTTTTGAAATTGAATGTGATGCCAGTGGTATTGGGATAGGTGGTGTATTGATTCAAGAAGGTAAATGTAACATCCCAATTTTCAGAGCTTTAAAAAAAAATCTTTTAAATAGTGTTAGAGAGAAAATTCACCATTTGGATTTATTTGAATATTAAATTAAAAAGCTTAATATGGACTTTAAGGACAAATTGATTTAATATGCTTGATCCCAACACCAACAATTGCCAAAATTATTTTATTTAGATTCTATATGCTTGGATATATTTTACGTAATTTTACGAATTTTTCCAAAGTCAATTGCTATTTTCTAATTTCTATTTGCATTTTCTGGATTTATTAAAAAGAAAAATCTATTTAAATTCCTCGGAACAGTATTGGGCCGAAGCCCAACACTATTCCAGCCCGCTCACTCCCAGCCGTTGGATCATCATCGCCCGGCTGCCACTCGCCCGCGATCTCGCCGCTTGACCGCTGGATTGTCGCCGCGTGGCTCCGCTGAATCTCGGCCGCCGCATCGCGTCGTCTCGCCTCTCTGTCAAGTGGGACCGCCGAGGCGTCGCCTTTTTCCACACACCTTCGTCCGAGCCACCGCCGCTGACAAGTGGGTCCCACCGAAACAATGTTCATCGTCTCCGATCGGGACTTCGTTTCGATTCTCCCGCGCGCCGCCGCCGTCATCGACTTGGATTCTAGGGTTTCTCGGGCCTATTTAAAGCCGCGCCCGTGTCACGAGGATCGCATCCACCCTCGCCGCCTTTTGCCCACAGCCGCTAACCCTAGATCGTCGTCGTTTCGCCAGAATCAGAGCTCGAACCTCAGCACCGCCGTGAGCTTTCTCGCCGGATTGCGCAGCCACCGGTGAGCTTCACCGCCATCGAGCCCACCTCGAGTTCGCCTCGCCAAGGGCAACCTTATGCGCGCGTTCGTTGCCTGGGAAGCCCTACCTGCCGCCGCCATCGGCCGCACCGCCTCGCCGCTCCTCGTGTCGCCGCCGCCGCTCGGTCATCTCCGTGAGTAGTGACCGTGTCACCGTGATCGCCAGTCACGCGAGTCCAGAGTGCACCTCCGCCACCGAGCCGCCGTTATCCGCCGGAACCGTGGTCGCGGAGTGCCGTCGGCGCTCGCCTCGTGGTCGTCCACGTGTGCGACCACATCACCTCGGCCACCGGCGTGTCAACTACGTGGCCGCCGCATCGCCACGCCTCCCGGTTCACCGCGCCAGCTTTGCCTCGGCTCGGAGGACCCAGTCCACCGTGGGCTGAGCCACTGACAGTGGGTCCCACCTGTCAGGCCGGTTTTTATTTATTTTCTTTTTCCTCGGCTGACGCAAGCATTGCGCAATAATTCGATTTTCCTTTATAAAAATAATTCGGGAAAATCGTATAAATCCATATTAGGGTTTTATTTGATTTTCCAATCTTCCAAAGCCCATATCTTTTGCATCCGAACTCCGATTGAGCCCATTCAAATTTTTAAATTCATATAAAATTTAGATCTATTTAATGGTGAATTTTATTGGAATTTTTGGAGTTGTTTTGCCACTGTTATTTATTTGTTTTTATTTCTTTTGTCTCGTTTGCGAGTAGACATCGATACTTCGGGGAATTTTCCAGAAGAAGGAGCACCTCAAGACCAAGACCAATATCTAGACCTATTCCAAGGCAAGTTATACCTTTGATCATATTGAATCCAGTTTTCAAAATACTTTGTTTCAATGTATTGCATTCTATTTCAAGTATTTATTTAAATGCTTTTGGGATAGTTATTAATCCAATTTGTTATATCCACCTTGTCTAATGTATGCCATGATCTTTTGTCACCCTAGGTTGGTTCATTATTAGTTGGTATTATCGTAGCACCAACGTGGGTTGGTTAGATACGATTAGACTGCTTAGCCATGCCACGAGTCATCATTTCATGTGAGAGTTGCAATTATAAACTTGACTAAGTGATTATGGAACTGTGTGATGAAACTGTTTGTGCTGTGTGCTATTACTCGTTGATGGCATGTGTTGCACTTAATCAACAGGGTGGGAAAAGATTTGGACTGAGGCAAGTGGTGGATCTGTGTGAATGGTGGAACTGTGTGATATAAACTTTGTGATTTGGGAAAAACTGGAAGTCTTGCCTTGGTCAATTAAGGACTTAACTTTGTGCGCCATTGAACTGGCCTTCTTGCACGACCACATGCCTAGTATGGGCTGGGCCTGACTTAGTAAGTTATGTAGTCTTGACATTGACAACTCAGGTTGTATTTAAGCTGTGTGATGGGGTGGAAGGTGTGTACCGCTGTGTTTGGGTCACATCTATGAGCGGTTCGCCGTTTTCAGATCCAACGGTGTGTGTCGTTCCAAGGGCTGTGTGTACAAATTGGAAGGCGGTAAAGCACATCGGGAGTGTCATTGTTTAAGATGAAGTCTCTGAAAGGTTTTGTTATGATTAGTGCTAGCTACACTGATTGTATCGTGTGGGTAAAGTGTACAGCCTCTGCAGAGTGTTTAAACCAATCTATTCGAATAGCCGCGTCCTCGGTTATGGACATGCTCGGGAATTTCACACGAGGGGTAGATTTTCATAAAAACAATTGGGAAGGGTCAGCTGTGTGAGATAACTTGTGCAGCTGTGTGAATAACTTGATTAGACTGTGTGTACTTTGTGAAATCAATTGTTAACTTATTATTGTCTATTTGTTTTGAATTATGTTTTCAATCTATTAGTTGTATTCAATTGCAAATGTTGCATTTCTGCAAAATAACCACAAAAGCCATTCCTTTGGAATAAGCCATCATGTATAAATGCATTCTGTGGTATGACTTGCGAGTACGGTGTGTACTCACTCTTGCTAAACAAATCAACAGAAGTGGAGGAGTCGTCGCCGGCTTTTGAAGAAGAATTCTACGAAGGTTGATCGTTAGGGTCTTGATCCCAGTCAGTTGCCTATGGTAAATTGATGGGAGCCACCGGAGTTTATTTCGTTTCCGCTGCAGTTTATTTCTTTATTGTCAGCCTTGCGTGGCTTAATAAATGTAAAACTCGACCGTAAGGTCCCAACAGTTATTTGTTATTTAAAGGTACTCATTTATTCTTATATTCGTTGTATGGATGTGATATTTCATCGATGTTGACACTGTGTGCACTAGCGTGATCCTGGACTAGTGCAGAATACACAGAGGGTCCAGATTTGCATATTTGGATCCCGACAGTAAACCAGTTGCATATTTCAACGAAAAACTAAATGGGCCTAGTTTGAATTATTCCACCTATGATAAGGAATTGTATGCTTTAGTTCGAGTGCTTCAAACTTGGCAGCATTATCTATGGCCCAAAGAATTTGTTATACATTCGGATCATGAATCGCTAAAACATATTAGAAGTCAAGCTAAATCGAATAAACGACATGCTAATCGGGTAGAATTTATTGAGTCATTCCCATATGTTATAAAGCATAAGAAAGGTAAGGATAATGTGATTGCTGATGCGCTCTCTAGACGTTATACCATGTTATCTCAACTTGACCATAAGATTTTTGGTTTGGAGGCCATCAAGAGTTTATATGTCACTGATGTGGACTTTAAGGAAGTGCTTGAACATTGTAAAGGAGGAAAGACATGGAATAACTATGTGCTGAATGATGGTTTGGTCTATCGTGCTAACAAGCTATGCGTTCCAGCTAGCTCTGTTCGTCTTTTGTTGTTACAGGAGGCACATGGAGGAGGTTTGATGGCGCATTTTGGAGCAAAGAAGACAGAAGATGTACTGACCACCCACTTCTTTTGGCCAAAGATGAGGCGTGATGTCGAGCGCTACGTAGCTCGCTGCACTACATGCAACAAAGCTAAGTCCCGTCTCCTTCCACATGGACTTTATATGCCTCTTCCTATTCCTAGCGCCCCTTGGGAGGATATTTCTATGGATTTTGTTTTAGGATTGCCTAGGACAAAGAGGGGGAGAGACAGTATATTTGTAGTAGTGGATCGATTTTCTAAAATGGCACATTTTATATCTTGTCACAAAAGCGATGATGCTACAAACATAGCTGATTTGTTTTTCCGGGAAATCATTCGCTTACATGGAGTGCCTAATACTATTGTCTCGGATCGTGATGCGAAGTTTTTGAGCCACTTTTGGAGATCACTTTGGAATAAATTGGGGACAAAGCTGCTGTTCTCTACTACATGCCATCCCCAAACTGATGGACAAATGGAGGTTGTCAACCGCACGTTATCTACCATGTTGCGGGCTGTTTTAAAGAAAAACTTGAAGATGTGGGAAGAGTGTTTACCGCATGTAGATAATTAAGAAGATAAATTATAATGCATATCAATTAGAATTACCTGCAGATTTTGGGGTTAGCCCCACATTTAACATTTCAGATTTGAAACCATACGTGGGAGAAGAAGATGAGCTTGAGTCGAGGACGACTCCAATTCAAGAGGGGGAGTATGATGAGGACATCCCTTCTTCGGATACACGCACGACACAAGACCCTCCAGATCTGGGTGCTGAACTACACGGTCCTATGACAAGAGCTAGAGCACGTCACTTAATCGATCATGTAAAGTAGTTTCTAGGGTTGAGTGTAAAGTCGGGTTTTGCCGGACGAACTGTACGCGAGCGTTTAAATGTAGTTCTCTGTGGACCGTCGATCTTTAGATCTACGACCCAGGCTCGCGTGAACATTTGGACCGTTCGTAAGCTCTTTCGTTGTGAGTCGTCCGTCTTTAGATAAACGGCCCACATTCGTTCAAACGTTCGGCCGTCCGAACGTTTCGATCCACGTGGTCCGTTGGATTTAAATCCAACGGTGGGGTTTGTGGGCCGTGTGAGCCGCGTGCGCGCGCGCATTGTCCCATGGACTTGGGCCGTTGGATCCAAGATCTACAGTCCAAGTTCGTCGACATCGATTTAATTTTGGATTTTTCCGAGAAGGATTATTTGTTAACTGGAAAATACAATTAACTTCAAAAATGCATAACTATTTCTCTGTAAACTATTTTTGAGTAAATCCAATTTTGTTGGATTCCTCTATTAATGAGCTTATGGTGAAAATTAGTTTTGAACATGTTACTTTTCCCAAAAAGATTACTTATGCATTTTACCTTTGCTCATTTCATGGCTTTGGAAAATTGTAGAAAGTGCATCATAGCTCCAAATGAGATGAATCCAATTGGGTTGCTCATCTTGTGAGGTGCTTGACCTACTGTAAAAATCTCAAGTGCACCACATTTCTCAAAAATGTTGCCATACAATTTAATTGCAATAAATAGTAGTATTTGTGATTTATAAGGCTGAGCAGATTTGTTTTGCTCATATCTTTTGCATTAAGAATCCAAATCAATTGGTTCTTATTGCTAAATTCCTTATAAATTATGATCTTTCTGCTGTAAAATTTTCAAAGCATTCGGAAATTTTTTGCTGTTGATTCTTTTTCATATTTGTCGTTCTTATCGATTCTTTTTCGCTCTTTCGTTAGGTTCCAACGATTGTGCTAACCACGAGAGTGACCCTCAGCAACATATTGAGCAGTAGCAACTAGGCAAGCACTTTGATTATGATTTATCCTATATTTTCAAGTCTAATATCTTGTTTGCAAACTGTTTGTATGCATTGCTATGTTGTGTTAAATTATGATTAGTGGATCCTATAGTTGCATAATCTGTAGGAATTGATTGTCCTCTACTACCATGAGCCTAGGTTAATTGCTGTGATTTGAGTTCTTTGGATGAGCTCTTGTCACTTAGTAGTTTGCGATTCGAAATTGCTTAGACATGCTTAGTTTCGGTAGTAATGGGTGATCATCGATTTAGTCAATGATCTTGATCACACATCTAATTATTACTCCTTTATGTCCAGCACTTGTGCTTTGTTAATTTATAAAGTCAAAATCTGAAAATAAAAAATTGATTTAGACTTGGGCATATTGGTTGGATGGTGTGGTTGTTTGGATTGTGGTGGTATGCCTAAGTCAACAAGGACCGAATTACTTGCACCACCGTACTGAGCAATTTGTGTGCTAACCACACGAGAGGGATATGAGACCTCTCTTGACTTAGTACTTTGGAGTGTGTTAGCTCCGAGTCGCAGGAGGTGGGTTGTGTGAAAAAGAAATTGTGTTATTTGTTGTTGGGTGTGCGGTGGTGGAGTTCCGGGTAGGTTCTCCACCTCGAGGTGCATCGTAGTTGTCCAAGGTTTTACCCACGATGGGTAGTTGACCGAGGCTTTACGATGACTCCGACACAACGTATGGGTTTCTATCCATACTGGTGACTCGTAGTTAATGCATAATATTGGAAATGTCTCGTAGGACTTAGTCGTGCTGGCATACCAAAGGAAGTGTGCTTCATAGCTTGGCAAAAAGACGGTCTGACGTGTGGGTACATTGGTACACCCCTGCAGGGTATAAACTATTCGAATAGCCTCGTCCTAGGTTGTGGACACGCTCGGATACGCCCCGTGAGAATTAGACTACAATCTTTTTAATTAAAATTTAACATGGTTGGTATGAATGGGTAATTCATGCTATTGTTGTGGTGACTATTGGTTTAGTCACTTCCAGGATTGTTGTTGTCATCTATCTATTGTTATTATTATTGTCAAATTGTTATTTGAACATTAAAAATAGATTTTCCAACTTGCTTTAAATGTATTACATTATTGCAAATAAAGATTGCCTTATGCCGAAAATTGAAACATACAGCCTCCACTTAAATAAGCCTGCATGTAGCATATGTATAGGTATGTTACTCTACACGTAAGTCTTGCGGAGTACAATTTTTGTACTCATTTGCTTTGCTTAACTATTTGTTGCAGAGAAAGAAGGTGAGCCCCAAGGGCCTCACTTTTGTGAGATGTGCTACGGGTTTGACGACTAGCTTGGTGGTCCGGTTGGTTGCCTTGTGGGTTAAAGGCACACTAATAGACTCTTTTGTTTATGGCCATCTTATGGCATCTTTGCTTCCACTGTTTAATTAGTATTTGTATGTTATTTGGCCGGTCGGCCTCTCGTTTGTAATAACTCATCTCTATTAAATTTAACTTCTGGTTTGTTGCTTTTGCTTGTTCTATGTGTTTGTATGGAATTGATACATACTTGTTGTAATGAGGTGTGTGTACTGCATCTTGGGAAGTGCATACATCTCGAGTCTTGGTTTATTTGATTTATGATGCTAGGACCAAGTGGACGGTTAAGCATTACAAGCCTGATAAATCGGGGTCTCACAGGTTGGTGTCTACACTAACTTTATTAATTCAGTTTAAACTCAATTTTAGATATTATAAAATTTGAGCTTTTGAACTTAGTATTGTATTTAAAATATCAAATATTGCTTTTGCACAAATAACCATATAAACATTCCTTTGATATACCCCTGCATGCATTTATAATATGTTATTAGGTGTAACTTGCGGGGTACATTTTTGTACTCACCCTTGCTTAATACAATGTTGTTAAGAGGAGAAGGACTTCACTACTGGTGTGGATCTCGACGACTAAGCCACTATGCTAGTCCATTATCAGTGGTAGATTAGCTGAGCTCTACTACCTTTTCTTCTTCTTCCGCTGTTTTTTTAATTGCTGGCTCGTAAACCTTTCTTGTAATAAACTCTGATATTTTATTAATAAAGTTGTGTGAACTATGGATGTTATCATATTTATTTACTGTGTGCACTAGCTACTATTCCGGAGACTAGTGTAGAATATACAGAGGTTTTGGGGGTATTACTCCTAGGTCCGACAAAACAGCAGTGAAACATTACCACACTTATAGTAACTACCAATAAACAAAAGCACAAGCGGGTTTACAACAGTAACACGACGTGCCTCTTGAAGTAATATTACACGTCATTTATAGTAAAACGATTACAAAATCAACAATATCATTTACTAAATCAGTAACGTGGCATGCTTTTCACACTAAAACCAGCACCCCGTATATTACAGTCACATCTATCATGTAATTACCCAAAAAAAAAGCGCAAGCGGGTTTACAACAGTAACGCTATGTGCCTTCTCGAAGTACTATTTACGCGTTATTTACAGTAAGACGATCACCGAATATACGCTATCATTTACTAGACCAGTAACACGACATGCCTTTTCGCGGTAAACCAACATCCCGAATTTGCGTTCCCATTTTCTTGCTTAAAACATTTTTTAATGCCACGGGGTGACATGCGATACTTTGTACTGTCGATTTTACTGCCAAATTGCGCCGTACGGAGGTTTTACTACCAGTTTGATGCTACCAAGCCATTTTACTACCGCTCGCAACGCTCGTGTGTGTTTTACTACCGATCCCACGTGAGAAGTGCGAAGGCTGGCACACCGTGCGTAGTGCGAGGGGAGCATGGGCTGGAGCACCATGTGCAGCGCGGCCCAGGCTACGGTCCACACGCAGAATAAGCTACTTAGCGTGCAGACGCTGAATAACACCACCGTGTGTGTGTGTATATATAATATATATGGTATGGTACTCTTGAGAGTACGTACTCTCACTTATCATATACCACTTAAATCGTATGATGATACCTCTTTACCAATTTGAGTATACTCTAATAATGATTATAAGATATCCCAAAGTGAGTTCCACGAAAAATTTCATGAAAGTCCACTTTTATAGCAAAATCTGTCTATATACTTCTTTTAAATATGATAAAAGGGATATAGCAAAAATAAAAGGCCTGAATGAAAAAAATAGTCAAATCGCATTGGAGTATCTTATAATTAGTATTTAAGTATACTAAAAGTGATAAAGAAGTATAATATATTCGTTTAAATGATATATGATAAGGTTTCATTGTGCCATGGAACTCTAGTACTACATATCTCCACCATTTATCTAGCATGGACATTGCAAAATTCATAGTATAGATATGTGGTACTAGAGTTCACTAGCATGCAACATCATTATATATATATATATATATATATATATATATATATATATATATATATATATACTTAAAAGAAGGAATTGGTACCGGTCCGTTCTCCCTCATGCGATGTGAGCTGTTAGATCTATCTTTCTTCGTGAGATGTGAGCCGTTTGATCTCGTTCTTTCTCGGTTCCTTCCGTGCATACGGTTGGCCACCCACAACCTCTTCTCCACTCCCCCACACCCCAACTGCCCAAGCTGATGCGCAAGAAGCCCAAAGATTCCATCGATTTTTCCAAGAACAGGTTGCCGACGGATCACTTGCATTGTAGGCTGAGCACGACGACGGTTGACGATATATGATTTTTTTAATCAGTAACAAAGCACGAGCATTGAACTAGTATAATTAAAAAAATTATATATTTCCTAGAATTCTTTACATTTTTCAAATTTTCATATCAAATAGGCTGAATGGGCCGACATTGACCCGACGAACTAACCGTTCCCAATCCGACGCATGAGACTATCATATCGTGCTTGATTCAGTGTCTCAGCCTATGGACCAGCGTAACACTAACTGTTTAAATAACAGATTAGGTAGATCTATACCTACATAGACTATGCGGTAACCACCTCTAGCGTACGCTCTCTTCTTGGGGCCGGGCCGCACCACACGGTTCACACCACCCCCACACACTATACGACACGGCGCGATAGATTTCCGGAGAAGGGCCGGGGCCATTATTCGTGGGAACTGGGAACCGAAGCAGCACGCACAGGCACTGGATGGCGTCGGCACAGCACATCTGACTGACATCCTCCCCCTCCCGTCCCGTGACCGCCCCGGAGTCGCCGGTTTCGCGACCACAAACCCGCCTATATCCCCTCCTCCGCCGGTCTTGGATTCCTCCCCTCCATTAGTTCCCAACGACCCAAGCTCCCCCCTGATCCCGCCCTTCTTGCGGGTCGCCCCTTCCTATCGAATCCCCTGATTCGGGCCCATCCCGTCGGTCGAATTGGGCGGTTTCTTGGGAGCGCTTCGGCCGGCGACGGATCGAGATGATTGGCTCGTGCTCCAACCCCCCTCCCGGCATTGATTTCTTGCGTAAAGGTTGGATCTTTCCTGGATTAGCCGCGGGATTGGTTGCTGTGCGGGTGGATGTTGGTTTGGATCTTTCTTGGCGTCCTTAGCTTGTTGCGTATGGGGGGAAAACGCTTTGGTTTCTTATTGGTTTGTTTGCTTAATCTGTCAACTGCTGTGGGGGAACCGTGTTAAAGGTGGCTTCTTTGTGTCGCAGGGTTGGAGCTTTCCTGTAGTGCCATGCAGGAATCGTGATTAGTTTGTTGCTGGACTGAAGCGGATGGTGAGATGATTACTTTCATGAATTGACATTCTCGCCAATGCCCTGGTTCGGCCCGGGGCATGCAAACTTGCTGAATATCTGCAATACAAGTAACCATGGACAGAAGAGTTGGAGTGGTTCTAGTCTGCCTGCTCTTTGTCCTCATCCGGGATGTCTCAGCAGTTGCCGAGACCGAGATCGGTGATGTGCGCATAGTACAGGAGGCACCCCATGGGAAGCTAGAGGGCGCAGGTAGACAGGATGGGCTCAAGGCTGGGAGGGTGTCGGTGTCTACAGTTGCATGGTCTACGCTTGCGATGGCCGCGGCAACTGGGTTGGGTGCAGTGCCATTCTTTTTCCTGGAGCTAGAAGCGGAGTGGGCGGGCCTTTGCAACGGGCTGGCGGCCGGGGTGATGTTGGCGGCGAGCTTTGACCTTGTGCAGGAAGGGCAGGTGTATGGCGGTGGGAGCTGGGTTGTTTTGGGGATTTTGGGCGGAGGAATTTTTATTTGGCTTTGTAAGAAGGTACTTTCTGTTTCCTGTTTCCAGCCACAATTCAATGGCTTTAAACTTGAAAGAACTATTAATGAATGTCATAGAAATTTATTCAATTCATAGGTTCATTTATATGGCACCTATGATGTCCTTCTCTTTGCATAAACAGAATTCTAGATGCAATGCTCGGCATATCTTGGATCTAATTATAGGCTTATAGCTCTAAACTTGTAAGCTTGAGCAAAAACAAAACACTTCAGTTTACTTTCAAAAGGCTTTCCTCTGTCCAAATTTCTGTCAGCATGCTGGTGATTTAGCTTTAGCAGTCATTCAACCTACTTATATATAGTCTTGAACCCAAGAATTTGTAGCTGCTCAAAGTCTCAGGCTCAGACAATTGAAGAGTACTCAAGTTAACTCAACGAAAGATTGAACAAAATCACTAGGTCCATGTGAACACAGTACCCCATTATGTGAGTCCACCCCTGTACTTACCCTCATATGTAGGCCTATAGGGATATTGTTCAGGTTACCTAAAAACTTAAACATCAACGTGTGAATGATATGTATATTGGATTTTTGGTGGGCCAGTTCAACAGTCTGAATTCCACTTGAGTAAACTTGCATGATAACATTCAGCATCATATCAGGATTAATCAATATATTTCTCATATATGATTGATTGGCTTATATCATTTTGTTGACCACAGTTTCTTGAGCAATATGGAGAAGTAAGCATGCTGGATATAAAAGGTGCAGATGCAAGTAAAGTTATTCTTGTTGTCGGAATAATGACACTCCATTCTTTTGGGGAGGGCTCTGGTGTGGGTGTTTCCTTTGCTGGCTCAAAAGGATTCTCTCAAGGTCTTCTAGTTACTATAGCTATAGCAGTGCACAACATACCTGAAGGCCTCGCTGTAAGCATGGTACTGTCATCTAGGGGTGTGTCCCCCCAAAAGGCAATGATATGGAGTATCATAACATCTTTACCACAGGTGCACTTCTTATTTAAAATCCTCAAATTGAAATATGAAATACCTAATGGTTATTTTGTCCTCATTCTTGAGTCAGTCATGACAAGTTTATCAACTTTTTGAGTTATATTGATTCTTGTTTTGTAACCAGAAAAGTGACACAAGAATCATTTGTTTTGTTCACTTGCAATACTTAAGGGACTAGGATGAGAAATGTCTGTTGTGTAAAATTAACTATTGTACTCCCTTAGTTTGTTTTTTTGTGTGTGTGTGTGTGTGTGTGTGTGTGTACGCATGCTCTTGTGTTTGTCTGTGTAAGTGAGTGTGTTGGTGTATGCATGTGCGCTTGGAAAGTGGTGGAAGACTAAGGCCCTGTGAGGTTGCATACTTTTGTGAATCATTTAGCTTTGCCCTGTGAGTTTTTTATTGAATTATTTCTTTGTTCACTAACTTGGAGAAATACCAAAAGGTCCCAAACAAATCACAGTGGTAGTCTTATTGGTCAGTACTATTATTTTAATATTGGCAGCATGGCTGCTTTCTTCGCCATGTCATATAATTTGCAATTTCCTATCTTTCCTGCTGATTTTGTGGTTCCTGTGGAAAGTGTGTTATGTATTAGCTTTGGTGATCACCTGTGAAGCTGAAAATGTTTCGCCAAGTTCCTGACAATAACATTTGGTTGAGAGAAATCAGTACTAATACTGAAGAACTTTTACAAAAGAGCTCTGTATTAGGCTATAAGAAATCATCAAGCATCACAAATAAGCAAAATTAGAGAAATGACATTGCATAGGATCTTGACTGCTAAATGGCATCACAATCACCATTTATTATGGAAACAACATTGCCATGGAATATTCTGTTAATGAGGATTGCCACTACTGTTTTACTTTTTTCCTTGAACATGTACAAGTGCAGCTTCCTCTCAGTATTATGTTGTGAACAGAAGGTTCATCTGCTTATATGCAACAGCATTCCAACTTGGTTTCATGTTACATTTTGGTGTGACATTCTTTGCTTTCCACTCTGACCCTGCTTTTATCTTCCTTGGTAAATATAGCCAATTGTTGCTGTTCCTGCATTCCTTTGTGCCGATGCATTTCAAAAGGTTCTTCCCTTCTGTACTGGTTTTGCTGCGGGATGCATGATATGGATTGTTATTGCAGAGGTTCTTCCTGATGCTTTTAAGGTGACTACCCTACTCATTTGGTCATCAAGAAACTGTAAATGACTGAAAATGCTGTTTCAATGATTTGATAATGCATTTTTGACTAATTCTCCGTTACATTCAGGAAGCCAATCCATCTCAAGTTGCCTCTGCTGGAACTCTTGCTGTTGCTTTCATGGAAACATTAAGTACTGTGCTTCAGGGATTTACTGATGGCCACAGGTAAGTTTCCTTTTAACATTTTCAGGATCTTACTTGCGCAACTATAACTTTCAAATGATGTTATTGATTTCTTCTGACCTGCAGCTCGGAAGATACATCAGGCTTTTTGGTATCACTTGTATTCGGACTTGGTCCACTTTTTGGAGGAATTATACTTGTCACGTTCTCTCTTGCTTTCAGCATGCCCCACCCTCTTCTTACTGGTGTAGCATCTGGCATTGCCTTCCGTCTCGCATCATGGAGGCCAATACAACTTCTAATGTCCTCAAAGATGGGTCTCTTTACCACCTTATTCCTCCTCATAGGTGGTTCCTTCATCTACCATGTCGCCACATCAAGCATCCTTAGGGTGGTTAATCGCAAGAAATCTTCTGTTAATGTCATTACATCATCGTCTTGCTTCTCTCTTAGTGTCCTCACACTGCAATCTCTCCTTGCTTGTGGTGCCATCTTCCTCCATGCCTACGCTGAAGGGCTTGCACTTGGTGTGGCGGCACGCAAGGCTTATGGTCTAGGCCGTTACATGGTTCTTCCAGTCTCCCTTCACGGTCTACCGCGAGGTGCTTCTGTTGCAAGCTGCGTATATGGTGCCACTGATAGCTGGCGTGGAGCCTTGGCAGCTGCAGCTTTGACCGGGTTTGCAGGACCAAGTGCCGCCATCGGTGCGATTCTTGCGAACATTGACTACAATGGACTCGACTATTGGATGGTCATTGCATGCGGGGCTTTGATTCCGAGCTTTGGCCGTGTCTTCAGACGCTCGCTGCGACTGGACATGCGGAAGAGCATTTGTGGGCTTCTGATAGGTTTTGGTTTTGCCTCTGTATGCTTGATGTCAACCAGATTCATTTGCTTGCACACTCCTTACTGCAATTCAGCTCCAGAAGCGGTCACATAATTTGTTCCTGTTCGGTGCTGTTGTGGAATATGTAATATCAATGTAATGACAATACAAAAAATGGAAGATTATTGCCTTGAGGTTGAGGGGATCTCCTTGTATTAACACATCAAAGAAAACAGACATTAAACAGAATGATTTGCAGAAGGTGTTGCGTTGCTCATAAGTTTGAATTTGAATTAAGCAAATAACTCATGAACAGTGGGTTATCAAATTGTATTTGGGTACTAGGTCATCCCTGGAACACCCCTGATTTATTTCAGAATTTTCAGAATTTTAATTATATATTTAAAGCTAAGTCAAACTGGATATTATTTGGTCAAAATCTGATATTAAAACCTAGCACTATTCAGTGGGCCTGAGCCAGGCACTGTTGCACTGACCCGAGCCCGACGCGCCTCTTGACTCCACCTAACTGTCTTGGTCGCACTGTTTCGCAGCCGTGTTAGGGCCGTCCAATTGCGATTCGACACTCCCGATCAGCCGCACCTTACCCCTTCGTTGCGTCGCCGACAAGCTGGGCCCACGCCGCCACAGGGTCTTCTTCGCCGCGTTAGCGCGCTCAGGCACTGCGCGCCGCGCGAAGCCTGATGCATGTCGTCCACGCCGTTGCCGCACTGCCCTCCGCGACCAACCCCTGAGTAGTGCCTCTTAACGCCGTCTCTTCCTCCGTCTTCTCATCCACTAAAAACCAACCCTAACCAGTTTCCCTTCTCCCACTTCTCTCCTCGGCCGTGGGAGAGAAGGAAGCCAAGCTTCCACTCCAGTCCCGGTAAGCACCACCGCGACTGCTCCATCCTCTTCCCCGTTCGTCACCGTGGTCATTTTGCTAATTGTCGGCTCCTTTTTTTCACTTGTAGCTCCCGGGACACGTCTATTGCCCTCACTTGCTCCGAAGCGCACCCTGACGGCCACCGCCCGTGACCACCCTTTGGCATCTTCATGTCCGGTGACTCCGGATTCTCCCCGATAGCGTCACGGCGAGTCCTACGCCCCAACGAGGCTTTTCCCCTAGTTAATTTTGAGCTATCGCCACCATGGAGTTGCGCGCACGTCTTCTTCCTCACCTCCGGCCTTCTTCGACGCCGCCATTGCCGTGGATGACACCTCGCTGGGCTCTCTACCTCTGGTAAGCTTAAGTGACCTCTCTGGTAGCTTTTGCGCACCTCGGTTGCTTCGAAATGGTCCCGTGTGGTCATTTGCACCACGGCCGTATTGTCGCCTCCGCTCGCCGGCGTTGCGCCGCCGTTATAGGTCACTCCAGCCGCCGCCGCCACCACCCTAAGGTGCTCCAAGCTAATGCAGTTCCATTTTAGGCCTTGTTCGTATACGCCATGGCCAAGACGCCATGGCCACCGCAAAGCGAGCGAGGAGCCGCTCTGTTTTGTCGGAAATAACCGGCAATACTGTAGTGAGTTAATTAGAGTTAAGTACTATCATTAAATGGTAATGACCGATTAACGTAAGTAATAAGAGTATTACATGTGGGACCGGTAAAATAGTAAACCTTTTGGCATGGGCCTATGACATGTGAGCCTATGGCCGGTTAAGTGGTAGCGTAAACTTAGTTGATACGTGTTCCCTTAAGCAAAGCGTTTTCCGTATACACTGAATCCGAGAGTACGTATTTGTAATCAGAAGGGGCATTTCCAAAAATACGTCTTCGACGTCATCGTCGGCTGAGCTGGGTCAATGTTGACTGAGTCAACTTTTGACTAGGGGTCCCACCCGTCATTGACTGCGGCTAGAATAGGGCGAGTAAGAAAATTAATTCAATACAATTAAAATCCCGAAAGGATTTATTTGTTAACTAAAAAATACAATTAACTTCAAAATACATAACTAATTAATTTTAACTCCAAAAACAGTGAAACCACTTTTGTTATTTTTCTTTTTTAATGAACTTTATTATAAAATAGGTTGCAGCCTAGTCTCTATCACAGAGAACATATTTTGAGGAGAGTGGTCTAAAAAGGGAATTATTAATACATTATAAATTGCTATTAACTTTGAAAATTCATAACTAATTCATACAAAATCTAAATAAGATTAACCAAATTATTTTGGTCATGTAATATTATTCCCTGTCCATTTTTGTAAACCTCATGTCCACCTCTACTCCAGAAAATTTCGTGAAAACTTTAGGTGCGGTGAACAGTGAGAGATTCTAATTAAATTGGATTTTTCTGAAAACTGATTTTCAAACGGCTATAACTTTCACATACAAACTCCAATTGGGATAATCCTTTCACCTAAATTTATCTAAAATCAAGTTCTACCTACTGTATAAATTTCATGCATTTTAGATGATATAGTATTTTTGTATGTTTTCGGTGTTATTGTTCTTATTCGATGTTTTCGTTTGCTTGATAGCGGTCGACGATTCGAGTGTGATCAAGAGTGATATATATATAGATTTACCAGCAACGGGACCATCTATCCCAGGCAAGCAGTTCTTCCTCTGATGCATGTTGAATTCCTATTACTTTCAAAAATGTATCTATGTTGTTTTTAAGTATTCTATGTATTGCTTAATTTCAAATACTTGTATGTCAAATGGGTAGTGTAGTTATATCCACTTGCTGCACTGGCCTTCCTTTGAATGTTGATTACCCTTTTACCTTGAATGATTAAAGATATATGTTATATGGGAATGTTTGCTAATTTGTAGCACGTTGCTTAGCCACGCTAGTAGTTGTAGTCGAAAACAGTTGAGGGGCTAGTCCATCGGTAAATGGATTGGATTGGATCTATGTTGAATTTGAGGATAATTATGGATTGGATTATGTTGAATTTGAGGAACATGTTCCGATTGTCGAATCTGGTTATTGTGGACTTGTTGGGTAGTGGTTTTTGTGTATTGGATTTGGACGGGTGATAGAGTGATGAAGGGAATGGTCCCGGATTCATGTAGCCCCGTCTGGGTATTTAAGGACCGGTCTGTGGTGTGATGAACCAAGTCTTACGTACAACCACACGCCGGGATAAGGGCGAAGGCTTGGCTAACTAATTTGTTGTGTGTTAGCTATCAGAACACAATTAGGTTGACAACTTTTATGGTTTTGTTTTATTATTGTGTTGTCAATCTAGTGGGGGCATGTTAAGTGTTTTCTTGCTTGCCCTTAAGGGTCTTTTGCGTATGCCCATTAGCTGCGCAACAGACTTACTTACACAACAGGTACACCTATGGTGACGATAAGCGACTTTCGGCCATGGTGTTGTTTCCTCGAGTGGTTTGATAGTTAGGACATAGCATTGTAACAACCTCGTTATGGTATCTCACCACACTCCTAAGGAAGAGTGTATTGGCGACATTACGAGATATTCATATCGTGTGGGAAAGTCAGACACCTCTGCAAAGTTTAAATAAATCTATTCAATAGCCATGTCTCCTGTTATGGACATCACTTGTGGGAAAGCAAGCACGCTTAGTGTGAGGACCCCGGTTTATTAAGCTTGCAATGCTTAGTCACCAATTGACCCTAGCATCACAAACAAAATAACCCATGTCTTGAGATATGTATACTTCCTAAATGCAGATACACACCCTTTACAAAATTCATGCATCAATTCCATTCAAGACATAGAACCCAAGCAACACTTAACAAATCAAAAGACATACATAGTAGAGTTATTACAAAAGGGAGGCCGACCGGCCAAAAGACATACAATTAACTAATTAACAGCGGAAGCGAAATGCCATAAGATGGTGATAAACAAAAGAGCCAATTAGTGTACCTTTACCCACAAGGCCACCAACCGGACCGCCAAGCTAGTCGTCAAACCCGCAGCACATCTCACAAAAGTGAGTCCCTTGGGGCTCACCGTCCTCCTCTGCAACAAATAGTTAAGCAAAGCAAATGAGTACAAAATTGTACTCATAAGACTTATGATAGAGTAAATGTACCTATACATAGCTACATACAAGCTTATTCAAGTGGAGGAGGCTCTAGACTCATTTTCAGCATAAAGCAAGTTTTCATTTGCAATAATGTAATAGATTTAAAGCAATTTTACAATCTGTTTTTATTTGACAAAAACAACGATATATAAGTAACAATAACAACAAGATATCCTGGAAGTGGCTAACCCAATAGCCCCCACAACAAAAGCATGAATTCCCCATTCATACCACCCACATCAAGTTTTAGTTAAAAGTTGTAGTCTAGTTCTCACGGGGCGTATCCAGGCGTGTCCATGACCTAGGACGAGGCTATTCGAATAGTTTGAAACCCTGCAGGGGTGTACCAATGTACCCACATGTCGACTGCCTCTTTTGCCTCCGGAATAAGCACACTTCCTAAGGTATGCCGACAAGGCTAAGTCCTAGGAGATATTTCCAATATTATGTATTAACTACCAGTCGCCCGTATGGATAGAAACCCATATGTTGTGTCGGAGTCATGGTAAAGCCTCGGTCAACTACCCCTCACGAGTAAAGCCTTGGACAACTACGATGCCCCTCGAGGTGGAGAACCTACCCGAAACTCCACCACCGCACACCCAAACAACACACAGTTCCTTTTTCACACAACACACAAACCACCTACTGCGACCCAGAGCTAATACACGCCAAAGTACTAAGTCAAGAGAGGTCCCATATTCCTCTCATGTGGTTAGTACGCAAATTGCTCGGTATGGTGACGCAAGTAACTCGGTCCTTAATTGACTTGGGCACCATTCCATGTCACACCAACATACCATTATGCCCAAGTCTAAAACAATTTTATTTTCAGTTTTAGATTTACAAATTAACAGAGCACAAGGTGCTGGACATAATGGAGTAATAATAAGATTTATGTGATCAAGATCATCGACTAAGTCGATGATCGCCCAATACTACCGATAGCTAAGCAATTCTAAGCATGACCCGAAAAGACAATAAAAGAGCATAAATAAATCACCGGGCTCTAATTCACCAGCGATATTAATAGCTTATGTTTTGTGGTAGGGGATAACAATTTAAGGGCAACCATGCAATAGGAATAGCTACATCTAATTGGGAAAATTAATTTGACACAAAAGCATGCATACATATGATTTGCAAACAAGGTATTAGACTTGAAAGTAATGGGACATTTAGGAATTTTTATTCTTTCAAAGTGCATTTTCCTCCCCAACTTCTTCTCAATTCCATCGATTTGATTCCAGGGCATTACATTCTACCCCCCTTAACAGGATTCGACCTCGAATCTTTGCAACGATCTACTAGAAAGGAAATGTGGTGGGAAAAATTAATCATCTTAAACACGTGCACGAATCGAACAGATCTCGATATCGCCGCACATGCGAGACTCTAGCTCTCAAGTGTCCTCTCTCTCGGACCAGAGGAACCTCAACACAAATATGTAAAACGACGACTGACCTAATGCTCAGCCTGAACTTTCTGGGTTCACTTATTAGAAGAGGATCGAAGGTAAGACCTTACACGTTGGTCAACATCTTTAACTAAATCTCAAACTTTGAATGGCTCAGCTGTTCACTTAGCCCCAGAACGCAACAGACGTTACGTGCTTCGCATATGGATCCGAGACGGTCAATGCGATATGCTAACTTCCCAATTTCTGCAACCTTCTGAAACAAAGATAATCCAACTGAAAATAGAGAGTCCTCATCGCATCTACGCAATGCTAACTCTCCACCAAAAGGTTAGATTCTAAATTTGACAATTCATCTCGAAAACAAATCCATTTTACAACCAAAGGAGAAATCACTCAAATGCCCCAAACCAAAAACTTGCGGTTTGTCTGAATTTGGAAAGAATCAACACGCCAACACAGCACCAACTCAAATTGCAGAAAACACAAGTCAACGACACAAAACTCAAACGAGAATCAAGAAAACAGATCATTATCCCACGAATCATTCTTTGCCACACCTCGCTTCTAGGAATAAAATTTCTCTCGAACCTTGAAATTCGAATTCACTGACTACCACATGAGCTTAAACCTCTTAGTTAAACATCCTCAAATTATACTCAAATTGAAATACATCATCCACACCTCTGTGGGGAGGCTCCATTGAATCCTCCGAATACTCTATGCATCTCATTCTACTTAATCAACCATAATTTGATTGAAGGCACCCAAAGCGCCACAAAAATAGATCTCACTGTAACACCCTGGCTATTCGGAAGCCAAGATGTCACGCAATTACATTACCTCTAATTTTTCAAGAACAACTCAGAATCCTCAGTACACACGCTCATGTACTACATCAAAAAGGTTCTATCAATGATCATTCCACTGCTCAGGAAACTCTTTTATTCCACTTTCTCTACACACACTCATTGAGTGACCAAAGGTCTAACATAACAATGCAAACCCAGATTTAACCTCCAAGATCTATACCATAAATTTCAATTATAACATATAGGGAAATCAACGGATTGACTCTCCAATATTTTCCCCAATTCTAACATTCTCACTCATTTGCATCCTTAGAAATTTCCCGCCTAATCTCGCATCATTATCCAATTGCGTTGCTCTATAGAAGTAATCAAGGTTTCCATACCTTCGATAATCACCGACCTTTCAATCATGAACTGAAGTTCTGAAATTTCACTATACCATAGATTCTACTCAGTCGTAACACTTTTCAGACTTACTTCGAAACCAAACATTCCGTGTGAATTAATTTTTCCCCCAAGAGATACAGATCAAAACCATTCTACATTCTACTACTCCTCCAATAACTTGGTAGCAAAATATCACCGCTACGATTACTCATCTACCACCAAACAGTTGCCAAACTTACCCTTTGCAAACACTTTGCAACCCAAAATTGTGATCCTTTCTCAAAAGGAAGAGGCGAATAAAGATAAGTTTATTCACACAGAAAGACGTTGCTCATCACGGCAAGCAGGAAACCAAAAGAAATATTCTGATAAAGGTGATCTTGGAAAACGAAAACTGAGTTCATAATTGGAGGCACACATCCCTCAAAAGAGAATAGCAAATAATAGCCGACACGAAAGAAAGATATTACGTTTGAAATTCGCCATCTCTTGAGCGGAAAGAGCAACAAATTTAGGGACGCTTCAAATAACCACAAGATTTAATTAAGAATCGATAAGATCCTTCAACAGGTCAACTTGCTCGAAACAGTTCACCTACTTGGGAAACACGAGATCCAAATGTTCTCAGCCACAAAACTCGAAACATTTCCCTTTACAGGATTTCACGGAAAGCAAACGGATTAACTTCGTCTCGAAGAGATCAACGAAAATCTTCTTTGATTGCAACCTCACTTTGCGAACTCAAACCGAGGAGCCTTTCGGACTAAATCACACGAAATCTTTAAGAAGCAATAGGTTAATCCAATTCCTCAAGTTACCCAAAATAATTTCAGTTACCAGTTGATTCACGAGCTCCAAGGTACCGCGAAAGCTAAACTTGAAATATTCTTATTTGAACGATGTCACCAAAGGCGTCGATTTACTACGTGTATTAACATCGTGCACATAACAACACTTAGAAAACATTTCGGAAGACCCACGTGGAATGAATGGGTTGATTCCTTCTCGAAAGAAGAGGCAAATAGAAACGATCTTCACCAACTGAAAAATCACTTACCACTCGCAAGGAACACAGAACTCAGGGGAAAACCAATTAGGCAACGAACTCAGAAAACATATGGGAAGTCCACAGTTGAAAACATAGGCCTCACAAAAACAGAATATCAGACCTTAACCGTTAGGAACAAACGGGTATTCAAGATCAAAACACCCGCATCACGGAAGAACTATTATAATTTTTCAACATATCACTTTACTCGACAAACTATGTTTACCACAAAGAACTTGAATTCCCCAAAAGAGCATGAACACAAAACTGAAAATTTAATCATTTTAGAATTATTACGAAAGGCGGACAACTTTCTTTCTTTATAAAGGAATCAACATTACCATCACCTTACTGATCATGTCAATAAACCTTCTAAAGGAACATGGCAAATCGTGTAATAGAAATTTTTCAGCATCAAATGGAATTGTAATAACAACTTATTCTAAAAAGGAAACTTAGTACGAAAACCACAAAGCTGAAACAAACCTCTCACGCAACTCCACCATAACATTAGAAAAGGGTTTCGACACTTTTTTTTTCAAGAGAGGTTCTAAACTCCAACATTCCAACTACTCCAAAAGAAATGAGTAGAGTCAAGACTTTCTTCGATAAACTTTGTAAAAGCTAATTCCCGTTCCCCAAAATACCAAACGGTTAACTGTGTCCCTTAATCAACAAGTGAGATAGTACCCTTACAAAAAAGAATGATCTTGTCAATAATATCGTGTACAAGTAGCAAAGAGAGCTCAAAGAATCGTAAAGACAAGAATTGTTTTGAAAAACACCTAGGGACCAATAGGAACCGTAGCCAACCAGTTGTTTGATTACCATCTCCGACTTAATCACCACAAGGCACCCCAAAAGGGTTTTAACACTAATCCTCGAGAAAAGAGATCGTTAAACTTCAAGACGCGAATGATCCAAAAGAAATACATGGAGCCAATGCTTCCTCGTGTTAACGAACTTGCAATGTAAAACTCTCATTATACAAACTATCAAACGAGTAAACGAGTCACTATTTTCCAATGAGAAGGAAGGAACAAACATAGAAATATCAATATTGCGAATCGTCAAGATCATTTAAAATAAAAGAAATTCAACACTGAAAAATAATAATATTTTCAGAGAACCATTAAAGACCTATTGGATCTCATCAACTACCATGAATCATGAACCTAAGAGAAATTCATCAACTACCACCGGACAAGAATTTGTCAAAATCAGAAATCAAGGAAGAGAACCACTGTCTAAAGCATCCCAAAAAGAAATATGCAAGATCATTGTGCACTTGATAAACAACTTGCAAAAGAAATCGCCAATGCCCAAACCCAGCGAACACACGTTGAATTTTCCAACAGGTAAAACAGAACTTCGCGAAAAGGTAAATCTTGCAATTTAACTACGCTCACGTGGAGCGTAAATATCACAATAGAAAGAACAATAATTGTTTCAAAGAACGATCGAAACCCACGGAGATTGCCCACTTCATTATAACCCTCCATTCAAAAGAAATTCACGAACTATCAGAAACTACAACCAGAAAACCAGATACAAACTTGAGAAGGACAACAACTTCATCAATGAGCTCAGGCTCAACACAGAACTATGGAATAGGGGTAAGAACTTCTCTACTATTACAACACGAACAGTGGTGTAGCCTGGCAAAACCGAGGACGACAACCACGAACTCACCGCCGGCGTCCGCTACCGATACGCATAACTAATGCAATCAATTATGAATATATAGGATCATCTCATGACAATCATAGAATAATTCATAGATATATAGGATATCACATCACGTCATAGATTAATAACAAGAAAGAAAGTACAGAAGCAATTCTATACCATACAACATAATGAACCAAATCACTAGAAATGCGAAGCAATGGATTTCCCAAACCCCACCCATCATGCACGAAGGTGTCATTTTAATACCTTTCTACTAACCACGGACCTAAAGCCCGCTCGATACCAATCTGTAACACCTCGCCTATTCTAAGACAAGATGTCACCTAACAAAGCCAACCTACTATTCAATTCCTAAGATTAACATCGCATTCAATGCTAAAGAAACGATTAATCAAGGTAACAATCTAGAGCTTAATAACAGTTGATCAATAAATTAAAACAAGAATTAACCAAAGCGAGAATAATAAACCTCCAAGTGACAATTACTACAATCCATTACATTATAATTAAACCGAATAAACGTAAATAGAATTTTAACGAATGAATGATTTATTCAAGTGCGTGGAACGTCTTTGGACTACACCTCCCGCTAGCAATTTCTTTCACCGAATTCACCTAAAACAAATAAAAACAAGAGTGAGTCGAAACTCAAGAAGCACAACATATACATTCACAAAGAATACTGAATCTAACAATCTTCCAAGTAATTCATTTACTTCCATGAATTTGCGAAAGCATGGTATGAATGAATGCATTGAAGGAGAATGGACTTTCCACATGTTTATACAGTATAACTAGTGACACACCCGTCGGTGTTCACTTAAGCCCGTATTTCACAAAGCGGGGACCCAATCACCGTATGAAGAACGTTTCATACGGTGTCCGGTTGCCACATTGGAATGGTGGTCAACGTTGCCCACATTGGAATGGTGGGTCTCACATGCCCATATTGGAATTAATGGGACTTAATCCGGTTTCCACTCCCGTGGACTAAGAAGGAAATATGTGTGCATGGAATGAAATGCATAACTTAAACTTCATCTCAATTTATCACGTAAGAAGGTATTGAAATCTACCACATCATGCTCAAATCACAGAATATTCATAAGTTACCAAATTATCATGCATTCATCAAATTCACACAAGTTAAACATTGCACTTGCCTCCCGTCTTTGTGACGCATCGGGAAGCAACGAAGGTATCCTTCCACTCACCGCCTATACAATCATTGTCACGAATAAGGATAACAGGTATAACATAATTACACGAGTTCTATGATACCCTCTAATCAACCCACACACCCAAATGTTCGTTTTGACCTCTACGCCAAAAGTCCAGATTATCGATCTACGGTTATGCGAGAAAATTGACCATTAATTATCTGTAACTCTAAAAGACCTGAAACTAGTGCTCACTGAAACTTAACAGATCAGGCTACAAAACATTAGTTGGCGGAATCCCTTGATTCGCCAAAACAGAGGGCTAATTAACAACTAAACACAACCCATCTACGTTGTGTCTGCAATACGATCAAGAATAAAGAAAACGGCGTAACTTTTAGCCTCACGATCCAATGAGAATGATCCTTATCAACTTGGAAATATAATGTCGAGAGCTACAATAACTTAGTTGGGTGAAGGTTCTGATTCGCCCCTAATTTGGACAAAACCGAGGAAAACCGACAGTTCCAAATTCTCGAGCAGACAGGACAGCACGGTTAAAAATTCATATCTCCTAAACCGTAAGGCGAATCAAGTGATCTTGGTGCCAAAAGAAAGATAACGACATCAGGTACAAAACTCTAGAAGACGAAAATACTAGATTCGGCCTCTAAGTAAATCATAATGGCCCGACAAAAAAATATGTCAAATCACGTCAGCTCTCCTGAACAGTCGCGGTAAAACTACCATAGCTCCTAAACCCTAACTCCAAATCATATGATCTCGGTGCCAAAAGAAAGCTAAGATCAAGGGCTACAACTTTCTAAGAGGTGAGAAGATCAAAAAACGTACGGAACTTACCCAAATCTGACGAACAAAATTGCTGCCTGCGCAGGAGGAGGGTGGCGGCGGTTGGAGAGGGGAGGAGTGGAGGGGAGAGGGTGGGGCGGCTAGGGTTAGGGGGAGGACACCCCCCAATGGCCGGCCCCCCTCTTGGGCCTCTTGGGCTTTGGGCCTCTTGGGCTTTGGCCCAAGGCCCAGGTTGCCGCGATATAGCTGAAAACCCCCTCAAATAATGGAATTTCTATTCTTTCAAAGTGCATTTTCCTCCCCAACTTCTTCTCAATTCCATCGATTTGATTCCAGGGCATTACACTGTGTTATCCATACTTGCACGTGATGTATTAATTGTCCTGTCTCGATGGTTTTCTCCGAGTCTGCTTTCAGTCATTTTGGAAAAATATTGGAGGAGAGAAAATATGTCTCACAAGTGAGATGGTGTGGATACTTCTAACTGCGAAAGATTGAGAACAAGCTGATTCACAAACACAACACTATGTGAAAAATCCAGAGTTGTCAAAGGTGTTCGAAAATCCGCACCTAGACAACGACACATAGAATAAGGATGTAGGTAGAACTATAGGCTATACACTTTTTTCTTTGCCAAGGTTTTCTCATGTTGAGTTTTTTACTTGGCAAATATTTTAACGAGGCAGCCATTTGAACATTAATAAAGCCCTTTATTACATTTTCAATATGTTTATCTCATTTTTTAATATAATTTTCATATCTATTTTTCAATTCTACATATTTTTATGTTTTTAGAGTTTTATGGATTTTTTCTGATTTTTTTAATTCTTCGGACCTAACATGCTAAGTGGGCCCCAACTGGCCCATCGTGCTAAATTCGCTCGGGCATACCTGGAACGACACGGCGGGCCATCAGGACATGCCTGGGTCACCTCCCAAGCACGTGGGCCAGCATGGCATGGCCCATCTATTAGTCGGGCCATGATGGGCCCAAACGTATCGTGCCCGTGCCGTGCCTGGTCAGGTTGCCCATCGGCCACCACTACTCAAAATCGAATCGTTAGGCAACTCAACCTATATTCTCGACTCATTCAATGGTCATAAGCGTTGACTATCCTCTCTTTGACAAATAATGAAAAGTCTAACTATAACACCATAGCCCAAAATCCGTTCACTGTCCAACCCACCCGCACATGCATCACACTCCACTTACACTTTCGTCATCGTTTCGTGTAAAAGGGTTAAACAACACTATAAATGGGCTAGGGGTATTTATACTCACCCCCTTAAGGGTGGATGTCGGGACCAAAAAATACGATTCATGAACCCTCTGTGTATTCTGATCTAGTCCCAGATCAGTAGCTAGCTCACAGGAAACAATGATAAAATACAATCATTTATTCCAGTTAACTAAAAAGATATCAAAATAACAAATAGTAATAACAATTGGACCTTATGGTCAATATTTACTTAACTTGCCATACAGGGCTAAAGAAACAAATAAACACTTGCAGTGGAATAGGAAACTTGGAAATGCCAATCAACATGCCCACAAGCAATCGAGTGGAGAACACATGCTAATCCGCAAAACCTTCATAGTCCTCCTTCTGAAAGAATTCTTGGGCAGCTTGATATTCTTCAACTAATCAAAGACGTAAAGCTGTGAGTACATAAAGCACTCAGCAAGCCGTAGGGAAATGTACGCAAATAGTATTCATACAAGGCTTGATAAATGTTAGCTGTATGGTTCTTTTGCATAAAGCAGCATTGATGATAAATACAATAAATAGATTGAAATGCTTAATTGAAAAGAATAATAAATAGATAAACAATTTCTTTGAAACAAACAGAGAATTCCTCATTCACTTCCCAAGACAAACCACCAAGTGAATTACCCATTCACCAAACGAACATTATATTCATCAAGTGAACTTCTCATTCACACCCCGACTCATTTTATAAAAAAAAAACTCCATCTCTTATGTGAAATCCCCGAGCACGTCCATAACCGCAGATACAACTATTCAAATAGTTTTTTTAACACTCTCAGAGGTTGTACAACTTTTCCCACAAAAGATAAATCAACTCAAAAGAGTCTGACCACACTTCCTCAGGTGTGCGACTTAAGTGATCATCACAAGGCCTTTACAAAGCTCATTTTTAACCCAATTCTGGCCGGTAAGGTTTCAACACTGAATGTCTTTCCGATCAGACAAGTTCCCCCTCTTGCGCCAGTGTGAGTGTGAGTATATGTCTATCCCGCATCTCACACTTTCAAGACAGAATCGAAATTAAGACATTGCTAATTAATTAGCCAGGTCCGTCTGATATTGGCCATGTGGTTGTACGGTAAAGGCCCAGTTCAATAGCGCACAAAATTAAGTCTTTGACAAGTTACTCAAGCGATCTTGCCACAACCCACAACGTGCTAACCACACCCGCAATGCACCATCCACTCGCCTGAGCGAAAATCATTTTGTTTAACTAAGACCAATGACATACCCTACCATGGTACACAAATTTTAATAAGAGTGGCTAACCACTACAATTCCATATTTCATCAAGTCAGGATTTATCATTATGACACATGTGATAATGAACCCATCGTAATTAAGCTTGACTAAGCATCTGTACGACACCTATGTTGGTGATACAAATTGAGAGACCATGTGAGTAGGGTCCCTTTTCGAGTGATGAGTATTTGACACTGTGTTGAAAAGTTTGTGACTGGATTCATTGCGTTTGCGTTGCTGCCGGTGTGTTTCTGTACTGTGCGGAACTTCCGGTTCTGGAATGCGGAAGTTCCGATAATCGGAACTTCCGCAATGGGAACTCGGAACTTTCGATTATCCTGACGTTTGTGTTCTGTTGCGGTAATAGGAATTTCCGCCCCTGGGAACGCGAAACTTCCGATAATACTGACAAGTGTGTTCTGCTTTGACGATAATCGGAACTTCCATCCTGGGAGTGCGGACGTTCCGATAATCGGAACTTCCGCCATGGTAAATGCGAAACTTCCGATTGTGCGCAAAACTGTGCAGAGAGGGCATAGTTTTGATTTTGAGTTGTGAATGAGTTTGAGTTTAATGCAAATGATGATTCAATTATCTTGAGCAATGCTATGTGATGTGTTTCTTGTCTGTGCTGGTTGCAGGGCATCGAGGTGGAGTCGTGGCGAGACACGTGGAAACCGGACTAGACGCAAGCGGCGTTGAGGTCAGAACGGTAAAGATGTGTCAAAGACGGCGTGTACTCGAGGCGGTTGCGAGTCGTGGACGACAAGGAATGCGGGACCTTCCAGAAGGTGCACGAGGGGCGAAAGGGTAATTTCGCAAGACGGCACAAGTGGAAGCGGGCTCCGTTAGGGTTTAGCCGGCATAACGGGTTGGAGACCCGTTAGCCAAGGGCTATAAATAGAGGTGAACCCCTGGTTATTTTGGTGACTCTTTGAAGAAAAGAGATTAGGGTTAGCTTTAGATAAAGAGCTTTTGGAGAGTTTGTTTTGCTTTTTGGCTTTGGTTGTTGAGATGGAGAGGATGAACTGAAATTCGTTTAATCATTCCTCTGTATTTACCTATGTAATCTTTGATTCCTAGCAATGAAATCATTGAGGTTTTGTTTCCTTGTTTATGCATCTTTTCTTCTCTCTGTTCCTACGTTGAATATCTAGGGTTTTGGTGAAACTTTTGATTCCTCTTATGAGATGGCATGAAACTTGATATCCAGAGTCTTATTGATATTGCTAATATATCCTCAAAGTTTCATGAGCCAAGAATCTAAGAATCTTGCTAATTGTGGTTTTTGGTCTTTCTTGCCAAATATTCAAGAAATCCAATTTTGCTTTGATTAATGGATCTTTGTCTGCGATTCTTCTCCATGAGGTCAAGATGTTGTTTAGGATGATGTCCTGTGAGACTTGACCTGAGAAGAGCATTAACGAGTTAGTATTTGGATTTTGGCAAAACCCGTGCGCATCGTTTCTTGGTCGGGACAATCGGAACTTCCGATTTGTACAAGCGAACTATCATGCGGAACTTCCGCAGACCGAAGAACGAGAACTACCGCATCGCGGAACTACCGCAAGGTAGAATCGAACTTCCGATATCCGGCGTAATGTTCCCGCTTTGTTTAACTCTTTGGATTTGATTGACTGGATTCATTGCGTTTGCGTTGCTGCCGGTGTGTTTCTGTACTATGCGGAACTTCCGGTTCTGGAATGCGGAAGTTCCGATAATCGGAACTTCCGCAATGGGAACTCGGAACTTCCGATTATCCTGACGTTTGTGTTCTGTTGCGGTAATCGGAACTTCCGCCCCTGGGAACGCGGAACTTCCGATAATACTGACAAGTGTGTTCTGCTTTGACGATAATCAGAACTTACATCCTGGGGTGCGGATGTTTCGATAATCGGAACTTCCGCCATGGTAAATGCGGAACTTTCAATTGTGCGCAAAACTGTGTAGAGAGGGCATAGTTTTGATTTTGAGTTGTGAATGAGTTTGAGTTTAATGCAAATGATGATTCAATTATCTTGAGCAATGCTATGTGATGTGTTTCTTGTCTGTGCTGGTTGCAGGGCATCGAGGTGGAGTCGTGGCGAGACACGTGGAAACCGGACTAGACGCAAGCGGCGTTGAGGTCAGAACGGTAAAGATGTGTCAAAGACGGCGTGTACTCGAGGCGGTTGCGAGTCGTGGACGACAAGGAATGCGGGACCTTCCAGAAGGTGCACGAGGGGCGAAAGGGTAATTTCGCAAGACGGCACAAGTGGAAGCGGGCTCCGTTAGGGTTTAGCCGGCATAACGGGTTGGAGACCCGTTAGCCAAGGGCTATAAATAGAGGTGAACCCCTGGTTATTTTGGTGACTCTTTGAAGAAAAGAGATTAGGGTTAGCTTTAGATAAAGAGCTTTTGGAGAGTTTGTTTTGCTTTTTGGCTTTGGTTGTTGAGATGGAGAGGATGAACCAAATTCGTTTAATCATTCCTCTGTATTTACCTATGTAATCTTTGATTCCTAGCAATGAAATCATTGAGGTTTTGTTTCCTTGTTTATGCCTCTTTTCTTCTCTCTGTTCCTACGTTGAATATCTAGGGTTTTGGTGAAACTTTTGATTCCTCTTATGAGATGACATGAAACTTGATATCCAGAGTCTTATTGATATTGCTAATATATCCTCAAAGTTTCATGAGCCAAAAATCTAAGAATATTGCTAATTGTGATTTTTGGTCTTTCTTGCCAAATATTCAAGAAATTCAATTTTGCTTTGATTAATGGATCTTTGTCTGCGATTCTTCTCCATGAGGTCAAGATGTTGTTTAGGATGATGTCCTGTGAGACTTGACCTGAGAAGAGCATTAACGAGTTAGTATTTCGGATTTTTGGCAAAACCCTGTACGTACTGTTCTTCGGTCAGGACAATCGGAACTTCCGATTTGTACAAGGCGGAACTACCGCGGGCGGAACTTCCGCACTGGAAGAACGGAACTAGTGCGGAACTACCGCAAAGTAGAATCGGAACTTCCGATATCTGACAGAACAGCCTAGTTTTGTTTTACTATTTGGATTTGATTCACATCACGTCTTTTGTTTAACAGAAAGTTTTTGGATTGCTGTGTGGACACTTGAGAGGGGAGGATCTTAATTTTTAAGACACCATTCACCCCCCTCTGTTGCCATTTCGGTCCTTCACAAATATATCTAACAAAAATTATCCATGCTAGGATGACAAATGATTCATAGCATTCAAATATTCAATGGAGGCATAATAGCAAATATGTGATAGCTAATCCCAAAAGTAGTTGATATAAAGATAACATGCAATTGTATAAAATAATATACTTTTAAAATCATAGGTTCAATATGATTAAAGGACTACGGCTTGCTTTGGAATCGATCTTGGTACTGGCCTTGATCTTGGTATACTCCTACTTACTCAAAATTCCCCTAAGTATCAACGTCTACTCGCAAAATAAAACAAATAAACCAAATAAATATAAAATAGAGAGAAAAACTCCAAAAATTTAATAAAAATCTCAGGAAAACTATCGAATTTAAATGAATTTGGGAATTTGAATGAACTCAAACAGAGTTCAGATGAAGAAAATAGAGCTTTTGGAAGATCTAAACTAAAGAAATACCCAAATTGGAATTTCTGGATTATTCTGAATTATTTTTCTATTGAAAAATTAGAATGTGACGCAAACTGACATTTGCCCTGCGATTTCAGTCGAAAAGAAAAAGAAAATTGAAAACCCTTCTGACATGTGGGGCCCCACACGTCATTGAGATGGCTCACGGTGAACTTGATTCACCAAGCTTTGGATTTGGGGTTTGGGTGCACCACACACATGTGCATTGACGAGGTTGCTGATGCGGCGTTGACTAGACTGACACGCAATCGCCACGTCGGTAATCAGATACCCCGCCAATCTTTGTGGGCGACGACAAGACAAGCGACACTCGGGTCTTTTTTTAAAGTTATTTTAAGATAGCATTTTTCTAACTTTATTTCTAATTCTAACCCTTTGGTCTACGCCACACCGTGATGCAATCAAATCAGATTGTCACGATACCGATCGGTGTGATTAAACTATGATGTCACGTCACTATTCTCGACGTGGCGGACTTAGTCAAAAAAAAATAGATGCGTTCAAAGGGGTTAGTAGTATGACAGTATAATTTAATTATGCTATGAGTTATAACGTGATCAAATAAGTTCGAAAGAAACAATTTTTAAAATTTTTTCTTTTAAAAAATAAAAAAAGTTTCAAAGGCCGATGCCACCACCACGGACCACGGTGAAGAAAAAGCCAAACAAACAAAGAGCCAAAGCAAAACAACCCAAGCAAGGGGATCTCCCGAATCTCCCGTTCCAGGGTTCTCCGCGTCCGCGTGAGCCGCAGGCTTCGGCTTCTAGGGTTTCGCCGCCGGCGCCGGCGATGGAGCCACCGGCGGGAGGCTCCGCCGATCGCCGGGGGGCCGGGGCGGGTGCTGGCGCCGGCGCCGCGCCCTCCGGCCTCCACCGCTACGGCCTCAGCTTCTCCGCCTCCAGCCTCCTCCAGGCCCCGCTCGCCGCGCTCCTCGAGTACTCCGGCGTCGTCCCCTCCGGCCCCGCCCCGCAGACGCCGCAGCCGGCGGTCCCGTCGTCGTCGTCGTCGTCTGAGGCTGATGGGCTACTTTCCGCCGCGGCGGCTGGGGACGGGGAGGTGTCGATCCGGATCCAGGGCGGCCCCGGCGACCCGGACGCGGCGGGCGTGGCGGCGGTGGCGGCCTCGCCGGAGAACTCGATCGAGGCGACCGCCACCTCTGACGTTGACCCGGCCTCCGCGGCGGGGAGGGGAGGCGGCGTCGACGCGGAGGCGAGTGGCGGGGGTGGGGGTGGCGCGGCAGGGAACGGGGGCGGGGACCGCGCGTACCAGCGGTACGACGTGCACCACGTCGCGCGGTGGATTGAGCAGATACTGCCGTTCTCGCTGCTCCTGCTCGTTGTCTTCATACGGCAGCATCTCCAAGGTTTGCTACACATTTCTCTCCCTACAAAAGATGTTCTCTTTGCGGAAATGTTGCATTGTATTAATGTTGTGACTATTCTAAGTTGTGACTAAAATTGGTTGTATTTTTGGATCATTGTGGTTGGGAGGATAACGTGATTACTTGGTTTTAGTTCACTTTGTAGTCTGATATGGTGGGCTTTTGTCTGACTCAGTAGATGAATCCGACGTGGAAATTTTGTCTGACTCAGTAGATGAATCCGACGTGGAAATGATTTATAGCTGGATCTTGAGAGTTAGCTCCCCTAACTTAACATAATTCGACTTGCTCAAGGTAAGGCTCCTCTATTAGGTGGGAGTCATTCCTTCTCCTTCCCAATCTGGAGGAGCTCGTGATTGGTTGATGAAGTATTTCAACCAGTCCTGTATGCTTACAAATAAATGCATTTTCTTCATCCCTTAAGTGATCATTCAAAAGGAACACATCTACATCTACCATAACAGGAATTTTCTTGTATGTGCTTATCATGGTTTTGCAATCATAATGAAGATGGATATGTCTATCTTAGGCTCTTAGCATTTAATATGTCTGCCAAGGGAGGTTGTGCCAACCAGCTTGTGAGTTACGGGCTAACCTTTATTTTCCTTACAACACTTATGTCAATATGTTTAAAACTTAGGGCATCCAAAATAGCCCCTCTATATGCATTGCTTCAATTGAATAAACATCTAACTATAGCTCTGTATCAGTAATAGTAATTTAACTATCATTTTCCTATCCAAAATTGCATGCCATTGCAGTTAACAATCAAGTATTTTTTTTATCCTTATCCATTCATTTTGTCCTTTCTGCTACCATAATGTATGGACTTGCAAATTCATTTTCTATTCGGAAAGGTTTAAGATAGAATATTGAGTTGTTGGATTTAATTTCCTATTTCAGTTGTATATTTCCATTGTTGTTTGGGCAATGATCATCATGGAAGAGTTTGTTTGCAATCTAATGGAAGGATTGGTGTGCAGGTTTCTTTGTCACAATTTGGATTGCTGCTGTAATGTTCAAGTCAAATGATATATTGCGGAAGCAAACTGCTTTGAAGGTTTGATTTCTCGATGCATTAAATTTCCAATTTTTCAAGCATATCTTAACAAATTCCTTTTAGTATAAAAGATGTGGATGCCTACTGAGCCATCCTTTTCCTTTCTGTTATCCTCAATTTGAATGGCCACATAATGATTTTTCTGCAGCAAAAAGATGTGGTGTCAATGATTTGAATTATTAACAGTAATCAACATAAAATCATTGTGAACTGATGAATTTCCCAAGGCAGGCATCATTTTATAATCTTTAGAAAGCTTTTAGTCATAGTGGCCTTGTTTCTATCCCTTGTCCAGTTTGGAAAGTAGTTAAACGAAAGGAAGAATTCAAATTAGATCAGCTGGTGTTGAGTTATGTTTTTCTACCGTTAAGAAGCATGTTGCTCAGACTGGCTGCCATACTTGTGGTTAAACTAGTTGAAACCTATTTGTTTGATCACGAAAACACCTGTCATTATCTTGATATTTCCAACTATTTTTTTCTGTTTTACAGGGTGAGAGAAAAATTGCTGTGCTTGTTGGGATTACGGTAATCTTCATGATTCATGTGTTTGGCGTCTATTGGTGGTACATGAACGATGATCTTCTCAGACCTCTGTTCATGCTTCCTCCAAAAGATATACCACCATTCTGGCATGCAATTTTTATCATCATGGTCAACGGTATTGCTACTCCCTCAAATGGTTACTCGAGTTTGCACGCATAATATCTTCCGATGTCCAAGCTACTTAGAACTGCCTTTCTTGAGCTGTATCAATTAGATATTGACCTATTTGAATCCTTTTCTACATTGGACAATTTATCTTGTTATTTGTATTCTATTTTTTTTTTCTCTGAAACTGCAAGTGAGCTCGTTACTTTACTGGCTGGTTGCCGATCTGTTGTCGTATAATTGGAGTTAGCATGCTTCTTTCATTAGCTATTTTTTAGAACTTATATGGTACAGCAGAAGAGTGCTTTGTTAGTTCCTTTATTTAAGGCTTTCCTTTGTAGTCATCAACCTCTGTCGATTTCTATTCACCTTCTGATTGATTGTAAAATCTTGCAAACTAAGGAAGATGTTCTTCAATGGGATATGGAAAGAAAGACAATTATGCTGTAAATTTATTTCAATATTTAGCTGTGCTAGAAATCGGGGATGCCTGAATGGCACCACAAACTTGATTGTGTTTGATTCAGAGTTTCAGACTGCTGCACTTATACTGGCAACATAGATTTTATGTTCAGTTAAAAAGAGTTCTTCAAATTAGCTGTGCTACATGATCTTCATTTACTTAAAAACATTTTTTAGAAATACAGGAAAAACATTTTAGTTTGTGTAGGCTATCACAATTGGTTTCATGTTATGCCACAATGACATTTCTAACCAAGAATTACTTGCAGATACAATGGTCCGCCAGGCAGCAATGGCCATCAAGTGCATGCTACTTGTGTACTATAAGAATAGCAGAGGCCGTAACTACCGTAAACAGGTGATAATCTCTTCTAAATTCTTATACCTTTTAATAAATTTCTTTGGTGATATTCTTGTAGCCATGCTTATAGCATCTTCTGTGGAGTTTGTTAATTCTACATGAACTTCTACATACAATCTATGATGAAAAGTCAGTGCTAGTCTAGTAATGATTATTATGTTGTGGATTTTCATGGTTTAATGATTAGTATGCTGGCAAGAGAATGTGAAGAAATCTTGCCAACCAGTGAAGTGGCTGCAGCCATCAAAAGTAAACTACCAATATTGAGTGTTGACACGAGTGGGTTCTTCTGTTTTGCGCACTCACACATATCAATGCTAGTGTTAACAATATCTTTTGCCCCCAGACTGGATAATCTTTATTCTGAGCCATATGTCCATGGTAGTACTGGTCTTGTTCCCTGAAATATCAATCTACTGAGAATTAGCGTTGCACATCAGCTGAATGCTTAGTGAAATTCTCTTTTGTTTCCACATTAGATGATCTTTGTTCTAAGAGCGATATGTCCACGATAGTACTAGTCTTGTTCCCTCAAATACCAATATACTCTACTGAATTAGTGTGCAGCATCTGAATGCTTAATGGCATTCTCAAAACATGCAATCTATATATAGTAGGTTTTATACAACATTCTCAAACACCTAGCCAAGAACACTAAGCATTTCTCGTGACACATGTTCAACAACAGGGCTCGAAAATAGTCTCTAATGGTGTGCCACTATCGGGACCCAAATATGCAAATCTGGACCCTCTGTGTATTCTGCACTAGTCCAGGATCACGCTAGTGCACACAGTGTCAACATCGATGAAATATCACATCTATACAACGAATATAAGAATAAACGAGTACTTTGAATAACAAATAACTGTTGGGACCTTACGGTCGAGTTTTACATTTATTATGCCATGCAAGGCAGACAATAAAGAATAAACTGCAGCGGAAACGAAATAAACTACAGTGGCTCCCATCAATTTACCACAGGCAACTGACTGGGATCAAGATCTTAACGATCAACCTTCGTAGAACTCTTCTTCAAAAGCAGGCGACGACTCCACTTCTGTTGATTTGTTTAGCAAGAGTGAGTACACACCGTACTCGCAAGTCATACCACAGAATGCAATTATAGATGATGGCTTATTCCAAGGAATGGCTTCTGTGGTTATTTTGCAGAAATGCAACATTGCAATTGAATACAAATAATAGATTGAAAACATAATTCAAAACAAATAGACAATAATAAGTTAACAATTGATTTCACAAAGGACACAGTCTAATCAAGTTATTCACACAGCTGCACAAGTTATCTCACACAGCTGACCCTTCCCAATTGTTTTATGAAAATCTACCCCTCGTGTGAAATTCCCGAGCATGTCCATAACCGAGGACGTGGCTATTCGAATAGATTGATTTAACACTCTGCAGAGGTTGTACACTTTACCCACACGATACAATCAGTGTAGCTAGCACTGACCATAACAAAACCTTTCAGAGACTTCATCTCAAACAATAACACTCCCGATGTGCTTTCCTGCCGGCTAACCGATACACACAGCGTTTGGTTACGACACACATCGTTGGACGAGGATGCAATGACGAATCCCGCGATGTGACATATCACACCTCCAGCCCATCACACAGTTTAAATACAACCTGAGTTATCAATGTCAAGACTCCATAACTTACTAAGTTAGGCCCATCCCATACTAAGCATGTGGTCGTACAGTAAGGCCCAGTTCAATGGCGCACAAAGTTGAGTCCTTAATTGACCAAGGCAAGACTTCCAGTTTTAACCCAAATCATAAAGTTTATAGCACAGTTCCACCATTCACACAGATCCACCACTTGCCTCAGTCCAAATCTTTTCCCACCCTGTTGATTAAGTGCAACACATGCCATCAACGAGTAATAGCACACAGCACACACAGTTTCATCACACAGTTCCATAATCACTTAGTCAAGTTTATAATTGCAACTCACATGAAATGATGACTCGTGGCATGGCTAAGCAACCTACTCGTATCTAACCAACCCACGTTGGTGCTACGATAATACCAACTAATAATGAACCAACCTAGGGTGATAAAAGATCATGGCATACAATAGACAATGTGGATATAACAAATTGGATTAATAACTATCCCAAAAGCATTTAAATAAATACTTGAAATAGAATGCAATACATTGAAACAAAGTATTTTTGAAAACTGGGTTCAATATGATCAAAAGAAACCAAAAATAAATAAATACAGAGGCAAAACAAACTCCAAAAATCAAATAAAATTCACCATTAAATAGATCTTAATTTTATATAAATTTACAAATTTGAATGGGCTCAATCGGAGTTCGGATGCAAAAGATATGGGCTTTGGAAGTTTGGAAAATCAAATAAAATCCTAATTTGGATTTTATTGAATTTCCCGAATTATTTTTATAAAGGAAAATCGGATTAATGACGCGTTGGTGGCGTCGTGATAATTTCCACCAAAAATAAAAGAAAAGAAAACAAAATGCCGATCGACAGGTGGGACCCATCGTCGATGGCTTCTGCACCGTGAACTCGGTTCATCAAGAGATGGCTCGGGAGAGATAATGGGCGTGCACCATTTGTTGACTGGGCGCCACGCCAAAGAAATCGAGGAGGCGGCGCTGAGTGGACTCAACTGGCCGCCACGCCAGCACGGACACTGAGCGAGGAGGCGTGGCCGATGAACTTGCCGGCGATGGCGACGGCGGACGGCGGCGAGTCGGTGGCGGCAAGGTAGCAAATAGGACCACGAGGCACTGGCTGGTTGTTGGGGTGCGGCCGGGCTCGGCGGCGTTGACTCACCGGCGACGCAGGCGGCGGGCGGTGGCGAGCTTCCGTTGTCGGATGGTCCCAAGCGGCGATGGGCGTCCTCGGGCGGCGGCAGCGACCGGTAGCTCCGGCTTTGCGATCACGAGGGCGTGGCACGGACAACGAGGGTCAGGGCGGCGGAATCCGGCGGCGAGTAGCCGGCCGACGGCGAAACTTTGGGCAATATGGCGCAACGGCGACGCGGCGGCGCCTTAGGGTTTTGGTGGAGGAGGTCATGAGGCGATCGAGTGGTCGGGGCCTTTATATAAGCGGAGGAGGAGTCCACGGAGAAAACGGCGCATGAGCGCTTAGGTGAGTCGGGCGCGGGAGAGTCCGTGGAGAAGACGATGCGACGTGGCATCGGCGGCCACCGCCATCGAGCGGCAAAGCAGCGGCATACAAGCGTCTGGCAATGGGCGATCTTGATCCAACTACTGAGCGAGCGCGGTGTCTGGGGAGGAGGCTGGTCTGCGGCGGAATAGTGTTGGGCTTGACCAAAGATCGTTCCTAAGATTTTAAATAGATCCAGAAAATGCAAATAGCAATTAGAAAATAGCAAATGATCTTGGAAAAATTCTAGAAAATTCTAGAAAATATATCCAAGCAAATAGAATCTAAATAAAATAAGTTTGGCCATTGTTGATGTTGGAATTAAGCACATTAAATCAGTTTGTCCTTAAAGTCCATATTAAGCTTTTTAAATTAATATTCAAATAAATCCAAATGATGAATTTTCTCACTATAACTATTTAAAGGATTTTTAAAGCTTTGAAAATTGGGATGTTACAGCCACTTACCAGATGAAATCGAAAGTAATAGAGTAACATGTAGGATATAACTTCTGTGACTAGTGTGGTATTAAGCTTTGCAGAAACGAACGGTCTTGCTTCTGGTGCGGCGCTCTGCGACATTAAATCAGTTTGTCCTTAAAGTCCATATTAAGCTTTGTAGAAACGAACGGTCTTGCTTCTGGTGCGGCGCTCTGCGACATCCAAAATCTCGACAGTTTTTTTATGCGTGAGATCTTCCTTGATTCAATTGACTCAACGGATCTCGCTCTTACGGCACACGAAGACACTTCTTCAGTTGAGAGACATGAAAGACATCATGCACTCCTGTTAACGACTGTGGTAGCTCCAACTGGTACGCAACTTCTCCTCGGCGTTCCAAAATCTTGAACGGACCCACATACCTTGGGGCAAGCTTCCCTTTGGTGTGGAATCTCTTAACACCTCTGAGCGGAGTAACTCGAAGATACACAAAATCCTCTGGTTCAAAGCTGAGGTCACGACGACGATTATCGACATAACTCTTTTGCCTGGACTGGGCTATCTTTAGTCTTTCTCTGATCATAACAACTTGTTCTTCGGCTTCCTGAATAATATCTGGCCCGAACACTACACGTTCAGCTGTCTCTGACCAATTCAATGGAGTTCTACAGGCACGACCGTACAAAGCTTCAAAGGGTGACATTTGCAAACTGGCTTGATAACTGTTGTTGTACGAGAATTTCAGATATCGGCAAACTCTTATCAATGGTAGCATTTGCTAAGGCACATGCTCTCAACATATCTTCCAATATCGGTTGACTCTTTCGATCATCTGATGCATGCGTGGATGATAAGCGATCTTGAAATTGGATGAGTTCCTGGGCTTCATGTAAACTTTGCCAGAAACGAGAGGTGAACTGAGATCTTCGATCCAACACTATTTTCTTAGGTACACCATGCAGACTGACGATCTTTGACATATACAACTCTGCAAGGCGATCCCCTGAGTAAGTGGTTTTGACTGGCAAGAAATGGGCAATCTTAGTCAAACGATCCACTATTACCCAAATCGAATCATAACTGATTGAGTCTTGGGTAAACCGTAATAAAATCCATACCGATCTCTTCCCACTTCCATTCTCGTATCTTCACGGTTGTAGGAAACCCGCCGGTCTCGATGCTCGCCTTTACTTTCGACACACGTCGCATAAGGCAACGAACTCTGCGACGTCTCGCTTTAAGTTTGGCCACCAAAACTTATTCTTAACATCCTGATACATCTTAGTACTTCCCGGGTGAATCGAATACTTTGAGTCATGGGCTTCCTTCGTAATCACCGTCTTAATCCATCAATATCCCAGACGTGATACGCCCATTGATCCACAAGATATCCCGATCATCCACGGTAAAGTCTTTAAATTTTCCTTCGCCATCTTCTTGAGGCTCAAGAAACTCGTAATTCTTGGGTTGAGCTTCACGAATCTGTTTCTCCAAAGTAGACTGCACTTCTAGACTGGCTACAAATCCTTCAGAAACAACTTCTAGCTGTAGCTTCTGGAATTCCTTTTGAAGTTCCGAGCAAATCTCTTTTGCTTCCAGAGCATTGCAGTAGCTCTTACGACTCAGTGCATCTGCAACTACATTGGCCTTACCAGGATGGTAATGGATTCCAAGATTATAATCCTTTATTAATTCCACCCATCTTCTCCGCTCTCATGTTCAAATCGGACTAAGTGAATATGTACTTCAGGCTCTTATGATCGGTGTAGACTTCACAATGATTCTGATGAGATAATGACGCCAAATCTTCAAAGCATGCACTACTGCTAATTCCAAATCATGGGTAGGATAATTCTCCTCGTGAGGCCTTAATTACCTTGACGATAAGCGACAGCTCTTCCTTCTTGCATAAGGACATATCCTAATCCTTGACACGAAGCATCACAATAGATATCAAAATCCTTACTGATATCCGGCAAAACTAACACTGGGGCTGAAGTTAAACGTTTCTTCAATTCTTGAAAACCTTCTTCACAAGCTGGGGTCCAAGTAAACTTATTCTCTTTCTTCAACAATTGCGTAAGAGGCTTAGCAATCGTTGAGAATCCTTCAATGAAACGACGATAGTATCCTCGCCATTCCCAAGAAACTACGAATTTGAGTAACCGTCTTGGGTCGCTCCCAATTCATTACTGACTTTAACCTTTAAGGGTCAATCTGCTACTCCTTCTACTGTCATCACATGACCGAGGAAATCAACTTTCTTCTTCCAAAAGTCACACTTGCTAAACTTGGCATACAACTGATGCTCTCTGAGCTTCTCTAGGATTAATCTCAAATGGTCTGCATGCTCTTCTTCTGACTTTGAGTATACCAAAATGTCATCAATAAACACTACTACGAACTTATCCAAATATTCCATGAATACTTTGTTCATCATGTTCATGAAATAGCGGGGCATTAGTCGGACCAAACGACATGACTAAAAACTCATAATGTCCATACCGGTTGAGAAAGCGGTCTTAGATATATCCTTAGGACAAATCTTCAATCGATGGTAACTTGATCACGAGTCGATCTTGGAGAATACTCCGCTCCTTTCATTTGGTCGAACAAATCATCGATTCTGGGCAAAGGGTATTTGTTCTTGATGGTGACTTCATTGAGAGAACGATAATCAATGCACATTCTCATGCTTCCATCTTTCCTCTTGACGAACAAAACTGGTGCTCCCTATGACGACGAACTAGGTCTTACAAAACCTTTCTCCAGTAGTTCTTCTACCTGCTTCTTCATTTCCACAAGTTCAACTACCGCATCCGATAGGGTCTCTTGAAATTGGTCTTTGTTCTGGCACTAGATTGATGACAAACTCAATGTCACGGTTCGGTGGCATTCACAGTAATTCTTCCGAAATACGCCCGATAATCTCGACTACGGTACATCTTCCAAAGAAACCGCTTCTTGGTGTTGACTACCAATTGTCCATTACGTACTGAAGTGACTAAAAATTCCACTTTTTTTCCAGTGGTATCCTCTATTGTTACGGCTCTTCGGCCACAATCTAGCACTGCTTTGTGTTTGGATAACCAATCCATACCAAGGATGACATCTATGGTCCGAGTGTCAGAACTATTAGGTTGGCTAGAAACTCAACTCCACTATGAGTAACCTAGCTCCTAAACATCCAACTTTAGAACTTAGCTCTGCTCCAGCGTATTGGACTAACAGAGTATGCTTAAGATGCATAACTTCCAATTTGTTCTTAGTTGCAAAAACTCGAAAACAAGCGAATCGAAGCTCGAATCAAATGCAATCGATGCAGTCTTGAATTTACTAGAAACTTACCCAAGATAACGTCGGGTGCTTCTGAGCTCCTTCCAGAGTGGCGTGGTTGACACGACCTCGACCATCGATGCGGTGCTCCTCCGGATTGGCCGGACTTGAGAAGTTCCTTGATGGTTGTTTTGTACTATTGTCTTGGCTGGTGTGTTCCCAAGGTTGAAGTGTACTGGAGTGATAGTCCCATTCTGTGGACATCGGTTGGCGAAATGCCCTGGCTGACGACAGGTAAAGCAAGCTCTGGGTATACTCTGTGGGTTGCTTACTGGATTGGGGTTGACTGGTGCGGGGTTGCGGAAGTTACGAGCAATCGGACGAGTCTTGAAGTTGGTGCGGTGGTGCGCATAATTCTTTGGTGGAAAACGGCTAAACTGCGGTGGAATCGTTCTTGCCTTCAGCTGGGGTTGGTGACTTCCTTGCTGAGCCATTCTGCGCTTACGGTGATCTTCCAATTCCTTGCGCTTATCCTCAAGAATCAAAGCCTTGTTGATCATCTCTTGGAAATCAGGAAAGTTGTGGGCGATCAGGTTGACTTGAAGTCCAGTGTTTAATCCTTTCAGAAAACGACTCTGGCGAGCTTTGTCGATAGCGACATCTTCTGCGGCAGCATATCGAGCAAGTTGAGAGAACTTGTTGAGGTAGTCAGTCACTGACATTCCTCCTTGCTTGAGAGCACGGAATTCATCCTTCTTTAGATCCATGATTCCTTCTAGCACATGATACTGGCGAAAAGCAGTTGTGAACTCTTCCCAAGTAATGTCTTGCGGTGTTCCATGCGCTGTACAAAAGTTTTCCCACCATTCAAAGACAATGCCTTCCATCTGGTGAGTGGCGTACAGAACTTTCTCATGATCGCTGCATTGAGTGATCAGTAGTTTCCTCTCAATGACACGAAGCCAATCATCAGATTCTACTGGTGAGACATGTCCAGAGAAAGTTGGTGGACGGGTTCTCATAAACTCGGCCAACTTGGATGATCCATTGTGACCATGAGCAACTGGGGCTCCATTGTGATGCTGATTGTTGTTGTTCTGGTTGTTCATAGCTCGATCCGTTCATCATGGTATACATCACCGGTCCAGCCGCCATGAATGCTCCAAAATTCTACAGATCAATTGATGGTGCTTGTGGCGGAACTGCTTCTGCGGGGGTCTGCTCCTGTCCTTTTGACACTGGAGTATCGGAACCACTTGCAGCAGCTTGACGAGTCTGAACCATCTGGTGAATCTCCCAGGGGTTAGATAAGGTAGCAAGCACGAGATAAGTTGTAGAACTAAGCGGGGTAGGTAAAACCCAACAACATATTTTAAGAAAACTCAACTGAAACTCTTATATTAATTAGGATAATAGTATGGCTTGCAACAAATGCCTAAGGGCCTCTGCAGCTCATACTTGCACACAAGAAAATAAGGACGAACCTAAGCACACAAAACTACCGCCTAAAGGGCGACTCAAGACTTAATACTGGCTAAGCCTGAAACAACTCGAACAGACTACTCGATTAAATAGCCTCCGTAGCCTTGACGGTGCTCCCGCCTGTTGTAGACCTGAAAGTGAGCTGGCATCCTTGCAAACTGATGTTCAACAACAGGGCTCGAACACTAGCCAAGAACAGGGATCAAAACATGCAATCTATATATAGTAGGTTTTATACAACATTCTCAAACACCTAGCCAAGAACACTAAGCATTTCTCGTGACACATGTTCAACAACAGGGCTCGAAAATAGTCTGTAATGGTGTGCCACTGTCGGGACCCAAATATGCAAATCTGGACCCTTTGTGTATTCTGCACTAGTCCAGGATCACGCTAGTGCACACAGTGTCAACATCGATAAAATATCACATCCATACAACGAATATAAGAATAAACGAGTACTTTGAATAACAAATAACTGTTGGGACCTTACGGTCGAGTTTTACATTTATTATGCCATGCAAGGCAGACAATAAAGAATAAACTGCAGCGGAAACAAAATAAACTCCAGTGGCTCCCATCAATTTACCACAGGCAACTGACTGGGATCAAGACCTTAACGATCAACCTTCGTAGAACTCTTCTTCAAAAGCAGGCGACGACTCCTCCACTTCTGTTGATTTGTTTAGCAAGAGTGAGTACACACCGTACTCGCAAGTCATACCACAGAATGCAATTTATAGATGATGGCTTATTCCAAGGAATGGCTTCTGTGGTTATTTTGCAGAAATGCAACATTTGCAATTGAATACAAATAATAGATTGAAAACATAATTCAAAACAAATAGACAATAATAAGTTAACAATTGATTTCACAAAGGACACACAGTCTAATCAAGTTATTCACACAGCTGCACAAGTTATCTCACACAGCTGACCCTTCTCAATTGTTTTATGAAAATCTACCCCTCGTGTGAAAATCCCGAGCATGTCCATAACCGAGGACACGACTATTCGAATAGATTGATTTAACACTCTGCAGAGGTTGTACACTTTACCCACACGATACAATCAGTGTAGCTAGCACTGACCATAACAAAACCTTTCAGAGACTTCATCTCAAACAATGGCACTCCCGATGTGCTTTCCTGCCGGCTAATCGATACACACAGCGTTTGGTTACGACACACATCGTTGGACAGGGATGCAGCGAACCGTCCCGCGATGTGACATATCACACCTCCAGCCCATCACACAGTTTAAATACAACTTGAGTTATCAATGTCAAGACTCCATAATTTACTAAGTTAGGCCCATCCCATACTAGGCATGTGGTCGTACAGTAAGGCCCAGTTCAATGGCGCACAAAATTAAGTCCTTAATTGACCAAGGCAAGACTTCCAGTTTTAACCCAAATCACAAAGTTTATAGCACACAGTTCCACCATTCACACAGATCCACCACTTGCCTCAGTCCAAATCTTTTCCCACCCTGTTGATTAAGTGCAACACATGCCGTCAACGAGTAATAGCACACAAAGACACACAGTTTCATCACACAGCCCATAATCACTTAGTCAAGTTTATAATTGCAACTCACATGAAATGATGACTCGTGGCATGGCTAAGCAACCTACTCGTATCTAACCAACCCACGTTGGTGCTACGATAATACCAACTAATAATAAACCAACCTAGGGTGACAAAAGATCATGGCATACAATAGACAATGTGGATATAACAAATTGGATTAATAACTATCCCAAAAGCATTTAAATAAATACTTGAAATAGAATGCAATACATTGAAACAAAAGTATTTTTGAAAACTGGGTTCAATATGATCAAAGGTATAACTTGCCTTGGAATAGCTCAAAGTACTGGTCTTGATCTTGAGGAGGTGCTCCTTCTTGAAAGAAAATTTCCAAGTATCGACGCCTACTGCAAACGAGACAAAAGAAACCAAAACAAATAAATCAGAGGCAAAACAAACTCCAAAAATCAATTAAAATTCACCATTAAATAGATCTTAATTTTATATAAATTTACAAATTTGAATGGGCTCAATCGGAGTTCGGATGCAAAAGATATGGGCTTTGGAAGTTTGGAAAATCAAATAAAATCCTAATTTGGATTTTATTGAATTTCCCGAATTATTTTTATAAAGGAAAATCGGATTAATGACGTCGGCTGACGTCAGCGATGAATTTCCACCGAAAAATAAAAGAAAAGAAAACAAAAATACCGACTGACAGGTGGGACCCATCGTCGCTGGCTCGTCTGCACCGTGAACTTCGGTTCACCAAGAGATGGCTCGGGAGAGATAATGGGCGTGCACCCGATCATTGACACAGGCGCCACGCCAAAGAAACCAGGAGGTGGCGCCGAGCCGACTCAACTGGTCGCCACGCCGGCACCGGACACGAGCGAGAGGAGGCGTCGATGAACTTGCCGGCGATGGCGACGGCGGACGGTGGCGAGTCGGTGGCGGCAAGGTAGCAAAATGGGACCCTGGAGGCACGGCGAAGCTGTTGGGGGTGGTGGCTGGGCTCGGGCGGCGTTGACTCACCGGCGAAGGAGGCGGCGGCGGTGACGAGCTTCCATTGTCGGATGGTCCCAAGAATGGCGATGGAGGCGTCCCGGCGGCGGCGACGGCGGACGGGTAGCTCGCTTTGCGATCACGAGGCGGCGGCACGGACAACGAGGGTCCGAGTCGGCGGAATCCGGCGGCGGTAAGTCGGCCGACGGCGAAACTTTGGGCAATGCGGCGCACGGCGACGGGCGGCGGCGCCTTAGGGTTTTAAGTGGGAGGTCTGGCGAGCGGTTCGAGGGTCGGGGCCTTTATATAGGCGGAGGAGGAGTCCACGGAGAAAACGGCGCGGAGCGCTTAGGCGAGTCGCGCGCGGAGAGTCCGTGGAGAAGACGATGCGACGTGGCATCGGCGGGGCCCCGGCCGAGCGAAAGCAGCGCAATGGCGGGCGCGTCGGCGGCCGGGCGATCTTGATCCAACTACCGAGCGAAGCGCGCGGGTGGGCTAAGGAGGAGGCTGGTCATGGCGGAATAGTGTTGGGCTTCGCCCAGCACTGTTTCGGAAGATTTTAAATAGATTTTTCTTTTTAATAAATCCAGAAAATGCAAATAGCAATTAGAAAATAGCAAATGATCTTGGAAAAATTCTAGAAAATTCTATAAAATATATCCAAGCAAATAGAATCTAAATAAAATAAGTTTGGCCATTGTTGATGTTGGAATTAAGCACATTAAATCAGTTTGTCTTTAAAGTCCATATTAAGCTTTTTAAATTAATATTCAAATAAATCCAAATGATAAATTTTCTCACTATAACTATTTAAAGGATTTTTAAAGCTCTGAAAATTGGGATGTTACAGCCACTTACCAGATGAAATCGAAAGTAATAGAGTAACATGTAGGATATAACTTCTGTGACTGTGTTTTAGAACATTTGGTTATGAAGGCTTTACTTTGGCATAAAGTGATTAGTGTTTCCAAATGTTAGCTTCTGTATCATTGTCATTTTGTTTTGGTGCTCTGAGATGAGTCATATCTCGAATGCTAGCTAAGTTCTTATTGTAAATACTATTATAGCATGTAGATCAACTTTCGTCGATCCTTTGTTAAATTTGTAGTTGGTTCTGAAGATGCTCCCATTCTTCCTCTTTTGTTAGGGACAAATGCTAACCCTTGTGGAATACCTTCTGCTTCTGTATCGTGCCTTGTTGCCAACTCCTGTTTGGTACCGTTTCTTTCTGAACAAGGAATATGGGAGTCTGTTCTCATCTTTAACCACTGGGCTTTACCTGACTTTTAAGTTGACTTCAGTAGTCGAGAAGGTACTATTGCTAGCATTTCACATGCAAATTCAGTGGGTTGAAAGCATAAAACATTGTCTCGCACATGTCTATTATCTTTTAATTTTTGGCATTGTATCTTCCAGGTTCAGTCATTCTTAGCTGCAGTGAAAGCATTGTCACGTAAAGATGTGCATTATGGCTCTTATGCAACAGCAGAACAGGTAAAAATTCCTTTGTTGGCAAGTGTCTGAGCTAAAAATGCAATATGCTGTAAGTTATTCATAAAGCATTAATAATACATTAATACTACAGTAGGATACTATCATTCCTAGATAAACTGGACAGCTTTCAGCTGTTCAACTAATTAATGGAACCACCTGATCAATTTATGCCCCCTCTCAAGTTTGTGCCGTCTAATAGTGGGTAACAGGATACCATTGGCTAGAGCCCATAACATCCTTTGAAGTGTTAACTGACTTAACTCTTGCTTGTTCTGAGAAGTTCTTTAGCTGCTTCTTTTGTAGAGTTATTAAAAGTCTTGCTAACAATAGTGTCTACATTAGTTAACTCTGTGTGATTATTTATTGCTTAGTGTTTAGAACAAAGGACCCTGAGGAAGTTTGTGACTGTGTGTTAGGTTATTTTTATTATTTAAAGAGGATTTGTGTTAGATTATTTTTATTATTCAAAGACAACCTTTCTACATAAATTCTCAGGATATCAGTTCACCAAGCTCTAGAGAATATGAAATAACAGATATGTCCTTCTGGCTGTTTTGCCATTTTGGTTTAGCCTTGAGAGTTGAGATATGCTGTGTGTAATCTAGGAATTTTCTTATTGTTAACGAATCTGTTTTTGGCTGGAACCTGGTGCAGGTAATTTCTACTGGTGATATGTGTGCCATCTGCCAGGAAAAGATGCATGTTCCTGTTCTCCTTCGCTGTAAACATATTTTCTGTGAGGATTGTGTCTCTGAATGGTAACATTCTTTGCTTGGTTATATGATTTTTTTAATGTGCTTTATTTGGTTATTTGCATCTGTCTCTTGACTCTTGACTCTTGATTTTTTTAATGTGCTTTATTTGGTTATTTAATCTTGATACAACTGATTTTGTATGTTCTTTACATTTGATCGAAATAATCTTGGAAGGGGTGTTATTGAAAGAAGAATGATTAATCAATTTAGAACTCTTAGGCTCTGTTTGGTAGAGCTCTAGATTCTCATTTTCCAGATTCTGCTCCTGATTATCTGAGAATCCACTTCTCTGAGAATCTGGAGCTATTTGTTGAAAGCGTTTGGCTGGTAGGTTGACTCCAAAAACCATATTAGGGAGGATTAGAGGCAAATAGACCATGATACCCCTGGTTTTTAATACTTCAATTATATTTGTCTTACTCCTTTGTATTTGTACACAAATTATAGGAATTTTGCCTGATTTTTTTAAAATCATATGAACGTGTATGTGCGGCCGTTACTGATGAATCAGGCATATCGTTGCAAATAGATCATAGGCATGTCTATCAACATGCAATGCATGCGCATTACAAGTAATTAAATTTGTAAATGCTATGAAATATAAAAAAATTACTCTAGGAATGTATATTTTTGAATATTTTACATTGTCTGAACATCATCACATCTCTAAAAACATGTACATTATTACTATCTCTCAACATTAACACATCTACGAAAATGTATGCATTTATGAACTTGTGCCATTACAGCTTGTGTACTTTTGCACATTCATACAACATCAGTTTTGCACCAGATCACCACATTCGTACATTCATCCACACAACATCAGAGATGCCAATTCTTTGTCTTATGAGGATCAGGCCCTCTTGCTCAGCAATTCTATTCCCTGAAATGTCGCCCCCTCCAGCAGGATGAATTTCGACCGGTGCTGCAAATTTCGCAGTGTGTCATGCTTGTCATTGTAGAACTTTCCAACTAATTAGTTTCAAAATTATAATAAGAAAAAACTATAATTATTAAGTATGAAGGTCAGTAGGTGATAACTTTTATAAATTCTGAAACCAAACAGAACCACGGGAGTGCATTTCTTGCACATCAATACTGTCGAGCATTATACAATTAAGATAGATCACACCTACAACATACATAGACATGAACAAAACTATTTTTCCCCAAGAAAAAAACATAGAAACCACAAAACAACTCAAGCCATGGCAACAATGTACTAATGGATCCAAAGAACAATTACACATCTGACATCCCATCCAAGCATTAATCAATCCCTACATGCAATGGCGGTAATACAATGTTTATCTCTTGAAAGAAAGATTGTCACATAGTCCTGTTATCTTACAAATATCACAGAGTATTGTCCAAAGGGAAGAAAACTAGAAAAATGCAGAACTACTCAGAAGAGTCAGGGTAGCATGTTCCTGATCTGAGGGTGACGGGGGCGAAGGTGGCGACGTTGGTTGGGCCTGAGGGCTGCGGTCGAGAAGAAGGGCGGCGGCAAGGATCGAAATACCGTACGGATGAATCCGGCAGGGGACCGAACGATAATCGGCCATCACGGTTTTCCGGAAAAACTCGTTGAATTTAGTTTAAATTTGCTTAAAAATCAACCGAAATTTGAAATTTAAGATTTGAATTTGCAAACTCTGGAAAAACGGCCGTGATTTCGTTTCCCGCTGCCCACCGGTAAGGCCGGTTATCGCCACCGGCCAGGATTTCTATCCCCGCGGCGGTGGCGGAGTTTGAGGATCAATGAGCGCAAGTGAGGTGGCGGTAGTTAGGGTTTTTAGGTGGACGGAAGAGATAGAGTTAAGGGCGGCGGATGCTAACCTTAAGGGGAGGAGAGAAGTCTGGGGAAGTTGCCAACGTCGCTGTGGCTACTGGAGTTCGCCGTGGTCGTCGGAGTCGTGGACCTCGCTAACTTAATGTGGTCGCCTGTGCGGGACTCCTCTGTGCGCCAAGAAGGATAAATGCAAATGGGAAGGGATGGAGTGCGGTAGTGCGGGAAGCGAAGGGTGAATGGATGGCATGTGGGTAATTATCACCAATTTCCAAGGGCAATATTATTTCTGGGGTGCGGCTCCCCAATAGAATCCACGGTTGGGTCGCTCGAAGTTGCTAGTACAAAATTTGCTCTAGATCTTGGTTGCTCCGACAATTCCTTTTTTGGAGCTAAGGGTGTTTGGCTCAACTCCTCCAGATCCCGCTGAGAAGCTAGGAGCCTACGAACATGAGCTGTACCAAACAGGGCCTTAGTATGACCAAAGGATCCAGAGTTTAATATTGTTGGACCGAAACGACGACTAGAGGAGGGGGGGTGTGAATAGGAGCACGATCTCTTTTTCACCAAGATCAGATTCAACACGATTTTCACTCCAATAGCTATGAGAGCTATGAAGATCAATATACAAGCATAGCGGAAGACTTGTATTGAATCCAATCAAAGCTCTGAAGCAAAATAACTAAAAACCACAAAAACTCAATCTGCCATAAGTTGGGCAGTCTGACCTCTTAGATTGGTGGGTCGACTTTTACATGGGGCGGTCTGACCTCCAGCCTGATGAACATAAAATCAGCCCGAAAAAAGAAGTTGCAAATAGGTCTAACTTTTGATATACAACTCCAAACTCGATGAAACTTGGAACACACTTTCTCTAGGATATTAGGAACCTATTCCAATCAAAGATCGTGAAGATCCTTGGCAAAGTTCTGACCTTTTTCTGTTTGAGTGAAGGATGGTTCAAAACCAAGTCAAAACGAAAACTAGATCCAAAACCTTGCTCGTGGGTTCGAGATGATCAAGATGATCCTAGATGAGTTCCCACATATCACAGCAAGCGAGATTAGGGGCAGAAACCAAAAGAAAACTTGAGAATCAAAGAAAGCCCCAAAATCACAAAATAGAGAGCAAGAACGAAAAAGAGACTCATCTCAAGATAACTTGCATAGATTGATTTTGTGATTGTTGCTAGTTTACAGCCACTTCATCACGGAGAACAAAACTCAATACATGAGCACACGATCAATCTCCTCTTCAAGAATCCTAACCTCTCCACTCCCTAATCTCAAAAACAAAACTAGGGTTTCAAATAAGCAAAAGGATCAAGGAGGTGCTACAGCACACTCCCATATTTATAGTGGAGGCTAACCTTCTAGAAGAGTTTCCTATTGGGCACCCGTTAAGCTCACACACAAACGGGTTTAACTCACGCACGCATTTTAAAGCATCGTCTTCATCTTCTCTTGACCTAAACTGCTTCTCCTTGCGTAGTCTTGCGCCGCGGTTTAGCCAAAAGCAATCAAGGTGGTATTTTAGTGATATTACCAAAATACCTCTTCTCGATCCTTCTCCAAAGACCGAGTCCAATTTTCATGAAGCAGTTCCATGCTTCGCCATGTGTAGATTGATCAACGGCTCTCATCATGTCGGCAAGTCTCTCCCATCCGGCTCTCACCGAAACCACTATGGCACTTGCACCGACCCCCGTGCCGCTTGATACAACCCGTCGCACTGAACTTCCCGTTCGGTCATCCTTGTCCATTTTGCGCCATGCTCGAATCCATAGAATTCACCCGGCATCCTCGATTGTTCTGAACCTCAGCTCTCAAGCCTAGTCCCGATCATCCTCGCCGTTGACCGTCGTTGATCTCCAAGCAACTTGCACAACAATAGACCAAGAAATCGATTCCGGAAACAAGTTCTTCGCAACGTGACCCACGTTAGTCAAAACTGCATCATGCAACATATATGCAGTGAAATCCATGAACTTGACTCAACAAACAAACATCGCCGCTACTAGAGCCGACGAAACAAGTGACAATCGGTCAGACCGCCACTCAAGGGCGGTCGATCGCCTGGCTGATCGACCGCCGCCTAGCCGTCGAACGACCCGAAGGACTTAGTCAAATTTCATACCTTGAAATCTGAAACTTCTCTGGAAATTTCAAACGAATAGATCTTTTGACTGGAAGCTTCAAAAATTATGAGACCAAGTGTATGAGAAACCCTCTCTTGCCTACACACTCTATTTTTGGCCCAGCACCAAACTCCACCATTTACAATGGCCGGTCCGACCGCCGCCTATGGCGGTCGGATCGCCTAACCGTCGACCGCCCGGAGGCGGTCGGACCGCCTAAGACCCGACAAAGATTGAGATTTTGCTGAAAACGCGTGATTCGACAAACCTTTAAAGCCATTGCTAATTGTAACATCATTCTAAGATCATGAGCATATCCCTATGATATACACAAATATGTATGATATCTTCATCGCAATATTGCCTTTAATACGGATCACAGCTTTTGGTGACACTGCAGAAGTTCTATTTCTGTAATGAGATTTTTAATGATAAGCAGGAATGCAGGATAGATAAACTTAAATTTCTCTTTCTTTTCAGTAGTGAAGTGTTTCAATGCGTAGTTGTATGCCTTAATCTTACCTGTTATTCTTATATCTGGAAACTTTCAAGAAATGACAGCTTTATCCTGTCTGTTCTAGGTTTGAGCGAGAAAGAACTTGCCCCTTGTGTAGAGCATTGGTAAAGCCTGCTGATATTCGGTCATTTGGTGATGGTTCTACAAGTCTTTTCTTCCAGTTGTTTTAGAACCCCAATGGAAAACCTTCTAACATATAACAATGGGCGAGCAATTGATTATGAAAAATCCGAGTGGAACTCCTTTATTCTTCATCGTGACACCATCTTCCCCATATGTACTGAGGTCAATGTGAGAAGGTTCGTGAAGATAGACTGTGCAATCATTCTGTTCATCTATATGTTCAAGTGATAGTTTAGAGAGCTGGTCTGTTGCTACATCAGCATAAGTTTGCAGCAAATTTCTCTGAGTCTGGACTGTTGCTAGAGGAATGTTCTACCCTGAGTGCGAAGCCCTGGTGGCCTGACCACGTCCTGCTATTGTTTTGCTTAATGTTTGGTAATTTTTGTAAAAGTGAAATTATGTCGGTGTGACTGGAAGTTTTGCCTGCTATGGGGGGGGGGGGGGGGAACAAATGTAACCTGTAAAGCTTCGATACATGAAGATGCTGAAAATCATATATATATATAAATGTACTATTTACAAAACAGTAAATACTACGATGACCACAATGTTAACAGATGCCTTACAGTTTTGTACAGTTTATTGTCTGCTGCTATATATGCCTGCACCGAGCTAATCTGTTTCTTTGATTGCTTGTAATCCTGAAACGTCTGTATTTTGTATTATTCGTCGTCTCAAGTTTCTGACTTCGGTCTTACTACTATTTTTGTTTCTATTACATGTGAAAGGTAGAATGTTAGTCACGATATGTTGATTGATGGTTCTGATTTGATTTTGCGTGGTTAAAAAACACTCTGAAAGTTGCATGCTGGGCCACAACCAAGAAGCTCTTAGGATTTTTTAAAAATAATTATTTTTTATTCTAAAATATAGTAATAGACCTCTATTTTTTTTTATTTTGCTGAAATAATCTTGTGTCGCTCTATTGTTGGGCGACTTAGATCAATTGTCCAACGGTTGAGCTACAAATGTACTAATCGCTTAACGGTTGCATTTGTCGCTCAACCGTTGAGCGACTAGAGGCTTACGAGTGCCGTCGGAATTTCCTGCAACTATTGAGCGACTAGAGGCTTATGAGTGCTATCGGAATTGATGAGGACATCCCTCCTTCGGATACACGCACGACACAAGACTTTCTAGATCTGGGTGCTGAACTACACGGTCCTATGATAAGAGTTAGAGCACGTCACTTAATCGATCAGGTAAAGTCGTTTCTATGGCTGAGTGTATTATTTGATAACTCTATGATGCTGCCTAATCGAGATGATTTACTTGTACTCAGGAATCTAGGACTACGACCAGTTCAAGAAGGTCTACGACCACTGCAAGAAGATCTACGACCACTACAAGAAGACCTACGACTAGTTGATTCGATTGGTGCAATCTACGACCGTAAAAGCGAGCACGACTCGTTGGACACAATCTACGACCAAAGATAGCATGGACTCCTCAAGACCACCCTAGGACCGGGCCTACGACCGGATCTTCGACCGAAATACGCAACACAAGGTCTTTGCGTCACCGCTTTGGAAACTAATAAGACTTTGTAAGCGTAACGAGGTCGGAGTCCGTGTTGTGTACGCTTCATCCCACTACCGCATAACCCTAGGTCGACTTCCTCACGTTCCCATATATATACATGAGCGCCATAGTTTAGGCGGATTTTTAGATTATTCGCCAATTGCGGTTTACGATTATCGGTTTGAGGAACCCCACTTGTGAACTTCATCCATATCCGTAATACAATTGATTGCATCTACCTTGTTCTTGTGAGTTGCTTCGATTGCTTGCGTGAACAATAACCTTCGTGGTAAGGTCGATCGCGTGCAAGCGTGGTCGATAACGACAGCGTGCGGGTGTAGCGAATTGCGAGGTGACGATCCGTTGGTCTAAGCCTCAAAGCGTCAACGCCCTCACGATTTAACCAAATCGAACCTATTGGAAGATCGGGCCGTGACTCATCATGTGGTATCGAGCTAAGGTTACCCGTTAGGTAATTTCGTTTATCCCCTTTTGTGAGTTTTGTTCCATCACCTAGAGTCCGAAAAGCGCCCTACAAAAGTTTTAGATCGTAATTATTCCATTGTCCAAACCACTTTGTGCCTTTCGCAATTTTGTTTTCGCCGCATTGTTGAGTTCGAGTCCATCGTCGGTGTCTTTGTTCTTTGGTTTAGAGTAGCATTCTTGGTCTCTAGTCAAGACTGGCCGCCGATGCCACCATCCAACCAGACGACGCACGACCTCCTTTTGCGGCGACACCCATTCGACCACCCGCGGGATTTACCATCCGGCCGAATCGAACACCTACCGGATTCGACCACCTCTTGAGCAACACCCATTCTACCGATCCACTCGGAACTACCACCGGTCGGATTCGATCCTCGGTCTGATTCAGTAGCGCAATGTAACTAGTCCAAGTTCGAGAGAGAGAGAGAGTATCTTTTAATTACCTTTTTACCCCTGCTCTACGGAAAAAGTTTGTGACCCAATCACCTCATCGGACCCAGAAAGGGTAACAGAAGAATTTTGGGCTTGGGTCACGTTTGCAAAAAAAAAAGAGAGAGAAAGCAAAAAGTGCACAAGAAAAGAAAAGAAGCAAAAAAGTGCAAAAGAAAAGAAGAAGAAGCAATTCGACCACCCCTAGTTGGTCTACTACCAGTTCCAGCCTTGCATCCTTTGGACTCCTTTGTATCGAGTCCTTGTTTCGATCGATGTTGTGCTAGGGCTGGAGGCCTTTTAAAACCAGCAACTGTGACGAGTACCGTGGACTTTTATTCAGCTTTGCTAATCTGATTTCATTATTGCTATTCCTTGCTACTAAACATTGCCTATCCGAGCTCCACATACTTTCGACCCTCAGATTGGATCTTCGCATTCGCCTCCGCCGTGATCGTACATCCCACCTTCGCCGATTAGACCATCTGCTGTAATTTGGTAAGAAACTCATAAGAGCTTGGTAAGACGCTTGAGAGTGTGTGATTCCACCCTCCGACCACCTAATAGTGATAGGGATAATACTTTTGTGTTGTCTTTTGTCTCCTACTAACCATGTCAGGTGAAGGATTGGATGCGCAAGAGTGTGTTTTGAGGGAAGAGCTCATGACGCTATTGGATGAACAACGCACTACCGTTAATGAGGACATCGACAGGAGACTTCAAGCTACCACGATCACATTACAACGCTCAATCAACGATAGTATTGCGGCGCTCACTACACGCCTCGAAAGAATGGTGAACCGACCACCAAACGTTGGTCGTGTGGAATCTCAGGGTGCAGCCCATGACCATGAGTTTGATAATGACAATGAGATGCACGACCACGACGCCTTTGATGCACGACAACGGGACCGACCGAACTTCAACCGTCAAGGTATGAGAGGTAATAATGTTCAGCAACATAGTGCACGTGTTAATGATGATCCATATGCTAAAGTTAAGTTCTCTATACCATCTTTTGCGGGTGCTTATGATCTTGAAATATATCTAGATTGGGAGATGACGGTGAAACGTAAATAGAATGCTCACTTAGTTCTGAAGTGCATAGAGTTAGGCAAGCCACAAGTGAATTTAAAACTTTGCCATCATTTGGTGGAATAGGGTATGCAGAAGGATTAGCGCCTACTACGTGGGACGGTTTAAAGGTTGCTATGCGTAATGATTTGTCCCACCTTCTTTTAAACGTGATTTGCGTAATAAATTGCAAACGCTTAAACCAAGGTAATAGATTCAGTAGAAGAATATTATCGAGCTACAAATTAGCATGTTGCGTTGTGATATTATTGAGGATGAAGAAGTCGCAATGGCACGTTTTTATGGAGGATTAAGACGTGAAATTCTGGACATAGTGGATTACAAAGAATACGATAGCGTCCCTAGATTGTTTCAACTTGCATGTTTGGCAGAAAAGGAATTGCAGGGACGACAACAGAGGCTAAGGAACAACTTTGGGAGCATGTCTACACCACGACCAGTGCCGAGGCAAGCCAAAACAGCCACATCTTCAGCTACACGGTCCGCTGCCCCCTCCACGAGAAGGGCGCGTTCAGCAGCACCTCCGACCACATCACATGCACCCGAGATAAGTAAAGTTACTAGTGTGCAGGCACCAGCCAAGAGTTCTTCGTCGGTTGCTTCCACTGGTCGCACCACTGGGATTATGTGCCACCGTTGCAAGGGAATGGGGCACGTCATGAGGGACTGCCCCAGTCAGCGAGCATACCTTGCCACCAAGGACGGTGGTTATGTAAGTACTAGTGATATTGAGGATGAATATGTACTTGCAGCTAACATTGCAGGTGGAGGAGATGAGATAGAGCGGTGATCTTGATGATGTAGAGGAACAAGTAGCCTCTTTATTGACACCGAGTATCATGTGAGCCTTGTTGCGCAACGAGTCTTTGGCGCACAAGTGGAGAGAGCGGAGCAAAATCAACGACACAACTTGTTTCACACCAGATTTCTCGTGAAGGACAGAGCCTGCAGAGTCATCATTGATGGAGGGAGCTGCAACAACCTTGCAAGCTCCGAGATGGTCGAGAAGCTTGGCTTGACCACACAACCACACCCACGTCCCTACTACATCCAATGGTTCAATTCATGTGGTAAATTAAAGGTACACAAAGTTGTGAAAGTGCAATTTTTAGCAGGTAATTACAAAGATAGTGCTGACTTTGATATCGTGCCTATGCAAGCATGCTCTTTGTTGCTCGGTAGACCTTGGATATATGACAATGATGTTTTGCACCATGGTAGAGCTAATACCTACTCATTTTCACATAAGGGTAAGAAGATTAAGTTGTTACCTTTGACACCAGCTGAGATTCTGAAAGATGAAGAAGAGCGCACTAAAAATGAAAGAATCACCGATAAGCATGATTCTGAAAATCAGCAAGTAGCAAAACGTGTTTTCCCACCCAAAAGGGAGAAAGTGGCGTCTAGTCCTAAGTCCGAGGGAATTAAATTGAAGGGATGTGTTATGATTGCCACTAAATCTGAACTTGCTGAAATCTGTGAAAATGAGCTACCATGCTATGCTTTGATATGCAAAAATGCTTTATATTCGCTTGAGGACATAGCTAGCTCTTTGCCTCCTGCTGTTGCTAACCTTTGCGGGAGTATGTGGATGTATTTCAACCGAGGTACCCGGGATTACCACCTATTCGAGGAATTGAGCATCAAATTGATTTGATCCGGAGCGACTTTGCCAAACCGTCTCGCATATAGGACCAATCCAAAGGAGACTAAGGAAATTCAAATGACAAGTCCAAGATCTTTTGGACCGTGGGTACGTAAGAGAAAGCCTTAACCCTTGTCATGTTCCAGTTCTTTTGGTTCCTAAGAAAGACGGTAGTTGGCGTATGTGTGTTGATTGCAGAGCCATTAATAACATTACTATAAGGTATCGTCATCCTATCCCAAGGCTAGACGACATGCTAGATGAATTGAGTGGTTCTATTATTTTCACAAAGATTGACTTATGGAGTGGTTACCACCGATTAGAATGAAATTAGGAGATGAATGGAAAACTGCTTTTAAAACTAAGTTCGGATTATATGAGTGGTTAGTGATGCCTTTCGGTCTAACTAATGCACCTAGTACTTTTATGCATTTGATGAACGAGGTTTTACGTCCTTTCATTGGAAAATTTGTGGTGGTTTACTTTGATGATATCTTGATTTATAGCAAGTCACATGAGCAACACTTAAATCATATACGTGATGTTTTTAATGCTTTGAGAGACGCACGTTTGTTTGGTAACCTCGAGAAGTGCACCTTTTGCACCGATCGAGTTGCATTTCTTGGTTATGTTGTGACACCACAGGGCATTGAGGTGGATGAAATAAAGATTGTAGCCATCCAAAGCTGGCCGACGCCTACTACTGTGTCACAAGTGCGGAGCTTCCATGGCCTTGCTGGATTCTATCGGCGCTTTGTGCGGGATTTCAGCACCATTGCCGCACCATTGAATGAATTGACAAAGAAAGGAGTGTCTTTCCAATGGAAACCTGCACAAGAGGAGGCATTCAACTTGTTGAAAGAGAAGCTCACCCAAGCACCCCTACTCCAACTCCCTGATTTTGGTAAGACTGTTGAAATTGAATGTGATGCCAGTGGGATTGGGATAGGTGGTGTATTGATTCAAGAAGGTAAACCGGTTGCATATTTTAGCGAGAAACTAAATGGGCCTAGTTTGAATTATTCCACCTATGACAAAGAATTGTATGCTTTAGTTCGTGTGCTTCAAACTTGGCAACATTATTTATGGCCCAAAGAATTTGTTATACATTCTGATCATGAATCGCTAAAACATATTAGAAGTCAAGCTAAACTGAATAAACGACATGCTAACTGGGTAGAATTTATTGAGTCGTTTTCATATGTCATAAAGCATAAGAAAGGTAAGGACAATGTGATTGCTGATGCACTCTCTAGACGTTATACCATGTTATCTCAACTTGACCATAAGATTTTTGGTTTGGAGTCCATTAAGAGTTTATATGTCACTGATTTGGACTTTAAGGAAGTGCTTGAACATTGTAAAGAAGGGAAGACATGGAATAACTATGTGCTGAATGATGGTTTGATCTATCGTGCTAACAAGCTATGCATTCCAGCTAGCTCTGTTCGTCTTTTGTTGTTACAGGAGGCACATGGAGGAGGTTTGATGGCGCATTTTGGAGCAAAAAAGACAGAAGATGTGCTGACCACCCACTTCTTTTGGCCAAAGATGAGGCGTGATGTCGAGCGCTACGTGGCTCGCTGCACTACATGCAACAAAGCTAAGTCTCGTCTCAATCCACATGGACTTTATATGCCTCTTCCTATTCCTAGTGCCCTTTGGGAGGATATTTCTATGGATTTTGTTTTAGGATTGCCTAGGACAAAGAGGGGGAGAGATAGTATATTTGTCGTAGTAGATCGATTTTCTAAAATGGCACATTTTATATCTTGTCACAAGAGCGATGATGCTACAAACATAGCTGATTTGTTTTTCAGGGAAATCATTCGCTTACATGGAGTGCCCAATACTATTGTCTCGGATCGCCATGCGAAGTTTTTGAGCCACTTTTGGAGATCGCTTTGGAATAAATTGGGGACAAAGCTGCTGTTTTCTACTACGTGTCATCCCCAAACTGATGGACAAACGGAGGTTGTCAACCGCACGTTATCTACCATGTTGCGGGCTGTTTTAAAGAAGAACTTGAAGATGTGGGAAGAGTGTTTACCGCATATTGAGTTTGCTTACAATAGGTCAGTACACTCCACCACCAAGGTAAGTCCGTTTCAGGTAGTATATGGTTTTAACCCCCGTGCTCCTATTGATTTACTACCTTTACCAACCTCTGAAAAAATAAATCTAGATGCTAAGAAGCGTGCTGCATTTATTCTCAAGTTGCATGAGACCACTAAAGAGAATATAGAGCGTATGACTGAAAAGTATAGGGTTGCTGGAAATAAAGGTAGGAAAGTTGTCAAAATTGAACCAGGTGATTTAGTTTGGGTTCATTTGAGAAAGGATAGATTTCTGGAATTAAGAAAATCAAAGTTGATGCCTAGAGCTGCAGGACCGTTTAAGATAATTAAGAAGATAAATGATAATGCATATCAGTTAGAATTACCTGCAGATTTTGGGGTTAGCCCCACATTTAACATTTCATATTTGAAACCATACGTGGGAGAAGAAGATGAGCTTGAGTCGAGGACGACTCCAATTCAAGAGGGGGAGTATGATGAGGACATCCCTCCTTCGGATACACGCACGACACAAGACCCTCCGGATCTGGGTCTTTGAACTACGGTCCTATGACAAGAGCTAGAGCACGTCACTTAATCGATCAGGTAAAGTCGTTTCTAGGGCTGAGTGTATTATTTGAGAACTCTATGATGCTGCCTAATGGAGATGATTTACTTGTACTCAGGAATCTAGGACTACGACCAGTTCAAGAAGGTCTACGACCACTGCAAGAAGATCTACGACCACTACAAGAAGACCTACGACTAGTTGATTCGATTGGTGCAATCTCGACCGTAAAAGCGAGCACGATACTCGTTGGACACAATCTACGACCAAAGATAGCATGGACTCCTCAAGACCACCCTAGGACCGTCCTCGACCGGATCTTCGACCGAAATCGCAACACAAGTTCTTTGCGTCACCGCTTTGGAAACTAATAAGACTTTGTAAACGTAACGAGGTCGGAGTCCAGGTTGTGTACGCTTCATCCCACGGCCGCACAACCCTAGGTCGACCTCCTCACGTTCCCCTATATATATACAGTAGCCGCCATAGTTTAGAGGCGGATTTTTCTTAGATTTTTCTGTCAATTGCAGTTTCGCCGATTATCGGTTTGAGGAACCCCACTTGTAAACTTCATCCATATCCGCAATACAATTCAGATTGCATCTACCTTGTTCTTGTGAGTTGCTTCGATTGCTTGCATGAACAATAACCTTCGTGGTAAGGTCGATCGCGTGCAAGCGTGGTCAATAACGACAGGCGTGCGGGTGTAGCGAATTACGAGGTGACGATCTGTTGGTCGGAAGCCTCAAAGCGTCAACGTCCTGACGACGAACCAAATCGAACCTATCGGAAGATCGGACCGCCGTGACTCATCAGGAATTTCCTACCTCTTTCGTGCATCGTTCCTACTGTTGAATTTATGAGCGGCGGGGGATAAGTCGCTCAACCGTCGAACGATTTGTACACTTATCGTTCAAATGTTAGATGATTTGTACACTTGTCGTTTAACTGTTGACTGATTGATCAAAGTCATTTAACGGTGGAGCTTGTCGCCTAACGGTTGAGCGATTGATCTAAGTTGTATAACGGTGGAACGATAGAGAATTATTTCTGTAAAAAAATAATCAAAGGTATATTATTGTAATTCACAATAAAAAAATATTTTTTTTTAAAAAAAATCAAGCTATTAGCTTATTAGGGCAATCTCACGAGGTTCTATCTGCCGTGCGGCAGGAGCACACCGCAGCAACGTAAGGCGCAGCGCACTTGCTTCATGAGCATTACACAACTTCGTTCTCTCCAGGTGCAACAGTACAGGGACAACTGGAATTAGAAAGTTCACCACCCACATCAGATACGTATGATACGCTATGTACAGAGAATTAGAAAGTACATGTGCTTGTGGGCTCATCATCAAGTGTAAAACTTGAAACAGAGAAATGAAGCAAATAGCGTCCGCAGTTTGACGGTACCAAAATCGATGGTGCAGAAGATATAAGTTACACAGATCATACAAAAATCTCAAGCATGGACACGATTCTCCGCACATTTGCCAGGCCACAGACCCATCAGCGACAACACAGGCACAGCGACGGCGCAACTTTGATTACATGCACAATGGCGTATGAATTGTACTACAACACTAACCGCCTTTACTCTTCTTCTGCAATGGTTGGTGGTGCCGGGCTTGATCTATTGATTAGAGATGAAGCCCGCGAAAGTGGCTTTGGAGAGGCTGGCACGGCCGCACAAGATTCTGGTACAACAACGGATGTGGAAGCAGGAGATGAACTGGCAGGCTTTGGTGTAGCTGATGTTGCTGGCCGACTGATGCCCGACCCAGTGCGAGCAGGCGCTGGTGGTAATACTTGTGTAGGGTAGACCTCAGTGACCTCTTCGATGCCTTCATCCACATATATGACATCCTGCATAGTAAGTTGGTGGTACTCCACAATTTCTCGTAGGAATCTGTTTTCTCGAGCATATACGGAGTTCTCATGAGCAAGCCGCGCCTTCTCAGCTAACAGTGTCTCTAATTGGAGGCGGATCTGCAAAAGGAAATGGAAGAGATATATGATTAAGCACAGTGGCAGGTCCACTTGGACCCTGTCAATTCGATAAGCCCCACAAGTTTTTGGGCTTCTTTCATAAAATATATTGATATAGCTAAAGATTTGACCAAAAATACAAGGAACCAACCCCACAAGTTTGTTTAACCGCACAGGGTCAAAATTCTTGATACATTTTAGTTAGACTTAGATGCACAAAGTTATGGATGATTTGCACAACTCCGGCCACTTCTCATGTTGTTCTTGAACACACATTATTTGAGAGTATTGTTTGTTAACATACAAAAATTTTTGTAGTAAATCCTATTAGGCTAAGAACCCTGAGAACCAGCTGCCTTCCAGGAACAGTTCCAAGATAAGGTTTAGTTATGCATGGAACTAAAGTGCTAACTCATGAGGTCAAAAGAACTTGCACCTAGTCCTGACATGATCTCCTAATAATTACCAACAGCTATTGACTTCGAAAAGCTTGAAAAAGATATTAAAAAAGAAATAAACTATGGTCCTCCAGTAAAACTTAAAGGTGGATAGAAGTAAAGAAAATAAATAAATAAAGACGTACGCAACCAATCAAGTCTTATGTGATGGTTTTCTTAATTTATTGTTAATTACCTAATTTTCGAGAAAAATACTAACCAGATCATCATCTTCTGGGTTATCACCCTTGTCATGACTTTCCCGCAACATTTTATTCTCATCTTCAAGCTGAGCACAACGTTCCTTTGCAAAAGCTAAATCTGCCTTCACAGTCTTCAGCTCACGTAATAGCAGCTTTGCTTTTGCTGCCATGGCATTTGCAACCTGTAGGAGCAAAAGATGGAGCCATTAATTCACTCTTGAAAAGAAAGCGGCACAAGACTAACTCAACTTATGCCACTGTTGTCAAGCAATGGAAAATAAAGGAGTGAAAAAAGCTGAAAGACTGCATTTGAGGAATTTCATATGCAAAGAATATAATCAGCCACATCCTGCTGAATAAACATTCTTGAACACCTAGGACAAAGAAAGGCGTTTTTCAAAACAGCCAATCAAAATAAATTTGATACTCTGTTGCACTGTGGATTCCAAAATGCAAATTGGAGCATTGAAGCAACATATCTAGTGACACATATTTGCCACCTTACATCGCGAGATGCCTTCAATTGAGTTTCGTAGTCAAGTGGATTTTGAGGAAGAATTCTTTGAGTAAATTTCTGAGCAGCTTCTCCTTGTGGATTTGAGCCAGCTCCTTTTCTTCTTATGTTCAATTTACGTGTCTCATGAATAATGCCGGCTGTTTTATTCTCTACAATGGTCCGACCTTCCTGCAAAAAAGAATGAAAAATACCATATATAGCATGAGTCAACAAACAAACTGACACAACGAAAGAATTCATCGGTCATAAAATCAAATTAAGCAATCATATAATAATAAATCTAGTGCTGCTTGCTCTTGTAGGAAATAGACTGGCAAGGTAAAATGCTTCAGATTTTCAAAATTCTAAACAAAAGCGAAGGGAAAAAAACAAGGAATTGTCTTTTCCTGATGCTATACTGCTAGTGCTAATACATAATTTGTTACCAGACTCTCAGTTTGGAATAACACTGGCTGTGAACGATAGCAATTGACAATGACAAATCTACTTTCAGGTTAGACTCTCAGTTTGGAATAACACTGGCTGTGAACGATAGCAATTGACAATGACAAATCTACTTTCAGGTTGTCTTTTTAAAAGAAAACAACAAAAAAAAGAGAACATACTTCAAGTGCACTTTTTATTGTGCCGCCAATATAGTTAAGGGAGGAAGCTATGGCCTCAGATCTCTTCTGAGATGGAGGTGTCTCAGATTTCCATGTCTCTGCTGGCGGCTGTTGTGAGCGTGGATACTGCAACATCAGCAGAAATGTCAGTGTGCCACATGAACATCTCAAAGTGAACTAAACATAACGATGATGGAAGTCAAATACAAACAAAAAATTTCAAGGTGCGAATATATTATACAAATGAACATGTCGCAACAATGATGATAGAACACAGACTGATAACAAAGATTGCCATTGTTAAGTTTCCTAGCAGAAGTCAAAAGTTGAGACTGCTGCTACCTATTGAAGGAATGATCAGTACACATTAAATGGCATAAACTTAGTGCCCAAGTGTTCAATTAGCTGCAAGATAATGGCAGGATTGCAACTCCAACCTGGACACCTATCGACGGACCATCTCCTGGTGGCTGCTGTCTCGCCGGGGAATCAAATTGCCCTGGCGAACCATCCTCGTCGAGAAATGACTTTGCTTTCCGCCCAAGCGTCCCCCAGAATCCGTATTTGGCCTCGTTCAAGCTCTTCATGGATGTGTACGCATAACCAGAAGAATCCTACAGTCGGAGCAGAGTCAATAAACATCAATTAACCACCTCCAAATCAAGAAATAACACACTAGATGAACAATTTTGCCCATTTCAGGAAGCACGAACCCAAGAACAGCACAATCCAACTAATAACTATAAGTCAAGCACGAGTTCATCGCCGTTCCAACTCGAATCAAATGGTCAGTCCACCCAAAAAGGAAGTAATCCGTCACCAATCGCTCTCGAATCGGATCCCCACCACGAATCCCAAGAACCCCCCAACGCGGGAACCGCCGAGCGGACCAGATCCACCCACGCATCCGGCACATCCAGAGGCGAAAACCGCAGAGGGACAAGTAAGAGGCGCGCCAGGCTTACGGGGGAAGGGGCTGATATGGAGGGCTCGTGGCTCCGGCGAGCGGCGGCGGCCGCGGAGGCGGCGGAGGAGGAGTAGGCGGAGGAGAGGGAGGAGGCGTCGCGGTGGGCGGCGGAAGCGCGCATGGCCTGCGCGGCGAGGGAGTCCTGCGGCGGCGAGGTGGGCCCCACGGACGGTGGGTGATGGTGCTCGAAGGACGGCGATCGCGTCTGCGGCTGCGGCTTCCGGCGGTAGGCCATCGCGGTCGCGGCGGCGGCATGATGGGTTCCGACGGCGACGGGGTGTGGGAGTTTTATACTACCGGAGATGGATGCGCTGGGGTTAGACTGGGGTGGCCTTGGACTAGATCCGAGGCGCAACAACTGTTCCACGTGGGCACACGGTCACTCCAGTCAATCTGGCCGAATGGGCAGCCCGACCGGCACAGGCACGGGCACAGGCACAGGCCGCTCCGCACAGTCCATCCTGGTTCGACCATTGGATGGGTTGTACCGGTTCAAGTGCAGTAAAGGCGCCCAGGCATGCCCTATCGGCAGTTCGGGCTGCCACGAGTCTGATTGGCTCCCGGGCTAAGTCTGACTTATTTAGACGTATAGGTCCGAAAAATAATAAAAATAAATTCAAAAAATAGAAAAATATATAGAATTTAAAAATAGATATAAAAATTATTTAATTTTTTAAAAATTACTTTGACTCATATTATTACATGTTACTTCAATTATTTAATTCTTTAAATATTTTGGGATTAGCTATACATACATATGATTATATCAACTTTGCTCATTGTATTACCATGATCTTTTGTTACCATTGATTAATTATTAGTTGATATTATTATAGCACCAACGTGGGTTGGTTAGACACGAATAGTCTGCTTAGCCATGCAACGGGTTATTGATATCATTTTGAGTTACAAATCTAAACTTCACTAAGTGATTATGAAACTTTGTGTAAAAACTGTGTGTTGTATGTTATTACTCGTTGATGACATGTGATGCACTTAGCTAACAAGGTAGGAAAAGATTTAGACTAAGGTGAGTGGAAAGAATTGTGATATGGTGGAAATCCGTGCTTGGAAAAATATAAATCTTGGTAATTTGGTTAGAAATTAGGTAGTCTCGCCTTGGTCAATTAAGGACTTAACTTTGTACGCCATTGAACTGAGCCATAACTGTGCGACCACATGCCTAGTATGGGATATGCCTAACTTACACTACTGAAGAAAAGGTTGTCACAGACGGTTCAAAAACGTCATCACAGTAATTTCGTGAGCCATATGAGTTTATGGGTCAGTAATGACATGAGGTCATCACAGATGGACAGACAGTTTTTAACTCAGAACCGTCTCTGATAATTGACTATCACAGACGGTTTCTAGATGAAGCTGTTTGTGATAGCTTATGTATCATATGCGGTTTGTAGATGAAATTGTTTATGATAGTTGATGTATCACAGACAGTTTGTCCTAAGGAACCGTCTGTGATATTCTTTTGTATTGCTAAATCTATTTCTGTTTATTGGCTAGCCTCAGGAAATGCCAGCCATACCCTTTGAAAGAAGCACAGACACAACAAGTACATGTATACATCCAATTCACATTCATTTCAGAAACAAACTGTTGGACCGAAAAGACGACTAGAGGGGGGGTGAATAGGAGTACGCTCACTTTTTCACAAATAACTGATTCAATAAGATTTTACTCCAGTAGCTATGGAAGCTATGAAGATCAATATACCAGTACAGTGTAAGACTAGTATTGAATCCAATTCAACCCCCTAAGCAATACGACGAAAATCAACACAAGCTAAAGCAAAATAGTGCCTTTGGCGGTCGGCCGAGTTGGGTCTGGCGGTCGACCGACTGAAGAACAGATCAAACGAATACGATGGCGAAGTTGCAAATAGATGATACTTTTGATATACAACTCCAAACTCGATGAAACTTGGAACACACCTTCTCTATGATATCAGGAATCTATTCCAATCGAAGATTGTGATAATTCTTAGAAGAATAATGATCCTTTTTCGTTTGATTGAAGAAGGGTTCAAAATCGAGTCAAAACGAAAACTAGATCCAAAATCTTGCTCGTGGGTGATTGATGATCAAGATGATCCTAGATATGTTCCCATATGTCACAGTAAGCTAGATCACGTGAAGAATTCAAGCAAAAACTCGCGCATCAAAGAAAGACTCAAAATCATCAAATATAGAGAAAGAACGCAAAGAGACAAGACATTGATCAAACTTTCTTTAGATTGATTTTGTGGATATCGTGAGGATATGTGCATAATCTTAGAGTGATGAGTCAATTGGCAATGGCGTTGTTGGTTTGTAAAATCTCGCGTTTTCGACAAACTTCTGTGCTGTCAGGTTATTGGCGGTCCGACCGGCTATGTCGCCGGTCAGATCGGCCGTGTGGCAGTCCGACCGGCAATGCTTGCCGGTCCGACCGGCCACAGTTCATGATGGAGTTTGGAGCTAGGCCAAAAATAGGTTGTGTAGGCTTGAGAGGGGAGTCTTCTGGATGTGGTCACATAATTTTTGGAGCTCCCAGTCAAAAGTTCTACCAGTTTGAAAATTCCAGAGAGCTTGCGGATTTCCAAGTTGAAATTTGGCTAAGTCTTTTTGGGCGATCAGACCGCCATTCAGGAATCGGTCCGACCGGCTTGGTGGGGCGGTCAGACCGGCTTCCACTTGGACTTTGGCCATTTTGGTATTGATGTATTTTTGTTGTGTTTAATGCATGAGTTTCAATGCTTTATTGTTGCATATTGCATTGTTGAGCTAACGTGGGTCAAGTTGTGAAGAACTTGTTCCCGGAGACGATTTGTTTGTCTATTGTTTGCGCGGTGGCTTGCGAGTCAGCGGCGTCAGCGGTGAGGTGGATCGGGACTACGCTTGGAGAGCTGAGGTCCAGAACGATCATGGATGCCGGGTGAGGTCGTGTGACTCAAGCAGGATGCAGAATGGACAAGATGGATCAAACGGGCAGTTCGTTGCAGCTGGTTGGATCTAGCGGTGCGGAAGTCGGTGCGAGTCTCTGGGAGGTTCCGATGGGATTCGGACGGGAGAGACTTGGCGACGTGATGAGAGCCGCTGATCAACCTACACGTGGTGAAGCAGGCGATTGCTTCAACAGATTGATGTGTGTGTGTGGGTCCCATTTGTGTTGGGCCTTAATGGGAGCCTATTAGAGAAACCCTAGCCTCTCCTATAAATAGAAAGGGGGGAGATGGAAAAACCTTTTGAAGCACTTAAGCCCTCATTTGCAAAAACCATTTCTAGGGTTAGAGTTTGGAGAGGAGAGGAGAGGAGAGGAAATTGAGTGTGCTCTTGGATTGAGCTCTTGTCCTCCTCGAGGGAGTGGCTTTGTAAGCAACATCTTAAATCCATCAATCAATTGATGTTTGCTCAAGGGTGAAGTCTCATTTGTGTTATTCTCTCTTTTTGATGATTTTGGTGCTTCCTTGATCCAAGTGTTTATGCTTGGTCTCTTGATCGATTTTATCTTGCCTTGATGTGTGGGAATACTTCTAGAATCATCTAGATCATCAATCCCCCACAAGCAAGTCTTGGATCAAGATTTTTATATTTCTAGATTTTGGAACACTTCTTTGGTAAAACCTTAAGAGATCGATTCCTTGAAGTGGATCTGAACGATCATCGCTAGAAATAGGTCTTAGATATCCTTAGGGAGGTGTGCTCCAAATTTGGTCAAGTTTCATTGGTTGAATCAAAAGTTGGACCAATTTTCGTTTTGGATTTGGGCATTGTGTGTTGCCTCTAAACTAAATTGATTTGACCGATTTTACACCGCCGGTCCGACCGCCCACAATCAGACCGCCAATTGAGGCCGGTCCGACCGCCAGTGACGATCATCACCTTGAAGACACCGGTCCGACCGCCCAGTGAGATCAATTCTCCATATTTGTGTATTGTGGTTAAGGGGGTAATTGAATTTAGCACAAGGCTTCCTCTGTGCGTTTACTGATCTTCTTAGCTTTCATAGCTAAAGGAGAAAAGTGTGTGTTGAATTTGATTAAGGCGAAAAATTGAGAAAGTGTCTATTCACCCCCCTAGTCTACTTTACGGTGCTACAGATTTGATATGATTTGGGCTTACAGCCACTCCATCAATGGAGGACAATGCTCAATCCAAGAGCACGAAAATCACATCAAAACTCTCTAGAACCATAGCCTCCACAAAAGCTATCCCTTAGCAAATTAGGGTTTCTAATAGCAAAAGAGACGAAGAGGAGGTGCAGCCACCTCTCCCCCAATTTATAGTGGAGGCTTAGACATTCTAGAAGTTTGACTCAATTGGGCTCCCATTAAGGCCCAAAACAAACGGGTCACACACACACGTATTTTAATGCAACGTCTGTATCTGCTCTTGACCTAATTAGCTACACCTTGCGCCATCTTGCGCCGCGGATTAGCCAATAGGTCACTGTGGATATCGTGAGGATATGTGCATGATCTTAGTATGATGAGTCAATTGGCAATGGCTTTGTTGGTTTGCAATTTGTCGCGTTTTCGGGTTTGCTCCAGTGCTGTCAGGTCACTGGCGGTCCGACCGGCCAGGTCGCCGGTCCGACCGGCAAGTGGAAAGGTCTGACCGGCAGTGCTTGTCGGTCCGACCGCCAAATGGTGATGATGGAATTTGGGGCTAGGCCAAAAATAGGATGTGTAGGCAAGTAAGGGGAGTCTCCGGGATGTGGTCGCATAATTTTTGGAGCTCCCAGTCAAAAGTTCTATTCAGTTGAAAATTCGGAAGGTTTGGATTTTCGAAATGAAAATTTAGCTAAATCTGTTGGGCGGTCCGACCTGCTTGTGGAATCGGTCCGACCGGCTGAAATCGGTCGGGCCGTAGTGTGAAGCGGTCGGACCGCCGATCACTGAAGGTGAGCCTTCTTGGCATTGATGTGTTTTGATTGTGTTTATTGTATGAACTTCAATGCTTTATTGTTGCATATTGCATTGTGGAACTAACGTGGGTCAAGTTGTGAAGAACTTGTTCCCGGAGTCGGTTTGTTTGTCTATTCTTGCGGTGGCTTGCGGTCAGCGGCGTCAGCGGTGAGGTGGATCGGGACTACGCTTGGAGAGCCGAGGTCGAGCGATCATGGATGCCGGTGAGGTCGTGTGACTCAAGCATGGTGCGAAATGGGCAAGATGGATTGAGCAGGTAGTTCGGTGCGGTGGTTGGATCGGCGGTCGCGGAGTCGGTGCGAGTCTCGGGAGGTTCCGATGGGATTCGGACGGGAGAGACTTGGCGACGTGATGAGAGCCGCTGATCAACTTACACGTGGTGAAGCAGGCGAGTGCTTCAACAGTTATGTGTGAGTGGGTCCCATATGTGTGTGGGCCTTCATGGGAGCCCATTAGTGGAAACCCTAGGCCTCTCCTATAAATAGAAAGGGGGGAGAGGAAAAAACCCCCAAGCACTCTAAGCATTCACTTTGTCTCCCCAAGTCCTTTTCTAGGGTTAGGGTTTGGAGAAGAGAGGAGAGGAGAGGAAGGTTGTGTTTGTGCTCTTTGTTGAGCTCTTGTCCTCTTTGAGGGAGTGGCTTTGTAAGCATCTTGTTGGATCAATCAATATTGTGATGCTTGCTTAAGAGATTGATTGTCTCTCTTGTGTTCTTCTCTCTTTTGATGATTTTGGTGCTTCCTTGAGTCAAGGGTTTATGCTTGGTCTCTTGACCGATTTTATCTTACTTTGATGTGTGGGAATACTCCTAGAATCATCTAGACCATCAACCCCCCACAAGCAAGTCTTGAATCAAGATTTTCATATTTCTAGGGTTTGAGCACTTCTTTGGTAAAATCGTCAGAGATCATTTCTGTGAAGTGGATCTGGAGGATCGTCGCTAGAAATAGGTCTCTAATATCCTTAGGGAGGTGTGCTCCAAATTTGGTCAAGTTTCATTGGTTGAATCAAAAGTTGGACCAAATTTCGTTTTGGATTTGGGCTTGGCATTTGATTCGACTAAATCGGTCGATCGATTTTATACGGCGGTGATCGACCAGCGTATTCGAACCGCTGGTAGCGGCGGTCGAACCGATTCCCAACGGTCCGATCCTTGATTAGCACGGTCAAGCCAGCTAGTCAACCGCCGGTCGACCGCTTGATTCGAGACCGATCTTCTGAGATCATATCTCCAGGTTGGGTCTTGTGGTAAAGGGGGTTATCGAATTCAGCACAAGGCTTCCGCTGTGCATTTACTGATCTTCTTAGCTTTCATAGCTAACGGACAAAAGTTCGTGTTGAATTTGATTAAGGCGAAGAATTTGAGAAAGCGTCTATTCACCCCCCCCTCTAGTCGCCTTTACGGTCCTACAAGTGGTATCAGAGCCGGTTAGCTCTTCTCATAGATCTTAACCGGTCTTTGGAGCCATGGCGACTGACAAGTACTCAACCAAGCCACATATTTTTTATGGAGTCGATTTTGCATATTGGAAGGCCCGAATGCAGGCCTATATCGAGGCTCAAGGGCACGCTATTTGGCTTAAGGTAAAAAACTCTTATGTCGTGCCAGCCGATGACGATATGCTCACTCCAGATGTGGAGGCCAACAAAGAAGGCTCGAATTTTTGATCCAAGGCCTTAGTGGATCCGAGTTTGAGCGTGTTGCTCACTTACGGCTCGCTCATGAGATCTGGCGGACTCTTTGTGACTATCACGAAGGGTCCATCTGCGATCAAGGAAGTGAGACAGAACCGGTGAAGAAAGTATACTCTAAGATCAAGCAAAGGCACAGTGAGTCTTTGGACGGTATGGGAATATTCTCTAAGATCCTTCATGATCTCCGCTATTTGTTGACTGGTTTTTCTCGAGTGCGAAAATGCACGCTTGACTTTTGGGTGCTCTTGATGTGAAGGTTTGGGGAATGAAGATCACTTCCATCAATGACAACACTGTCATGAGTGAGCTTACTATGGATAAGCTATACTCGAGGTTGAAGACGCATGAGATTTATTTTATCTCGCGTCTCCCCAAGACAGAGTCTATGGCGTTAGTGGTCGACAAATCCAAGGGTTGTTCTTCTGATTCTCTCGATTGTAGCTCATCTGGTTTTTCATTATCTGCTTTGTATTCTTTGAGCGATGAGCAACTTGAGAAACTGCCCGAGGATGACTAACCCTCCTATCCACCAAATTCACGAGAGCATACAACAAGGTGAGGAATCGGAGGAGAAGTGGACCTATCACATGCTTCGAATGTGGTGAGCCAAACCACATTCGTTCCAGGTGCCCTAAGCTAAAGGGCAAGGAGGAGAAGGAGACACTAAGACATCCCTAAGAGAGGGATGCAAGACCCAAGAAGACAAACTATCGCAAGTTTGTCAGCCGGGTCCTTCCCGCTCTAGAAAATGTGAACATGAGCGATGTGGACTCAGAAACGGAGGATGACGAGAGTGACTCCCGTGGCAAGAAAAAGGCTCATGACTTCACGGGCATGTGTTTCATGGCCAAGAACAGCCACGACAGCGACTCCTCCAACGATGAGGATCCTTTTAGTGATCCTGATGAGGTATGCCCTTCAATTGCTGACATGAAAAGGGCTTTGGTGCTTGCTGAACAAAAATTGCATAAGCAAGCTAAATTGATTAAGAAACATGACATCATGATTGATAACTTGAACCTAGAAGTTGTTATGCTCAAATCTATTAATCCTGATGATATTTGTGATTCCTGCTCTAGCTTGCTTAAAGAACTGACAAGCTTGAAAACTGCTCACTCCTCTGTTGTCAGTCAATTAAAAGATGCTCTTGATGAACTAGAATCTCTCAAGTCTAGTTCTGTTTGTATGGATGCCATTTCACTTGATGTGACTGCTGTAGATGCTATCCCTTTAACTTGCTCAAACTGTGCCTTGCTTGAATTAAAATTGGATAGCTCCTTGAAAGAATTGCAAAAATTTGATGCTAGTCACACTTGCTCTCATTGTAAGAATAATAGGATTAAAATGCAAGAGATGACTGAAATGGTAGTTTACTCTAGAGCTGCCTCCTGTGAAAATTGTCCCAAGCTTACAATTGAGATTGAAGCTTTAAACAAGACTCTTAAAGAAAAAGCTAAAATTGAAAAATCCATGTCTCTTACTGCTTCTAAGAAAGTCATTGATTCTAACTCTTGTGTTTTGAATGCTGAAGTTGAAACCATGATTGGTCAGATTCAAGAGGCATTTAGAGTTAAATTTAAGGAGCAGTTGAATAGGATTAAGTAATCCTATTGTGTGTCTTGTGAGGCCTTCAAAGTGGAAGTGACTCTTCTTAAGAGTAAGCGTGAAGAGGTAATCAAGTCTAGAAAGTGCACTAGATGTGAGGGTCTAATTAAAGAGAATGATTACCTCAAAGTAACTCTTGAGAAGTTTTCTAGTGGGAAAAAGAAACTCAATATGATTCTTGATCAATCCAAGATGAGTGTGAAAAATAGTGGCCTAGGTTTCAATCCCCTAGAGCATTCCAAAAAACACCCACCTAAGATTGCTAGAATTGTGAAAATAGTCTGTTTGAGCTAGAACCTCCTAAGCCATCCAAGGTTGTTTTCAAATCCGCAGGTTTTGCTCAAACTCTTTCTGGTAAGAAAGGTGCATTTACTCCTTCAGTACAGACCCCTCAAAAGGTCAAGTACCATTGCACCTTCTGCAAGAAAGAAGGCCACACTGTTGAGTTCTGCTTCTGGAGAGCAAAACTTGAGAGAAAAGAGAGGATGAGCGCCTTGAGATCCATTAGAGGAGTCCCTTCTCTAGCTGTAGTCTCTAGAACTAGGCAGCCTGTTTATCGTACCACATATAGGCCTAGATTCGTAGAGAATTTTGTAGACTCTTTTGGTGGGTCTAGGCAGCATCTTGGTTTAGGATATCGTGAGGAGAGACCACGGGTAGTACCTAGACAGGGGGAGTATCGATCTTTTGGTAGATCGTTTCGGAGAGGTCTAGGTGGTTCTCATGTGCATCCTTATGATTTTGTTCCTGATCATTTTCTGCTTGCTTCTCTCTTTGTTCCCGAACATCGTGCTTCTCGATCTTTGGATTCCTAGATCATTTATCACTAACCTCAGTACTGAGGCAAGGATGTTTTCTGATTGTGCTTTTTAGGTCCGTCGTGCGAGGAAGGAGGACATGTGGCTTGTTGACTCCGGGTGTTCTCGACATATGACCGGAGATTCTAGATGGTTCTCCTCCCTCACACGTGCATCCGGCAACGAATTGATTACTTTTGGGGATGCTTCTACTGGGACCGTGACTGCAAAGGGCACTGTGTGCGTCAACAACAAGTTCATGCTTAAAGACGTCACTTTGGTAAGTAAGCTGAGGTATAATATTCTATCTGTTTCTCAGCTGCTTGATGAGGGTCTAGAAGTGAGGTTTAAAAGTGGTGAGTGTAGAGTTCTAGATTCCTCGGGTGAGCTTGTTTTTGAGATCTCCAGATTTGAGAAGATCTTTTGTGCAAATTTGATGATTTCTTCACTTCCACCCTAGGTGTCTTGTAGCCTCTGATTCTCATGATCTTGTGTTGTGGCATCGTAGACTTGGGCATATAGGTTTTGACCACTTGACTAGAGTCAGTTGTAAGGATTTGATTAGAGGTTTGCCCAGGTTGAAGGCTGTTAGAGATCTTGTGTGCTCACCCTGTCGACATGGTAAGATGGTGTCTGCTTCCCACCCACCTCTTACTTTGGTGATGACTGATGGACTGTGATGACTTCTTCACTTAGACACGCTTGGTCCTTCTAGAGTTCAGTCAGCTAGTGGGAAATGGTATGTGCTGGTGGTTGTGGATGATTTCTCCAGGTATTCATGGGTTTATTTTCTCGCTTCTAAGGACGAAGCATTTGGATTCTTTAGAGATTTGGTCCTTAGACTTGCTGTTGATATTTCTGGAGCTTTGAGAGCCATTAGGAGTGACAATGGGACAGAATTCAAGAATTGCCTTTTCTACCTTCCTTGACCGATAAGGGAATTGAGCATCAGTTTTCTTCTCCTAGAGTTCCCCAGCAGAATGGTGTTGTAGAAAGGAAGAACAGGACCTTTGTAGAGATGGCTCGGACCATGTTAGATGAGCATTCTACTCCTAGGAGATTTTGGGTTGAGGCGATCTCTACTGCTTGTTATATCTCCAATAGGATTTTCTTGAGATCTGTGGTTGGGAAGACCTCTTATGAGCTTAGATTTGGTCATTCTCCCAAAGTCTCTCATTTCAAGATTTTTGGTCGCAAGTGCTTCATTCTTAAACATGTCAACCTTGATAAATTTGAGTCTAGATGTTTCGATGACATATTTCTTGGATATCCTGCTCATTCTCGTGGCTATCGTGTTTTTAATGTTGACACTAACAAAACTGTTGAAACTTGCGAAGTCACTTTTGATGAGGCTAGTCCTGGTACTAGACCCGATGCTACAGGTACATAGGTTCCTGAAATTCAAGGAAGCATCTTCGTCGATGATGACTCTGAGGATGAGGACCCGATCCATCCTTCAGCTACTTCTGAGAGGGGTGGAGAGCTTGCTACTACTACTCCAGCTTCAGCTGAGCAGCGTCCTCCAATCCTCACCGACGATCTGAGTGGCTCTGTTCCTACCTCCACAACTCATGAGGTAGAGGCCACTTCTGTACCAGGAGCACCTCTCCACATTCAGCGACAACATCCACCTGAGCAGATGATTGGGGATCTTCAAGAGCGAGTCACTCGCTCCAGGTTTATTTCTCCTGATTCTCATGCACATTCTGCTTTTGTCGCTTCTTTTGAACCCCGAGATATCACCCATGCTTTATCTGATGCCTCTTGGGTCAATGCCATGTATGAAGAGCTTGAAAATTTCGAAAGAAACAAAGTCTGGTCCTTAGTTGAGCGTCCTTCTGTTTCTCATGTTATTGGAACAAAATGGATTTTTAAAAATAAGCAAAGTGAGGATGGATTGGTTGTTCGCAATAAGGCTAGACTCGTAGCTCAAGGTTATTCCCAGGTAGAAGGCTTAGACTTTGAAGAGACCTTTTCTCCAGTAGCTAAATTGGAAGCCATTCGCATTCTTTTAGCATTTACAACATCCAAGGGTTTCAAGCTTTTTCAAATGGATGTTAAAAGTGCTTTCTTGAATGGTTTCATAGAAGAAGAGGTCTTTGTCAAGCAACCTCCTGGTTTTGAAAATTATAAATTCCCAAACCATGTTTTTAAACTCTCTAAAGCCCTGTATGGATTGAAGCAAGCTCCTAGAGCTTGGTATGACAGGCTTAAGAGTTTCTTGCTTAAAAATGATTTCAAAATGGGAATGGTTGATAAAACCTTGTTCACTCTCGTGCATGGCGTTGATTTTTTTTGGTTCGATTTATGTGGATGATATTATATTGGTGGTTCTTCTCATGCTTTGGTGTCCAGATTTTCGATTCTATGAGCAAAGTGAGTTCGAGATGAGCATGATGGGAGAGTTGACATTCTTCCTTGGTCTTCAAATCAAGCAATCAAAGAAGGCACCTTCGTTCACGAGTAAGTATACAAAGGACCTTCTTCTGCTTCAATATGGGAAGCGAGGCCGCTGTCTACTCCATTGCTACAACCATCGTGGCCGGACCACGATGAGGATGGAGAGCCCGTCGACCGGAAGGAGTACCGCAAAGATGATTGGCTCCTCCTCTATCTCACAAATACGAGGCCTGACATACAATTTGCCGTATGTCTGTGCGCTTGCTTTCAGGCTTCCCCTCGTGCTTCTCATCGTCAAGCAGTACGTCGCATCTTCAGGTACCTTCAAGATACTCTTGACTTTCGACTCTGGTATTCTTCTTCTTCTGCTCTATTAATTCGAGCATTTTCTGATGCTGATTTTGCGGGGTGTAGAGTGGATAGGAAGAGTACTCCTGGCACTTGTCATTTCTTGGGCACTTCTCTTGTTTCTTGGTCTTCTAGAAAATAGTCTTCGGTTGCACAGTCCACAACTGAGGCCGAGTATGTAGTCGCAACCGTGGTTGCTCTCGTGTTCTCTGGATTTTATCCACGCCATGGGACTATGGGTTATCCTTGAGAAGTGTTCCTCTTTTCTGTGACAACACTTCTACAATTAATATTGCCAAAAACCCTGTACAACATTCCAGGACTAAACACATTGATATTCGATTTCATTTTCTTAGAGACCATGTTGAGAAGGGTGATGTTGTGCTTCACTTTGTAGAGTCGAACAACGACTTGCGGATATTTTCACTAAAGCTCTTGATTCTTCTCGTTTTGCTGCTTTGCGGGGAGAGTTAGGGGTTATTAGTCCTATTGGGCTGTTTTGAGGGGGAATTTGCTCTTTTTGCATTCATTGTTTCATAATGCATGTTTCATTTCAATTGTCTTGCATTGTATAATAAAATTTGTGGAGCTTTGATTATTATCCTTGTATGGCTTGATTTCATACTCTATACCTTGTCATATCAAGTGATATTCTGCTAGACTTCTTTTATGGCTCTTCTTGTTTAGCTTAGCTTTCGCCTTGCTAGCTTTATATCTGTGAGCAAATTGAATCAAATCATGTCTTGTTGGATCTTGTGACTAGTTTTGCTCTAGTGATCCTCTTATGTTTATGCCATGTCATATAGGTTAAATTGAGTCCTGAACTTATTTTGAGATGAAAAATGAGCTTTTTAACGTCTTAAGTCAAGCAAATGAAAAATAAGATTTTCTATGCGAAAAAACTGATCTCACCAATCCTTTCTCATGAGACGGCTTGCCATTGTACTAGGCATGAACTCAGGGGGAGTTTTGGATGACCTAGACCACTCTTTTAAGCTTCTCGCTTGAGATGGTCGCGGCAAGGCTTGAGATCTAGCACAATGAAAAAAAACCTTTTTAGGAAAATGCTCAAAATGCTAAGTGCTTGAATATTGCTTCATATTTGAACTCTTAATGCTCAAAATGCCTCAGTTCCAATTTTGAGTCTCTTTTTACTTATAGACATGGCTTGACTCATTTTTGGTTGCTTTTAGTGAAACTATGATATTGAGCAACTTTTCATGGTATTAATTCTTTTAATCTCAGGTTACTGCTATTTTGGTTTTAGCTTTGCAGTACATGTTTTGCCATGATTGAATATAGCTTCTTCTCTTTATATGGCTTGGTATAATACTTGTACTGTCTACATGTATAATGGTCATGGCTCGTTTTTACTAAAGTTCAAAAATAAAGTCATTCCTTCATACTCTTTCTTTTCCCAGCATCTTGATGAATTCATTGTCAAAGGGGGAGAAAGATTGTGAAGAAAAATGTTGTTTTGGAGCTTTTGGTTTCATACAGAAGGTTTAATATAAAAGAACTCTCATAAAAAATGTTGAACCTTTTGAACATGTGTGATCATAGTGAGTTGAGTCTCTGGGTTTTATTGCCTTTTTCTGGTTATATTTGCAATCGAAGAAGACTCACAAAGATCAAAGGTCAAATGGAACATTTGTCTTTCATATGGACCTAAGTGAGATTTTTTGCCACTTTCTGGAAATTGAATCCTTTTGTGCTTTCATTGCCTTATCTCACTTGCTTATACTATTCTGAAGCCAGCTTGGTCGGTTCCTAGGCTTTTTCTTGCTTATGGACGAAGTTGTGCCTTTATGCGAAAACGGCGAATTTTTTACGTTTCAAACCGAAAAACTACATTTTCTGGAAAATTGCCAATGTGTTCATCAAGGGGGAGATTGTGGATATCGTGAGGATATGTGCATGATCTTAGGATGATGAGTCAATTGGCAATGGCTTTGTTGGTTTGTAATTTGTCGCGTTTTTGGGTTTGCTCCAGTCTTTGTCAGTCAAGGTCCGTCCGCCACGATGGAAAGGTCTGACCGGCAGTGCTTGCCGGTCCGACCGCCAAATGGTGATGATGGAATTTAGGGCTAGGCCAAAAATAGGATGTGTAGGCAAGTAAGGGGAGTCTCCGGGATGTGGTCGCATAATTTTTGGAGCTCCCAGTCAAAAGTTCTATTCAGTTGAAAATTCCAGAAGGTTTCGGATTTTCGAGCTGAAAATTTGGCTAAGTCTGTTCGGGCGGTCCGACCGCCGTTGTGGAATCGGTCCGACCGGCCTGAAATCGGTCGGACCGGCCGTGTGGGGCGGTCAGACCGCCGATCACTTAAAGGTGAGCCTTCTTGGCATTGATGTGTTTTGATTGTGTTTAGTGTATGAACTTCAATGCTTTATTGTTGCATATTGCATTGTGGAACTAACGTGGGTCAAGTTGTGAAGAACTTGTTCCCGGAGTCGGTTTGTTTGTCTATTGTCGCGTGCGGCTGGCGCGAGTCAACGACGTCAACAGTGAGGTGGATCGGGACTACGATTGGAGAGCTGAGGTCCAGAATGATCATGGATGTCGGGTGAGGTCGTGTGACTCAAGCATGGTGCAGAATGGGAAAGATGGATCGAACGGGTAGTTCGGTGCAGCTGGTTGGATCAGGCGGTGCGGAAGTCGGTGCGAGTCTCTGGGAGGTTCCGATGGGATTCGGACGGGAGAGACTTGGCGACGTGATGAGAGCCGCTGATCAACCTACACGTGGTGAAGCAGGCGAGTGCTTCAACAGTTATGTGTGAGTGGGTCCCATGTGTGTGTGGGCCTTCATGGGAGCCCATTAGTGGAAACCCTAGGCCACTCCTATAAATAGAAAAGGGGGAGAGGAAAAACCCCCCCAAGCACTCTAAGCATTCACTTTGTCTCCCCAAGTCCTTTTCTAGGGTTAGGGTTTGGAGAAGAGAGGAGAGGAGAGGAAGGTTGTGTGTGTGCTCTTTGTTGAGCTCTTGTCCTCCTTGAGGGAGTGGCTTTGTAAGCATCTTATTGGATCAATCAATATTGTGATGCTTGCTTAAGAGATTGGTTGTCTCTCTTGTGTTCTTCTCTCTTTTGATGATTTTGGTGCTTCCTTGATTCAAGGGTTTATGCTTGGTCTCTTGACCGATTTTATCTTGCTTTGATGTGTGGGAATACTCCTAGAATCATCTAGACCATCAACCCCCCACAAGCAAGTCTTGAATCAAGATTTTCATATTTCTAGGGTTTGAGCACTTTTTTGGTAAAATCGTCAGAGATCGTTTCTGTGAAGTGGATCTGGAGGATCGTCGCTAGAAATAGGTCTCTAATATCCTTAGGGAGGTGTGCTCCAAATTTGGTCAAGTTTCATTGGATGAATCAAAAGTTGGACCAAATTTCGTTTTGGATTTGGGCTTGGCATTTCGGTTCTGGACTAAATCGGTCGGACCGATTTTTATACGGCGGTCGATCGCCAGATTTCGAATCACTTTGTAGCGGCGGTCGAATCGATTCCCAACGGTCCGACCGCTATTAGCTGTCGCCGGTCGGCGACCGACGATCAACCGCGGTCCGATCGACAATCAATCACGGCTCGACCGCCAAGATTCGACCGATCTTCTGAAATCATATCTCCAGGTTGGGTCTTGTGGTAAAGGGGGTTATCGAATTCAGCACAAGCCTTCCACTGTGCATTTACTGATCTTCTTAGCTTTCATAGCTAACGGAGAAAAGTTCGTGTTGAATTTGATTAAGGCGAAGAATTTGAGAAAGCGTCTATTCTCCCCCCTCTAGTCGCTTTTACGGTCCTACAGTCACCCTTGTCCATCTTGCACCACGCTTGAGTTCATTGACCTCACCCGGCATCGGCGATCGTTCTGGACCTCAGCTCTCCAAGCCTAGTCCCGATCATTCTCGCCATTGACCGTTGTTGACGACCAAGTAACCTGCACAACAATAGACAAGTAAACCGAATTCGGAAACAAGTTCTTGACAACTTGACCCATGTTAGTCAAAACATGCATCATGCAACACATATGCACTGAAACTCATGACTTTGACCTAACAACCGAACATCGCCGCCACGAGGGCTGACGATCTAAGTGAAAACCGGTTAGACTGCCCCTAAGGCCGGTCTGACCGCCCACCCTGGCCGGTCTGACCGCCACCTATTGGCCGGTCAGACCGCCAGTTGGGACATAGCCGATTTCACATCATCATAAGATCAGGAGTATATCCCCATGATATCCACAATCCCCCCTTGATGAACACATTGGTAATAATCCAGAAAATATAATTTGGAGATTTGAAAAGTAAAATACTTTCCTTTTCGCATAAAAGCACAACTTGGTCCATAAGCAAGAGAAAGCAATGGAAATGACCAAGCTGCCATCAGAATAGCATAGGCAAGTGAGATAAGACAAAAGAAAGCATAAAAACTTTAAATTCCAAAAAAGAGTCAAAAATCTCACTTAAGGTCCATATGAAAGAACAATTATTCAATTGACTTATGATCATCGTGAGGATTAAGTAATGCAATTCAAGTTCAGAAAAGCAATAAGACGATAAGAATGCAATTCAAAAGCTCCCCCTCACTATGATCCTCATATTTCAGAAAATTTCAAATTCTCCTATTTTCTCCCCATTTATAACATTTTTATATCTTCTCCCCTTTATACAATATTGAGATATCTTCTACCCTAACATTGAAATATCTTCTCCCCTTTGACAATGGAGTCATCAAGAAATCACGCATTCCTCTCGTCCAGAGATAACAAATGCAGGAAAGAAGCATAAGCAGTATGCATGAAGTGCAATGGAGTGGCTTCATTTTTGTTTTTTTTTTATGATTACAAGAAGCTTTGGAGATTACCCAAAATAACAAGCTAGCATTTCTAATATTGCACAAACAACATATCAAGCCTAACAACGCTAGCAAGATCATGATAAGACATATATATCAAAGCTAAGCACGAAGACTCAATATAAAGCAATAAATTTGATCAATTTAAGCAAAACTTCAAATTTAGCAAGTTCATCAACAGGATCCTAAAGTGAAACTGGCCATGTCAAAATGTCAAAGTGAGATCAAAAAGCTAACAAAGACCACATTAAGAGACAATCAGATGCTGTATTGAATCATTTTGCTCAAATTTCTCAAACGCCTATTTTCAATAATTTTTCATTTGCACTGAATATTGAAGTTGACTAATGGTCTAACTTAGTGACAAGATCCTGGACTAGGAGTCATCCACAAACTCATCCTAAGCTTCGATCAGAAGTTGATTAAAAGTATATCTTAGTGAAGAAGATCCTAGACTAGGAGCCATCCACAAACTCTTCCTAAACTTCTACCAGGGCGACAAATCTTGAGGTTCATGTCAATTCTGACAAGCAGTCCCCATGAGATCGTCTGGATCGTCTGGATCATCAAACTATCTCCAAGTTCATGTCTTTGACATGCAGTCTCGTAAGAGTAGTTTGGCACAGTTTAAGCATAAGACAATCTTGAAATTTTATTTTTCATGTTTCACAAGAGCAGTTTTAGATTCTCAAGAACACAAGAAGCTCAAGTAATGGTCAATTTTAGATTCAAGAGCAAACAAAGCAATTCTGGCAGGGTCAATGTCACAAAAGGAGCACTAATTGTGCAACTAGCTAAAACATCCACAAATTACAGTTTTTAGTTCGAGTTGTTTTAGAGTTCTAGCTCATACAAAGAAAGACTTATCTCAGATATGTGAAAGCATGATAATTCTAGCAAGTCAAAGAACTAGACATGGCATTGAGCAAGAATTGAAATACTAAAGCTCCAAAGGGTAATAGGCAAAGCTTCATCAATTTTAAAAGATAAGCAGAAAATCTTATATTACAATGCATTTTTTTGGATTTTTCATATGAATGCAATATGATACTATGAGATGCGAGAAAAGCCTAAAAACCTAAAAAGTTCAAAAATATCAATAAGTTCAGAAAAGAACAAGGAAAGATCAGAAGAACAAGGTAAGATCAGAAAAAATCGAACTCCCCCTCAAACCAACCCAAAAGGATAAATTACCCCTAACTTGCTCCTCAAGGTGGCAAACCTTGTTGGGTCTAAAGGCTTAGTGAGGATATCAGCCAGTTGAGCCTCGAACTCCACAAAGTGCAGCACAATATCACCCTTCTCGACATGGTCTCTAAGGAAGTGAAAGCGAATATCTATATGCTTGGTCCTAGAGTGTTGCACAGGGTTCTTAGCAATATTAATGGCAGAAGTGTTATCACAGAAAAGAGGAACACTAGCAAAATTTAACCCATAGTCCTTAAGAGTAGATACCATCCACAAAACCTGACTAAAACAACTAGCCGCAGCTACATATTCAGCTTCAGCAGTGGATTGTGCAACAGAAGACTGCTTCCTAGAAGACCAAGATACAAGAGAAGTGTCTAAGAAGTGACAAGTGCATGAGGTGTTCTTCCTATCTAGCCGACAGCCCGCAAAATCAGAATCAGAAAACCCCCGAATGGACAAAGCCGAAGAACAGGAATACCAAATGCTGTACAAGAGGGTAGAGTGTAAATACCTGAATATGCGCTTAACGGCTTGGTGATGGGAAGCTCTCGGAGTCGCCTGAAACCTCGCACAGAGGCAGACCGTGAAGTGGATGTCCGGTCTTGAGGCCGTCAGGTATAGGAGGGAGCCGATCATGCTGCGGTACTAGCGTTGATCCACGGCTTCTCCTTCCTCATCTGGATCCAAAACAGTCGAAGTCGCCATGGGAGTGGAGATCGGCTTGCAGTCATCCATGTCGAAGCGTTTGAACAGGTCCTTAGTGTACTTCGTCTGATGGATGAAGATCCCTTCCTTGCATTGCTTGATTTGAAGCCCCAAGAAGTAATTGAGCTCTCCCATCATACCCATCTCAAATTCCCTGGACATAGTCTCAGAAAAGCTGAAAACAAGAGCATGAGAAGAACCACCAAAGATAATATCATCAATGTAAAATTGAGCAAGTAGGAAGTCATTACCACACCTAAGAATGAACAAAGTCTTGTCTACCTTACCCATCTCAAAATCATTCTTAAGCAAGAAGGTCTTAACTCTATCATACCAGGCTCTAGGGGCTTGTTTAAGACCATATAAGGCTTTGGATAGCTTGAATACAGGATGTGGGTACTTGGAATTCTCAAAGCCTGGGGGTTGCCTAACATAAACTTCCTCCTCTATGAAACCATTTAAAAAAACACTTTTAACATCCATCTGATATAATCTAAAGCCCTTAGATGCAGCAAATGCAAGAAGAATACGAATGGCTTCTAATCTAGCAACAGGAGCAAAGATCTCATCAAAATCTAACCCCTCAACTTGGCTAAAGCCCTGAGCTACCAACCTAGCATTGTTTCTAATCACAGAACCATACCTATTTTATTTGTTTTTGAAAACCCAGTGGGTTCCTATAACATTTTGGCTACTAGGAGGTTCTACTAGGTTCCAAACTTTATTCCTCTCAAAATTTTCTAACTCCTCATTCATGGCATTGACCCAGCTAGAATCCGATAAAGCATGTGATATATCGCGGGGTTCAAAAGAAGCAACAAAAGCAGAACAAGAGTAGAGGTTTGGATCATTATACCAGGAGCGAGTGACTCGCTCATGTAGATTACCTATCATCTGATCAGGAGGATGCGACCTTTGAATGTGAAGTGCCGCACCCGGAGAGGAAAGCATCTCTTGGACCTCCGCAGGTACTGTTGATGATGAAGATGCGTGACCTCATCCAAGGCTAAGTAGTCACAGCAGTTCTTGTCTTTGAAATAAGAGCGCCACGATGAGCAGTGGGATAACATCATCCAGTCCTTCATCATCTTCCTCTATAAATATGCTCTCTGTCACCTATGTATCACCTGAAATATCTGATCTAGCTCCAGGGCTAGTCTCATCAAAAGTGACATTACATATCTCCTGAACAAGATTAGTTTCAACATTAAAAACCCGAAAACCCCTCGAATACGCAGGATAACCCAGAAATAAACCATCAAAAGTTCTTGACTCAAATTTATCTAGATTTCCTATCTTGAGAATAAAACATTTGGATCCAAAGACTCGAAAGTGCGAGACAGAGGGTTTTCTACAAAAACAAAGCTCATAAGCAATCTTGCACCAAGACGGTCTAAAAAAGACACGATTTGTAATTTGGTAAGCAGTAGAAATAGCTTCGGCCCAAAACCTCCTCGGTGTGCTATACTCATCTAGCATCGTCCTAGCCATCTCGACTAAGGTCCTGTTCTTCCTTTCCACAACGCCATTTTGTTAAGGGACGTGTGGAGAAGAGAACTGGTGCTCAATTCCACGCTCAGCACAAAAAGAAGCAAAAGAGGCATTCTTGAACTATGTGCCATTGTCACTGCGGATCACTCTCAAGTCACCCGGAAGTTCAGAAGCCAAACGAAGAATAAGATCATGATAATGATCAAAAGCTTCATCCTTCGAAGCAAGAAAGAATACCCAAGTGTATCAAGAAAAATCATCGACTATGACAGGAATGTACCATTTTCCACCAACTGACCGAACCCTAGCAGGACCAACAGTATCCATATGAATCAACTGTCCCGGTCCATTAGTCATGACCATAGTCACTGAAGGGTGTGAGGCGGCAACTTGCTTGCCATGCCTACAGGGCGCACATACAGCATCCTTGACGGTTTGAGTTTGGGCAAACCTCTCATGAGTTCAAGGTTGCTAACTCGCGTAAGATGATCAAAACCAATGTGACCCAAACGACGGTGCCAAAACAAGAACTTTGAAGAAGAAGATGAAATCAAGCATTTGAGAGAACCAGCAAGAGATTTAGAAAAATCAGCTCCAAAGATTCTAGCAACTCTAGTAATCCCAAAAACAAGCTCACCAGTTGAATCAAGCACCCTACAAGTATTTTTCTAAAATCTAGTCTCATAACCATCATCAAGAAGTTGAGAGACAGAAAGTAAATTAAACCTTAGCTTGTCCACAAGGGCGACGTCCTGGAGGATGAACTTGTCGTTTACCCTGATCGATCTCGTTCCTTCAATCCGCCCTTGTCTATCATCTCCAAAGGTGATGAAGTCATCACCCGTCGACCGCGTGAAGGAGGTGAACCATCTTGAGTCTCCCGTCATGTGGCGTGAATAAATGAGTCGGCGATTTAACCACGTGTCCTTCCTCTTTCCGTGGTAATCCTGAAAATCAAGGCACAGAAGAACGATGTGTTTCAATACTGGGGTTAGTTAAACAAGACTTAGGAACTCAGTACTGAGACACACGTCTGCGAGTAGTATGCAAGGCAGAAGTGCTATCCTTGATTCTGTTTGAAGTTCTGTTATGAGCAATAGTTAAACTAACATGAGAGTTATTCTGTCTAGGAGCATGATGATGAGCATGTGACACAAATTCTAAACCAGGTTTCTTCTTTTCTATGTTACCATGTCTCATAAAAGCTCTAGGTTGATTGGATGAAACTCTAGCAAAAATTTTCCTATTATTTTTCAACCTACGCCAATAGAACACAACCAAATGTCTATCCTTCTTGCGATGGGTGCAATGATACTTGGTACCACTGGGAGAAGCACCTTTTGACTGAACAGATGGTTGGGCAAAACCTGCAGATTTGAAGGTGATCTTTGCAGGTTGGGTATCAAATTCAACTAAGCTATTTTTTAAGATTTGAATGCCATTAGATTTGTCTTGGGCAAAGTTGTATTCTAACCCTTGCTTCTTATAAGGGGTTTTTGACTAGTCAAGAATCATGTTTAACTGGTTCTTACCTTTAGAAATTTTTTCTAATGTGTCCTGAAGGTAAGCATTTTCTTTTCCCAAGTTAACACATGAATCACAAGTTTTAGCCATATACCTCTTCTTATAAAGGGCAACCTCAAACTTAAGAGCTAGACATGAAGCACATGTAGCAGACTCAATACTGTCCTTAAGCTTGGCATATTTAGCTCTAACTGTTTCTAAGAAATCTTTAACTTCATGTTCGCGTTCTAAGCAGAAAGTGCAAAAACGAGATTCAACCACACCAGAAGCAACCAACTTGCTAGAGTCTACGCATTTTTCACATGGAGTTGATTTAACTTCAACTAGCCCAGTCCTAGCATTTTCAAGTTGTTGCAAAGTAATATTATGAGCAGATTGTAGTTTAGCAAATTCTGAGTGCATAGCATGGCAAGATGAACATTCATCCGATTCAAGAGTCTTAACATTTGTAAGTTCTAAAGTCAAACTATCTACTTGTGACCCTAAGTCCTTGTTCTTGGCCATGATAAACTCTAAAGCCTTATCCTGACTCATGAGTTGCTCAAACATAGTTTGACATTAATCAGAAAGGACATCATAGGAAGGAGGTACCTCGTCATTGTCGTCGTCAATGGAGTCGGCCATGAAGCACAAGCCGGTGAAGTACTTGGCCTTCCCCTTCTTCTTGTTTTGAGGGATCTCCTCCTCCTTGTCCTCCTCGCTCCCGGAGTCCACATCGCTTAAGGATTGTTCCTCAAAAGCGGTAAGAACCCGGTGAGCAGCCTTCGTCAGTTTGGCAGCATCATACCTTGATTTGTTCCATTGAGGCTTCTTCCAAGCTGGCTTTCCCTCCTTATGGTTGCTCTTACCTTTCAGCTTGGGGCAATTTGCTCGTATATGATTAAGCTCACCACACTCATAGCAAGTCACGGGACCTCCTCTATTTCTGTTTTTCATATTATTATAGGCCCGTGTGACCTTTTTGACTATGAGGACCAACTCAGCCTCAGGGAGACTCTCAAACTCTTCTTCATGGATTGCAGATAAACCAGCAAGCAAAAATACAGAAGAAGATTTAGAAGACCCATCAGAAGCTCTCTTGAGCAGGTCTGCTACCAAAGCCATGTTTTCCTTCTTTTGATGATCAATCCTCTTGATCTCATGAGTCTTGAGCTTGCTATAGAGCAGCTCCAAAGTCAGATCAGAGAGGTTGACGTTCTCCTCAATGGCGGTAGCCTTTATCTCCTACTCCTTGGTGTTGATTGCAGCCAAGAGGTGGGTGGTATTTTCAGACTGAGAATATTCAATACCAACAGATTTCATCTGATTAATCACTTTATTAAAGCGTCTGAAAATGTCATCGATGCTCTCTCCAGAACGCATCTCGAATTTGTTATATTCACGCTTATAGACTGTTTGGCGTACTTTCTTGATTTGGGACGAACCCTCATGGTAGGCTTCCAGGGTGTTCCAAATCTCATACGCAGTCTCAAGATTGTAAATCCGATTATACTCTTGTCTACCAAGCCCACCATATAAGAGATTTTTTTGCCTTATTGTTGCTAGCCAAGATGGCTGCTAAAGCCGGCGTAGCAACTTTGGGAATAACGAGCGGGGCTCGAACAACCTCCCATATAGCTTGTCCTTCACTCTCAAGGAAGACTCGCATGCGATTCTTCCAATAGGCATAGTCGTGCCCATAGAAGATATGCGGCTTGGCGGAGTATTTATCCATCGCCAAGTTCAGTGACCGGTTAAGATCTAGATTGAACTAACCGGGCTCTGATACCACTTGTTGGACCGAAAAGGCGACTAGAGGGGGGGTGAATAGGAGCACGCTCACTTTTTCACAAATAATTGATTCAATAAGATTTTACTCCAGTAGCTATGGAAGCTATGAAGATCAATATACCAGTATAGCGGAAGACTAGTATTGAATCCAATTTAACCCTCTAAGCAATACGATGAAAATCAACACAAGCTACAGCAAAATAGTGCATCAAGGCGGTCGATCACTGGTCTCCGCAGCTTGACCACGACCCTTGGCGGTCTGATTGGTGGACCAATGGCTGACCACCTACTGAGAATGTATCAAACAACCCCGATGACGAAGTTGCAAATAGATGATACTTTTGATCTACAACTCCAAACTCGATGAAACTTGGAACACACCTTCTCTATGATATCAGGAACCTCTTCCAATCGAAGATTGTGACAATTCTTGGAAGAATAACGATCATTTTCCTTTTGATTGAAGAAGGGTTCAAAACGAGTCAAAAGGAAAACTAGATCCAAAATCTTGCTCGTGGGTGATTGATGATCAAGATGATCCTAGATATCTTCCCACTTGTCACAGCAAGCTAGATCACGTGAAGAATTCATGCAAAAACTCACGGATCAAAGAAAGACTCAAAATCATCAAATATAGAGAAAGAATGCAAAGAGATAAGACATTGATCAAACTTTCTTTAGATTGATTTGATATGATTTGGGCTTACAGTCACTCCATCAATGGAGGACAATGCTCAATCCAAGAGCACAAAAATCACATCAAAACTCTCTAGAACACTAGCCTCCACAAAAGCTCTCCCTTAGCAAATTAGGGTTTCTAATAGCAAAAGAGACGAAGAGGAGGTGCAGCCACCTCCCTCCCCTATTTATAGTGGAGGCTTAGACCTTCTAGAAGTTTGACTCAATTGGGCTCCCGTTAAGGCCCAAAAGAAACGGGTCACACACGCACGTATTTTAATGCACCGTCTTTATCTCCGCTTGACCTAATTAGCTACGGCTTGCGCCATCTTGCGCCGCAGATTAGTCAATAGGTCACCCTTGTCCATCTTGCACCACGCTTGAGTTCATTGACCTCACCCGGCATCGTCGATCGTTCTGGACTTCACCTCTCCAAGCCTAGTCCCGATCATCCTCACCGTTAACCGTCATTGACCACCAAGCAACCTGCACAACAATAGACAAGTAAACCGAATTCAGGAACAAGTTCTTCACAACTTGACCTATGTTAGTCAAAATATGCATCATGCAACACATATGCACTGAAACTCATGACTTTGACCTAACAACCGATCATCGCCGCCACGAAGGCCGACGATCCAAGTGAAAACCGGTCAGACCGCCCCTAAGGCCGGCCTGATCGCTTCTATTGGCTCTGGCCGCCGCCATTGGGACTTAGCCAATTTCAACCTCTGAAATTCTGAAACCTACTGGAATTTTCAAACCAATAGAACTTTTGACTAGAGACTCCAAAAAGTATAGGACCAAGTGCAATAGAATCCCCTCTCTTGCCTACACCCTCTATTTTTGTCCCAGCTCAAAACAACACTTTCTCGGTTGGCGGCCCGATCGGTTTGCTCTACTGGCTCGACCGCCAATGACTGAGCACAAAGAACTTTGCGAAAACACGTGAAATGACAAACATTTAACGCCATTGCCAATTGTCACATCATCCTAAGATCAGGAGCATATCCCCATGATATCCACACAAACTCACCCATTTCATAAATCAATTAACTCAAACGATCTAAAACTAACCATTCATGAAGAAATACACACATGTACCGTTAAGTTCAATCTTATCCTAATCAAGTTCAATCTACATTGTGTAACTCCCCATCTGGTTTTATGATCTAAGACAACAAGAAGTACGCAAACTATCCTCGAATGGATTTGAGCTCGACCTATTCCAACGCAGTTGTAGCGATGGTCGCAACCTATCGCTAGGAAGATAAAAGTTGTGCATATATATAAATTGATAACTATGAAATAATTATTGCAAGATTGACAAACCTGAGGATCATTTTTCATCGCGAAACCGATGAGTAGTTGCATGTTGTGGCAAACATAGTGTCCACAGGTGTTGCCCTGCGGCTGCTGGTGGTACTGCAAAAATAGAATTGGTTAGTTTGAGAGGCAATACTACGAAGTGTTATATAGGATTAATGTGTACTGATGAATACCAGAAAATTTAGATCGTGTTGTAGGACACTGATCCCTCCCTTGGATCTCCCTCCAGTAGCAACGTATGCGGCGAACGACCTACGTGATTCCAAAAAGTTAGCCTTAGCCATTGCAAAGGAAGGAAGGACTACAATAGAGTTATCTATGGAAGAAGTATGATTACTTATCGATTAATTATCGAGCAACTGTGAAGTCATGTTTGGACCTCTTTCAGGAATCAAGGTCTATTACCTTGTTTCATTTTGGTATAATTACAAGTAGAATTCTGTTGAACCTACATAGGTATGTTGCCTGTTGGTGATATGCCATAGAGGCAATCATACATATGCTTGTATCACGTCTATGTTTATGAGTTATAAAATAAATATTATTATGTTCCTTGAATGAATCATCAGTTATAAAGATTAACAAGTATGTGACTTGTTGTTAAAGCTCTTTTACTCATATGATGTGATTCTAAAGGTATCTCTGGTCAGATGTCACTGGTTAGAACATTAGTGACTTATCAACCAACACATGTATTGATTGATGACCATGTTTCACCGGTTATGGATATAGGGATATTGAATCAATAATGTGAACACATGTTAGAGAACATGGTGTTGGAGCGACCCACATTGAGATACTATTGAGATTGTTATGATTTTATGTGTCATCAGTTGGTCTCAAGCAATGATGATGTATAATCTTAGAACTGAGATCATCATCATTTTCTACATGGGTAATATTACACTTAGGGGTTGCCAAACGCTACTCCATAACTGGGTAGTTATAAAGGTAGCTTTCGAGTATGCTATAAAACATGCTGAGGGATGTGACTGGTCGGATATGAGATTTGTCACTCCTAACATAACAGGTGAGCTATCTTGGGGCCCCTCAATGTGGTCGGATAAAAAAGTGCACAACCATGTGTGAGGACCCCGTTTTGTTAAGCTTGCAATGCTTAGTCACCAATTGACCCTAGCATCACAAACAAAATAACACGTGTCTTCAAGATATGTATACTTCCCAGAAATGCAGTATACACACCCCTTTACAAAATTCATGCATCAATTCCATTCAAGACATAGAACCAAAGCAACACTTAATAAATCAAAAGACATACATAGTAGAGTTATTACAAAAGGGAGGCCGACCGGCCAAAAGACATACAATTAACTAATTAGACAGCAGAAGCGAAATGCCATAAGATGGCGATAAATAAAAGAGCCAATTAGTGTGCCTTTACCCACAAGGCAACCAACCGGACCGCCAAGCTAGTCGTCAAACCCGTAGCACACCTCACAAAAGTGAGGCCCTTGGGGCTCACCTTCCTCCTCTACAACAAATAGTTAAGCAAAGCAAATTAGTACAAAAATTGTATTCAGCAAGACTTACGTGTAAAGTAACAGACCTATACATAGCTACATGCAAGCTTATTTAAGTGGAGGCCGTATGTTTCATTTTCGGCACAAAATAAGTTTTCATTTGCAATAATGTAGTACATTTAAAAGCAAGTTTATAATTCATTTTTATTGTTCAAATAACAGTAAATGACAACATAATAACAATAAATAGATGACAACAACATCCTGGAAGTGACTAAACCAATAGTCACCACAACAATAGCATGAATCACCCATTCATACCACCCATGTCAAGTTTTAATTAAAGGTTGTAGTCTAACTCTTGGAAGACCTCCCCAAGCGTGTCCATAACCTAGGACGAGGCTATTCGAATAGTTTTAACCCTGCAGGAGTGTACCAATGTACCCACATGTCAGACCGCCTTTTTGCCAAGCTATAAAGACACTTCCTTATGTATGCCAGCATGGCTAAGTCCTACGAGACAATTCCAAAGGATGATGCTAATTACGAGCTGCAACCCACGATGAGAAGGATACATTAGCCAGCTTATAGCCGATCTGATAATGCTCCCCTCCTATTGTCACATCCCCAGATTAATAAAGAGATTACTATGCATCTCATTAGCATGCATCGTGATTTCTAGCATTTACATTATATATTGCACTTGGAAAATCTGTGAAAGAGATTAAACATATATATTATAAATGAAACTCCAAAGGAAAAACCAAAACAAATGCTACTGAAGTCTCCCTGGAAATAATTTATTCAAATAATATATTATTTATCTTGAATTAATATAATTTTTTCTAAATTTTTGGAACAGGTTTAAACCCTATTAAAATTCAAACACAATTTTATGACCAAGCTTAAATTTTGAAATTGTAAAATACAAATTATATCATGAGCAAAATGATATTATAATTTTTATGAACACTAGACCGTCCCAAGAACCCCTGTGATTTATTTCACATTTTTAGGAAATTTATTTCTATTTTTAGCACTCTGGTCAAAGTGGAGAAAACATTTTAATTCTCAGTCAAACCCTTAACCCTAACCGTCAGCACTATTCCTTGGGCTCGAGTCCGACCCGGCAAATCGGCTCGACCGAACCCCCTAAGTGTTCCGCGTGGGAGCCATCCGATCAGAAATCAACGATCCAGATTTCGTAACCCTTCGGCCGGTCCGAATGTTCCACTCAATGCTGATGGTTCGATCCAGATCCAACGATCCGTGTGAACTCACTTAATGCGGGCTCTCAGGCGGGCTTGAGAAACTGACAAAGGGAGCCCACTCGTCAGATCCGTCTCCTACCTCTCGCTGGCGCTCGCGTAGGAATCCCTCGCCACGCGGCCGCGAATCTCTTCCGCATTCCGTCGATGCCATCAATCCACCGCGTCCGTTGGCCACTCCTGGAGCTTCTCCATCTAACACCGCCTCCACTCCGTCATCTCTCTCCCCGGGAATAATACCCCCTCTACCCCCTTGAACTCATCTCACTTCTCCTTTGTTGACCGAGGAGAGGGAGGCTTGTTTGAGCTCTCTACTCGGGTAATCTTCCTCTGCATGGTTCTTCTCGATTCTGTAGTCGATCCCTTTCCCATTTTGGCTAACCTCGGCTCGCGCATTTGCTTGTAGATCTCAGTGCATTTTCGAGCTCTCTGCTGTATCCAGAGCGCGCACCCGAGTGGCACCACTGAGCCAACACCATCTCTGGTGAGTTTTATGCTCTCTTTAGCGCGTCACCTTACGTGCTTTAGACCACCGATCATAACCTCTAAACTAATTTGTGGAATGCACGCCAGGAACCCGTGCATTTGGGAGTTGAACCAAATCGGCCATTGTCCAAACCCTTTATCTCCCACCTTGATCCGGTAAGGCTTTTGTCAATTCTTTGCTCTTGTAGCATTGACATATAATGCTGGAGCTACTCAGACCATTCATTTGCCACCATTTTGCTCCAGTTATACTCTCCACGTTGAAGCTTGTCGCCGCCATGGACACCTCCGGTGTCAAGCTACCTCCAGCCACTCCCATTTCTCTCCAGCACTCAGGTAGCTCTCTCTTAGCCCTTAGATGCTCGGGCACCCGCTTCTTTGAACAATACTGAGCTTGTTTGTGATGTGCACGTTTGCCGTGTTGGCACCGCCACTCATCTCCGGCGCGCCACCGCTACTGGCCGCCATGGAGATCGCCACCACCACCCCTAGAAGCGCACTACTATTACACATCTGTCCCAGCCCTTGGCCGGCTCCGCCGTGGCGCGTAGCGCCGGCGAGCCACCGTACATGCGCGCGGCCGTGTTGTCGTACGCGGGCAGCTACTGTAGCTGTCCATTTATGGCAAATGACGGTCATTAAAGTCTAATGATTGAGTTAGCATTTAATCGCTGTCTTAGGCGTCTTAATGAGACACTTACATGTGGGTCCATGAAATAAAACGTACCGTTTCAAACGCGTATAGCTTGGATTGTTTCTAACCGTAGGATGTTTAATCGACAACTTTGATTTAGTGGGCCGTTCGGACTGTCCGAAATGCGCCGCGAATCTTAGCCGTGCGATGTCAAATGAACAGTCGAGATTCGATGGGCCGTTCGGACCACTCCGAACGCGCCTCAGCTGTGGACCGTTGGATTTTAATCCAACGGCTCGCGAGCGTGACTTAGGATTCGCTCGCACCGCGCCTCGCGGTGGGCCACTGTTCTCTGGGCCCACTTGTCAGCGCACAGGTGTGGTAGAGAGTGGAGCTGCGCAGGTCCCACTGACAGTGTCAGTGGCTAGCGCGAAGCTCGGTGAGAAAAGTATTAATCGCTTTTTAAAATACGAGAAAATATTAATTTGCACACTGTTAAATATGTTAACTTCGAAAAATCATAACTAATTCATTTCAACTCCAAAATGGATGAAACCACTTCTGATACTTTTCATTTTTGATAAACTTAAATACTAAAACTGGTTTCAAGTATATCACTGTACCAGAGAGTATTATTTTGGAAAATACTCTTTTAAAATCTTTATTGTTGCAAAGGAAAATGCTGGTAACTTTGTAAATGCATAACTAAATCTTGACAACTCAAAAAGAGTCAAACTCAACTGTTTTGGACTTGTGTTAATATTACCTTTTATTTATATAATCATTATACTCACTACTGAGCTACAGATTTTGGTCCAAATATTTAAGTCCAATGAACAGTGACAGAGTATATTAAAAATTGGATTTTCTGAAAACTGAACTTCAAACCCTTATAACTTTCACATGCTAAATCCAAATGGAGTAAACCTTTCACCTAAATTCATCTAAAATCATGACTTAGCTACTGTAGAAAAATCATGCATTTTTGAGCACTTTGAATGTTTGAGTATTTCCTGGTGTTTATTCAGTATTGTACTTATATAGATTCTGAGCCTATCGATATTGACTTATACGTTATCGAGGGATGAATAGCATACCAACAAGGCAAGCATCATTTGAACTTTCTTTTGCATCATATGTGATCCCAGATTTTGTTAAGTTAGTGCAATGTTAATTGCTTGCATGTTATTTTGTTAAATGTCGCTATTTTTATGATGAATAGTTAGACACCTCCTATTATCTCGTCATTGTGGTTATCCATGAATTATTCCAGTACTGAGATGCTTAAGATAAGTTGTGTGACCTACGTGGTATGTGTTTTCTTAGCCATGCAAGTCTAGAACGATAGTTTGATTGTCGGGACTAACCCGACAATTGTGGGAAACACAAACTTTATAACCTTTTGGTTTATTTCAGATCTTCGTATCTGTTTTATGAGTTAAAATTTTGTCATTTGAAATGAGTTTTGGTTTGGACAAGTGATGTTCAGTGATGGTGTCTTTGTGCACGAGATTGGGTAAGTGTTGGACTTGTCTGGACAATTAAGGACCGAACTTTGGGTACCTGCGGTTCAAGCAAAACTCGTGCTACCACACGTAGTGTATGGGCACTGCTTGGTTAAGTAAGGGGTCGGTGTTGTTGAGTTGATGACTGGTGGTGTGAGGACGTATATGTGTTCCATCGCATATATGTTTCGTAGGGTGCCGATTGCAATCTTTTATTGTGTGGGTAACACTATTTAAGTTTTATCAATTAGGTCGGCGTTCCCGGCACAACTTGCGTGCCCATTTGGTTGGTGGGTGGTGTAACCTACCCTAAGTGGGATCATGTCGCGCATGGGCGATTCAACTCAATTATGTCAACTTGCTGAAAAATACTGAGTCTTGGTTTACCCGGCCGGCATTCCTTAGGAAGTATGCTATTTTCGGAGGCATCTGGAGGCATACGGGCTAATCAAGTCATGTGGGTAAAGTAGTACACCCCTGCAGGGTATAAATCTATTCGAATAGCCGTGTCCACGGTTATGGACGACCGCTTGAGTTTGTGGCTGCTTATTGTTAGACTTTGACATATTTAAATTGTGGTAAAACTTGGTATTGTCATGAATGTGGATGTTCATGTCTGTTGTTGTATCAAAGTGGATCGCCACTTTGATATTTGTATGATTAATTTGTCATTCAATTTATTACTTATCCACATGCTTTATTCCTACTTCAAATCTGATTTAGAATTGGCACTTGAGAAACTAGTATGTGTAGGTTGTTAAATGTTGCGTCTCTTTTGCAAAACTAAGCCAATATGAGCTATCCTTTGGAACAGCCTCTAGCATACTAATTTTTATTTGTGTAAGACTTGCAGTACCTTTGTACTCAACCCGTTCTTTCGCAATTTCAAAGTGAGGAAGGGTATGAGCCCGTTGAGCTTGTTAGCGCCGATTTTGGCGACGCTGATGAGTAATGCTTTCATTTAACTCCCAGTCGGTTGCCGATGGGTTATGGGGAATACCACTACTGGTCTTTTGGTTATTTACTTGTTTCCGCTGCTACTTAATACTCTTATTTGAATTTGGCCGGTCGGCCATTTGTAATAGTCGTAGACCTTAACTATTATGTCGTATATCTTTTGGACTATTAATGTATGATTGTTGTATGGATGTAATCAACATTGCATGAGAGTATGAGCATATTGGTCGCTGATCTTGGGAGCCAATATGAGTTCATGCTCGCTGTTCGTGGCTTCCCATTTAACACACTAAGTGGAGGGCTTGGCTTATTGGAGAACCGACAATTATGTGGCACTCGCAAAGGAGCAGCGCGCATGATCGTTGGGGCTCTAGTTGCGGTGAGTCTCTAGCTTGGATGGAGTTAAGTTGGAATCCATTTACTTGAGGTCCAGAGTTATGTCCCTAAGACCATGGCTAGTCTCGGTCTTAAGGAGATAACCCGGGGGTCCTCACACCTATCACAACACAATTCTTTTAAAACACCCACCAACCAGCTCATGATTAACACCTCCCAAAGTATTTAGTCAAGAGAGGTCCCATATCCCTCTCGTGTGGTTAGCACGCAAAATTGCTTGGTTTAGTGTAACAAGATGTTCGGTCCTTGTTGACTTAGGCACCATTCCATTCACACCAAAAGATTACACCAACATTCCAACATGCCCAAGTCCAAATCGGTTTTCATTTTCAGTTTTTGACTTTACAAATTAACAAAGCACAAGTGCTGGACATAATGGAATAATAATTAGATTTGTGTGATCAAGATCATCGACTAAGTCGATGACCGCCCAAACTACCGATAGCTAAACATGTCTAAGCAATATTAACCCGTAATCTACTAAGTGACAAGAGCTCATCCAACGAACTCCAATCACAGCAAATAACCTAGGCTCAGTTAGTAGATTAATATCATTTACCTACAGATTATGCAACTATAGGATCAATTTATCAAACCATAATTTAACAACAAAATAGCAATGCATACATACCAGTTGCAAACAAAATATTAGGCTTGAAAAATAATAGGATTAACATGATCAAACTGCTTGCCTTGCTGACGTTGCTCGCTAAGTTGCAGAGTATCACTCTCGTTAGCAATGTGCGCGTCGGAACCTAACGAAAGAAATCGAAAGCACCATAACAATGAATAGAACCGAAAAGACCCAAAAATACAAAGTCATCCAACAATTATGAAATTAATACAGAAGATAGAAAACGGTTTTCGACGTATTTAGGTGACAATTTTAGTCCAATAGAAGTTCCTTTCAATTAGTTAGGAATTTCTGATGTTTAATAACTTAATATGACACTCGGTACTCACAAACATTCTCTCCAGGCATTCTATGTATACATACACGATGATCATACAGTCAAAATCAATCCTCTTATATTCTCATTCCAAAAATACCAAAACACTACCGTGGACTAGCCTCAACAAGAAACATTACGGGGGGTTACTTAACGATGTAGGACCATACTAATATGGAGACCCCCTTTTTAAGCATTTTCCTCCACACATATTTTCGGTGACAGCGACAAGGTTGAAACCTATTTTATAATAAAGTTCATTAAAAATGAAAAATACCAAAAGTGATTTCACTATTTTTGGAGCTAAATTGAATTAGTTATGCATTTTTGAAGTTAATTGCATTTTTCAGTTAACAATCAAATCTTTCTCGGAAAAATCCTAAATTAAATCGACGTGGACGAACCCGGGCCGTTGATCTTGGATCCAACGGTCTAAGCCCACAGGAGAATGGCGCACGCGCCCGCGCGAGATCGGCGAACGTGGGCCGTCGATGCTGCATCCGACGATCCACATTGAACCACGCGCGGTGTGAGGACCCCCGGGTTATTTCCGTAGGACCGAGGTTTACCTGGTCTTAAGGAAATAACTCTGGGCCTTAAGTAAATGAATTCCACCTTAACTCCATCCAAGTGAGGAGCCCGACCGAAACTAGAGCCCCGGTGATCATGTGCGCTGCTCCTCTGCAAGCACTACATGATTATCGGTTCTCCAAACGGTCAAAGCCAATGCTTAGACAAGTTAAAGTGGGATTCATAACAGCGAGTATGAGGTTGTGTTGGCTCCCAGGATCAGCGACCAACACGCTCATACTCTCATTCAATGTTGATCACATCCATACAACATCGTACAGTAACAATCCAAAAGACATACAACATAATAGTTAAGTCTACAACTATTACATAACGGCCGACCGGCCAAATTCAAATAAGAGTGATAAATAATAGCGGAAGCAAGATAAATAAACCAAAAGGTCCAGCAAGGTATGCCCCATAACCCAAGGCAACTGACTGGGGGTTAAATGATAGCACTACTCGTTAGTGTCGCCTAAATCAGCACTAACGAGCTCATCGGGCTCGAAGTCGTCCTCACCTGAAAAGGCCAGCAAACATCTGGCTGAGTACAAGTGCACTCGCAAGTCTTACACAAAGTAAAATTAGTTATGCTAGAGGTTGTTCCAAAGGATGGCTCATATTGGCTTAGTTTTGCAAAAGAGACGCAACAATTTACAACCTACACATACTAATTTTTCAAGTGCCATTTGGAAACCAGTTTTGAAGTAGAAGTAAAGCATGTGAATAAGTAGTAAATTGAATAACAAATGAATCATAGAAATAACAAAGTGGCTGTCCACTTTGATACAACAAAATACATGAACATCCCATTCATGACGAATACCAAGTTATAACCACAAAATTTTAATTTCAAGAATAACAATAGCAACCATGTAACTCAAGTGGTCGTCCATAACAGTGGACACATCTATTCGAATATATTTATACCCTGCAGGGGTGTACTACTTTACCCACATGACTTGATTAGCCCGTATGCCTCCAGATGCCTCCGAAAATAGCATACTTCCTAAGGTATGCCGGTCGGGTAAACCAAGATCAGTATTTTTCAGCAAGTTCACATTATTGAGTTGAATCTCCCTTGCGCGACATGATCCCACTTAGGTTAGGTTACACCACCCACCAACCAAATGGGCACGCAAGTTGTGCCGGGAACACCGACCCAATTGATAAAGCTTAAATAGTATTACCTGCATAATAAAAGATTGCAATCGGCACCCTACGACACATATATGCGATGGAACACATATACGTCCTCACACCACCGGTCATCAACTCAACAACACCAACCCCTTACTTAACCAAACAGTGCCCATACACTGCGTGTGGTAGCACGAGTTTTACTTGAATCAAAGATGTTACCAAAGTTCGATCCTTAATTATCCAAACAAGTCAAACACTTACCCAATCTCGTGCACAAAGACACCATCACTAACCATCACTTGTCCAGACCAAAAGCTCATTTAAAATGACAAAATTTAACTCATAAAACAGACACGAAGATCTGAAACAAAAGCATAAAAAGATAGTTGTGTTTATCCCATAATTGTCAGGTTATTCCCGACAATCAACTACCGGTTCTAGACTCGCATGGCTAAGCAAACCCGAACAATATATTTCAACCATCCTAACTCAAGCATGTGGTTCTGGAATAATTCAAGGATAACCTCAATGAATAGGAGATAACTAATCTACACATCACAAAATTAGCGACATTATCAAAATAGCATGCAAGCAACTATCATTGCACTAACTTAGGAAAACTGGGATCAAATATGATGCAAAAGAAAGTTCAAATGATTCTTGCCTTGCTGGGAGTTTACTTGCTCACTCTCGATTACGTAGTCGTTCATTTGCGACAACTCGGACTCTATAGAAATAGCGATATCGAATGAACACCGAGAAAAACCAAAAATTCAAATTTCTCAAAAATAAATGAAAATTTTACAGTAGCTAGACTATTATTTTATATGAATTTAGGTGAAAGAATTATTTCATTTGGATTTCGTATGTAAAAGTTATAGCAGTTTGAAAACTAGTTTTTGGAAAAATACTGAAAAATAGGATTCAGATACTATTCATCCGAAATCCAATTTTTAGCACAAATTTGTAAAATAGTGGTGAAGAAAATGATTATATATCTGAATAGGTAATAAAATTATAAGACCAAAATAAATTGGTTCAAATCATTTAGAGTTCAAGTGAATTAGTTATGAATTTTCAAAGTTAAAAGCATTTTGTAGTGTAAAAGTAATTATTTTCTAAAATTTCTACCACATAAAAATACTTTTTAACTTAATGTAACTTAGCCTCTGTCATAATCAAAATAGCCCATCCAACAACACAATGCCCGAATTAACGATCTTCCAACTATACGACCTATTCGATAATTGTACGAAATCCTCGGACTTATTGGCATAAGGCCATGCCTAAATCCATCAATCATTCTCCGATATATTATTTAAGCTAATACTAACTATCTAGCTCTACTAGTCTCGCCTCAAAAATTCATATTCGTATACACTCAAAATTTCCACCGACTGAGGGTTAATAGACTAACCGACACCTAATGAGCTTCAAAATTTAATAACACATCCATCATCCAATAGCTCATTAACCGATCAATTCATATTCATACCACCGAACTTAGTCTTAAACGACCTCTACCAATCCAATCATATATGTGCCACTACAATAAACTAATAATCCTTTATCTACTAACCCAGGTGAGGGTACAAACCTATCAACCCGACACATAGGACTTATCCACTAAATACATAGCAATCCAAATATATTTATCCGCCATCGAATAATTCATTCTACCATCTCCCATTTCTAGCATACATGACTCACGTAACTATTACTTCAGACATCCAATCAATTTGCTCATGCTCAATTAAATCATCCGATTCAATTAAGCCAACAGTGTACATAATCCGACATCCAATGAGCAATATATATATATATATATATATATATATATATATATATATATATATATATATATATATATATATATATATATATATCATTAATCATCCACACATACGACATCCATCAAGCAAAACTTATAAAAATCCTTATGCATCCTATCTTCAAAAACTAATAATCCAATACGAGAAGAAACCTCCACTTAATGTATTATCCAAAGATCACCACTAACTACCATGTGACTTCACGATAATATCGACCAATCAAAATAATCAACTGATAAATTTAATCTAGCATCCACCGATCAATAAAACTCATATTTTGCCACAATAATCTAATTGTTTGCATTCACCAATATATCAACACATAATCACGCCTACGCACAATACAACCTAACTGGAGAATTATACCGGTCATAAGCTACCAAAATATTTTTATAAATAAATATGCATAAATAGATGTCATGCTCATGACTAATATGCAACATGCATAAGTAAATATCGTAAACACGATTAGACGCTAAAGATTTTTACCGTGGCACTAGGCGTGCGAAATATCACCGGACGTCTTCTCGGCTCCGCGTACACGTCCACTGTAGTCGTTGCCATTTTTGTGTCCGCTCGGCCCCTCGTCCGCGTCCGCCGTAGTCTTCGTCGAGCTCGTCTGCGCCCACGTCCGACTCCTTGTCGGCGCTGTCACTCAGGCTATCGCGCCGCTACATGCATGGCCGTCGCATGCATGCGTTGCGCCCTCGGCTGGCTCCTCCACGCCGTCGTCTTTGCCGACGCCGTCGAGGCCGGCCGCATGCATGCACCCGCCGAGCCAGCCGCCTTCGCATGAGCCGTGCCGACTTGCTCGGGCCTCCTCGCCGCTTAGGCACCACGTCGCCACCGAGCCGCCTCGTCGTCCTCGTCAGCGGCTCTCCTCGCTCGGCCGGACCTTGGCATCCGCGTCCACGGCCGTGCGCCACCTTTGCCTTGCCTCCTTGCCTTGACACTGCCGTCTTCGTGCCATTGCAGTATCGTCTTCGCATTGGTCGCCTGGCTAGCTAGCTACACCGAAGCCGCTGCCGCCGCTCCCAGCGCCTTCCGCTACTAGCGCCGTGCTACTTGTTGCATTGCATGCTTGCACACCACCGACAAGCACATCAAGCCGCTTTGCTAAAGCACCGTTGCACCGCCGAAGCCGAGCCATTGTTGGTCTTTCTTCTGCAGACTACTCCCGGCCGGCGAAGAGCCGACGCCGCCGCTTGTGCATCGCCTTTGTCTGTGCCCCATCCGAAGCCGCCATCAGATCGCCATCGCTATGCACCGTCCGGCCGAGGCACTTCTGCCCGCTATTTTGCTCGCTTGGGTCGCTGCTACCATCCATAGTTGCTAACTGCAGTGCCGCCAACAGATGCTTTGGCTCCCAGCGCCGCCGCCTCCGCCATGAGTGTTCCTCGCCGCAGCTGAGCTATCGCTAGCGCCTCACGTGCCTCTGCTGCTTGCTGCAATGCCTCGGCTCGAGCCACCATGGCACAAAGCCGAACCGAACAGACCACCGCCACTTCTCCTCCTCTCATGAAATCGCTCAAACGGTGATGCATGCGAAAAATACTTTGATAAATGGAAAGCTAATGGGATGAGGATTGCAATGGTGTGACATGCAAGCGCTGATTTTCAGTTTATAGCTGCGACTTTGAGGAGAGAAGATGGAAGCTTGAGCACATGGGGACTGCTTGTTAGAAATGACATGAACCTCAAGATTTGTCGCCCTGATAGAAGCCTGAGAAGAGTTTGTGGATGACTCCTAGTCTAGGATCTTCTTCACTAAGATATACCCTTAATCAACTTCTATTCGAAGTTTAGGACGAGTTTGTGGATGGCTCCTAGTCCAGTATCTTGTCACTAAGTTAGATCAGTAGTCAATTTCAATATTCAGTGCAAATGAGAAAACTATTGAAAAATTAGCGTTTGAGAAATTTGTGCAAAATGATTCAATACAGAACTTGATTGACTCTTAATGTGATCTTTGTTAGATTTTTTTATCTCACTTTGACATTTTGACATGACCAGTTTCACTTTAGGATCCCTGTTGATGAACTTGTGGAATTTGAAGCTTTGCTTAAATTGATCCAATCTATTGCCTTACTTTTGAGCATTCGTGCTTAGCTTTGATATATATGTCTCATCATAATCTTGCTAGCGTTGTTAGGCTTGATATGTTGTTTGTGCAATATTAGAGATGCTAGCTTATTCTTTTGGGTAATCTCCAAAACTTCTTGTAATTAAAAATTAAAAAATACAAAAAATGAAGCTACTATATTGCACTTTATGCATACTGCTTATGCTTCTTTCCTGCATTTGTTATCTATAGATGAGAGGAAGGCGTGATTCCTTGATGACTCCATTGTCAAAGGGGGAGAAGATATTTCAATGTTGGGGAGAAGATATATCATTATTGTACAAAGGGGGAGAATATATATAAAAAAATGATAAAAAGGGGGAGAAATAGGAGAATTTGAAATTTTCTAAAAATATAAGGATCATAGTGAGGGGGAGTTTTTGAATTGTATTCTTATTGTCTTATTGATTCTTCTGAACTTGAATTGCATTTATTAATCCTCATAATGATCATAGGTCAATTGAACAATTGTTCTTTCATATGGACCTTAAGTGAGATTTTTTATTCCTTTCTGGAATTTAAAGTTTTTATGCTTTCTTTTGCCTTATCTCACTTGCCTATGCTATTCTGATGCCAGCTTGGTCATTTTCATTGCTTTTTCTTGCTTATAGACCAAGTTGTGCATTTATGCGAAAACGAAAGTATTTTACTTTTCAAACCTCCAAATTACATTTTCTGGATTATTGCCAATGTGTTCTTCAAGGGAGAGATTGTGGATATCATGGGGATATGCTACAGATCTTAGGATGATGTGACAATTGGCAATAGCGTTAACGATTTGTCGTTTCATGTGTTTTCGGCAAAGTTTCGAGGATCGTTGTCTCAATGGTCCTAATCGGCCAGCGCGGCGTGATCGGGGCCAGGTCCAAGATCGGTCTGACCGGCCCTAGCGGCGGTCGGACCGGTAATGTTAGAAAGTGGTGGATTGAGCTGGGCCAAAAATAGAGGGTGTAGGCAAGAGAGGAGATTCTATTGCATTTGGTCCCATAATTTTTGGAGTCTTCAGTCAAAAGTTCTATTGGTTTGAAAATTCCAGTAGGTTTCGGTTTTCCAAAGAGGAAAAATGGCTAAGTCCTAGCTGGCGGTCTGACCGGCCCATGGGTGGCGATCGACCGCCAGAAGGGCGATCGAGGCGACCCTAGGGGTGGTCTGACCGGTTTTCACTTGGTTCGTCGCCCGTCGCGGCGGCGATATTCGGTTGTTAGGTCAAAGTCATGATTTTTAGGGCATATATGTTGCATGATGCATGTTTTGACTAACATGGGTCAAGCTGTGAAAAACTTGTTACCAATTTCGGTTTACTTGTCTATTGTTGTGCAGGTTGCTTGATGGTCAACGACGGTCAACGGCAAGGATGATCGGGACTAGGCTTGGAGAGCTGAGGTCCAGAACGATCGACAATGCCGGGTGAAGTCAATGTACTCAAGCGTGGTGCAAGATGGACAAGAGTGACCTAGTGGCTAATCGAGACGTAAGATGGTGCAAGGTGTATCTAGTTAGGTCAAGGGGTGTTAAAGACGGTGCATTAAAATGCGTGCGTAAGTGTCCCGTTTGCTTTGGGCCTTAACGGGAGCCCAATTGAGTCAAACTTCTAGAAGGTCTAAGCCAACACTATAAATAGGAGAGGGAGGTGGCTGCACCTCCTCTTCGTCTTTTTTGCTATTTTTGTAAACCCTAATTTTCTTAGGGAGAGCTTTTGTGGAGGCTAGGGTTCTTGATAGTTTGATGTGATTTTCGTGCTCTTGGATTGAGCATTGTTCTCCATTGATGGAGAGGCTGTAAGCCCATAACATATTAATTAATCAAAGGAAAGTTTGATCAATGTTTTGTCTCATTGCGTTCTTTCTTTATATTTGATGATTTTGAGCCTCTCTTTGATCCGTGAGTTTTTGATTGAATTCTCCACGTGATTTAGCTTGCTATGACATGTGGGAACATACATAGAATCATCTTGATCATCAATCACCCACGAGCAAGATCTTGGATCAAGTTTTCGTTTTGACCCAGTTTTGAACCCTTATTCAATCAAATCGAAAAGGATCACTATTCTTTCAAGAATTATCATAATCTTCGATTGGAATAGGTTCCTGATATCATAGAGAAGGCGCGTACCAAGTTTCATCAAGTTTGGAGTTGTAGATCAAAAGTTTCATCTATTTGCAACTTCGTCGTGAATACGTTTGATCTGTTCGAGGTCGTGATCGACCGCCGAGTCACCGATCGATCGGCGGTAATCGGTCGACCGCCAAGATAACAAATGGTCGGCCGTGATGCATTGAATTGTTTCAATCTTTGTTGATTTTGTCGTATTGCTTATGAGTTTGAATTGGATTCAATATTAGTCTTCCGCTGTACTGATATACTAATCTTCATAGTTTCCATAGCTAGTGGAGTGAAATATTATTGAATCAATTATTTATGAAAAAGTGAGCGTGCTCCTATTCACCCCCTCTAGTCGTCTTTTCGGTCCAGCAAGTTTTAAAATGTTGCTAAATTGTATACTCATAGTTTCATCTGATTTTGGTATGACAATAAATATTTTAATTATTTTTTTAACATTACTGTCGCAATTTTTCAATTTTATTGCAGACGTGATTACAAGTGTCGTGATATGTTTCTCATATGTTGCGCCCGAGCGTCATCCAGACACTAGTTGTACCCATAAAAAAAGAGCATGAAACACAACAGGAATGAATAAAATTTGATAGCAGCAGCGAACGGGTGGCTGTGATCTTCCTGTGGTTTAGGCAGCGACAAGAAGGCAAGGATGGATATGGGGTGCGGGGGAAGCGAGTTGAAGATGTACCCGCCGAGGGTATCGATGATTGGAGGCCGAAATACCATTGGTACATAAAGCCCAAATCCTCTCATTTTTTTTCTCCTCCTCCCTCCTGCCCACCCGCATTTTTTTCATTAGGGCCGGCCGTCCCTCGGCCCCGCCCCCGCCCCCGCCCCCGCCGTCCCCAGTCGACCCCACGGCCTCCCTCGACCCTGCGCCCGACGCCGCCGTCCTCCCTCGACGCCGCCATCCTCCTCGACCTCGCGCCCGACGCCACCGTTCCCCGTCGACGCCACCGGCCTCCCTCGACCCCGCACCCGACGCCGCCGTCCTCCCTCGACGCCACCATCCTCCTCGACCTCGCGCCCGACGCCACCGTCCCCCGTCGACGCCACCGGCCTCCCTCGACCCCGCACCCGACGCCGCCATCCTCAGTCGACCCCGCCGGCCTCCACAGATCCAGATCAAGGTAATTCTTCTAACTGTTACATGGCTTTTTTTTGGATTTAGGTTTTGAAGCTTTTTTTATTTGGATTTTGAAGCATTGGTCGGTATCATTCTATCCACTTCAATGTATGCATTACTTCTGTCAGTGCTGCAAGCTTCGATAAATTACGACTGTTTACTGCTTGTTATGCACAATTTAGAGTGAATATTTTGGGTTATTGTGGCTTGTTTTTCACGATTAGCGCTCAATGCTTCAAAAGCTCCCATTAGAATTGTTATCTAGCTCGGTTTTGAGAGTTTGACCTGTGAAAGGCAATGTCAAATGGTTGAAATTGGTACTCTGCTGTGGGAAGACTAAAAACGGGGCTTGAAATTTCACCATAAATGTGTGAACTTTTTTTTTGGGGGAAGAAAATGTCTTACTTTTCATATACTAAGATGTTGTAGTCATGTTTCGGTATTGAGCTTTGGTGTCTGTTTTCCTGTTCTTTTCTCCATGGTAGGCTACTCAGGCAGGGAGAGTAGTGAATTTTGTCACTCCAAGATATACGTTGTTAGGTTTCTATTGAGTGTGCAAAAAATGCTCCAAACAGGCCAATTAAGACTTAAATGAGATTTTGAAGCAGAGTATGCCTGCTTTTCTTCTTTTCTTGTTTATTCTGCTCGTACATAAGTGATGTCATTGATTTATCGCCTCTGTCAAGCGCCTAGGGTTCTGCGGGGTTTGGTGGGAGGGGAGATGCTGCGGCGGAACACGCGGCTGCGGCGGGAGTACCTGTACCGAAAGAGCCTGGAGGGGAAGGAGCGGCAGCACTACGAGAAGAAGCGCCGCGTGCGGGAGGCGCTCGAGGAGGGCAAGCCCATCCCCACCGAGCTCCGCAACGAGGAGCTCGCCCTGCGCCGCGAGATTGACCTAGACGGCCAGGGAAGGGCAGGTCCCCGTCTGATCCCCTCCCCTTCATTTCTTCGTCCCTTGGGTTCTTGCTGTAGCCTTATTATTTTTGCTCTTATGATTGGTGGATTGGTGTAGTTCCGAAGAATGTCATTGACGATGAGTACGCCGGCGCCGCCCTCTGTGAACCCAAGATCCTCTTGACCACATCTCGCAACCCGAGCGCGCCCTTGACTCAGTTTGTCAAGGTCTGTTTAAGTTGTGAATCTAAAGATGTCTTCACAAATTGAAATGGTGCCTTGCATGGAGCTAACCGACCTTTCTTGTTCATTTGGTAGGAACTGAAAGTTGTGTTTCCCAACTCACAAAGGATGAACCGTGGAGGTCAGGTATAATACGACAGCACCCCATATTATTATGTTTACTTTGGCTATCAGATATACATCCCCACAACGTTTTGGTGATTAAAACGTGAGCAAAATGCAAATGTATTTGCTTGCACTGTGAAATTCACTACTACCATTTGTGAACTTATGTTACGACCAAGTCCACGACCAGATCCATTGTCACGACCAGGTCCACGACCAGATCTTGGCTGAAGGTTGTAGTTGTGCAGAGCAGCTCAGCTAGTACATGTACTAGGGATAAACACCGTGGAAAGGAGACCGACGACGACGGTTAGAGGTAGAATGACGCTTAGAGGAGAGGCGCCTTGCTGGGTTAGAAAGGATCTAAATTGGGGAGAGGGACTTGAGAGTATTGAGACTAATTCATATTATTGCTTACCCCAATGATTACAATAGGTCTCCTTATATAGAGAACGCTTCTAGCAATTATGGATAAAATCAATTTAAATGATAACCTTCCTAAGTAATAGATGACATTCTTAACTACTAGATAACCTTTCTAACTAATAGATAACTTTCCTAATTAACTAATCGATATATAAGAAAACTAATAAACTATTTAGGGAAATAGATAACTAATCCTGATGCTACATTACCAAGTACTGTTCACGTACATGAATAGTAATTCCAGCACATAACAACTTCTCTGCTCCATGACAAGTAGCTCGTCCTCGAGCTGTGGCGGTGGCTATGGCTGCAACCCTTGGAAGCCCCACGTCAACGAAGTATAGAGCTTCTGGCTCCCTGTTATGCTAGAGTATGTCGATGCCTCGAAGATTGCCATCTCCACACGCTTGAAGAGGAAGCCAGACTGTTGATGCAGCTCATCATACCGGCACAAGTGCCAACCCACCCTTTGATAGGGTTTCACTATGGGAACCTCCATCGTTCCCTTGGATGGTTCCGCAGTTGCTAGAGCTCTAGGCTGCAATGCCGTCGTCGCGCCTTGGTGCTCCACCGCCTTAGCCTGATGAGTCGTTGCCTTGCATTGGAGCTCCGCCGCCGGATACGGCGTAGTCGCTTGCCATTCTTGTTGGGTGCAGACGCTGCTTGGCCGTGAAAACTCGCCGTAAGGTTCTGCGAGCAAGCCATCTCCTAGTATGGCATCGTCGTCATGGGCCGCCAGAGCAAGTAATCGCCTGGTGCGGCAATGATCGCTGCGGGGGCTACGCCGAGCAAGTTGTCGCTTGGTGTGACGGTCCCTGGTTTGCCCACCTTGATCATCTCCACGTGCGCCAATTGCGTCGCGTGTTATGGTCTTCTAATCGGTTGTTGATGGTGATGAGCTGAGCTCTGTGGTTGTCTAGCGTTAGGAGCATGGCGTCGCATCGAGCAATGAGTTGTGCAAACATCACGGCCGTGTCTTGAGGGTCGGAACCGTCGTTGCTTGACATGATCAATGCAACGGTTGGCTCTGATACCAAGTTGTCACGACTAGGTCTTCGACTAGGTCCACGACTAGGTCCGTTGTCACGACCAGGTCTTGGCCGAAGATTGTAGTCGTGCAGGGCAGCTCGGCTAGTACATGTACTAGGGATAAACACTGTGGAAAGGAGACCGACGGCGACGGTTAGAGGTAGAACGGCGCTTAAAGGAGAGGCGTCTTCTTTGGCGTAGGAAGGATCTAGATTAGGAGAGGGACTTGAGAGTATTGAGACTAATTCATATTATTGCTTACCCCAATGATTATAATAGGTCTCCTTATATAGATGACTCTTCTAGCAATTAGGAATAAAATCAATCTAAATGATAACATTCTTAAGTAATGGATGACATTCCTAATTACTATATAACCTTCCTAATTAACTAATCCATATACAAGGAAACTAATCAACTATTTAGGGAAATAGATAACTAATCCCGATGCTACAGTACCAAGTACTGTTTACACACGTGAATAGTAATTCCAGCACATGACAACTTAGCTCTTGTGGTTCTTATTGATCTTGAGTTTCTTTTCGGCAGGTCATATCAGAAATTGTTGAGTCCTGCCGCTCACATGAGATCACTGATCTTATTTTGGTGCATGAACATCGTGGTCAGCCCGATGGTTTGATTGTCTGCCATCTACCATTTGGTCCAACTGCATACTTTGGGTTACTCAATGTGGTCAGTTTGGCTGTTTGTTGTATACATGCTGAGCTGATACCGTGTACAACATGAGAGGCCATACTTGGTGGTAACTTGAGGTTTCATTGTTGGGCAGGTGACACGTCATGATATCAAAGATAGGAAGGCCATGGGCAAAATGTCAGAAGCTTACCCCCATTTGATATTGGATAACTTCACAACCGAGGTACTCCATACTTGAATCTTTTCAGTTGCTTTGTTGTAAATATATTACCTGTTCATTTCATGTAAACAGTTAATAATCTTGCTCTCATGCTTTATCTATATTGTCATTGTAAGTACCCCACCTTGTGTGCTGGATAGTAGTTATGTGTTTGAAAAATCGAACTAGCATACATACTAAGTGAGGGCTTACCTGTATCTTTTTTTAAATAAAAAGTTTGGGTGGCTTCAATGATGTTCTTTTTTGTTTGTTGATCCGTTTTCACCCGTTCTGCTAGGAAACCATAAGTCTGTTCACACATGCATCTGTGCACGCGCACACACTGAGGAACTGGAGGCTGCTGTGATGATTCTTTCTAATCTGAGTACTTTTACAAGGATTGCCTCCCCCCCCTCCCCTCTTCTCTTGTCCATCCATTGGTTTCTGTGGGAGGCGATATATCGCTTCACACATGCATGCATACACACATATATACTCTCAAGTACTCAAGAGTCTCAGAGTATTGGCAATAACAGCTTCTTGTTAAGCGGATATTTGCTACGAATGATGATGATATGATGCTTATTTGCATCATACAATGCTGAGCGCCTCCAGTTCCATTGACTCCTCTGCTGCTGCTGTTGTCCACATTTGTTTTGTTTCCTCTGGAGTATGCTGTGCTATGCTTTTTCTCTGTTGTTTCCATCCGATATATTTTGCTGCTAATGTCATAATATGTTGTGCGCAGAAGTGCTCAAACTGCAATTAGTATGCATATTATTTTTGGTGGCTGCAATGATGGTCTTCTCGTTAACCTGAGACTCTACTATGAGGATAATATCTATCCATTAAAAAAATATAAAACTGAGCAGCTTTAGTATTATGCTAGGATGTAGCAGGATGAGAGTGTACCACATTTTTGTATTAATCTTTTCCTCTTTTTTTTTTTCCTCTTTTGGTGCCTTGCATCCTAGCATGTGCATACCTGTGTTACAAAGTTGGAGGTTGCGATGATGTCTTTCTCGTTAACTTGAGAGTTGTTTCTGCTATGAAAGCCACTTCAATCCATTCAAAACTAAGACTGAGAGCCTCCACCTGTACTTGATATCTTTTCTCTTTCTTTCTTTCTTCTTTTTGTTTAGTTCCTTGCTGTTTCTCATTTAAAATTTTGAAATTTGGAGGCTGCAGTGATGCTTTCCTCGTTAACCTGAGATGTCCTTACTACTATGAAGACATACCAATCCATTCAAAACTACTAAACTGAGCGCCTCCACTTTTACTTTTGCTTGATTTAGCTGGAAGTCCATTTTTGGTGATTTATGCTGTTGTATTTGGTTTGACACTTCTAATTATGCCAGATATCTCTCTGCCTGATTGAGCCTATAGAAATTAAAATTGGCTACTGGCAATATTGGATATATTATCAGTTTATCTTCCTCAAGGGATTCCTTGTCCTGGTTGCCTTAGCAATTTAGATTGAAGTAGATCAAACTCTTGGTAAGAGTTTCTCTGGAGAGTAGCTTGTTTTTCAACACATGTATTGAACTGTCTTTGCTATCTTCCAATTTGTACTTCGTGGAGCAATGCGTGTTGTCTCTGTGCATCACCACAACTGTTTGATTAGCTTCAATTATTGCAGACTGGTGAAAGGACTGCGAATATAGTCAAGCATCTCTTTCCTGCGCCAAAGCCTGACTCAAAGCGAATAATCACTTTTGCTAATAGAGACGACTACGTATCTTTCAGGTGTGAATCTCACTGTGTTTATCATCCTTGTTTGTATTTTTTTGATGTCAATAGTTTCTTCCATAGGTAAATACTAGGTATAAAACACAGCTTGCTGATCGAGCCTGGTTGATAAAATATGACGTCTTTTCGTTTCCCTGAAATTTCTTTCTAGGAAAACAGCCTGATTTGACACTTTGTGGTTCTGATGTAATCCTTTTACACACACACACACACACACACACAAATGTTGTTATAGGCATCACGTCTACGAGAAACATGGTGGCCCAAAGTCTATTGACCTGAAGGAGGTTGGCCCCCGTTTTGAGTTGCGACTTTACCAGGTGAAGAAAGGCCTCCATCGAGCCATTATTATTATCACACTGCTTGCCGCTTTTCTATTGGCCTTTTTGTGCTTACAGTATCGAATTCCTTACTATTTGTCGGGCAGATCAAACGAGGAACCGTGGACCAAAGCGAAGCACACAACGAGTTTGTGCTACGTCCATACATCAATACCGCTAAGAAGCAAAAGGCTCTTGGGGTTTGAATTGAATTGATTCGCCTGCGCTGGAGTACAATAATCTTGATTTTTGTTTCACCATCCTTTCCCCTACTATGTCTGTAACATTGCAACGTTTTATCCTGATGTTTTTGATGCACTGTCCGTAAAATGCTCTTCAAAATTTGATAAGAGTCCTCAATCTAATCTGACCTGTTGAAATGTGGAGCATTTCCTTGTTACTTTGTGTTGGAAAATATCCTTCTGATGACAAATTCAAGAGCGCTGCCGCTCATCTGGTAGCTATTCAAATATCAAAACTGAGTTTTGATGCATATTGTAGCTATTAATACTGACTTTGATTTTTTTTTTTTATCGGAACTAGTACTAGTACCTGCTGTCCTCTCCTTTGCCAAGAGAGGGGGTTTTTTTTTGCTTATTTCTTTTACTGAGGAATAACTACTGGGGCAAAAAATGGAGTATCACGTATCTAGAGAAACTGCCAAGGATAAATTGCTAATAAACTGTGGAGAGCAACTATAAACCATGGATGTTGTCAGGAATGGTGTTTATTTGGGTTCATAGATGGCTGGCAACATACAGAGGTATGCTAGGTCAAAAAAATAGCAAGATTTTATATTTAATTTGTCTCTTGTTACCCTTTTTCTAGACAAATCTAGAGCACAAAATTCCAATGCGACAACAATTGATATCAAAATCCATTCCTACATCCTCCAATGTTGCAAAATATCAAATTTAGTGGGGTTTTGTACAAGTTAATACCCAACGTGTACTTCATACATATACCAACCCATCTAACTCCATTGATCACCATGTATGTAAGTTCTCACATTTCATAAAGTTGCTGATCTGAAACTGGTTAAGTTCATGTTTCTTGCTTATGACAAACATAAATAAAGAAGCGATGGTACAAAATTACAAATAACTGGAATAAATTCCGAAACTACCAAAAGATTCTTAATTTCCCTGGCGATAATAATGATACCACATTAGTGCGAAACAAGCTACACATAAAACTCAAGCATGTTTGCTTTATGAATAGATGATTTGCCAATGCAAAAATTGGCACTTGAGGATTTGCCACTTGATGACTTATTGATATATGGGTCCTCGTCCACACGTTAATCAGAAAATGGAGTGGCAAATCCTCAAGTGCACCTTGGAGTGGCAAATTCTTAATTTTTAATATAATAGACACAATGGTATTTGACGTTACAGGCTCCCAGTGACACATGTCACGTATGGTTCTGAACATAGTATAGTTAATAACATAGTTGATAGTTGCAGCTTCGTTAGTTAATGTTGAAATCATTTCAGATTTCATTTAACAGTTACACATTATGCTCAACTGGGCAGCAAAACCAACAACCATAAATCAATAATAGATTAACAGCACACATTATGCTCAACTGAGCAGCAAAACCAACAACCATAAATCAATAATAGATTAACAGCGAGTTCAGTGCCTGAAGAAAGCAAGTACCATACCGTTTTCTGACCTGAATTCTTTTCAAAAGGGTTGCTTTTTCAAATGCTGGACACCCATCTCGATTCCACCAAACCTTTCCAAAATGTAGCCAGAGGGGATGAGAATCATTAGTGGTGGGAGTTCCTACAACCAAGGTAAAAACTTGTACACGTGCAGCTAAAAGGATACCCAATTTTTCTCCCGCTCAAGAATATGCTCTATGCTTTGTAGGAGTTCTTTCCCTTTTGGTGGAATCATCTCCAGAAGCTTCTTAACACGCTCTTCACAGGATTCGATTTCCTCTTTCTAATTAAAGGGGGGAAAGAGATGAGGCTATCTTATTCACAGAATTAACATCATAATTGAGTCATTGTCTCAAAGTCATCAAAAGAAAACAAAGGACAACTAAAGCAGTTTAATCCGATAGAAGATTACCTTGAGGCAGGATTTCTAATTTCCTGTACTAGACACTATGGCCCAGTTTGCTTGTATCAGGCAGTCACAGTTGGTATTAGTTGACAGTTATATTTGTTGACAAGTAGTACTACCCACCCAGTGGCTTCATGCTATATGCACCCCTTACAGTATGGAACAGCTTACTTCAAGCAAAAAAAAAAAACATTTATATTCAAACACTTAGTGCATCAGCATTTACTGAAAATTGGAGAGACAATAGCACGCTGTGAAAAGTATATCAATGGCAATAGGTAATAACAATCGGTTCGACCCATATGGGTGTACATATAGGAGTCTTATCTGCAGTCTCGCAAATACCAGGCACAACAGTCGCATTTGCTGTTGCAAATGTCACGGTATTTAAGAACAATTATGTAGTGAGACATGAAAATAATAAAATGTTGACAAGCATTCCAAATGTTCACGTCTAAGGTATACGAGTTATAAGTTATAATTATGTGGAAAATAAACAGTCAAGTGCACAACAGGCACAACAGTCTCGCATTAGCTGTTGCAAATATCACAGTATTCAAGAACAATTATGCAGTGAGACATGAAAATACTAAAATGTTGAGAAGCATTCCAAACGTTCACGTCTAAGGTATATCAGTTACAAGTTATAATTATATGTGGAAAATAAACAGTCAAGTCATTTATCAATAACCATACTCCCAGTTGGACCTTCTTTGTCATTCTTTCCAGACGCCTGATGTAACACCTTGGCTTGGCAAAAGCCCAACAACTATTAAAACTATACATTTCTACATTAAACTCAAGTATTACTACCTTCTAGGCATCTCGATTAAACATTATACAACGATGTAATCATAAATTTCAGCAAGACGGTTAATCATAGTTCAATTATAATTCAATCTAATTCATTATCAAGAGCATTATAGATAAATTTCAATTAAGAAAAAAACAACAACTAGCAATAATATAGACCATGAGGAACTAAGGAACCACAACCTATTCAATTATTACAATTCCAAAATGATTGAATCAAGAAATTGAATGAAGTGTTTCTCAAGTGCAACAATCCTATGTTCTACTTTCTTCCCAAAGTATGCTGTTACCAACGTTCACCTAAAACATTAAATGAACAAGCGTGAATCCAAGACTCAGTAAGTACAAACAAGACAATAACACAAATCTCATAAATATACTTTGAATTTAACACAATTAGCCATCCACAATAGTATCATAATTATTCACTTTTATTACCATGCAATGCATATGCCACAAATGCATATTTCTTTTCTCTTTGCATTTACCGGTAATGCAGAGTATGCATCCGTCGATGCATACCCATGCCTATGCCTTCAGCACAAGGACCTCAAGCCCACACTCCACGAGTGTGGGGACCTCATGCCCGTCTAATACATGACGGGGACCTCAAAATTCTCATTACTTGGCTACAACATAGACCAAGCCTCAAGGATCAAAGAATGATGCATACGAATGATGCAATAATTAATTTAACTTTAACAACATTACCATGTCATCCCCATGGTATTTGCATCAATATATCGTAATCACAATTAAGCAATAAAAATCGCACCATGTCATCCCCATGGTAGTTGCATCATAAACTCAATCTTACTCTTTCCATAAATAATAGCATGACACTAAAAAAACTTACAAAAATTATTTTACCTTATGGAAATAAATCAACAAGACATTGACAAACATCTGTTATCACACTTATGCATGTACTTGCCTCAACTGTGAAGTTTGACGATGAGAATAGGGCACTACCCTAGGATTCACACTACCACCTGAACATTTAATAAACACCCTAAGCAGATATTTCAAGGCATACAATAATACAAAATAGGTAAATAAATCGCATCGCTCCTAATCGCCATCCTAAATGACCCCATTTCCCCTTGAACGTCGTTCTGTCCCCAACATAGGACAATCGTCTTACAAAATTATATCTGTTATTCTGTTTATTGGAAAATTACATTCTTGGGTTCTCTAGAAACCTCTGAAAATTATCTACAATAATTGTGTGGGTCCAATCCTCTAATTCATCCATTATATATTTTTAATTTACAGATTACTACTTCTGCCTGAAACTTGCTCTAACCATGGACAACAAGATCAAAATAATCATAACTTTCTAACAATTTATCCAAAAATTACGTTCTTGAGTTCTATGAAAACCTTATGAAATCACCAACAATATTCATGTTGTTGGGATCCTCTAATTATTTCATTAACTAAATGTTATTATCCAATTACTACAACCTGCCAGAATCCTCGCAGAACCTCTCGACAACAGTGTTGTAAAATTCATAACTCAAGATCTGTTCATTAAAAAGATGTGATCTAGGATTCTATGGAAATATAAAGACATTACCTACAAATCTCTAGGAGGGGAAGAATCCAAAATTTGCCATTTCAGATCTCAAACCTACAGCGCACTATAAACTGTAAACAACCGATCTGCTACCCGATATCGCCGAATCGCAAAAATAATAAACAAAGCAAAGGAGATCTGAGAGTCACCCTTGAAGAACGCAATGAAAACCACTAAAGAATCCGCGAGATCTCCCTTCCCTCTTCCTCTCCTCCTTCTCCCTTCCCCTCTTGTCTTCCTCCTTTTCTTGCTAGTAGTCGACAACACTTGGCAGCACAGGGCAGCAAGGTGCACAAGGGGAAGGGCAAGGGGCGGTGACTCTGATTGGGGCAAAGATACCAAGGGTGCTACAGGCAAGGGGCGGTGACTCTGATTGGGGCAAAGATACCAAGGGTGCTACAGTAACCAGCACTACAGTCCCAGGAGGCTAGGGTTTGGGGTTGCTACCACTTTGGCCCCTTTAAGTGGCTAAATCCCCCTTTGGGGCTATGGATTGAAAGCCTACTTCTCCCACCAAATTCTCTAAATTTCTGAATTAGCTCTTGATTACTTCGTCTAATTTTTTGACTATTTATTTAAGTGGGATATTACATTCTGCCATCCTAAAATAGAATTTAGCCCCGAATTCTACTCGGAAGAATACCAACAACTTAAAAATAACAACTGATAAACACGTACCAGACGTGAACAATCTGGATATCGCTCGCGCATGCGAGACTCTAGCTCCCAAGTCGCTTCCCTTTCGAACTTATACGACCACATCACCTTGACGGACAGCAACGTCTTACACCTCAACACTCGTGTCAATCTGTACAGGTGTGAGACCCCGGTTTATCCGGCTTGTAATGCTTAACCATCCATTCGGTCCTAGCATCACAAAGCAGATAATCCGAGACTCGAGACATGTATACTTCCCAGAAATGCAGTATACACGCCTCATCACAAAATTTATGTATCAATTCCATTCATCCACATAGAACCGAAACACGTAATGTAATGTAGTATTAATAATATTAAACCGAGTCATTACAAAAGAGAGGCCAACCGGCCAAACGACATATACATAAAGAAGTTTAACAGCGGAAGAAAAAGTGCCATAAGATGGCTACAACAAAAGAGCCAATCAGTGTGCCTTTAACCCACAAGGCAACCGACCGGACCGCCAAGCTAGTCGCCAAACCGAAGCACATCTCACGTAAGTGAGGCCCTTGGGGCTCACCTCCTTCCCCTAAAACAAAAGCGGTAAAAAGCGGTGAGTACTTTGAATGTACTCGCAAGACTTACAGATGGTGTAACAAACCTGTACATAAGCTACATGCAAGCTCATAGAAGTGGAGGCTGTATGTTTTAGTTTTAGCATAAAACAATTTTTCATTTGTAATAATGTAATAGATTGAAGGCAATGTTAATCAAATCTGTTTTTAATGTTCAAATAGTCGCAAAAGACAACAATATAACGATAGATAGGAACAAGCAATAACCACGAGGTGACTAACCCAATAGTCACCAGAACAATAGTATGAATTACCCATTCATACCATGTCAAGTTTTAATTTTGAGAACAAAGGTTGTAGTCTAACTCTTGGAAGACCTCCCCAAGCGTGTCCATAATCTAGGATGAGGCTATTCGAATAGTTTTATCCCTGCAGGGTGTACCAACTTACCCACATGTCGGACCGCCTTTTTGCCACATGATTAAGCACACTGCCTTAGGTATGCCGGCACGGCTAAGTCCTACGAGACGTTTCCAATATTATGTATTAACTTCGAGTCGCCCGTATGGATAGAAACCCATACGTTGTGTCGGGGTCGTGGCCCAGCCTCGGACAACTACCCGTCACGGGTAAAGCCTTGGACAACTGCGACGCCCCTCGAGGTGGAGAACCTTCCCGGCAATCCCCACCACCGCACACCCAACACACACACCAGAACACATACCATGTTTCCCACGACACACACACAAAAACCTTTCCTCCTGCGACTCGGAGATAACACACGCCAAAGTACTAAGTCAAGAGGGGTCCCATATAACCCTCATGTGGTTAGTACGCAATAGTGCTTGGTTTAGTGTAACAAGATGTTCGGTCCTTGATGACTTGGGCACCATTCCGATCACACCCAAAACACCACACCAACATACCATTATGCCCAAGTCCAAATCCGTTTTCATTTTTCGCTTTTGATTTGCAAAATTAACAAAGCACAAAGTGCTGGACATAATGGAAGAATAATAGTTTTTTGTGTGATCAAGGCCATCGACTAAGCCGGTGGTCGCCCAAAGCTACCGAACTAAGCGTGGCTAAGCATTTTCCAATCGGAAACTACTAAGTGATCCAAGTCCCTTCATCGGACTCCGACCACAGCAAATCACCTAAGCTCATGGTAGTAGAGGATAAACGAGTCCTACGGATTATGCAACTATAGGATACTAACCATAATTTAACAACAAAATAGCAATGCATACATACGAGTTGGAAATCAATATATTAGACTTGAAAAATAATAGGATTAACATGATCAAGCCGCTTGCACGTTGTCATGCGGAATCAAGATCTTTGCGAGGATCAACAGTATTGTCAATGTGCTCTTCGGGTCCTAACGCGAAAGCGAAAAGCAATCGATAAGAACGAATAAAATGCAAGGACTCAACAGCAAACTTTTTCCAAAAATTCTGAAAACCTTACTGAAGCAAGGTACTGATTTATAAAGAATTTAGCAACAAGAACCAATTGATTTGGATTCTTAATGCCAAAACTACGACCGAAAGAAGGTCTTACGACCAGGTAGTGGTCGTAGCAGAACTTACGACTGGACCATAGTCGTAGAAGGATTTACGACCAGATAGTGGTCGTGGAGGGATTTACGACCAGATATCTACAGGGTACTAGTCGTAGAAAACCAAACCGCGTGAGAGTAAGCTCCAAAGAGTAAAGGGGGAGCAGAGGGGGCGAAGACTTGAAGAAGAAAACCCCCGCTGCACCGCCTCCACCGAAGCTCCACACTCAACAATGTCGGTCGAAGAGAGTGCGAGGGACTGCAGCTCAAGCAAGAGGGTGAGTGCTAGCTGGAGTTGCAGAAGTGCTAAAGGAACTAAGGGCGAAGCAACGGGGTTTAAATAGAGCAATGGCGGAGAGCAACGGCCGGATTTTTCCAGTCGGGTCAACACTGCCATGAGAGCACTTGAGAGCGACGGGAGCAGTTGAGTTATGGCCCTCTGAGGGGTGAGCGCGACAGGCATTTAATGCGCTCAGAGCTAGCCGTTTAAAGGTGGACATAGAGTGGACTGCACGCCACCGCTTTTCTCCTCCGCGCACGCCATGGCAGAGCTCACGCGCGCGCGGACAGAGGAAGGAGACGACTCGTTGGTCGTCGGATTGAAATCGAACGGCTGAGCTAGATCGAGCGGATTGAACCGATCCCATCGTTCGACTGGTCGAAGACCGTTCGATACCGATCCAACGGCTGAGTTAGATCGGGTGGTTTACAACGACTTCAGCGTTCGGCTGGTCGAAGACCGTTCGATGCCGATCCAACGGCTCACGACCTCGGCGCCGAACGATCGAGTTAGCACGATTAGTGGATCGGACGCGCCCGTGGCTCGAGCCCGAGTCCGACTTAAACCCAAGGAATAGTGAAACTAGTTAGGGTTTGAATTTGAATAACTGATTTTTGGATAATTATTTAACGTAGCAAGCAAGCTCCAAAAATTACAAAATTTTACTGGAGTTTGCTGACAACCGGAGGAATCTCATATGAAATTTCCAGAGATTTTAATGTACTGAATTTTCCTTCAGAAATTCCAGAAGGTGAAAGCTATGGTTTGACCAAGCTTTGACTCGCCTCCAGAAATTATCAAATAATTTCTAAAAAGCATGAGATAATTCAGAGGTGCTGCTAAGCCTCCCTAGAACTCCGGAGAAATATCTCCAAGGGTTTGGCACAAAATCTAAGACAAGGAGGTTTTTGATTAGAGTCGAATGAGGATTTGAATTTGATCTTCCCTAATCCTTTTAAAAGAATTACAAAAATGACCAGGGGTTTCAAGATGCAAGAAAAGTTTTAATTTCTTTGCATTTTCTTACGTTCGAAACACAAATCCGTATTTGGGATGTTACAACAGGTACACTTAACACACATGATTCAAATGTAAGGTCTTACTTGTTGGCCAACGGTTTTAACAAAATCTCAAGCTTCGGACCTCTCAGGTTCTCATTCAGCGTCGGAACATACAAGACGTTGCGTACTCCGCGCATGGGCTAGAGATAGTCCTAGCGATACGCCAACCTACAAATCCCTGCAACTATCGGAACCTATCCAACACACCTTTGATTAATCTTCCCTTTGGTACCAAATCACACTGTCTGCACAAAACATATGGAACTCTAGTTCCATCTCTCAATCGATCACTTTACCTATGCAAGCAGTATCTCCTTTAACAAGGGACGCACAAAGAACTCGACTATCAACTCACTTATTTGAGAACCGAACTGAAAACAAAGGAGTCATAATGCAACCAACTCAAAACCATCTTCCCTTCAAAAGAATCCAATCCAAAATCAAAGGATTTATCATGAAAAACCTCTCTTTTTTCCAAGTAGGCAATTTGCAAATAAACGTCACATATGCCAATGGCGTGACCACTTGGCTGCTCAATTTAACCATTTTATTTCTTTTTCTTAATCGGAAAGAACCGCACATACCAACATAGAACCATCTCAATTTGCAAAAGACATCCGTCATAAACACACAGCTCAAACAAGAATTAAGAGAGCATTTCACTACATGGGAAAATATTCTTTTCTAAAACCTTTCTTTTAAGAATTTAACTCCACTTAAACCATGGGATTCCAAATCATCGCACAACATGCTAAATTATTTCACTTAAATTGACAACCTCAACGCTATGCTCAAACCAAAAACATCTTCCACACCTTTGTAGAGAGACTCTACTGACCCCACAATAACATGTTATAGCGAACTCCTCTACTGACAAACTTACATTGATAGATAATTTTCAATGCACCTCAATAAAGATTTCACCCACAATCACACCACTCCAATTCATTAGGGATAATCAACGTGAAATCCAAATCACACACTTTCATTTACTACATCAAAAGGGTTCTATTAATGTGTTGGACCGAAAAGGCGACTAGAGGGGGTGAATAGGAGCACGCTCACTTTTTCACAAAATATGAATTCAACACAATTTCACTCCAATAGCTATGATGAAGCTATGAAGATCAATATACCAGTACAGCGGAAGACTAGTATTGAATCCAATTAAAAACCTAAGCAATGCGACAAAAATCAGCAAGAATCAAAACTAACAGAGGTTGGCCGGTCTGACCGTTGTTGTACTGGAGGTCTGACCGGTACCAAATCGGTTTGACCGCTGGTGTGGGGCGGTCCGACCGGCAGGCTCCAGAACCGATCTGAAACAGTAAAACAGCCCGATGACGAAGTTGCAAATAGGTCTAACTTTTGATTATCAGCTCCAAACTTCACGAAACTTTGCACACACCTTCTATATGCTATTGAGGACCTATTCCAATCGAATGTAATGATAATTCTTGGATAGATCCTGAACAGTTGTCAATTGAGTAACAGAGGGTCTAAAACCGGGCAAGAACGAAAACTTGATCCTAATGCTTGTTCGTGAGTGATTGATGATCAAGATGATCCTAGATAGGTTCACACAAATCACATCAAGCCTAATTCACGTGAAGAAATCAATCAAAACTTCACGGATCAAAGAAAGCCATAAAATCACAAAATTGAAAGCAAGAACGAAAAGAGACTTATCTCAAGCAAACCTTGCATTGATTAAAGACGTGATCGTTGTTGGATTACACCCACACCATCATGGATCAGTGGTCAATCCAAGATCACAAAATTCACCTCAAACCATAAAGCGCTCTAGCCTCCACCTCAACTCCCCCTAAGCCAATTAGGGTTTTGAAATATAAAAGAGGCGAGAAAACAGCGAGAGAGATTGGTGCAGCCACCACCTCCTCCTATTTATAGTGGAGGCCTAGAACTCTCTACGGTTTGACTCAATTGGGCTCCCGTTAAGGCCCACTAACAAACGGGTCACACACGCACGCTTCGCAAAGCGCCGTCTTCAACCTTTTGACCTAAACCGCTTCACCATGCGCCATGGATTCGCCAATAGGTCACCCTTGTCCATCTTGTGTCACGCTTGAGTCCATTGACCTCACCCGACACCGTCGATCGTTCTGGACCTCAACTCTCCAAGTCTAGTCCCGATCCTCCTCGCCGTTGACCGTCGTTGACCACCAAGCAACCTGCACAACCATAGACAAGCAAACACGAATTCGGGAACAAGTTCTTCACAACTTGACCCATGTTAGCCAAAACATGCATCATGCAATACATATGCCATGATACCAATGAACTTGACCTAACAAAGCAACATCACCACGAAGTTGGCTGACGTTCAAAGTGGAAACCGGTCCGACCGCTCCCTGTGAGCCGGTCGGACCGCCACCTGGGACTTAGCCGAAATTCATGCCCTGAAATTCTGAAACCTTCTGGAAACTTAAAACGGATAGAACTTTTGTTTGGGAACTCCAAAAATTATGAGACCAAGTGCATTGGGATCCCCTCACTTGCCTACAACACCTATTTTTGGCCCAGCTAGTTCTGAACACTTTTTGGTCACAGCCGGTCCGACCGATTTGGGACCGGTCGGACCGCCATGCTATGGCCGGTCGGACCGCCCCTGTCCAGAATGTCTGAACTTTGTCGAAAACCCGGTGAAACGACAAACCAATAATGCCATTGCCAATTGTCACATCATCCTAAGATCTGGAGCATATCCCCATGATATCCACATAATGATCGTCATACTTTTCAAAATCCACTACTATTCTACTAGTTCTACACATAATCATTGAGCAACTAAGAATCTAGCATAGAACACCAACATGTAAACATATTCTCGACCAAATTATCTTTAAAGAGATTCTAACTTCCAGAGGGTTACTCACTGAAGCCAAGTCATATCTAACAATAACTCAACAATGCCTGCTATCCCATTAATTACCATAACGATTAGATTACTTCGTTAATCCAACTCTCGTTAAACTACGCCATCATATTTGACCTACATAACCTTGCAAATTACCCAATCGCGCTACTATAATAAATCAATCTAGGTCCCCATACTTTTGATAATTCTAATGTTCCATCAAATGAACAAAAAACATGGACCACAAATCACTATAGCTTCTATTAGTTGGAACAATGCAATCAGTTTAGCCCCAAAGACAAACATTCTATTTAAATCAAATCCTCTCCTAGGAGTATTCCAAAAATATTAGTTTATCACCCAATGCATCTCAAATAATTTGACACCCAAAGTCTCATAAAATCATTTAATATACACATTAAAAGACCCTTGTGAAACGAATCGGTTGATCCTTTCTCAAGGGAAGAGGCAAATGAAAATAATTTTCATCACCTAGAAAAATATTTACCACTCACAGTAAACACAAGACCAAGAGAGAAAAAAAATCAAATAGCAATGATCTTGGAAAATAAAATATGAGATCACAACACATGCCCCTCAATAAGAGAATATCAAATCTCAACCAATAAGAATAAGACATTGCTATTGAAACTCGAGAAACTCTTATTCAGCGAAAACAAAAAAAAGTTAAGCACGCTTCCATAAGTTACAAGTTACAAAACTTAACTCCATCCTTAAATACTTCTACTACACTCTTTCCTTTAACAAAGAAAATAACTTTCTTTGATTACAACATCACCTTGCCAACTCCAACAAGAAGAGATTTGAAGACCACAACATATGAATCACTTAAGAACTAATAAAACCTTTCAGCACATCACTTTGCTCAAAACAATTTCAGCTACCACATAAATCATGAGGTCCAAAAGATCACAAATGAAAAACTCAAAACATTTTCATTTAAACGATATCACGAAAGACGTTCAAATTACTTTCTTTCTACAAAAATCAACAACACACTTACAATCCATATTTGACAACCTTACTAACATTCAGAATGATACACTCTTAACAAGAATCGTCATCATCTACTCTTCCATTATAAAGCTCTCCAAAAACTCACCAAATGATTCCATATTACCTTATCATCCCATCCTCAAATTGTGAGTCCACCAAAACTTTACAACCTCACTACAACAACCACTTTATTGTAGAGGTGATCTACTACACAATTACAAGGTTTTACCAAAACCCTTTCATCAAGGACTTGCTATCATCCGACAATTCCATAATTGTGTAGACATAAGCCACCTATTAAATCACATCAGTTCAACTCCTAGTGATGCTCAACACCAAACTTTAACACACAATAATTGCACTCCAACCATTGTTGTTATCAACTGGCTTCATTATGAAGTCTAGTTGCTACCTACTTTCCTTCGCAAATCACATGAATATTTACAAACACATATGCAACTTTTTCTCCTCATGTTTAGATTTTGGCAAAATCACACTAAAACTTCAAGAATCAAAATCTTCCATCGATCAAAAGTCTCAACAACACTACAACCAAATTCATCGCGTCATTCTATATATAACTTTCCAGAACTCCTCCCATAAATTATAGATCCACCGGTATTCAATCCCTTCAACCTTTTGTACGCAATTCCAACAATTAATCATACTAAGGAATATATAAATCTAACAACCATATATGATCATCAAGTATCTACATAAAAGATAACCATCCAAATAATATCTATTAAGGCAATAACCTACCATCTCCTCAAGTTTCCCTTTCCACACAATTGGATTAATCCATTGGGACTAAATAATCCAACAAGTTTAGTGACTAAACAATTTTAATAATTTGACCAATTCATCAATATCTCACAATTCTTAACACATCTCATATTCCTAGTAGGTATAGACATACCTTTAATCACCGTTCACCATGTAATTATTCTACAACAACATCCAACTAATCATCTTTACTTCCAAGGATCTTGGTTAAGATCGATTATGCACCACGCTACGGACCCAACTTGATAACTCATATCTAATTAATGAACTTCTATGTTTACCACTCTCACTTAAACATAACAAGACATCACAAAAGGTTTTTGATGCTTTCTTTTATAAAAGAGAAGCATTAAACTTGAAAATTCTAACTCCTCCAAAAGAAATGCGTAGAGTCAAAACTTTGCTCAAGGAAAATATCAACTTTTTAAATAAACTCATCCCCAACCTTTGTAATTAAATTACCCGAGAAAAACCCTTCACTATTCTCATACCACGAATGGTGGTATAACCTAGCCATGCTGTAACACCCCAGCCCAACATTGAGCTTAGAATGCCACAAATCTACTATAACCATCTAATTTACATCAACATACTATAAAATTTCAGCAAGCATAACAACATTAAAACCCATCCACGGGTCGCATTAACACAAGCATAACACTATGACAATCATAGATAAATTAGACCTAGGAGCATAGCAAAATAATAAACCAAGATTAAAATAAACCAAGTATCTATGGTTATTCAATACCATTGTAACACCCCAGCCCAACACTGAGCCTAGAATGCCACCACACTACTCTCTAAACGAATAATTATCGACACACTATAAAATTACAGCAAGGAAATAACGATAATCATATCAATGGATCACAAAAAGGTCATGCATAATTATGGATCAAACGACAATAAATAAGCAGTGGGAATTATAACCAGGTAAATAATCCAAAATAACATCAACCAATGAATCCAAACTAATAAAGCAAATAGTCTAGTCCAAACGATGTCCTAAACTTTATTCAACCTCTAACATGTCCAAGTAATCCAATTCTGAATGAAAAGATTATGAAGGTAAATGATCATAAGTGGTCCATGTGCTCTACTCGCTCTCAGTTACGGCATCCTCGAAGATCACCTAAAGACAACAATAGAGCAAGGGTGAGTCCACGACTCAGCAAACACATCCATAAACAACGAACAATAATAAATCAACAGCATTCAATAACTTCATTATCATCACAGGTACTTCTATTAACATTCACATGCAGTTATCTTCTCTTTGATTCACATCCATTAAACTCATGTATCAATGCAAATCTAATCTACATGTCCACATGCACTTCTTTCACAGTATACGGTATAGCATGAGTGAATGCTCGCGACAACATTCACTCTCAAGCCCGTTCCTCCATAAGGATCGGGGACCTCCTCCACTCCCGTGGAGTTGTGATCATTCATGATCACCTGCTCATATGCAAAAATGCTTATGTATGCAAAATATGCAAAACTCCATCATAAACATCATATCCAACTTTCCATCATGTTTGTCAACAAAGATATAAACATACCAATTATTTGTTTGCAATTAAACAGAATAAAAGCACAACAATAATGGTAATAGAAGATAAAGAAAATAATGATCGATCAATGATCATTGCTCTACCATGCACTTGCCTTTACTAGTTGCGACGCACGATTTGGCTAGCAGATGGCAAAAAGCACGACGCCTCTCCTATATTAAATACACAAATCTCAATACAAGCTACAGCATCATAAGAACAACAATCAATCGACAACGCTCCTACACGTCCCCAAATATACCACGCTACTCCGGTACCAAACAGTTACCCATTGCGGTCTTAGTACTAAAACGAACGTAACTTTTGACTCGAGAGTCCGATCACCACAAACCACCCCATTCTGGATTCTTTATAAAATTATCCACATTTTCTTAGATTACGAAAACTTCTAATTAAATCATCTAACCCTCCGTATTTAGCCCAGAAAGCCGATCTGTCCGCTTCGGAACAGCAGTCTTACTAAATTCATAACTTTTGTTTTATCCAACCAAAATGCGTGTTCTCAGATTCTACAGAACCATTGGACAATTATCTACAACTTTTATGTAGATCAAAAACTCTAATTAGTCTATTTACTATTTTTAATCTACAGTCTACCAAAACAGCGCCGAAAGACGATAACCGTAAAGACAGCAGCCTTCCGAAAATCATAACTCGAAACCTACTTGTCCGATTGACATAATAAAATATGCTATAGAAAGATATCGAAATTATCTACAATTAACTAGTAGATGATATTTCCAAAATTTTCCATTAAGATACCCGAATAAATCGTTCAACAGAACAGCGGGCTAAACAGTGCTAAACAGATCTATTAGTCGGCACTTTGACTAAAACTATAGAACCCTCTCTAATTAACCTCAAATGTAATCTCTAATTAACAGCACAAAGAAATCGGTAAAAGAATTACCAACCAAAACACGCCGGCCAAGCAAGGAAGCGGATGACGTCGGCGGCGATCACGCGATGGCGGCCGGTTGGAAAATACAAACAACACGCAAGCGCAAGCAAGCGAAGACGGCAAAATCGGCTCGGCGTATAAGCGAAACCTCGCTCGGCTTCCACGCGCTGGCTTCCACGCAGCAGCAGCAGTCTTCGGCTGGATCAGCAAGGAAAACAGCAGCGCAGCCTCGCGCAGGAGCGAAGACACGCAGCAGCAGCCAGCAGCAGTGTGCGAGCAAGCAGCAGCCGTGTCGAGCGGCTTCCACGCGGCGCAAGCAGCAATGCAGAGCTCGCTCGGGTGCACAACTCGGCGAGCTTCGGCTTCACGCGGCGAGGGGACGCAAAGAAGAACGCCTTCGGCCGCAGAAGAAGGCCCAATGGCGCAGATGCAGATTTGCTCGGCTACTGAGCGACGGCAAAAAGGCCATGGCTAGGGTGGGAAAAAATGCTAGGGTTTCTAGAATTCCCACAAATCTATTTATATAGCTCTTAAAAAAACTCTGAAATTCTATTTTCCACGTATACTAAATTCTTTAATTACGCACAAGCCCTAAATTCTTTAACTAATTAATTTATTATTATTATTATTATTATTATTAGTTTCAGAATATTACATTCTACCCCCCTTAACGGAATTCGACCCCGAATTCTACTCGCCGTCCTACTCAAATAAAAAAACCACACTGCTGAAATTAAACAATAAAACAACACGTACCCGACGTGAACAACTCCGGGTATTGCTCGCGCATGCGAGACTCCAACTCCCAAGTCGCCTCTCTCGGATGATCGTCCCACAAAGACCTTGACGTATACCAACGCCTTGCGCCTCGGCCTCGCTCGACCTCTCCAGAATCGCGCACGGACGCGACTCAACCGTGAGGTCTTGCTCAATAGTCAGCGGCTCTAATGAAATCTTATGCTCTGGATCTCTCAAAAACTTTCTCAGCATCGAGACGTGAAACACATTGTGAACTCCTCGCATGGACTCAGGCAGGTCCAGGCGGTAGGCCAACTTCCCAATTCTTGCAATAACCGGGAACGGTCCAACGTATCTCGGGCTAAGCTTCCTCCGTACCAAACCGAACAATACCTTTAGTGGGAGACACTCTCAAGAGCACTGGTCACCCACCGAAACTCCAAGTCACGCCTCCTCAAATCGGCATAACTTTTCTGTCTACTCGAGCCGCTAATGATTCTCGCCTCACCATGGCCACACGCTCAACGGTCTTCAATCCAATCCGGACCCAAATCGCCTTCTCTCCAATCGCATCCCAACAAAGTGGCGATCGCACTTCCGCCCATAGAGAACCTCAAATGGCGCGGCTCTAATCTTGGAATGGTAACTATTATTATAAGCCAACTCTGCAAGTGGCAACTGGTCCTCCCAACTACCCTTCCAAGATAGAACACAAGATCGCAACATGTCCTCCAAAGTCTGAATAGTACGCTCATTGCCCATCATGCTGTGGGTGAAATCTCAGACTAAGACGGAGCTGTGTGCCCAATGCACTCGCAGACTCTCCCGAACTTGGAGACAAACTTGGCCTCCTGTAAACGATGGTCTTTGGCACACCATGCGCCTCACTATTTCACGCACATAAATAGGAGCTAGATCACTCGCTGAATTTGTCGTGCGAATAGGGATGAAGTGCGCAGACTTGCTGAATCGATCCACCACTACCCAAACTGCATCCTTCCCTCGCGGCGAACGAGGCAACGCCACCACAAAGTCCATAGAGATATCATCCCACGGCCACTGGGGAACCTCCAAAGGATGCAACAACCTGCAGGGCGCTTGTGCTCACTTTCACTTGCGACAAACACCACAAGAAGCCACATAATTAGCAATATCCACCTTCATTCTTTTCCACCAAAAATTCTGTTTCAAATCTCGATACATCTTAGTCTCACCAGGGTGAACAGTGTATGGAGTGCGATGTGCTTCCCTCAAGATATCATCTTTGACCTCCGCCTTTTGTGGTACGCAAAGACGGCCTTTAAACCTCAAAGTACCAGAATCGTCCATGCTAAAATCACTCTCTTTGCCCTCGTCCAGACGCTTCCTAACCTCCTGTAATAACCGGTCACTCTGTTGTGCTTCCCGCACACGGTCCGGAATAGCTGACTCAAGAATCAACTGTGTCTCAACATGTGTCGTGCCCGCATAACAATAAGATATTCCCATGCGATCAAAATCAGCAATGAGACAATCTAGAGTAGCAGGAGTCGCCTTGCGACTAAGAGCATCAGCAACTACATTGGCCTTGCCTGGATGATACTGAATAGTAAGATCATAGTCCTTGATCAACTCTAACCACCTCCTTTGCCTCAAATTCAGGTCCTTTTGAGTGAAGATATATTTGAGACTCTTGTGATCTGTGAAAATATCACAAGGCTCGCCGTATAGATAATGCCTCCAAATCTTGAGAGCAAAAACAACCGCAGCCAACTCCAAATCATGAGTGGGATAATTCTGCTCGTGCTTCTTTAATTATCTCGACGCATAAGCAATCACCTTACCGTCTTGCATGAGAACACAGCCAAGACCCACTCGAGACGATCCAAAAGATCGTGAATCGCTTCCCGGTTCGGGAAGAGTGAGAATAGGAGAGGTCACCAACCCGTCCTTCAAAATGCGTAAACCGCGCCACACTCATCACCCACTGAATCTCACACCTTTACGAGTAAGTGAGACATCGGTTTGGCGATGATAGAGAAATCCTGCACAAAACGCCGATAATAACCAGCCAATCCTAAGAAACTCCTCACCTCCTTCACATTAGTCGGCCTCTTCCAATCCACCACTGTGGAGACCTTACTAGGATCAACAGCAATACCCTGAGGGTTAATCACATGACCCAGAAAACCCACTTCTGAAATCCAGAACTCACACTTCTTCAACTTAGCATAGAACTTGTGGTCTCTCAAAGTATCTAAAACCAGCCTCAAATGACGCTCATGATCCGCATTGGTCTTGGAATAAATAAGAATGTCATCAATGAACACCACCACGAAGTCATCTAGATACTCGTGTAACATGTTGTTCATGGTCTCCATAAAATGGCAGTGCATTAGTCAATCCAAAGACATAACTTTATACTCATAATGCCCATACCGTGGAGAAAGCGGTCTTCTCTACATCCCGCCACGCACACGGATTTGATTATACCGATCGAGATCAATCTTGGAGAACACTTGAGCTCCGCTCAACCGATCAAACAGTCCTCAATGCGGGCAATGGATATTTGTTCTTGATTGTGACCGCATTAAGCGCACGATAATCAATACACATACGCCAACTCCCATCCTTCTTCTCTGTGAATGTAGCAGAGCTCCCCACGGCGATACACTACGCTGATCAAACCTTTAGCCAACAAATCATCCAATCGCTTCTTCAACTCGTCCCGAACGGACGTGCTAATCGATATGGAGACATCGAGATGGGACGAGTACCGGAACAAGATCAATGCGAAACTCCACGCCTCGCATGTGGCAAACCCGGCTCACCGGGAACACATCCGGTAATCATCGACCACCGGAATCTCCTCAATCTGCGAAGCCACACTCGGTTTCTCGGCAAGAGCTAAAAGAAGCCCGATTTTCATCGCACGACCCGAAATGCCCGACCAACATCGAAAGAGAGCGCGGGGCGCACTCCTGAAAGGTCAAAGTCTCCCAGGCGAGGTGCGCACGAGATCGTTCTCTAAACAGAGATCACGGCTCGATAAGAGTGCAACCAATCCATACCCAAGATAACGTCGAACGGCTCCATTTGAATAACTATCAAATTCGCGTGAACTTCTCTCCATCAATGACAATAGAACACCCAGACAAACAAGAGAACTAGCAATAATACCCCGGAGAACTAACCAACACCGACTAAGAAATCCATCAGATACTCAAGTTCGCTCTCTAGCAAACGCCGTCGACACAAACGAAAAGGTAGCCCTCGAATCGAAAAGGACTAAAGCATCAAACGAATCCACAAGCAAAGTACTGCCACCACGTCAGACGACCCGCAGACTCTGCGATGAGGCATGGCGTACACTGTGGGCGCCATGGTGAAAGAAGACGATGGCGGGCGGCGAGCCCCGACAATCTGCCGTGGCGGTGCGAGTAAAGCCGGTCGTGCAACCCGGCGGTGCAGAAGGTGGCGGTGCCGATGAGTACCCTCTACCGAGGCGCCCAAGTCAAGGAAATGGCATCACTGGAGGAGCGATCATCATCCGGAAAGATCCTCGAGCAGACCCATCAAGAAGAAGAAGAAGACACGTGCTCCCACTTGATCACGCTTAGCGGGTTCGCGACACACCCGCTCCTTGTGACCCGGCCGGCCACACCGACGGCAATCACCCGTCCAAGTGCACTCAAGCAGCCAGGTGTCCATCACCGCACTTAAAGCAAAGCATGCCCCGCCAGGGACAGACGAAGAGCCGGAGTACTGCAAAAGGACGAGGCGCCAAGAAGGAACGGCCTCGATCGCTAGACTCGAAGATCTGCGGTCCTCCTTGAATTTCTTGAAAGGTGTCACGAATGCACCCACTTCCTCACTAGAGCTCCTCTTCCGTCACCACTGGCTACTACCCATCCACGAGGCTTGCCCCTTTGTGAGTCGTGCATCTCCAACTCCATGCCCCGAGCTTGCTCCACAACAGAGTCAGTAGTCACAGAGTGGAGTAGCTCCCAACACATGCCGCAGATTTCGATTGAGACCCGACGGAATCTCTTGGCTTTACGAAGATCATCGTCACATCAAGGGACAAAGCGAACCAAGTTGTTGAACTCACCTCATACTCAAGAATAGACCTCTTCCCTTGAGCAAAGGTCGTCAAGGCAACCTCCATCTTCTCAACAAATGAGTAGGGGTAGAACTTCCCTTGAACCGATCAACAAAGTCCTCCCAAGTGATCGCCCTTGAGTGGCGGTCCTCAAGACAACACGCCTCCCACCAAATATCCGCTTGCCTTTCAAATGAAAGGCTACAAACGGACCCTCGAGGTGAAGACATCTCTAAAGCTCCAAACCGCCTCTCCATGTAGCGCAACCATCCACGCTCGACGGGTGTGCCCGACCACAAACGGATCCAACCTCAACCCCATCCACTCTCAGTGACATCCGCCTCAGGAACGGGAGGATGTGCGACAGGAGCAACAACAGATGCCGCAGCAACAGGGGCTGCCGGCGCCTGTTGACGAAGAGCACGGATCTCTCCCACCACCTCTCTCAGCAAAGCGGGGGTCTCATCCTGGGCCCCAACCGGAGGTGGGTCAACAAAGAACCCCTCGCCATCGACTCAATCACTCACAGGAGGTGGCTCCACGGAACCTCGCCGCGGTCCCGACCTCCACGACCGCGGCCACCACGACCACGTCCTCTACCCCTCGGCATAGCTATCAACCACAATCAACAATACACAATGAGTTCAAAGATCAAAATAAACTCATCCATCAATGAACAACATAACGGAAGCGTAAAAACTATATTCGTACCTCTCTCTAACCTACTGTGCACTAGTGTGTCAAATTTTAGGTTAGTTAACCATTAGCAAATTTTAGTTGATTTACTAATACTAAAACAAATTTTAACAATTTTAGTTTGCCTATGTTGTTAATCTATTCACCACGGACCTAAAGCCCGCTCTGATACCAACTGTAACACCCCAGCCCAACACTGAGCCTAGAATGCCACCACACTACTCTCTAAACGAATAATTATCGACACACTATAAAATTACAGCAAGGAAATAACGATAATCATATCAATGGATCACAAAAAGGTCATGCATAATTATGGATCAAACGACAATAAATAAGCAGTGGGAATTATAACCAGGTAAATAATCCAAAATAACATCAACCAATGAATCCAAACTAATAAAGCAAATAGTCTAGTCCAAACGATGTCCTAAACTTTATTCAACCTCTAACATGTCCAAGTAATCCAATTCTGAATGAAAAGATTATGAAGGTAAATGATCATAAGTGGTCCATGTGCTCTACTCGCTCTCGCCATTCGGCATCCTCAAGATCACCTAAAGACAACAATAGAGCAAGGGTGAGTCCACGACTCAAAGAAACACATCCATAAACAACGAACAATAATAAATCAACAAAGATTCAATAACTTCATTATCATCACAGTACTTCTATTAACATTCACATGCAGTTATCTTCTCTTTGATTCACATCCATTAAACTCATGTATCAATGCAAATCTAATCTACATGTCCACATGCACTTCTTTCACAGATATCAGGTATAGCATGAGTGAATGCTCATGACAACATTCACTCTCAAGCCCGCTCCTCCATAAGGATCGGGACCTCCTCCACTCCGTGGAGTTGTGATCATTCATGATCACCGCTCATATGCAAAATGCTTATGTATGCAAAATATGCAAAACTCCATCATAAACATCATATCCAACTTTCCATCATGTTTGTCAACAAAGATATAAACATACCAATTATTTGTTTGCAATTAAACAGAATAAAAGCACAACAATAATGGTAATAGAAGATAAAGAAAACAGTGATCGATCAATGATCGCTGTCTACCATGCACTTGCCTTTACTAGTTGCGACGCACGATTTGGCTAGCAGATGGCAACAAGCACGACGCCTCTCCTATATTAAATACACAAATCTCAATACAAGCTACAGCATCATAAGAACAACAATCAATCGACAACGCTCCTACACGTCCCCAAATATACCACGCTACTCCGGTACCAAACAGTTACACATTGCGGTCTTAGTACTAAAACGAACGTAACTTTTGACTCGAGAGTCCGATCACCACAAACCACCCCATTCTGGATTCTTTATAAAATTATCCACATTTTCTTAGATTACGAAAACTTCTAATTAAATCATCTAACCCTCCGTATTTAGCCCAGAATGCCGATCTGTCCGCTTCGGAACAGCAGTCTTACTAAATTCATAACTTTTGTTTTATCCAACCAAAATGCGTGTTCTCAGATTCTACAGAACCATTGGACAATTATCTACAACTTTCATGTAGATCAAAAACTCTAATTAGTCTATTTACTATTTTTAATCTACAGTCTACCAAAACAGCGCCGAAAGACGACAACCGTAAAGACAGCAGCCTTCCGAAAATCATAACTCGAAACCTACTTGTCCGATTGACATAATAAAATATGCTATAGAAAGATATCGAAAGTATCTACAATTAACTAGTAGATGATATTTCCAAAATTTTCCATTAAGATACCCGAATAAATCGTTCAACAGAACAGCGGGCTAAACAGTGCTAAACAGATCTATTAGTCGGTACTTTGACTAAAACTATAGAACCCTCTCTAATTAACCTCAAATGTAATCTCTAATTAACAGCACAAAGAAATCGGTAAAAGAATTACCAACCAAAACACGTCGGCCAAGCAAGGAAACGGATGACGTGCGGCAGCAGATCACGCGATGGCGGCCGGCTGGAAAATACAAACAACACGGCGCAATGCAAAGAAGACGCAAAATCGGCTCGGCGGCATAAGCGAGCACCTCGCTCGGCTTCCACGCGCTGGCTTCCACGCAGCAGAAGATCTTTCGCCGGATCGGCAAGGAAAATACAGCGTGAGCTCGCGCGAGAGCGAAGACACGCAGCAGCGCGAGTCAGCGGAGCAGCCACAAGGCCGATCGAGCGGCTTCCACGCTGCGCGCAACAATGCAGCAGCTCGCTCGGGTGCACAACTCGGCGAGCCGGCTTCACGCGGCGGGGACGAAGAAGAACGCTTCGGCGAAGAAGAAGCGTCAATGGCGCAGTACAGATTTGCTCGGCTACAGGCGACGACAAAAAGGAGCCGGCGGCTAGGGTGGGAAAAAAATGCTAGGGTTTCTAGAATTCCCACAAATCTATTTATATAGCTCTTAAAAAAACTCTGAAATTCTATTTTCCACGTATACTAAATTCTTTAATTACGCACAAGCCCTAAATTCTTTAACTAATTAATTTATTATTATTATTGTTATTATTATTAGTTTCAGAATATTACAACCATCATGTCCTAGATATAAATATTCAGGTTATTCTAAAAGTTTCTCATGTCCAATGAATCAAATAATTAGGTGAAGTGCATGATTCCAAGTGCGCTAGCCCTTCCCGAGTAAAACGTCATCACTGGTCACCTAAAAACAACAATAGAGCAAGAATGAGTCCAAGACTCAGCAAATACATAATAAAGCCATAAACAATAGTTTATTAACCATAATCAAAGTTATCATCATCATCCATTTAGTTAATGCCATTGTCATTCTCAAACAACCAAGCCATATTCCATATAGGTAAAGTTGCACAATTTAACAATTTACTTAGATATGCGAATGCACTAACATGCTCATGCTCATATGCATTGTAACACCCCAGCCCAACACTGAGCCTAGAATGCCACCACACTCCTCTTCCAACTAATAATTATCGACACACTATGAAATTTCAGCAAGGAACTAACAATAATCATATCAATGGATCACAATAGAGCATGCATAATTATGGATCAAACGACAATAAGTAAGCAATGGGAAATTATAACCAGGCAAATAATCCAAAGCAGCATCAACCAATGAATCCAAATTAATAAAGCAAATAGTCTAGTCCAAATGATGTCCTAAACTTTATTCAATAACTAACATGTCCATGTGTAAACCAATATTAAATGAATGATTATCATGGCGAATGATCATGTGATGTCCATGTGCTCTACTCGCTCTCAATTACGGCATCCTCGAAGATCACCTAAAAACAACAATAGAGCAAGGGTGAGTCCACGACTCAGCAAACACATCGATATACAACGATAATAATAAATCAGCAGCAATCAATAACTTCATTATCATCACATGCACTTCTATTAACATTCTCAGTCATTAATCTCATTTATGAATGCAACTCTATTCTACATGTCCACATGCACTTCTTTCACAGATATCACAGATAGCGTGAGTGAATGCTCGCGACAACATTCACTCTCAAGCCCGTTCCTCCTCAAGGATCGGGGACCTCCTCCACTCCCGTGGAGTTGTGATCAATCATGATCACCTTCTCTTATGCAAAGATGCTTATGAATGCACACATGCAAACTCCATCATAAACATCATATCCAACTTTTCATCATGCTTATCAACAAAGATATAATCATACCAATTCATTGTTTGCAATTAAATCAAATAAAAGCACAACAATAATGGTAATAGAAGATAAAGAAAACAGTGATCGATCATTGATCGCTGTCTACCATGCACTTGCCTTTACTAGTTGCGACGCACGATTTGACTCGAAGATGGCAACAAGTACGACGCTTCTCCTACATTAAATACACACATCTCAATACAAGCTACAGCATCATACGAATAACAATCCATATACATCGCTCCTACACGTCCCCAAATATACCACGTTACGCCGGTATCGAAAAGCTACCCATTGCTGTCCGGTTACTAAAAAGAGCGTAACTTTTGACTCGAAAGTCCGATCACCACAAACCACCCCATTCTGGATTCTTCATAAAATTACCCACATTTTCTTAGATTACGAAGACTTCTAATTAAATCATCTAACCCTCCGTATTTAGCCCGGAAAGTCGGTCTGTCCGCTTCGGAACAGCGGTCTTCCAAATATCATAACTTTAGTTTTACTCAACCAAAATGCGTGTTCTCAGATCCTACAGAACCATTGGACAATTATCTACAATTAACCAGGAGATGATATTTTCAACATTTGCCATTAAGATATCCGAATAAATCGCTCAACAGAACAGCGCAATAAATAGATCTAAACCTCTCTAATTAATCTCAGTTAAAAACTCTGATTGCTGCACGTATACTTAGTTACGTGCCAAAAGACTAATCACTAACGCCAACCGACATTAATTACCGCAAGTATTGGTAACCACAATCGAAAGAACTAATTACCTTCTCGTATGCAATCGGCAGAAAACAATGATCGGCGATCTGCTCTCAGAAAAAACAATAACCAAAGCGGCGCCTTCTGACTTCGCGAGAAAAAAATCAGCAGAGAGCTTGCGTTGCCTTGGCTCGGACACGCGCAGCAATGACCACCCAGCAGCAGCTCCTCGGTAGCGCAGACACTCGGCGTTAGTTTTCCAATGCAACCTGCAATGAACTAAAAAGCAAAAGCGGCCGAGCGATCGCCGGCCGTGACAAACAGAGAAAGAAAGCAAAGCGGCGGCGCACATAGGAACGCACACCAAGCAAAGACAAAGCATACAAAGACGAGCGGCAAGCGGTGCACCGCAAAATTCTTTGTCAGGCAAGCGCAGCAGAAGAAAAACTGAGGAGACGGCGAGGTGGAAAAAAACTAAAAAGCTAGGGTTTCTAGAAAAACCCCAAACCTATTTATAGCTCATAAAAAGTTCCGAAAATACTATTTTTCATGAATTCTTTTTATTTAATTACGCAGAAGCCCTTAAGACGTTTTTAATTAATTATTTACTGTTATTATTAAATTAATTATTCTCCGACCCTTACTACGCGATTAATAATATTTATTTATTATTTTTCGGAGTATTACATGCATCTCATCAGCTGATACCGGTATAGCGGAGTGTTCACCCGTCGATGACACACTCTATCCTTCACTCCCGTGAAGTCCCCACCAAAGTAGGATTTTATCTAGAGCTCTCCGGACTAGTCATGTATCTTTCTCACCGACCTCACCAGAATAGTTACATGACTTTCTCACCGACCTGGCTCATGCAACCCATGTCATGATGAATGTAAATGATGCGACATCTTTATTTATTCATCAACATAGTCCATCTCATTAACTCAATATCTACTCATTTTCTCAATATCATAATCTCATTCACTCAAGGTCATCAATATCATGTATAAGAATAAGCTGAACGAAAGCATAATAAATAGCATGATAAGTAACAACAATGATCATGGTGAACAACCCATTGTTCACCACTCTACCATGTACTTGCCTTCCGCGCTGTGACGAGTTAGGAGGCAACGACGGAATTTCTCCACTCCCTGCCCCACCGCCTACACAAATATTCATTCGAAATAAGAATAATAAGTTATGACGTGGCTACAAGCGTTTTACCATAACCCTCTATCTAATCAACATAACCAAAAACTCAAAATGACGAATTAACTAATCAGCCAATATCAGCCCTTCTGAACAGCAGTACGAGAAAAATCATAATTAAATATATGTAACTCCGAATGACTTGAAACCAGTGCTCAAATACTCTTAACGCATAACACTACGGAACTCTAGTTGACTGGATCTTTTGATTCGGCCAAAACAGTGGCCTAAACAACAGATGAAAACACAAACAGATAACTGTCCAGATTACAGAACAGTAGCAAAGAAAATGATGTAACTTTCAATATACTGATCCAATTGTAGTGATCTTTATCAACTCGGAAATATAATTTCAAGGGCTACAAAAACCTAGTTGGGTGGAAGTTCTGAATCGGACTCTAACTAGATCAAAACCGAGGGGCAAACCAGCAGTTCCAAATTCTCAGGCAGACAGGACAGTGTGCGATTAAAAATTCATATCTCCTAAACCGTAAGGAGGAATCTAGTGATCTCGGTGCCAAAAGAAATATAAAGACATCAGGAACAAAACTCTAGAAGACGAAAATAACAGATTCGGCCTCTATGTAAATCATAATGGCCCGACAAGAAAATATGCAAATCACGTCAGCTCTCCTGGACAGTCGCGGTAAAACTACCATATCTCCTAAACCGTAACTCCAAATCAGATGATCTCGGTGCCAAAAGAAAGCTAAGACAAAGTGCTACAACTTTCTAAGAGGTGAGAAGATCATAAAATGTACAGAACTTACCCAAAACGGACGATCAACAGTAGCGCAGGGAAGAGGTCGGGAGAGGCGGCGGCCACTAGGGGGAATAGGGGGAGGAGGGGAGGGGTTTTAGGGTTTTGGGGAGTGGGATCCCCCCTCATAGCCGGCCCCCTCTTGGGCCCCTCCTGGGCTGCAGCCCAGGACCAAAGTTATCGAAATAATGTGAAAAACCCCTTCTTGTTTCAGAATTTGTACTCCTTTCTTTGCCCTTTCTTCTCCCGGCTGATAGTCTAATTACCCGATTCGATTCCGAGGTATTACATTCTACCCCCCTTAAACAGAATTTGACCCCGAATTCTTTCTGTCGTTCTACTTGAAGGACATTTACAATTAGCACGCGGGATTCCAGCTCCCAAGTCGGTTTTTCGCTCGGTCTGATGCATCCACCGCACATTTACTAACTAACGTATTATGTTGTATTATTCATCCCGCTCTTTTCAGAGCCACTCCACAGGCAGGACTCGATAGTGTAACACCCCAGCCCAACATTGAGCCTGGAATGCCACTAAACTACTATAACCATCTAATTTACATCAACTTACTATAAAATTTCAGCAAGCATAACAACATTAAAACCCATCCACGGGTCGCATTAACACAAGCATAACACTATGACAATCATAGATAAATTAGACCTAGGAGCATAGCAAAATAATTAACCAAGATTAACATAAACCAAGCATCTATGGTTATTCAATACCATCATGTCCTAGACATAAATATTCATGTTATTCTAAAAGTTTCTCATGTCCAATGAATCAAATAATTGGGTGAAGTGCATGATTCCAAGTGTGCTTGCCCTTCCCGAGTAAAACGTCATCACTGGTCACCTAAAAACAACAATAGAGCAAGAATGAGTCCAAGACTCAGCAAATACATAATAAAGCCATAAACAATAGTTTATTAACCATAATCAAAGTTATCATCATCATCCATTTAGTTAATGCCATTATCATTCTCAAACAAACAAGCCATATTCCATATAGGTAAAGTTGCACAATTTAACAATTTACTTAGATATGCGAATGCACCAACATGCTCATGCTCATATGCATCTCATCAGCTGATACCGGTATAGCGGAGTGTTCACCCGTCGATGACACACTCTATTCTTCACTCCCGTGAAGTCCCCACCAAAGTAGGATTTTATCTAGAGCTCTCGGACTAGTCATGTATCTTTCTCACCGACCTCACCGAATAGTTACATGACTTTCTCACCGACTGCTCATGCAACCCATGTCATGATGAATGTAAATGATGCGACATCTTTATTTATTCATCAACATAGTCCATCTCATTAACTCAATATCTACTCATTATCTCATTATCATAATCTCATTCACTCAAGGTCATCAATATCATGTATAAGAATAAGCTGAACGAAAGCATAATAAATAGCATTATAAGTAACATCAATGATCATGGTGAACAACCCATTGTTCACCACTCTACCATATACTTGCCTTCCGCTGTGTGAGTTAGGAGGAGGCAACGACGAATTTCTCCACTCCTTGCCCCACCGCCTACACAAATATTTATTCAAATAAGAATAATAAGTTATGACGTGGCTACAAGCGTTTTACCATAACCCTCTATCTAATCAACATAACCAAAAACTCAAAATGACGAATTAACTAATCAGCCAATATCGGCCATTCTGATCAGCAGTACGAGAAAAATCGTAATTAAATATATATAACTCCGAATGACTTGAAACCAGTGCTCAAATACTTTTAACGTAACAGGCTACGAAACTCTAGTTGGTGGAATCCTTTGATTCGGCCAAAACAGTGGCCTAAACAACAGTTTAAAACACTAACAGATATCTGCCCAGATTTCAGAACAGTGGTAAAGAAAATGGCATAACTTTTAATATACAGATCCAATTGAGATGATCTTTATCAACTCGGAAAGATAATTTCAAGTGCTACAAAAACCTAGTTGGGTGGAAGTTCTGAATCGGACTCTAACTAGATCAAAACCGAGGGGCAAACCGATAGTTCCAAATTCTCAGGCAGACAGGACAGCGCACGATTAAAAAATTCATATCTCCTAAACCGTAAGGTGGAATCAAGTGATCTCAGTGCCAAAAGAAAGATAACGACATTAGGAACAAAACTCTAGAAGACGAAAATACCAGATTCGGCATCTAAGTAAATCATAATGGCCCGACAAGAAAATCTGCCAAATCACGTCAGCTCTCCTGGACAGTCGCGGTAAAACTACCATATCTCCTAAACCGTAACTCCAAATCAAATGATCTCGGTGCCAAAAGAAAGCTAAGACCAAGGGCTACAACTTTCTAAGAGGTGATAAGATCAGAAAACGTACGGAACTTACCCAAATCGGACGAACAAAAGCGCTGTACTGCAGGGACGAGGGTGGCGGCCGGTTGGAGAGGGAGAGGAGGGGGTGGCGGCTTGGGGAGGGGAAAAGGGGAAGGGAAGGGTTTTAGGGTTTAGTGGGAGAGATACCCCTTTGGCCAGCCCCCTCATGGGCCACCCTGGGCTGAGGCCCAGAGTCCAGGTTGCTGAAAAAACACAGAAAACCCCCTGAAGAAAAAACGATTCAGATTCTCCCATTAGCTCCTTCTTCTGAAACTTCTTCTAGTACGCCGATTTACTTTTGGGGTATTACATTCTACCCCCCTTAAACAGGATTCGACCCCGAATCTACTCACCGATCTTCCCGAAAGAAATCAGAATCGAATGAAATAACGATATCCCAAGCTTGGAATTGCTCGCCACTCACTTAACACTCGAGCACACCAAACGATGCGTGCTTCGATAAGGACCCGAGACGGTCAACGCGATATGCCAACTTCCAAATTTCTGAAATTTTCGAAACCAAGAGAATCCAATCGAACTAGAGAGTCATCATCGCATCCACGCAATGCTAACTCTCCACCAAAAGGTTAAATCCCAAAATTTGACATTTCAACACGAAAACAAATCTATTTTCTAAATAGGCAGTTTACGAATGAACACCACGACAGCCAAAGAAGAAACCACTCGAATGCCCAAATCAAATACTTCTTTTGGTTTGTCTGAATTAAAATGAATCAGACATGCCAACACAATGCCAACTCAGATTGCGGAAAACAACAGTCAACAACACATAACTCAAACGAAATCAGGAAAACGCTTCACTAACCGAGGAAACATCCTTTTCCTCAGTTTCTCTTTTAGGAGTAAAACTTCTCTCGAACCTTGGAATTCAAATTCATCGCATACCACATGTGCTTAAACCTTTTAATTGAACATCCTCAAATTATGCTCAAACTGAAATACATCATTAACACCATTGTGAAGAGGCTCCATTGAATCCTCCAATTACTCTAGGCATCTCATTCTACTAATCAACATTAATTTGAATGAAGGCACCCAAAGCGCCACAAAATAGATCCCACACAATCACATTACCTCTAATTTCCAAGAACAACTCAGAATCCTCAGTACACACGCTCATGTACTACATCAGAAAGATTCTATCAATGATCATTCCACTGCTCAGGAAACTCTATTATTCCACTTTCTTTACACACACTCATTGTGTGACCAAAGGTCTAGCATAAAAATGTAAAACCCAGATTCAACCTCTAAGACTCTTACAATGAACTTTTGGTATACTTGATAGGAAATTCTTTGATCGGATAACTAAAATTCCTGGAATCCAAACAATATCCTCAATCATTAATATCAACATTCCTCACTAATCAAGTAACTGCCTAATGTGATTAGCTTCACCAAACTTGAACCCACTAAACCACACTATTCCATTTCACCCACACGACCGCAACATACACATTCGCAAGACTTTAACTAATTGACCAAGTTTCAAACTTTTGAATATTTCAATATTCCACCGACATGAACAAGGGTTCTTGAATTACAATTCACTATTGGTTTTACTAGTTGTAACAACATAATCGCTTTACCTCAACGACCATCATTGCTTTTGGATCCAATTCTCTACAAGATCTACATCACAAAATCAATTCTTCCTCCAATGCCCTTGAAATAACTTACAACATCAGGTCTCACATCAACATATACTTGACCACTACTAACCGGATGCCACTGTATACCCCATAAGGTTTTGTAAAACAAATTGATGAAGTGGCAAATAAAAATATTTTTTTTCAAAGACCCGAAAAAAATTTTCTTTTCATAACAAACATAAGACCGTGAGAAATAGACAAATAACAAGGATCTCAGAAAAGCAAAAGCGGAGACCACAATTGAGGGCACAAGTCCCGCAAAAAGAGAATATGAAATCTCAAATAAAACAAAGCACCACTTTTGAAAATCGAGAAACTCCTATGGGGCAAAAATAGAAAGTTTAGGCACACTTCAAGTAAATCATGAGTTACAAAACTTGACTTCGATCTCGAATACTTCTACTTCACTCTTTCTTTAACAAAAAAGTAATTTTTTTAATTATAACGCCACGTTGCCCACTCAAACAAGAAAAGTTGTAAGACCAAATCACATGAATCACTTAAGAACCAATAAAGCTTTCCAACAGGCCACTTGCTCAATCCAATCCCAGCTACTACATAAACCATGAACTACAAAAGATCACGGATGCAAAACATGAAAATTTTTATTTGAGCGATACTACGAGTGACGATCAAATTACGTTCTTTTTATAAGAATCGACAACACACTACCAATCTATTGCTGATAATCTTACTAACATCCAGAATAATACACTCGTTAACGAAAATTCATCATAGTCTACCCTTCCATTGTACAACTCTCTAAAACTCACCAAATTGTTTCATACTACTTTATCATCTCGTCCTCAAATCGAGAGTCCACCAAAAGCTTACAAACTACTACAACAACAACTTTATTTTAGCAGAGATCTACTACACAAATCAAAATATTATACCAAAACCCTTTTATTAGGGACATGCTATCGTCTAACAATTCCACTATCATGAAAGCATAGGCCACCAATTAAATCCCACAGTTCAACTCTTATAGATGATCAACACCAAACGTCAACACACAATTGTTGCACTCCAACCACTGTTGCTATCAATCGCTTCATCAAGAAATCTAGATGCTACCTACTTTCCTTTTCAAATCACATGAACAATCACAAATACATGTTCAACTGTCCATCCTCATATTCATATTTGATTGCAAAATCCCGACAAAACTTCCAAAATCATAGCCTCCCATCGATCAAAAAGTCTCAACAACTCTGCTACCAAATTCGTCCAATTATTCTAGTTAAAATAACTATATAGAAACTCCTTCTATAATATAAAATTATCTAGTATCTACAGATAAGATAACTCCAATATTAATATCCACTATGGTAATAATCTAGCATCTCCCCAACTTTTCTTTCCCATACAGTAAGATTAATCCACTGAGACGAACTAATCCAACAAGTTTAGCAAAACTACATAATTTTAATGATCATACCGGTCATCAATGTTCTACAATTCTTAATAACTCCTTTTAATCCAATTAGGTATAGCCATACTATTAATCATAGTTCATCAAGAACTACCACATGACACCATCAAGTTAATCAACTTTCCTTCCAAGGTTCTTGGTTAAGATTGATTATACACCACACTCTGCACTCCAACTTGATAACACATACCATATCTATTAATTTATTTAATTACAACCTTTAACTTAACCACAACAAGACATCGCTAAAGGGTTTTAATATTTTCTTTTATTACAGAGAAGCATTCAACTTCAATACTCAAAATACCCAAAAGAAATACATTGGGTCAAAGCTTCCACATGTTAAAGAACTTGAAAAAGAAAACTTTCGTTATCAAAAATACCAAGCTAACAAATGAGTTATTTTTTCCCAACAAGAAAGGCATATCTCTCGTGAAAAGATCAACCTTGCAAATTAACGACGTTCACAAGAAACAACAACAGATCAACAGTCAGGAGAACAAATAATAACTTAATATAACCAACAAAGACCAATGAAAATACATCAACTGCATTGTAAATACTAACCCAAGAAAATTCATCAACCGCAACTATAACAGGAATAATCAAATTCAAACTCAAGGAAGAAAACAACTTTTCTAAAGAAATATATCCTCAACACCTGTAACTAAGTTACCCGATGTAAACACTTCACCACTATCATACAAGAAACGGTGATATAACTTGGCCATGCATATGGCCACAACCACAATCTCTACCTCTCGACTATCATGACCCATAGCAATCACATAATCAAATCATAAGTAGTCAGAACCAATTCATAACATAAAATATCAATACAACATAACGGAAGCGTAAATGCGATACTCATCCCATTCCCATCCCATCACACCACGGTGTGTCAAAATTTTAAGTTAATTAACCATTATCAAATTTTGGTATATTTTACAAGTCCTAAAACAAGTTTTAGCAATTTTAGGTTAACTAAGTTATTAATCTATTCACCACGGACCTGAAGCCCGCTCTGATACCAACTGTAACACCCCAGCCCAACATTGAGCCTGGAATGCCACTAAACTACTATAACCATCTAATTTACATCAACTTACTATAAAATTTCAGCAAGCATAACAACATTAAAACCCATCCACGGGTCGCATTAACACAAGCATAACACTATGACAATCATAGATAAATTAGACCTAGGAGCATAGCAAAATAATTAACCAAGATTAACATAAACCAAGCATCTATGGTTATTCAATACCATCATGTCCTAGACATAAATATTCATGTTATTCTAAAAGTTTCTCATGTCCAATGAATCAAATAATTGGGTGAAGTGCATGATTCCAAGTGTGCTTGCCCTTCCCGAGTAAAACGTCATCACTTGGTCACCTAAAAACAACAATAGAGCAAGAATGAGTCCAAGACTCAAAGAATACATAATAAAGCCATAAACAATAGTTTATTAACCATAATCAAAGTTATCATCATCATCCATTTAGTTAATGCCATTATCATTCTCAAACAAACAAGCCATATTCCATATAGGTAAAGTTGCACAATTTAACAATTTACTTAGATATGCGAATGCACCAACATGCTCATGCTCATATGCATCTCATCGGTGATACTGGGTATAGCGGAGTGTTCACCCGTCGATGACACACTCTATTCTTCACTCCCGTGAAGTCCCCACCAAAGTAGGATTTTATCTAGAGCTCTCGGACTAGTCATGTATCTTTCTCACCGACCTCACCGAATAGTTACATGACTTTCTCACCGACTGCTCATGCAACCCATGTCATGATGAATGTAAATGATGCGACATCTTTATTTATTCATCAACATAGTCCATCTCATTAACTCAATATCTACTCATTATCTCATTATCATAATCTCATTCACTCAAGGTCATCAATATCATGTATAAGAATAAGCTGAACGAAAGCATAATAAATAGCATTATAAGTAACATCAATGATCATGGTGAACAACCCATTGTTCACCACTCTACCATATACTTGCCTTCCGCTACCGTGGCGAGTTAGGAGGCAACGACGAATTTCTCCACTCCTTGCCCCACCGCCTACACAAATATTTATTCAAATAAGAATAATAAGTTATGGCGTGGCTACAAGCGTTTTACCATAACCCTCTATCTAATCAACATAACCAAAAACTCAAAATGACGAATTAACTAATCAGCCAATATCGGCCATTCTGATCAGCAGTACGAGAAAAATCGTAATTAAATATCTATAACTCCGAATGACTTGAAACCAGTGCTCAAATACTTTTAACGTAACAGGCTACGAAACTCTAGTTGGTGGAATCCTTTGATTCGGCCAAAACAGTGGCCTAAACAACAGTTGAAAACACTAACAGATATCTGCCCAGATTTCAGAACAGTGGTAAAGAAAATGGCATAACTTTTAATATACAGATCCAATTGAGATGATCTTTATCAACTCGGAAAGATAATTTCAAGTGCTACAAAAACCTAGTTGGGTGGAAGTTCTGAATCGGACTCTAACTAGATCAAAACCGAGGGGCAAACCGATAGTTCTAAATTCTCAGGCAGACAGGACAGCGCACGATTAAAAAATTCATATCTCCTAAACCGTAAGGTGGAATCAAGTGATCTCAGTGCCAAAAGAAAGATAAGGACATCAGGAACAAAACTCTAGAAGACAAAAATACCAGATTCGGCCTCTAAGTAAATCATAATGGCCCGACAAGAAAATCTGCCAAATCACGTCAGCTCTCCTGGACAGTCGCGGTAAAACTACCATATCTCCTAAACCGTAACTCCAAATCAAATGATCTCGGTGCCAAAAGAAAGCTAATACCAAGGGCTACAACTTTCTAAGAGGTGATAAGATCAGAAAACGTACGGAACTTACCCAAATCTGACGAACAAAAGCGCTGTACTGCAGGGACGAGGGTGGCGGCCGGTTGGAGAGGGAGAGGAGGGGGTGGCGGCTTGGGGAGGGGAAAAGGGGAAGGGGGAAGGGGTTTTAGGGTTTAGGGGGGGAGAGATACCCCCTTTGGCCAGCCCCTCATGGGCCACCCTGGCCGAGGCCCAGAGTCCAGTTGCTGAAAAAACACAGAAAACCCCCTGAAGAAAAAAACGATTCAGATTCTCCCATTAGCTCCTTCTTCTGAAACTTCTTCTAGTACGCCGATTTACTTTTGGGGTATTACAGATAGCACAGTCTGACTCGTGGTTCGACGGCTCTAAAGAAACCTCACGCTCCAGATGCCTCAAGTACTCCCTCGACACCGGGTTGCACAAAACATTGTATACCCTGGGCCAGGACTCGAGACGGTTCTAGCGATTCTCCTCCTTCCAAAATCACTGCAGCTTCCAAAAACGAACCTTTGTATCTTAGGCCACTCTTCTCTTCGGTACCAAATAACACAACCAACACAAAACACCTGGAACTCTTGTTCCACGTCTCAATCAGTTCTTTCACCTTAACAAGGAGCACAACCGTAAACCAGGAACGTAAAACAGAACTCGTTTTTAAACAACTATTTTGCAAACAGATCCCAACTTGAAAATAAAAGATTCTCATCGTAACCATGTATTAACAACTCCCTACCAACAGAATCAAATTCAAAGTTGAAGATTTATCTCAAGAACCTTTTCCATTTCCCAATGTAGACAATTTGCAAATAAACACCAAGTAAGCCAAGCGAAAATCACTCGAATGCTCAAATCAATCTCTTCCTTTATTCTTTATGAATCGGAAAGAACCACACATACCCGCATAAAGCCAAATCAAATTTGCAAATGACACCCGTCATGACACGTTGCTCGAACAAGAATTAAGAGAGCATTCTATTACCCAAGAAAATACTCTGCTCCCTCAATCCTTATTTTAGGAATAAACATTCATTTAGATTATGGTATTCCCAATTAACACGCTGCTCCTTTCTCTTATCCAACAGACTCAAAGCGTTGCTCAACCCAAAAGCAACAACCACACTCATGTAGAGAGACTCTACTAATCCACAAATACATGCTCTAGCCAACTCCTCTACCAAATGAATCACTTTGATAAATAATTTCCAACGTACCTCAATATAGATTGCACCCACGAGCACATCTTCTCAATCCTTTACTGAATAATCAACTTAAAATTCATGACACACACACCTCATTTACTACACCCAAAGGATGCTGTCAATGATCATCGTGCTATTTAAAATCCACTTTGTTCCACTATTTCTACACAATCACATTAGCCTCCAAGGTCCTAGCATAGAACACCAAGTCAAAATTTTCAATCTCCATGTCTCGTGTAAATGTATTTCGATGCAACTGATATGAAAACTCTCAAGTCCGATGACTAAGATTCTCACCATCTAAACATATTCATTCATTAACAACCACCTGAAAAACTTATTCTCAACCAAATTATCTTTAGAGAGATTCTAACTCCTAGAGGGTTACTCACTGAAGCCAAGTCGTACCTGGTAATAATTCAGCAATCCCTACTCTCCCATCAATTGACATTACAATCAGATTTCTTCGCTAATCCTGCTCTCATTAACTTATACCTTCATATATATTTTTTTGCCTATACAATCTGGCACATTACTCAATTCATCTGTAATAGACTAACCAAGATTTTCATGCTTTCAACAATTCTAATGTTCCACTCAACATGAACAAATAATCTTTGACCGCAAACACTATAGGTTCTATTAGTTACAAATATTGCCATCGGTTTGGCCCCAAAGACCAAACTTTCTATTTAAGGTAAACCCTCTCCAAGGACTAGTCCAAGAAATCAACTTATCACTCAATGCATCTCAAACAAATTGACACGCAGAGTCTCACCCAAAATCATCTCCTTGACCACCACTATCAAGTTGCCATTATACATCCTAAAAGATATTGCAACACGAATCAGTTAATCTTTTCTCAAAAGAAGCTATAGGTAGAAACACGTTTCAGCACGTAAAAACATTTACCACTTGCAGTAGACACAAAACCAATGGAGAGAGTCAAATAGCCAAGATCTCGGAAAATAGAGGACGAGACCACAATTGAGCTCACAAATTCCACTAGAAGCGAATTTTCAACCCTCAACAAACAAGAATAAAACATTGCCATTAAAACTCAAGAAACTCTTAAGCGACAACAACCAAAATGTTAAACACACTTTATTAAGTTTGCCAGCTGCAAAACTTAACTCCAAATACCTCTACCACACTCTTTTCCTTAACAACGAAAATAATTTTCTTTGATAGTAACCTCTCACTTAACCATGAGAATACATCGCTAAAAGGATTTAACATTTTCTTTCATAAAAGAGAACCATTCAACTTCAACGCTCAGAATACCCAAAAGAGTTACATTGAGTCAAACCTTCCACATACTAAAAGACTATAAAAGAAAACCTTCATTATCCAAATCATCAAGCGAAATACATGGGTCATGTTTACCAATAAGAAAGACAAAACTCCAATTCAAAGGTCAACCTTGACGATTAACCAAGCTCACCAAAGAGCAAGAATAACTCAACAATTGGGAAAACAATAATTGCTTTAAGAGACAAGTTAAGGCAACGGAAACACATTAATCTTTCTCGAAGCAACCATCAACCACAATGAACTTCTCAAGGACCAAATAGAACTTTTCAACACGTCGCTTTGTACCCACTAATCCATGAGAATTCATCAACCAACAATGGCTAATCAGAATATCCCAATGGAAACTCAAGAAAACAACAAGCTTCCCAAGGAGACCCATCCCCAACTTTCATAACAAAGTTTCTCAGAGTAAACACTTCCCTTTTCCCCTACCACCAACGGTAGTACAACCTGACCATACCTATGGCCATAACCACAATCTCTACCTCTCAGCATCTACTATCATCACATATAACAATCACGTAACCAAATCATAAGCATTCATAATCAATTCATATCAGCAATAATCAATGCTACATAACGGAAACGTAAATGCAATGCTTTGCCCATTCCCATCCTCCTGTGCACCAGTGTGTCAAGTTTTAAGTTAATTAACCATTAACATATTTTTTGTACAAATCAAGTTACCAAAGTTGCTAACCTATTCACCACGGACCTAAAGCCGTGCTCTGATACCAACTGTAACACCCCAGCCCAACATTGAGCTTAGAATGCCACTAATCTACTATAACCATCTAATTTACATCAACATACTATAAAATTTCAGCAAGCATAACAACATTAAAACCCATCCACGGGTCGCATTAACACAAGCATAACACTATGACAATCATAGATAAATTAGACCTAGGAGCATAGCAAAATAATAAACCAAGATTAAAATAAACCAAGCATCTATGGTTATTCAATACCATCATGTCCTAGATATAAATATTCAGGTTATTCTAAAAGTTTCTCATGTCCAATGAATCAAATAATTGGGTGAAGTGCATGATTCCAAGTCGCTAGCCCTTCCCGAGTAAAACGTCATCACGGTCACCTAAAAACAACAATAGAGCAAGAATGAGTCCAAGACTCAAAGAAATACATAATAAAGCCATAAATAATAGTTTATTAACCATAATCAAAATTATCATCATCATCCATTTAGTTAATGCCATTGTCATTCTCAAACAACCAAGCCATATTCCATATAGGTAAAGTTGCACAATTTAACAATTTACTTAGATATGCGAATGCACTAACATGCTCATGCTCATATGCATCTCATCACCGATACTGGGGTATAGCGGAGTGTTCACCGTCGATGACACACTCTATCCTTCACTCCCGTGAAGTCCCCACCAAAGTAGGATTTTATCTAGAGCTCTCCTGACTAGTCATGTATCTTTCTCACCGACCTCACCGAATAGTTACATGACTTTCTCACCGACTGCTCATGCAACCCTGTCATGATGAATGTAAATGATCGACATCTTTATTTATTCATCAACATAGTCCGTCTCATTAACTCAATATCTCCTCCTCATTTTCTCAATATCATAATCTCATTCACTCAAGGTTATCAATATCATGTATAAGAATAAGCTGAACGAAAGCATAATAAATAGCATGATAAGTAACAACAATGATCATGGTGAACAACCCATTGTTCACCACTCTACCATGTACTTGCCTTCCGCGCTGTGACGAGTTAGGAGGCAACGACGGAATTTCTCCACTCCCTGCCCCACCGCCTACACAAATATTCATTCGAAATAAGAATAACAAGACAGGACGTGACTACAAGCGTTTTACCATAACCCTCTATCTAATCAACAAAACCAAAAACTCAAAATGACGAATTAACTAATCAGCCAATATCAGCCCTTCTGAACAGCAGTACGAGAAAAATCATAATTAAATATATGTAACTCCGAATGACTTGAAACCAGTGCTCAAATACTCTTAACGCATAACACTACGGAACTCTAGTTGACTGGATCTTTTGATTCGGCCAAAACAGTGGCCTAAACAACAGATGAAAACACAAACAGATAACTGTCCAGATTACAGAACAGTAGCAAAGAAAATGATGTAACTTTCAATATACTGATCCAATTGAAGTGATCTTTATCAACTCGGAAATATAATTTCAAGGGCTACAAAAACCTAGTTGGGTGGAAGTTCTGAATCGGACTCTAACTAGATCAAAACCGAGGGGCAAACCAGCAGTTCCAAATTCTCAGGCAGACAGGATAGTGCGCGATTAAAAATTCATATCTCCTAAACCGTAAGGAGGAATCTAGTGATCTCGGTGCCAAAAGAAAGATAAAGACATCAGGAACAAAACTCTAGAAGACGAAAATAACAGATTCGGCCTCTATGTAAATCATAATGGCCCGACAAAAAAATATGCAAATCACGTCAGCTCTCCTGGACAGTCGCGGTAAAACTACCATATCTCCTAAACCGTAACTCCAAATCAGATGATCTCGGTGCCAAAAGAAAGCTAAGACAAAGTGCTACAACTTTCTAAGAAGTGAGAAGATCATAAAATGTACAGAACTTACCCAAAACGGACGATCAACAGTGGCACAGGGAAGAGGTCGGGAGAGGCGGCGGCCACTAGGGGGAATAGGGGGAGGAGGGGAGGGGTTTTAGGGTTTTGGGGAGTGGGATCCCCCCTCATAGCCGGCCCCCTCTTGGGCCCCTCCTGGGCTGCAGCCCAGGGACCAGGTTATCGAAATAATGTGAAAAACCCCTTCTTGTTTCAGAATTTGTACTCCTTTCTTTGCCCTTTCTTCTCCCGGCTGATAGTCTAATTACCCGATTCGATTCCGAGGTATTACACATGCCCATGGCCACAACCACGATATCTACCTCTCGACCTCGACCAGCACCACACATAGCAATCATATAATCATATTATAAGCATTCAATAATCAATTCATATTAGCAATAATTAATGACTTAACAGAATCGTAAATACAATGCTTTGCCTATTCCCATCCTACTGTGCACTAGTGTGTCAAATTTTAAATTTTTTAACCATTAGTAAATTTTAGCTGATTAAGTTTACCTAAGTTGTCAATCTATTCACCACAGAGCTAAAGCCTGCTCTGATACCAATTGTAATACACTAGCTTGGCAAAAGCCTAAGATGTCACCTACAACTATTAACACTACAAATTTCTACATCAAACTCAAGTATTACTACCTTCTAGGCATCACGATTAAACATTATACAACGAGGTAATCATAAATTTCAGCAAAATAGTTAATCATAGTTCCATTATAATTCAATCTAATTAATTATCAAGGGCATTATAGATAAATTTCAATTAAGAGAAAACAACAACTAGCAATAATATCGACCATGAGGAACTAAGGGAACCACAATCTATTCAATTATTACAGTTCTAAAATGATTGAATCATGAAATGGAATGAAGTGCTTCTCAATTGCAAGAGTCTCATGTTCTACTTTCTTTCCAAAGTATGCTGTTATCAACGCTCACCTAAAACAATAAATAAATAAGCGTGATTCCAAGACTCGGTAAGTACAAACAAAATAATAATACAAACCTCATAAACATACCTTGAATTTAACACAATCAACCATCCACAATAATATCATAACTACTCACTTTTATTGCCATGCAATGCATATGCCACACATGCACATTTTTTTCTCTTTGGATTTACCGGTAATAAAGAGTATGGATCCGTCGATGCATACTGTAATACCTCATTTATCCAGCTAGGTTGTATCGTTTCATTTGTCTGGGAGTTTTATTCGAAAACGAGATTTACAACTTTCCGGAATCGAATCGGTAAAAAGAAAGAAGTCGGAGGGAGTAAAAGAAACAACTTTCGTGATTTTTCCAAGCAATGGGGGTAAATGATATTGTCGTAAACTGGGCCGCAGTCACGACCAGTGGCCCAAGAGGGGACGGCCGGCCCATGTAGTGGCCGGCCAAAGGGGGGAGGCACCACTCCCCCCCCCAAAACCCTAGCCGCCACCCCCTTGCCCCTTTCCATAGAGATATCGTCCCAAGGCCACTAGGGTACCTCCAAAGGTTGCAACAACCCTGCAGGACGCTTGTGCTCAGCTTTCACTTGCTGACAAACACCACAAGAAGCCACATAATTAGCAATGTCCACCTTCATTCTTTTCCACCAAAAATTCTGTTTCAAATCTCGATACATCTTAGTCTCACCAGGATGAACCGTGTATGGAGTGCGATGTGCCTCCCTCAAAATATCATCCTTGACCTCCGCCTTTTGTGGCACACAAAGACGGCCTTTAAACCTCAAAGTACCAGAATCATCCATACTGAAATCACCCTCTTTACCCTCATCCAGACGCTTCCTAACCTCCTATAGTAACCGGTCACTCTGCTGTTCTTCCCGCACACGGTCTGGAATAGCTGACTCCAGAATCAACTGAGTCTCAACATGTGATGTGCCCGCATAACAATAGGATATACCCATGCGATCAAAATCAGCAATGAGGCAATCTAGAGTAGCAGGAGTCGCCTTGCGACTAAGAGCATCAGCAACAACATTGGCCTTGCCTGGATGATACTGGATAGTAAGATCATAATCCTTGATCAACTCCAACCACCTCCTTTGCCTCAAATTCAGATCCTTCTGAGTGAAGATATACTTGAGACTCTTGTGATCTGTGAAAATATCACAAGGCTCGCCGTATAGATAATGCCTCCAAATCTTGAGAGCAAAAACAACCGCAGCCAACTCCAAATCATGAGTGGGATAATTCTGCTCGTGCTTCTTTAACTGCCTCGACGCATAAGCAATCACCTTACCGTCTTGCATGAGAACACAGCCCAGACCCACTCGAGACGCATCTGAAAAGACTGTGAACCGCTTCCCCGGCTCGGGAAGAGTGAGAATAGGAGAGGTCACCAACCTGTCCTTCAAAATGCAGAAACTGCGCTCACACTCATCGGTCCACTGGAATCTCACACCTTTCTGAGTAAGCTGAGACATCGGTTTGGCAATGATAGAGAAATCCTGCACAAAACGCCGATAATATCCAGCCAAACCCAGGAAACTCCTCACCTCCTTCACACTAGTCGGCCTCTTCCAATCCACCACTGTAGAGACCTTACTAGGATCAACAGCAATGCCCTGAGGGTTAATCACATGACCCAGGAAACCCACTTCTGAAATCCAGAACTCACACTTCTTCAACTTAGCATAGAATTTGTGCTCTCTCAAGGTATCTAAAACCAGCCTCAAATGACGCTCATGATCCTCATTGGTCTTGGAATAGATAAGAATATCATCAATGAACACCACCACAAAGTCATCTAGATACTCGTGCAACATGTTGTTCATGGTCCCCATAAAAATGGCAGGTGCATTAGTCAATCCAAAGGACATAACTTTATACTCATAATGTCCATACCTGGTGGAGAAAGCAGTCTTCTCTACATCCTGCTCACGCACACGGATTTGATTATACCCTGACTGGAGATCGATCTTGGAGAACACTTGAGCTCCATTCAACCGGTCAAACAAGTCCTCAATGCGGGGCAATGGATATTTGTTCTTGATTGTGACTGCATTAAGCGCACGGTAATCAATACACATACGCCAACTCCCATCCTTCTTTTCTGTGAATAGAACAGGAGCTCCCCATGGCGATACACTACGCCTGATCAAACCTTTAGCCAACAATTCATCCAACTGCTTCTTCAACTCGTCCTGAAACGGACGTGCTAATCGATACGGAGACATCGAGATGGGACGAGTACCCGGAACAAGATCAATGCGAAATTCCAGCCAACATCGAAAGAGAGCGCGGAGGCGCACTCCCCTGAAAGGTCAACGTCTCCCAGGGCGGGTGCGCACGAGAGACCGTTCTCGTAAAGCGAGATATCACGGCTCGATAAGAGTGCAACCAATCCATACCCAAGATAACGTCGAGCGGCTCCATTTGAATAACTATCAAATTCGCGTGAACTTCTCTCCATCGATAACGATAGAACACCGGGACAAGCGATAGAACTAGCAATAATACCCCGGAGAACTAACCAACACCGATTGAGAAATCCATCGCATACTCAAGTTCGCTCTCCTAGCAAACGCCGACGAGACAAGCGAAAAGGTAGCCCCGAATCAAAAGGACTAAAGCATCAAACGAATCCACAAGCAAAGTACCTGTCACCACGTCAGGACGACCCGCAGACTCACCGTGGGCATGGTGTACACTCGGTGGCGCCATGGCGAAGAAGACGACGCCGGCGGCGAGCCCCAACAATCTGTGGCGGTGCGGTAAAGCCGGTCGTACAACTGAAGCGGTGCGAAGGTGGCGGTGCCGATGGTACCTATTTGGGCGCCCAAGTGAAGGAAATGGCATCGTTGGAGGAGCGATCATCATCCGGAAAGATCCTCGGCGGGACCCATCAAGAAGAAGATGGCACGGGCTCCCACTTGATCACACTAGCGGGGTTCTGGCGACACACCGCTCCTTGTGACTGATCGGCCACACCGCGGCAATCACCCGTCCAAGTGCACTTTCAGCCAGCGGTGTCCATCACCGCACTTAAAGCAAAGCATGCCCTGCACTGGGACAGGACGAAGAGCTGGAGTACCTGCAAAAGGACGAGGCGCCGAAGAAGAGAACGGCCTCGATCGCTAGACACGAACATCGCGGTCCTCCTTGAATTTCTTGAAAGCGGGTCATTGAGCAGACCACTTCCCTCACTAGCGCTCCTCTTGGTCACCACCGAAACAACGATCCACCGAGGCTTGTCGCCTTTGTGAGCTGCATCTCCAACTCCATACCCCTAGCTTGCTCCACAACAGAGCTGTAGTCACGGAGTGGAGTAGCTCCCAACACATGTCGGTACTCAGAATTGAGACCCCGACGGAACCTCTTGGCTTTCTGCAGATCATCGTTCGCTACTGAAGGAACGAAGCGAACCAAGTTGTTGAACTCAGCCTCATACTCAGCAATAGACCTCTTCCCCTGAGCAAAGGTCGTCAAGGCAACCTCCATCTTCTCAACAAAAGAATAGGGGTAGAGCTTCCCCTTGAACTGATCTACAAAATCCTCCCAAGTGACTGGACCTTGAGTGGCGGTCCTCGAAGACAACACGACCTCCCACCAAATATCCGCCTGTTGACGAAGAGCACGGATTTCTCCCACCAACTCTCTCAGCAAAGCGGGGGTCTCATCTTGGGCCCCAACCGGAGGCGGGTCAACAAAGAACCCCTCGCCATCGACTCAATCACACAGGAGGTGGCTCCACGGAACCTCGCCACGCCACGACCTCCACGACCGCGGCCACCACGACCACGTCCTCTACCCCTCGGCATAGCTATCAACCACAATCAACAATACAAAATGAGCTCAAAGCTCAAAATAAACTCATCCATCAATGAACAACATAACGGAAGCGTAAAAACTATATTCGTACCTCTCTCTAACCTACTGTGCACTAGTGTGTCAAATTTTAGGTTAGTTAACCATTAGCAAATTTTAGTTGATTTACTAATACTAAAACAAATTTTAACAATTTTAGTTTATCTATGTTGTTAATCTATTCACCACGGACCTAAAGCCCGCTCTGATACCAACTGTAACACCCCAGCCCAACACTGAGCCTGGAATGCCACCACACTACTCTTCCATCTAATAAATATTGACACACTATAAAAATTACAGCAAGAAAACAATGATAATCAAACCAATGGACCACAAACGAACATGTAATTATGGATCAAGCGACAATAAAATAAACAATGGGAATTATAATCCAAAGCAGCATCAACCAATGAATCCAAATTAATAAAGCAAATAGTCTAGTCCAAATGATGTCCTAAACTTTATTCAACCTCTAACATGTCCAAGTGTAAATCAATATTGAATGAATGATTATCATGGCGAATGATCATGTGATGTCTATGTGCTCTACTCACTCTCAATTACGGCATCCTCGAAGGTCACCTAAAAACAACAATAGAGCAAGGGTGAGTCCACGACTCAGCAAATACATCCATAAACAACGAACAATAATAATCAACAGCATTCAATAACTTCAATATCATCACAGGCACTTCCATTCCTATTCTCATGCATTAATCTCAAATATCAATGCAACTCTAATCTATATGTCCACATGCACTTCTTTCGCGTATACCGGTATAGCGTGAGTGAATGCTCGCGACAACATTCACTCTCAAGCCCGTTCCTCCAAAAGGATCGGGGACCTCCTCCACTCCCGTGGAGTTGTGATCCATCATGATCACCTTCTCTTATGCAAAGATGCTTATGAATGCAAACATGCAAACTCCATCATAAACATCATATCCAACTTTTCATCATGCTCATCAACAAAGATATAAACATACCAATTATTTGTTTGCAATTAAACAGAATAAAAGCACAACAATAATGGTAATTGAAAGATAAAGAATCACGTTGATCAATCATTGACCGCTGCTTTACCATGCACTTGCCTTTACTAGTTGCGGCCTTGCGATTTGATTAGAAGACGGCAACAAGCACGACGCCTCTCCTATATTAAATACACACATCTCAATACAAGCTACAGCATCATAAGAATAACAATCAATATACATCGCTCCTACACGTCCCCAATTATACCACGATACGCCGGTACCGAAAAGTTACCCATAGTTGACATGTCACTAAAAAGAGCGTAACTTATGACTCGAAAATCCGATCACCACAAACCACCCCATTCTGGATCCTTTATAAAATTATCCACCTTTTCTTAGATTACGAAGGCTTCTAATTAAATCATCTAACCCTCCGTATTTAGCCCGGAAAGCCGATCTGTCCGCTTCGGAACAGCAGTCTTACTAAATTCATAACTTTCGTTTTACTCAACCAAAATACGCGTTCTCAGATCCTACAGAACCATTGGACAATTATCTACAACTTTCATGTAGGTCAAAAACTCTAATTAGGCTATTTACTATTTTTAGTAACCGATCTACCAAAACAGCGCCGAAAGACGACAACCGTAAAAACAGCGGCCTTCTTAAAATCATAACTCAAATTCTACTTGTCCGATTGACAAAATAAAATATGCTATAGAAAGATATCGAAATTATCTACAATTAACTAGTAGATGAGATTTCCAAAATTTGTCGTTAAGGTACCCGAATAAATTGTACAACAAAACAGCATACTAATCAGAAGTACTAAACAGCCATGGATTATAAAATGCTATAACATCTCTAATTAATCTAAAAAAAAACCAATTAGTTTTCACTATTCCTATGCATGCTGGCACCTCCCATTGAAGATCTACTCAAGGCAGTACACCCACGTTAACTCAAAGTAGCGAAGGAAGTAAAGCTCACCTACACAACCAGCCGATCTGTCCACAAGCGCGGCAAGAAAATCAACACAGGGGTCACTGCTTCCCACAGCCGGCCGATCACGCTAGCGGCAGGAAAGCTCAGGCACTTGTGCTACGCACGCACGGCAAAAACCCCAAACGCACACGCGCGGCCGAGGTTGGACAGCAGGCGCTGCAGTTCTTCGGCTCGGCCAGGCGCCGCAGCCATGCGCAGGGTAGCAACGCACAGGTTTTCACGCGGCAGTACTCGGCTGTAGACAGCAGTGCACACGGCAGCTTGGACGCATGGCTTCTCTCGGCTGACGTTCCAGCGCAGAATGGGTTCTCGCGGCGCCACAGGGCAATGCGCAGCGAAACGACCGGCAAATGCCGATCGAAAGCAACGCAACCGCCAGCAGTGCGGCCGCGCGGAAAAAAGAAAAGAAGCAGCACACGTTCGGCTCTGGCGGCGGTGGAAGAAAAATGTGGCTAGGGTTTCTAAAAAAAATCCACCACTATTTATAGCTCATAAAAATACCGAAATATTCTATTTTTCACAAAACTTTTTATTTAATTACACCCAGGCCCTTAAGAGGTTAATAAATGATTAATTATTGTTACTCTTTAATTAATTACGCTCCGACCCTTAGGACGCGATTATTAAAATTATTATTATTTTCAGAGTATTACATCAAGTTCCTCTCCATCAACTCCGTTCCCCGCCGACGACGACGACCGCTCGTTCGTCTCCCGGTGGCCGGCCCTAAGAGAAGAAAGAGAGGAGAAGGGAGGAGGACCCGTGTGCAGCGGATCTTCGTCGTTTTACTGGTCTACAAGGGTAATTAGACCTCCGATTCGTTGTTTGATTCCATTAGAATTGAGGATCCGATTGGATTTGTAGTTTCGTTTTGATTCGGTTAATAGATTGAATCTGTCCATAATGTTGTAACTCGGTTTTGGGTGTCTTAGAGGCAGAATTGGATGTCTTCGCCTTCTAGAGATTTGTTCCTTATTTCATTAGCTTTCTTTTGGCACCTGGATCACGAATTTTCACCCAGTAGATTAAAAGTTATGACTGTTTTACTACGTACTGGTCTGTCAGTCAGAAATGTTGAGTATAGTCGGTTGCACCTAGGTTTTGATCTAGTTAGATTCAGAATCAGGTCGGCCACCCAACTCGGTTTATGAAGATAATTTCACCATCTTTCCAGGATGATAAAAATCACTTTATTTGGATCAGTGGTTTAAAAGTTAGAGCCTATTCTTTAGGGCTGTTCTGTATTCTGGGCAGACTGCAGTTAAAGTTTTTCTTTGGATGGTTAGACCTCTGTATTGGCCGAATTAGAGTTTACCATCAACTAGAGTTTTGTAGCCAGTTAAGTTAAGAAAATATGAGCACTGGTTTCAGGTCTTTTGGACTTACGGTTTTTATTTGGTGAATTTTCTAGTAAAACTGCTAGATAAAGGATAATTGAAATGTTTGGGTAAATTGATCAAATTGAACTTTTATATGGTTAGTTTGGCTAGAGTTTGAGGGAGGACACGTGTAGCATTGCCCTATTCGCTTGCCCTCATTTCGATTATTTTATATTGTAGGCGGTGAAGCGGTGAGTGGAGGGGTATCTCAATTACCTCCCAACCCGTTGCAGCGCGGCAGGCAAGTAATTTGTATTCTATGATTGATGCCATGTATGATGTGTGAATGAATGATTATATTTGTTCGTATTTGTAGATGAATGCCATGTGTTCTTTTCATTTATGAGTACTATTCAATATTGACATGGGATCACATCATGACATGCATACATTACATTTGTAAGACCCATCAATTCCAGTATGGGCACTTGAAAATCCCATCAATTCCAGAATGAGTACGTGAGTCCACCATTCCAATGTGGGCCACGTTACGCGAGTCCACCATTCCAATGTGGGCCACGTTGGACGGTCATATGAAACGTTCTTCATACGATTACTTTAAGTGAACACCGACGGGTGATTCACTCGCTATACTGCGATATATGCACGACAATATGTCCATTTCCTTCAATGCATCATTCCACTTCATCCATTCATAAATTCGTTTCCAGTAAATGTTCAAATGATGATTGTGATATATTGCTCATGGAATGTTTGATTGTTACATACAGTTACTTGCTGAGTCTTTGGGCTCATTCTTGCTTTATTGTCTTATTTAGGTAAATGACAAGGAAGAATGATCTTGTGGAGGGTAGTTCATCACGATGCACTCACTACTATAAACCAAACATTTTGAGGACTTTTACTGTCGTTAATTATGACTTGTGTTGAATTATAATAAGCCAGTTTGGTCATAACTACCTTATCTCTCAGAATTGTTTATTTCCATTCCATTGATTAATCCTGATGATGGATTCTTGTTTCCGTATAATCTTATTACTTGATTAACCTTGACATGTGTTTTGATGTTATTCTTCTAAAGAGTAGTGGTTGTAGGTGACATCTTGACTTTCTTATAGTCAGGGTGTTACAGTTGGTATCAGAGCGGGCTTTAGGTCCGTGGTAATTAAGTTATTAAAATGACACACTGTGCACAGTAGGTGGGGTTTGGGAAATCCATTGCTTCCGCATTTCTAGTGATTTGGGTTCATTATGTAGTACTGTGTAGAATTGTTTCTGTACTATCTCTCATGTTGTTAATCTGTGACATGATGTGGTATCCTATATCTATGAATTATTTTATGATTGTCATGAGATGATCCTATATATTCATAATTGATTGCATTAGCTATGCGTATCGGTAGCGGACGTTGAGCAGTTGAGTTCGTGGTTGTTGTCCTGGGTTTTGCCAGGCTACACCACCGCTAAATGGTATGAGAGTAGAGAAGTTCTTACCTGTTCCATAGTTCTGTGTTGAGCCTGAGCTCATTGTTGAAGTTGTTGTCGTTCTCAAATTTGTATCTGGTTTTCTGGTTGTAGTTTCTTGTAGTTCGTGAATTTCTTTTGAAAGGAGGGTTATAATGAGGAGGGCAAGCTCCAGTAAGTTTCTGATCGTTCTTTGAAACAGTTATTGTACTTTCGACTATTGTGATATTCTCGCTCGCGTGAGCATAGTTAAATTGTAAGATTTATCTTTCACGGAAGTTATGCTTTACCCCTGTTGGAAAATTTAACTTATTTGTTCGCTTGGAGTTTCGAGCGTTGGAAGATTTCTTTTGCAAAGTTCTTTATTAAGTGTGCATTGGCCTTGCATATTTCTTGTAGATTACTTTAGAAAGTCGTTCTCTTCCTTGAATTCTGAATTTTGACAAATTCTTGTCCGGTGGTGGTGGATGACTTTCTTTTGGGTTCATGGTTCCTAGTAGTTGATGAATTTCAATGAGCCTTTAATGGTATTATGAAACCATTATTGTTTTTCGACCGTTAATTTGTTTTTACTACTGGTGATCTTCGTCAATTAGTAATATTAAAAATTTTCATGATTGCTCCTTCTTTCTCCTTAGAGAAGTGCGATTCATTTACTCGTTTGATAGTTGTATAATGAGAGTTTTCATTGCAAGTCCGTTAAATCGAGAAAGCTTTGGCTCTACTTATTTCTATTGGATCATTCTGCTTTGTTGAAGTATAATGCATCTCTTTTACAAGAATAGTGTTAAAACCCATTTGTGGTGATGTGTTGTGATTAAGTTGGAGGTTGTACTCAAACAAAGTTGTGGGCTACGGGTTTCTATTGGTCCCTATTTGTTTTTCAAAATAATCTCTTGTCTTTTGATCTTGAACTCTCTTTACTCTTGGTAAACGTTGTTATCGGCAAGATCATATATTTTGTATATGATGGTCCTATCTCTCCTGTTGATTAAGGTGACCTGGTTCACCATTTGGTATTTTGGAGAATGGGAATCATCTTTTACAAAGTTCATTGAAGAATGTTTTGACTCTGCTCGTTTCTTTTGGAGTATTTGGAGTGTTGGAGTTTAGAACCTCTCTTTAAAAAAAAAATGTCGATACCTTTTTCTAAGGTTTTGTGGTGTTGTGTGAGAGGTTTGTTTAAGCTTTGTGTATTTCACACCATGTTTCTTTTCTAGAATAAGTTGTTATTACAATCCCATTTAATGCTGGAAATTTCTAAGACACACTTTGTCGTGTTTCCTTTAAAAGGTTTATTGATATGATAGTAATGTAAATTGATTGTTATCAGGAACGTATGTTATTGCTCTTAATGAAATGTTCATTAATGTTGATTCTTTTATAGAGAAAGAAGTTTGACCACCTTTCTTGTTGTTTCTAAAATGATCCAATTTCAAGTTTTGTGTTCATGACTTTTTGGGGTTTAAGTTTATTTTGGTAAACGAAGTCTGCCGCGAAAAAAAAATGATTTGTTGCAAAGTTATAATAGTTCTCCCGTGATGCGAGCGCTTTGATATTGAATGCTCGTTGTTCTTATCTGCTAAGGTCAGACATTCTCTTCTTTTGAGGCTTATGCTTTCAACTGTGGACTCCCCTTATGTTCAATGAGTTCATTGCTTAATTGGTTTTCTCCTGGGCCCGGTGTTTGTGGCGAGTGGTAAATGATTTTCTAGTTGGTGAAAATCGTTTTCATGTGCCTCTTCTTTTGATAAATATTCGACCCATTCTTTCCGCATGAGTCTTTCGAGGTGTTTTCTAATTGACGTTGAGAGATTGATGTTGAAACTTGTAGTAAAATAATCACCTCTGTGATACCACCTAAATGAGAATACTTCAAGTCTAGTGTCCGTGATCTTTTGGAGTTCGTGAATATTCTGGTAACTGAAATTGTTTTAAGTAAAATGGAGCATGCAGATATCCTATTGCTTCTTAAGAGTTTCGTGTGATTTAGTCCTAAAGGCTCCTTGGTTTGAGTTAGCAAAGTAAGGTTGCAATCAAAGAAAATTTTTGTCGCTTTCGTTGAGAATCCGGTTGCTTTTCGTGAAGTCCTGTAAAGGAAAATGCTTGTTTTGTGGCTGAGGTCATTTGGATAACATGTTTCATTAGTAGATGAGCTGTTTCAAACAAAGTTGGCGTGTTAAAAAAATTATTTGTTCTTAAGTAGTTAGTGTGGGTTAAACTAAAGAACTTACTTTGTTCATGTGGTAAGGTGTTATAGATTCAAGAACTAATTGCTGTGTTAAAGGAAAGAGTGCAGTAGAGTATTTGATAATTTGAGTCAAGTTTTGTAACTTGTGATTATTTGAATCGTTCCTAAACTTCTTGCTCTTTCCGCTCAAAAGATGTCGAGTTTCAATCGCAATGTCTTTCTTTCGTATCGGATGTTATTTGCTATTCTCTCTTGAGGGATGTGTGCCCTCAACTGTGAACTCAGTTTTCGTTCTCCAATATCCCCATTATCAGAATATTCTTTTGGGTTCATGCTCGTTGGGATGAGCAACGTTTTTATGTGTGACGAAGTTTGTCCTTATTCGCCTCTTTCTTTTGAGAAAGACCCAAAAGTTTGGTTGCAGGGTTTTACAAAGCGTTTATTGTCAACTATTTGGTGGTGGTTAAGTTTTGGTAGCGGTGATATTTTGCTATCAAGTTATTGGAGGAGTAGAAGAATGTGAAATGGATTTGATCTGTATCTCTTGAGGAAAAAAAAAATATTGATTCACATGGAATGTTTGGCTTCGAAGTAAGTCTGAATAGTGTTACGATTGAGTAGAACCTATGGTATAGAGAAATTCTAGAATTTTAGTTCATGTTAAAAGATTGAGGATTATTGAAGGTATGGAGACCTTGATTAATTTTATAGAGTAATGCAATTGGATAAGATTGCGAGATTATATGGGTAATTTTTGAGGATGTCAATAAGTGAGTATGTTAGAATTGTGGGAATGTTGTAGATTCAATCCATTGATTTCCCTACCTGTTATAATTGCAATTTTGTAGTAGAAGTCTTGCAGATTAAATTTAGGCTTTGCATTTCCATGCTAGACCTTTGGTCACTCAATGATGGTGTGTAGAAAGAGTGGAATAATAGAGTTTTCTGAGCAGTGAAATGATAATTGATAGAACCCTTCTGATGAAGTTTATGAACGTGCGTGCTAAGAATTTTGAGTTGTTGTTCTTGAAAATTTGAGGTAATGTCATTGGGTGGAACCTACTATGTGTTGCTTTGAACGCCTTCTATCAAGTCAATTTTGGTTAGTAGAACAAGTTATTTAGAGTATTCGGTGGATTCAATGTAGCCTTTCCACAATGGTGTGGATGATGTATTTCAATTTGAGCATAATTTGAGGATGTTTAACTAAGAGGTTTAAGCTCATGTGGTAGGCAGTGAATTCGAATTTCAATGTTCGAGAGAAATTTTATTCCTAGAAGCGAGGAACTGTGGCAAAGGATGATTCGTGGGATAATGAGGCGTTTTCTTGATTCTCGTTTGAGTTTTGTGTCGTTGACTTGTATTTTTCGCAATTTGAGTTGGCGCTGTGTTGGCGTGTTGATTCTTTCCAAATCCAGACAAATCGCAAGTATTTGGTTTGGGCGTTCGAGTGATTTCTCCTTTGGTTGTAAAATGGATTTGTTTTCGAGATGAATTGTCAAATTTGGAATCTAACCTTTTGGTGAGAGTTAGCATTACGTGGATGCGATGAGGACTCTCTATTTCTAGTTGGATTCTCTTCGTTTTTGAAAGTTGTAAGAATTAGGACGTTGGCTTATCGCGTTGATCGTCCCGGATCCTTATGCGAAGTACGCAACGTCTGGTGTGCTCGAGTGTTAAGCGAGTATCTGAGCAATTCCAAGCTTGAATTATCGTTGTTTCATTCCAGACGCAGTTTCCTTTCGAGTAGATTGGTGCGTAGATTCGAGGTCGAATCTTTTCTAAGGGGGTTAGAGTGTAATACCTCATTTATCCAGCTAGGTTGTATCGTTTCATTTGTCTGAGAGTTTTATTCGAAAACGAGATTTACAACTTTCTGGAATCGAATCGGTAAAAAGAAAGAAGTCGGAGGGAGTAAAAGAAACAACTTTCGGCGGATTTTTCCAAACAGCGGGGGTAAATGATATTGTCGTAAACTGGGCGCAGTCACACCAGTGGCCCAAGAGGGCCACCGGCCCATGTAGTGGCCGGCCAAAGGGGGGAGGCACCACTCCCCCAAAACCCTAGCCGCCACCCCCTTGCCCCTTTCCCTCCCCCTTGGCCGCCTCCTCCTCTCCCCAAACCGACCCCCATTGCTGCCCCTTGGAGGTGGTGCCATCTCCGGTGATCCCCGTCGCTCCTCCTCAAGTTCCTCTCCATCAACTCCGTTCCCCGCCGACGACGACGGCCGCTCGTTCGTCTCCCGGTGGCCGGCCCTAAGAGAAGAAAGAGAGGAGAAGGGAGGAGGACCCGTGTGCAGCGGATCTTCGTCGTTTTACTGGTCTACAAGGGTAATTAGACCTCCGATTCGTTGTTTGATTCCATTAGAATTGAGGATCCGATTGGATTTGTAGTTTCGTTTTGATTCGGTTAATAGATTGAATCTGTCCAGAATGTTGTAACTCGGTTTTGGGTGTCTTAGAGGCAGAATTGGATGTCTTCGCCTTCTAGATATTTGTTCCTTATTTCATTAGCTTTCTTTTGGCACCTGGATCACGAATTTTCACCCAGTAGATTAAAAGTTATGACTGTTTTACTACGTACTGGTCAGTCAGTCAGAAATGTTGAGTATAGTCGGTTGCACCTAGGTTTTGATCTAGTTAGAGTCAGAATCAGGTCGGCCACCCAACTAGGTTTATGAAGATAATTTCACCATCTTTCCAGGCTGATAAAAATCACTTTATTTGGATCAGTGGTTTAAAAGTTAGAGCCTATTCTTTAGGGCTGTTCTGTATTCTGGGCAGACTGCAGTTAAAGTTTTTCTTTGGATGGTTAGACCTCTGTATTGGCCGAATTAGAGTTTACCATCAACTAGAGTTTTGTAGCCAGTTAAGTTAAGAAAATATGAGCACTGGTTTCAGGTCTTTTGGACTTACGGTTTTTATTTGGTGAATTTTCTAGTAAAACTGCCAGATAAAGGATAATTGAAATGTTTGGGTAAATTGATCAAATTGAACTTTTATATGGTTAGTTTGGCTAGAGTTTGAGGGAGGATGTAATACTCTGAAAAAAAAAAAAAATTTAATAATCGCGTCTTAAGGGTCGGAGAGTAATTAATTAAATAGTGACAATAAGTAATTAATTATTAACCTCTTAAGGGCCTGGGTGTAATTAAATAAAAAGATTTCGTGGAAAATAGTATTTTCGGATTTTTGTGAGTTGTATAAATAGTTTGTGGATTTTCTTAAAACCCTAGTTTTTCTTTTCTTTCCACCCCACCGCCAGCGCTGTTCCGACCATTGCTTTGTTGTTGCACAGTGGAAGCCGACCACATCGCGGCGCTGCGGCCGCCTGCGCTGCCGAGCCCTATTTGTCTTTGCCGTGTGGGAGCCGTCACCTGCGCGTGCCGCTGTGCCGATCTGTTGCCGGCCGAGCCAACTTCCTGCGCTACTGCGGCCCCTGCGCGTGGGCCGCTGCTCACTGCTTTTCTTCGCTGCGACGCTTGATCTTTGCCGCCATTCTTGATTTATTTGGCTCGGCCAATTTTGCTTGCTGCCACTGCCGTTTGCTGCTGCTGTGTCCTGCTGCATCTTGTACACGCATGCATGCATGCTTGAGCCGTAGGGAACGAGGAAATCAAGAGTTCAGACGGAGGAAATCAAGAGTTCAGCAAGTGAAGGTAACAGAAGAACAAAATAAGGAAAAGAAAGAGAATTAGAAGATTAGAAGAAAAGAAGTAGAGATTCAAATTCTTGTCGGTAATGATCTATAATTTTGTATTCTCTCTGTTTTTCTAGGTTAATTAGAGATTATGATCTAGATTAATTAGAGAAGTTTTATAATTTTCTAATAGAGGGGCCGAACAATGAGGCTGTTTTAACCTGCCGTTCTGTGTACGATTTATTCGGGTACCTTAATGACAAATTTTGGAATTGTCATCTACTAGTTAATTGTAGATAGTTTCGATATCTTTCTATAGAATTTTTATTACGTCAATCGGACGAGTATAATTAGAGTTATGATTTTCGAAAGGCCGCTGTTTTTAGGGTTGTCGTCTTTCGGCGCTGTTTTGGTAGATTGGTTATTAAAAATAGTAAATAGCCTAATTAGAGTTTTTGATCTACATGAAAGTTGTAGATAATTGTCCAATGGTTCTGTAGGATCTGAGAACGCGTATTTTGGTTGAGTAAAACAAAATTTATGAATTTATTAAGTCTGCTGTTCCGAAGCGGACAGATTGGCTTTCGGAGCTAAATACGGAGGGGTAGATGATTTAATTAGAAATCTTCGTAATCTAAGAAAATGTGGATAATTTTATGAAGAATCCAGAATGGGGTGGTTTGTGGTGATCGGACTTTCGAGTCAAAAGTTACGCTCTTTTTAGTAACCGGACCACAATGGGTAGCTTTTCGGTACCGGCGTAACGTGGTATATTTGGGGACGTGTAGGAGCGATGTATATTGATTGTTATTCTTATGATGTTGTAGCTTGTATTGAGATGTGTGTATTTAATGTAGGAGAAGCGTCGTACTTGTTGCCATCTGCTAGCCAAATTGTGCGTCGCAACTAGTAAAGGCAAGTGCATGGTAAACAGCGATCAATGATTGATCACTGTGATTCTTTATCTTTCAGTACCATTATTGTTGTGCTTTTATTTTATTTTAATTGCAAGCAATGGAATGGTATGAATTTATATTGTTAATGGACATGATGGAAAGTTGGATATGATGTTTATGATGGAGTTTGCATGTTTGCATTCATAAGCATCTTTGCATAAGAGAAGGTGATCATGATGATCACAACTCCACGGGAGTGGAGGAGGTCCCCGATCCTTATGGAGGAACGGGCTTGAGAGTGAATGTTGTCGCGAGCATTCACTCACGCTATACTGATATCTGTGAAAGAAGTGCATGTGGACATGTAGAATAGATTTGCATTGATATTTGAGATTAATGAATGAGAATGTTAATAGAAGTGCATGTGATGATAATGAAGTTATTGAATCTCGATGATTTATTATTGTTCGTTGTTTATGGATGTATTTGCTTTGAGTCGTGGACTCACCCTTGCTCTATTGTTGTCTTTAGGTGATCTTGAGGTTGCCGTGAATCGAGAGCGAGTAGAGCACATGGACATCACATGATCATTCGCCATGATAATCTTTTCATTCAATATTTGGTTTACACTTGGACATGTTAGTTATTGATTAATGTTTAGGATATCATTTGGACTAGACTGTTTGCTTTAATCATTTGGATTCATTGGTTGATGCGATATTGGACTGTTTACCTGATTTTGTTCCACTTGATTACGTATTATCATTTGAACCATAATTATGCATGTTCGTTTGTGATCTTTGGATATGATTATCATTGTTTCCTTGATGTAATTTTATAGTGTGTCAATATGTTATTGATGGAAGAGTAGTGTGGTGGCATTCTAGGCTCTGTGTTGGGCTGGGGTGTTACAGTTGGTATCAGAGCGGGCTTTAGGTCCGTGGTGAATAGATTAACAACATAGGCAAACTAAAATTGTTAAAATTTGTTTTAGTTTAGTAAATCAACTAAAATTTGCTAATGGTTAACTAACCTAAAATTTGACACTAGTGCACAGTAGGTTAGAGAGAGGTACGATTATAGTTTTACGCTTCCGTTATGTTGTTTATTGATGGATGAGTTTATTTTGAGCTTTGAACTCATTGTGTATTGTTGATTGTGGTTGATAGCTATGCCGAGGGGTAGAGGGCGTGGTCGTGGTGGCCGCGATCGTGGAGGTCGTGGCGCAGGCGAGGTTCCGTAGAGCCACCTCCTCAGAGCGCTTGAGTCGATGGCGAGGGGTTGCTTTGAACCGCCTCGGTTGTGGTCGTGATGAGACCCACGCTTTCTTTGAGAGAGTTGGTAGGAGAGATCCGTGCTCTTCGTCAACAGCGCCGGCAGCCCTGTCTTCGCGACATCTGTTGTTGCTCTGTCGCACATCCACCGGTTCTGAGCGCGGATGTCACTTCGAGTGGATGGGGTTGAGGTTTGATTCGTTTGACGGCCTGCACACCGGTCCAGCGTGGACTGGTTGCGTTACATGGAGAGGCGCTTGGAGCTTTGGGGATGTCATCACATCGAGGGTCCGTTTGTAGCCTTTCACCGAAAGGGCAGCAGATATTTGGTGGGAGGGCGTGTTGTCTTGAGGACCGCCACTCAAGGGCCATCACTTGGGAGGACTTTGTTGATCGGTTCAAGGGAAGTTCTACCCTATTCTTTTGTTGAGAAGATGGAGGTTGCCTTGACGACCTTTGCTCGGGGAAGAGGTCTATTCTTGAGTATGAGGTGAGTTCAACAACTTGGTTCGCTTTGTCCCTTCAATAGCGAACGATGATCTTCAGAAGGCCAAGAGGTTCCGTCGGGTCTCAATTCAGTCTGCGGCATGTGTTGGGAGCTACTCCACTCGTGATTACAGCTCTGTTGTGGAGCAAGCTAAGGGCATGGAGTTGGAGATGCACGACTCACAAAGGCGACAAGCCTCGGTGGATCGTAGTTTCGGTGGTGACGGAAGAGGAGCTCTAGTGAGGGAAGTGGGTGCATTCACGACCTTTCCAAGAAATTCAAGGAGGACCGCAGATCTTTCGAGTCTAGCGATCGAGGCCGTTCTCTTCTTCGGCGCCTCGTCCTTTTGCAGGTACTCCAGCTCTTCGTCCTGTCCCAGGGCAGGGTATGCTTTGCTTTAAGTGCGGTGATGGACACCGTGCTGCTGAGTGCACTGGGACGGGAGATTGCCGTCAGTGTGGCCGATCGGGTCACAAGGAGCGGGTGTGTCGCCAGAACCCCGCTAGCGTGATCAAGTGGGAGCCTGTGCCATCTTCTTCTTCTTCAGTGGGTCCTGCTCGAGGATCTTTCCAGATGATGACTGCTCCTCCAGCGATGCCGTTTCCTTCAGCTTGGGCGCCTCCAGCAGGGTACTACTGGCAGCCGCCACCTCCAGCACCGCATCAGGTTGCACGACCGGCTCTACCTGCACCGCCGCAGCAGAATGTTGGGGCTCTCGCCGCCCCGGCATCGTCTTCTTTCGCCATGGCGCCACCTGGAGTGTACGCCATGCCCACAGCGGAGTCCGCGGGTCGTCCTGACGTGGTGACAGGTACTTTGCTTGTGGATTCGTTTGATGCTTTAGTCCTTTTTTATTCGGGGGCTACCTTTTCGTTTGTGTCGACGGCGTTTGCTAGGAGAGCAAGCTTGAGTATGCAGTGGATTTCTCAGTCAGTGTTGGTTAGTTCTCCTGGGGGTATTATTGCTAGTTCTACTGTTTGTCCTGGGTGTTCTATTGTTATTGATGGAGAGAAGTTCACGGCGAATTTGATAGTTATACAAATGGAGCCGTTCGATGTTATCTTGGGTATGGATTGGTTGCACTCTTATCGAGCTGTGATATCTTGTTTCTGTAGAACAGTTTCTGTGCAGACCTCGTCTGGGGAGACTTTGACCTTTCAGGGAAGTGCGCCTCCGCGCTCTCTTTCAGTATTGGCTGGACTGTTCCCGGGTCAGCGTGCAGTGAAAACTGGGCTTCTTTTAGCTCTTGCTGAGAAACCGAATGTGGCTTCGCAGATTGAGGAGATTCCAGTGGTTAGTGACTATCCAGATGTGTTCCCAGCTGAGCTTCCGGGATTGCCACCTGCGCGAGACGTGGAGTTTCGCATTGATCTTGTTCCGGGTACTCGTCCCATCTCGATGTCTCCATATCGTTTAGCACGTCCGTTTCAGGACGAGTTGAAGAAGCAATTGGATGAATTGTTGGCTAAAGGTTTGATCAGGCGTAGTGTATCGCCGTGGGGAGCTCTGCTTACATTCACGAGAAGAAGGATGGGAGTTGGCGTATGTGTATTGATTACCGTGCGCTTAATGCGATCACAATCAAGAACAAATATCCATTGCCCGCATTGAGGACTTGTTTGATCGGTTGAATGGAGCTCAAGTGTTCTCCAAGATTGATCTCCAGTCAGGGTATAATCAAATCCGTGTGCGTGAGCAGGATGTAGAGAAGACTGCTTTCTCTACCAGGTATGGGCATTATGAGTATAAAGTTATGTCCTTTGGATTGACTAATGCACTGCCATTTTATGGAGACTATGAACAACATGTTACACGAGTATCTAGATGACTTCGTGGTGGTGTTCATTGATGATATTCTTATCTATTCCAAGACCAATGAGGATCATGAGCGTCATTTGAGGTGGTTTTAGATACTTTGAGAGACCACAAGTTCTATGCTAAGTTGAAGAAGTGTGAGTTCGGATTTGAAGTAGGTTTTCGGGTCATGTGATTAACCCTCGGTATTCTTTGTTGATCCTAGTAAGGTCTCTACAATGGTGGATTGGAAGAGGCCGACTAGTGTGAAGGAGGTGAGGAGTTTTCGGGTTTGGTGGTTATTATCGGCGTTTTGTGCGAGATTTCTCTATCATTGCCAAGCCGATGTCTCACCTACTCAAAAGGTGTGAGATTCGGTGGATGATGAGTGTGAGCGCGATTTACGCATTTTGAAGGAGAGGTTGGTGACCTCTCCTATTCTCACTCTTCCCGAGCCGGGAAGCGGTTCACGCCTTTTCGAGATCGTCTCGAGTGGGTCTTGGCTGTGTGCTTATGCAAGACGGTAAGGTGATTGCTTATGCGTCGAGACAGTTAAAGAAGCACGAGCAGAATTATCCCACCCATGATTTGGAGTTGGCTGCGGTTGTTTTTGCTCTCAAGATTTGGAGGCATTATCTATACGGTGAGCCCTGTGATATTTTCACAGATCACAAGAGTCTCAAGTATATCTTCACTCAAAAGGATCTGAATTTGAGGCAAAGGAGGTGGTTGGAGTTGATCAAAGATTACGATCTTACTATTCAGTATCACCCAGGCAAGGCCAATGTTGTTGCAGATGCTCTTAGTCGTAAGGCGACTCCCGCTACTCTGGATTGCCTCATTGCTGATTTTGATCGCATGGGTATATCTTATTGTTATGCGGGCACGACACATGTTGAGACACAGTTGATTCTTGAGTCAGCTATTCCAGACCGTGTGCAGGAAGCACAACAGAGTGACCGGCTACTACAGGAGGTTCGGAAGCGTCTGGAAGAGGGTAAAGAGTGTGACTTCAGTATGGACGATTCTGGTACTTTGAGGTTTAAAGGTCGTCTTTGCGTACCACAAAAGGCGGAGGTCAAAGATGATATCTTGAGGGAGGCACATCGCACTCCATAATCGCTCACCCACCTGGTGAGACTAAGATGTACCGAGATCTGAAATGAATTTTGGTGGAAAAGAATGAAGGTGGATATTGCTAATTATGTGGCTTCTTGCGGTGTTTGTCAGCAAGTGAAAGCTGAGCACAAGCGTCCTGCAGGGTTATTGCAGCCTTTGGAGGTACCCCAGTGGCCTTGGGATGATATCTCTATGGACTTTGTGGTGGCGTTGCCTCGTTCGCCGCGAGGAAGGATGCGATTTGGGTAGTGGTGGATCGATTCAAAGAAATCACACTTCATTCCTATTCGCACGACAAATTCAATGAGTGATCTAGCTCCTATTTATGTGCGTGAAATAGTAAGATCGCATGGTGTGCCAAAGACCATCGTTTACGGCGAGGGGCCAAGTTTGTCTCAAGTTCGGGAGAGTCTGCAGAGTGCATTGGGCACAACCGTCTTAGTCTGACGTTTCACCCACGAGCAGATGGGCGATCAGGCGTACCATTCGGACTTTGGAGGATATGTTGCGATCTTGTGTTTTGTCTTGGAAGGGTAGTTGGGAGGACCAGTTGCCACTTGCAGAGTTTGCTTATAATAATAGTTACCATTCCAGTATTAGAGCCGCGCCATTTGAGGTTCTTTATGGGCGGAAGTGCGAGATCACCGCTTTGTTGGGATGCGATTGGAGAGAAGGCAATTTTGGGTCGGGACCGGATTGAAGACCGTTGAGCGTGTGGCCATGGTGAGGCGTAATCATTAGCGGCTCGAGTAAGCGTAAAAGCTATCTTGATATGAGGCGTGACTTGGAGTTTGCGGTGGGTGACCAGGTGCTCTTGAGAGTGTCTCCCACTAAAGGCATTGTCCGATTTGGTACCAAAGGGAAGCTTAGCCCGAGGTACGTTGGACCGTTCTCAATTATTGCAAGAATTGGGAAGTTAGCTTACCGCTTGGATCTTCCTGAGTCCATGCGTGGGGTTCATAATGTGTTTCACGTCTCGATGCTGAGAAAGTTTTGAGAGACCCGAGCATAAGATTTCATTAGAGCCGTGACTATTGAGCAAGACCTCACAGCTTGAGTCACGTCCGGCGCGCATTCTGGAGAGGTCGGAGCGAGTGCTGAGGCACAAGACGTTGGTATACGTCAAGGTGCTGTGGACGCACCAGTCTGAGAGAGAGGCGACTTGGGAGTTGGAGACTCGCATGCGCGAGCTATACCGGAGTTGTTCACGCTCGCACGTGTTGTTTTGTTGTTTAATTTCAGTGCGCTTTTATTTGAGTAGAACGCGATTAGAATTCGGGTCGAATTCCGTTAAGGGGGTAGAATGTAATACTCGAAAAAAAATTTAATAATCGCGTCTTAAGGGTCGGAGAGTAATTAATTAAATAGTGACAATAAGTAATTAATTATTAACCTCTTAAGGGCTGGGTGTAATTAAATAAAAGATTTCGTGGAAAATAGTATTTTCGGATTTTTGTGAGTTGTATAAATAGTTTGTGGATTTTCTTAAAACCCTAGTTTTCTTTTCTTTCCACCCCGGCCGCGCGCTGCTGTTCCACCATTCTTTGTTGCCTGCTGTGGAAGCCGACCACTGCTTGCGCGCTGCAGCCGCCTGCGCTGCCGAGCCCTCTTTGTCTTGCCGTGTGGGAGCCGTCACTGCTGCGTGCCGCGCCTTGCGATCTGTTGCCGGCCGAGCCAACTTCTGCGCTCTGCGGCCCTGCGCGTGGGCGCCGCTTCCTGGCTTTTCTTTGCTGCGACGCCTTGATCTTCTTGCTTTTCTTGATTTATTTGGCTCGGCCAATTTTGCTTCTTGCCATCGCCGTTTCTTTCTTCTTTGTGTCTGCTGCATCTTGTACACGCATGCATGCATGCTTGAGCCGTGAGGGAACGAGGAAATCAAGAGTTGAGACGGAGGAAATCAAGAGTTCACAAGTGAAGGTAATGAAAGAACAAAATAAGGAAAAGAAAGAGAATTAGAAGATTAGAAGAAAAGAAGTAGAGATTCAAATTCTTGTCGGTAATGATCTATAATTTTGTATTCTCTCTGTTTTTCTAGGTTAATTAGAGATTATGATCTAGATTAATTAGAGAAGTTTTATAATTTTCTAATAGAGGGGCCGAACAATGAGGCTGTTTTAACCTGCCGTTCTGTGTACGATTTATTGGGGTACCTTAATGACAAATTTTGGAATTGTCATCTACTAGTTAATTGTAGATAGTTTCGATATCTTTCTATAGAATTTTTATTACGTCAATCGGACGAGTATAATTAGAGTTATGATTTTCGAAAGGCCGCTGTTTTTAGGGTTGTCGTCTTTCGGCGCTGTTTTGGTAGATTGGTTATTAAAAATAGTAAATAGCCTAATTAGAGTTTTTGATCTACATGAAAGTTGTAGATAATTGTCCAATGGTTCTGTAGGATCTGAGAACGCGTATTTTGGTTGAGTAAAACAAAATTTATGAATTTATTAAGTCTGCTGTTCCGAAGCGGACAGATTGGCTTTCGGAGCTAAATACGGAGGGGTAGATGATTTAATTAGAAATCTTCGTAATCTAAGAAAATGTGGATAATTTTATGAAGAATCCAGAATGGGGTGGTTTGTGGTGATCGGACTTTCGAGTCAAAAGTTACGCTCTTTTTAGTAACCGGACCACAATGGGTAGCTTTTCGGTACCGGCGTAACGTGGTATATTTGGGGACGTGTAGGAGCGATGTATATTGATTGTTATTCTTATGATGTTGTGGCTTGTATTGAGATGTGTGTATTTAATGTAGGAGAAGCGTCGTACTTGTTGCCATCTGCTAGCCAAATTGTGCGTCGCAACTAGTAAAGGCAAGTGCATGGTAAACAGCGATCAATGATTGATCACTGTGATTCTTTATCTTTCAGTACCATTATTGTTGTGCTTTTATTTTATTTTAATTGCAAGCAATGGAATGGTATGAATTTATATTGTTAATGGACATGATGGAAAGTTGGATATGATGTTTATGATGGAGTTTGCATGTTTGCATTCATAAGCATCTTTGCATAAGAGAAGGTGATCATGATGATCACAACTCCACGGGAGTGGAGGAGGTCCCCGATCCTTATGGAGGAACGGGCTTGAGAGTGAATGTTGTCGCGAGCATTCACTCACGCTATACCGGTATACGCGAAAGAAGTGCATGTGGACATGTAGAATAGATTTGCATTGATATTTGAGATTAATGAATGAGAATGTTAATAGAAGTGCATGTGATGATAATGAAGTTATTGAATGCTGATGATTTATTATTGTTCGTTGTTTATGGATGTATTTGCTGAGTCGTGGACTCACCCTTGCTCTATTGTTGTCTTTAGGTGATCTTCGAGGTTGCCGTAACTGAGAGCGAGTAGAGCACATGGACATCACATGATCATTCGCCATGATAATCTTTTCATTCAATATTTGGTTTACACTTGGACATGTTAGTTATTGATTAATGTTTAGGATATCATTTGGACTAGACTGTTTGCTTTAATCATTTGGATTCATTGGTTGATGCGATATTGGACTGTTTACCTGATTTTGTTCCACTTGATTACGTATTATCATTTGAACCATAATTATGCATGTTCGTTTGTGATCTTTGGATATGATTATCATTGTTTCCTTGATGTAATTTTATAGTGTGTCAATATGTTATTGATGGAAGAGTAGTGTGGTGGCATTCTAGGCTCTGTGTTGGGCTGGGGTGTTACAGAGGACACGTGTAGCATTGCCCTATTCGCTTGCCCTCATTTCGATTATTTTATATTGTAGGCGGTGAAGCGGTGAGTGGAGGGGTATCTCAATTACCTCCCAACCCGTTGCAGCGCGGCAGGCAAGTAATTTGTATTCTATGATTGATGCCATGTATGATGTGTGAATGAATGATTATATTTGTTCGTATTTGTAGATGAATGCCATGTGTTCTTTTCATTTATGAGTACTATTCAATATTGACATGGGATCACATCATGACATGCATACATTACATTTGTAAGACCCATCAATTCCAGTATGGGCACTTGAAAATCCCATCAATTCCAGAATGGGTACGTGAGTCCACCATTCCAATGTGGGCCACGTTACGCGAGTCCACCATTCCAATGTGGGCCACGTTGGACGGTCGTATGAAACGTTCTTCATACGATTACTTTAAGTGAACACCGACGGGTGATTCACTCGCTATACCGGTATATGCAGCAATATGTCCATTTCCTTCAATGCATCATTCCACTTCATCCATTCATAAATTCGTTTCCAGTAAATGTTCAAATGATGATTGTGATATATTGCTCATGGAATGTTTGATTGTTACATACAGTTACTTGCTGAGTCTTTGGGTTCATTCTTGCTTTATTGTCTTATTTAGGTAAATGACAAGGAAGAATGATCTTGTGGAGGGTAGTTCATCACGATGCACTCACTACTATAAACCAAATATTTTGAGGACTTTTACTGTCGTTAATTATGACTTGTGTTGAATTGTAATAAGCCAGTTTGGTCATAACTACCTTATCTCTCAGAATTGTTTATTTCCATTCCATTGATTAATCCTGATGATGGATTCTTGTTTCTGTATAATCTTATTACTTGATTAACCTTGACATGTGTTTTGATGTTATTCTTCTAAAGAGTAGTGGTTGTAGGTGACATCTTGACTTTCTTATAGTCAGGGTGTTACACATACCCACGGCCGTGCCTTCAACACAAGGACCTCAAGCCCGCACTCCACGAGTGTGGGGACCTCATGCCCGTCTAGTGCGTGATGGGGACCTCAAAATTCTCATTACTTGGCTACAACGTAGACCAAGACTCAAGGATCGAAGAATGATGCAATAATTAATTTAACTTTAACAACATTACCATATCATCCCCATGGTATTTGCATCAATATATCATAATCACAATTAAGCAATAAAAATCTCACCATGTCGTCCCATGGTAGTTGCATCATCAACTCAATCTTACTGTAACACCCCAACCCATCAAAGAGCCTGGAATGCTTCTAAATAAACATGATAACCATTTAAACATAAGGCATAGTTCTAAATTTTGGCAGAACCTCATTTGTATAATTAAGTATACCAGAGGTTCCAACAGACGCATATATTATTATCAATATCTTAACATCCAAAGTTCATCAAAACATTCTTAAATAATATATTCAGCTAATGCATAAGCAAGCATAGTTAAAAATTTACCACTCTCATTATTAAAAATAATCCAATGCATTCAAGCATAGCCAAAATTAATACTTAAACAGTTTGCTTATTATTAAGGTACGACCTAAATGATAATCATCTTTAAAAGAATGTGTAGTAGTGAGTGCATCCAAAGCAACCCTACTCCCTCCCATGCATGTCGTTCTTGCAAGTGGTACCTAAAAGCACAATAAAAGCAAGAGGTGAGTCCAAATACTCAGCAAATATAATAAATGGCATCAACAATATACAAGCATATAACTCATCAACTATACTTCACAAAACCACGTATCAATCACTTTACACATGCATGCTAGGCAATATGCTCAGCATGATCTTTTTCCTCCTCTTTCTCTTTTGCATTTTACCGGTAATGCAAAGTGCGCATCCGTCGATGCACACCCATGCCTGTACCATCTGGTACAGGGGCCATTGCCCATACTCCACGTGTATGGGGACCCAAGCCCATGCTCTTCAAGCATGGGGACCTTTAGCCCGTCCTTACCATGACGGGGACCTCAAGAGTTGCTTGGTCATCACATGACCAAGACTTCAGTAAACCAACATAATGCATATGTATGAATTCTCAAAGTAATACAAACATGCATCCACAACAACTTTGCATATGAGTAACATATTCTTACTCCAAAATCTCATAACTATAGACAAACAACCATGAATAACACGTAATTCATATCTCTAACAACCATGAACAATACCAACTATGTCATCATCACAAACATGAATCCACAAGTACTCATAATATATATCAAACATTGACATTCATTAATATATATCATATTCATCATTATACTTGCCTTAATTGCGAGAGAACGAGGGATGTACAGAAGGTGTTGCCCCCGGTACCAGTCCACCACCTGCATAATAATTATAACACACGCTAATACACAGCAGCGGACCAAAACAAACTATAACAACAACCATGAACTCGCAAAAACATCTAACTCGATCCCGTCCCCAAATTCCTAAACGTCGATTTGTCCCCTCGGTGGATAGTCAACTTCAAAAATCCATATCTATTGGTACAAGAGTCCAAATAAGATGTTCTTAGACTTTCTGGAAAGGTAATTAAATTCTCCAACTAAGTCTAGTTGGTGAGCCTTACTGAATCGGCCAAATAATACCCCTACCAGGCCAGTTAATAAAACATCAATTTCACGTCGGGCTCTCTGGACAGAGCACTAAAACCACCATAACTTTTGATACACAACTCGGAACATGGTGATCTTGGACTCTATAGAATCACGACAAAACCAGCTACAATAGTCTAGTTGGACAAGTCTCCTGATTCGGCCTGCTACTAATTCTTATATTCAGGTAAATTTCTGTCTCTGCAATATGATAGTCAGCAAAACAGCGGCGGTAAACATTCCATAAGTTTTGATTGACAACTCTAAAAGTTGTGTTCTTTATCAACATGGAAATCTTATAGAATCCTATACAATATTCATTTTGGGTGGCTTTTCTAATTCAGCCTCTAAATAATTGATAATGGCCAGACAAGATAATCTACCAATTCTCGTCAGCTCTCCTGGTCAGTCGCGGTAAAACTACCATAACTCCTAAACCGTAAGTCCAAATCAGGTGATATCGGTGCCCAAAGAAAGCTAAAATCGAGGGCTACAACTTTCTTAGAGGCGGTAAGATCAGAAAACATACGGATCTTACCCAAAACTGACAAGAAACAGCACTGAACAACACCGATCTTCTACCTTGTCTTGGCTGGCACTCCAACGGTGGTCTCCTCGCCTTTCCTCCAATGGACCGCAGCAAGGATCTTCGCCGGGGAGGGAGATGGTGCTGCTGGGGAGGTGGTGGCGCAGCAGAGAGAGGGGTGGCGGCTATGGGGGGAAGAGAGGGGAAAAGGGGAGGGTGGCTAGGGTTTAGGGGGGAGGTCATCCCCCTTTGGTCGGCCAACCTCTTGGGCCACATGGGCCGTGTCCCAAGGCCCAGGTTGTCCAAATAATGCGGAAAACCCCCTTTTAATTTCAGAATTTTTACTCATTTCTGTGCCCTCTCTTCTTTCGGCTGATTTTCTAATTACCCGATTCAATTCCGGGATATTACACTTACTCTTTCTTTCCATCAATAATACCATGACACTAAAAAAACTTACCAAAACATTATTTTATCTCATGGTAATAAATCAACAAGACAATGACAAACACCTGTTATCACGCTTTAACATGTACTTGCCTCAACCGTGAAGTTTGACGATGAGAAGAGGGCACTACCTCAGGATTCACACTACCACCTGAACATTTAACAAACATAGTAAGGAGATATTTCAAGGCATACAATAATAAAAAATAGATCAATAAATTGCATCGCTCCTAATCGCCATCCTAAACGACCCCATTTCCCCTTGAACGTCATTCTGTCCCAACACAGGACAGTTGTATTACAAAAATTGTATCTCCCATTCTGTTAATCGAAAAATTACGTTCTTGGGTTCTCTGGAAACCTTAGAAAATTACCTACAATAATCGTGTTGGTCTAATCCTCTAATTCATATATATATATTTTTAATTTACAGATTACTACTTCTGCCTGAAACTTGCTATAATCCTAGACAACAAGATCAAAATAATCATGACTTTCTAACGATTTATCCAAAAATTATGTAATTGAGTTCCATGAAAACCTTATGAAAGCACCTACAATATTCATGTTGGTGGGATCTTCTCATTATTTCGTTAACTAATTGTTATCTTCCAATTACTACAACCTGCCAGAATCCTGATAGAACCTCTGGACAACAGTGTTGTAAAATTCATAACTCAAGATCCGTTCATCCAAATGACGTGATCTAGGATTCTATGGAAAGTCAAAGACAATATTTAGAAATAACTAGAGGTGAAGAATCCGAAATTTGCTATTTCAGATCTCAAACATATAGCGCACTACAAACTGTAAACAACCGATCTGCTACCCGATATCGCCGAATCGCAAAAATAACAAACAAAGCAAAGGAGATCTAAGAGTCACCCTTGAAGAACGCAATGAAAACCACTAAAGAATCCGTGAGATCTCCCTTCCCTCTTCCTCTCTTCCTTCTCCCTTCGCGTCTTCTCTTCCTCCTTTTCTTGCTAGTAGTCGGCAACACTTGGCAGGACAGGGCAGCAAGGTGCACAAGGGGAAGGGTAAGGGGCGGCGGCTCTGATTGGGGTGAAGACACTAGGGTCACTAAAGTAACTAGTGCTACAGTACCAGGAGGCTAGGGTTTGGGGTTCTACCCCTTTGGACCCATTAAGTGGCTAAATCCCCCTTTTGGGCCATGGGCCGAAAGCCCACTTCTCCCACCAAATTCTCTAAATTTCTGAATTAGCTCTTGATTACTTCATCTAATTAGTTGACTACTTATTTAGTTTAGTGGGATATTACATTCTACCATCCTAAAACAAAATTTGGCCCAGAATTCTACTCGGAAGAATACCCACAACTGAAAAATAACAACCGATAACACGTACCAGACGTGAACAATGTGGATATCGCTCGCGCATGCGAGACTCCAGCTCCCAAGTCACTTTCCTCTCGAACTTATGGGACCACATCACCCTGATGGACACCAAAATCTTACACCTCAAGACTCATCTCGACCTTTACAGTTACACTCAACACACGACATTCAAATGTTAAGTCTTACTTATTGGCCAACAACTCTAACAAAATCTCAAGCTTCAGACCTCTCAGGTACTCACTCAGCATCGGAACATACAAGACGTTGCATACTCCGCGCATGGACTGGAGACGGTCCGAGCGATACACCAACCTACAAATCCCTGCAACTATCGGAACCTATCCAACACACCTTTGGTTAATCTTCCCTTTGGTACCAAATCACACCGTTTGCACAAAACATACGGAACTCTAGTTCCATCTCTCAATGGATCACTTTACCTATGCAAGCAGTATCTCTTTTAGTAAGGGACGCACAAAGAACTCACCTACCAACTCACTTATCTGAAGAACCCAACTGAAATCAAAGGAGTGCCTCGAGAGCACTTTGTAGCCACAGAACATGTTTGAGTAATAATAGATCAGATCTATTTGAAGAAAGATTTGTAATCTCTGCTGGCATGTGATTCTGGACATTGTGTTCAACCTGTTCTTCTTCATCGCTGGCTGTATGTTCTTCTGTCTTCGACCAGAGCATGTGTTGATCTGTCTTCGACTAGTTCATGTGTTAATTTATTTTTGACTAGTTCTTGTCTATTATCTTTGTAGGACCGTAAAGGCGACTAGGGGGGGTGAATAGGCGCTTTCTCAACTTTCTCGCCTTAATCAAATTCAACACGAACTTTACTCCTTTAGCTATGAAAGCTAAGAAGATCAGTAAGCGCACAGTGGAAGCCTTGTGCTGAATTCGATAACCCCCTCAACCACACGACACAAAAGTGGAGAAATGAACTCACTAGTCTGGTCTGGGCACCGGCGGTCAGACCGGCTGTAGACTGGCGGTCGGACCGACGTTTAACGAGCGGTCGGACCGGCTACTAACTGGCGGTCGGACCGGTGGATATCGGTTCGACCCAGCGATCTTGGCGATCTGAAAGCGGCGGTCGGACCGCCGTTACAAAACAGGTCAGACCGATTTAGTCCAGAACCGAAAAACCAAGCCCAAATCCAAAACGAAATTTGATCCAACTTTTGATTCAACCAATGAAACTTGACCAAATTTCGAGCACACCTCCCTAAAAATATGAAAAACTTTGATTCAAGACTTGCTTGTGGGGGTTGATGGTCTAGATGATTCTAGGAGTATTCCCACACATCAAAGCAAGAGAAAATAGGTCAAGAGACCAAGCTTAACCACTTGAATCAAGGAAGCACCAAATTCATCCAAAAGAGAGAAGAACACAAGGGAGACAAATGATCTCTCAAGCAAGCATCACAAGATTGATTGATCTCACAAGATGCTTACAAAGCCACTCCAACAAGGAGGACAAGAGCTCACACAAGGAGCACACACTTTCTCCAAATCCTAGCTCTCCTCTCCTCTCCTCTCCTAACCCTAGAAAAAGGAAGAGGGCTCCAATTGCTTCAAGGGGTTTTACATCTCCCCCCTTTCTATTTATAGGAGAAGCCTAGGGTTTCACTTTTAGGACCCACACACACATGGGACCCACACAACCAAATCTGTTGAAGCAATCGCCTGCTTCACCACGTGTAGGTTGATCAGCGGCTCTCATCACGTCGCCAAGTCTCTCCTGTCCGAATCCCATCGGAACCTCCTAGAGACTTGCACTGACTTCCGCACCGCCTGATCCAACCAGCTGTATCGAACTACCCGTTCGATCCATCTTACCCATTCTGCACCATGCTTGAGTCACACGACCTCACCCGGCATCCATGATCGTTCTGGACCTCAGCTCTCCAAGCGTAGTCCCGATCCACCTTACCGTTGACGTCGTTGACCTGCAAGCCACCTGCACAGCAATAGACAAACAAATCGTTTCCGGGAATAAGTTCTTCACAACTTGACCCACGTTAGTTCCACAATGCAATATGAAACAACAATAAAGCATTGAACTCCAAACATAAAACACATTCAAATCACATCAATGCAAAGAAGGCTCACCTTCAAGTCAACGGCGGTCAGACCGCCCCACATCAACGGTCTGACCGATTTCAGACCGGTCGGACCGATCCCACAACGGCGGTCGGACCGCCCGAAAAGACTTAGCCAAAATTCCATCGTGAAAATCCGAAACCTTCTGGAATTTTCAACTCAATAGAACTTTTGACTGGGAGCTCCAAAAATGATGCGACCACATCCAGGAGACTCCCCTCACCTACCTACACAACCTATTTTTGGCTCAGCTCTAAAAACCACTTTTAGGTCAAGCCGGTCCGACCGGCAACCACGGCCGGTCCGACCACTCCACGGGCGGTCTGACCGCCCCACACACCTCGGTCGACCACTTTGGTCCGATGATCAAGCAAAACCGAAAACGCGTGATTTTGCAAACCAACAATGCCATTGCCAATTGACTCATTATTCTAAGATCGTACACATATCCTCACGATATCCACAATCTTCGATCTACTTTTGTTCTTCGCAGTGCAAGAAACTTCCAAGTCGAAGGGTGGAAGAAATCAGATAGTCGAAATCTTTCGACTAGGTGGTCGTAACTCTGTCGACCAGGTCAACTTCATCTTCTTCAATTACGTACTGTGTTGTTCTCCAGGTTGTTGACAATAGCATGGACTGGCAAAACCAATCACAGCAATTTCGACTACTATACCGAAGAGACCAACTCGTACGAGTACGTAGTATTCAGTTGTCGATTGAATCCAGAGAAGACCCTTTTCGATAATTTATCAAAAAGAAGGCACTACAATCATTCAGCCCCCCTCTGATTGTCGTATCTGATCCTAAAAGTGGTATCAGACCGGGTTTCTATGGCATCAGAGAGGTATGTGAATCATCCCTTCATGTTAGATGATACTGATTTTGCTTTTTGGAAGTGTCATATGAAAGCATATATTGAGGCTCAAGGTAGTGATGTTTGGAATAAGGTCTCTAGACCATATGAGGTTCCAGTTCGGTTACTAATCTAAATGAAACAAACATTGACTTAAATGCTCAAGCTCGTAACTTATTGATTCAAGGGATTTCTTGCAAAGAATTTGATCGTGTAGCTCATATTAATTATGTCCACTTAATATGGAAAACTATTTACGATTATCATGAAGGAACAATTAAAATTAAGAAAGTATGTAACAATCTTTATTAAAAAGAATATTCTGATTTTGTTATGAAACCTGGTGAAGCTATTGATGATCTGTTTGCTCGGTTCGAAAAAATAGAGTAATTTGCAAGGTGTTAATGTTATCCTTACTGATGAAGATAATGAAACTAAAATTTTGAGATCTTTAGGTTCTGATTGGTTGATGCTTGTCACAACTATCAATCAAACTGTCGATCTAGATACTTTAACCATGGATGATCTTTTCTCTAGATTAAAAACCTTTGAGATGGAAGCTTTGCAATCCAAGATTGATAAATCTTCATCTTTAGCCTTTATGACTAACCCCATGCAGGCTGCTTCGTCGAGTTCTTTTCTTGTGCCTGCTTTGCCTTCTTTTTTAGAGGAACAGTTCGAATAGCTCCCTGAAAAGGAGTTGGTAGTGATCCTCACGAGCATACAAGGCACTCAACAACATGAGAATGAGGAAGCGAGGTGTCGTGTCAAGTTCGATTAAGTGTTATGAGTGTGGCGAGCCAGGCCACATGTAATACTCCAAAATCTGTTCGGACAGCTAGAAGAGTACTCAGGAGAAAATATTAAATGGAAAAGGTGGAATATTCAGTTAGCTGAGTGGGTTTCTGTAAATTCCCGACAACCTGGGCCACAGGCCACAACCCAAGATGGACCAAAGGGGGGCCGACCAAGGGGGGGTGCCTCCCCTCCCGAAACCCTAGCCGCCCCCTTTTCCCCACTCCACCACTCAGCCGCCACTTCCCTCCCCCTGATGGCTGCCGCCCCTCCTCTACTCCCTACCTGGCCGACGCCTCCTTCTCCCCCTCCCTAGTCCGGCACCTCACTGGGAGCTCAATGGGCTAGCACGTCTTCAAGGGTAACCCTCCTAATCCCGCTAGTTTAGTGTTTAATTTTCGTGATTAGGCGATACCGGTAGAAGATCGATTCTGGCAGTCTATAGAGATCGTGTATTTTGGGGTAGTAAACGGTGGATTCGAACCAGGATGTCTGTTAGAGAGTTGTAGGTATCGTCACTATATCTCCATAGATTCTTGGATCACTTAATTTGGAGTTGGGGAACTCGAGTTATGATTTTTGCAATGTTGTTGTTCTAGGTTTCTATCGGGATTCTGACAGATCGTAATAATTGTTTAATATGAACTAGATAATGATATTTTTAGAAAATCTCACCATAACGAATGTTGTAGATATTTTTATAAGCTTCCCAGAAAGCTAATGAACATAAAATTTGGCCTTGTGTACTGAATTGATTCTAGTTTTGTTTTGTCCAGAATTGCTATCTTATAGTGCTTGTTAAATTAATTCAGGTGGGGGATTGGTTCCGAGGGCAGCACCCTTTTCGTAACTTCCATCTTCGCACGGTTGAAGCAAGTACAATTAGTGGTAGATTATTCATGTGTGGTTGTTCACGTTTGCTAGTTGTGGATATCATGGGGATATGCTCTAGATCTTAGGATATGTGACAATTGGCAATGGCGTTTACGGTTTGTCGTTTCACGTTATTTCGGCACAGTTACAGCGCTGTCAGGCCTAACCGGTCTGACCGGCCAGGGCGACGGTCAGACCGGTCCCAAATCGGTCCGACCGGCCATAAGCGGCAGTCGGACCGGCCAACGTCAGAAAGTGTTGGATTAAGCTGGGCCAAAAGTAGAGGTAGCAGGCAACAGAGGGGATTCTATTGCACTTGGTCTCATAATTTTTGGAGTCTTCAGTCAAAAGTTCTATTGGTTTGAAATTTCCAGTAGGTTTCGGTTTTCAGAGGTTGAAAAAAGGCTAAGTCATTCTTGGCGGTCCGATCCAATAGTGGCGGTCGACCCGGCCAGGTGGGCGATCGAGCCGCCCTAGGGTGGTCTAACTGGTTTTCACTTGGTTCGTCGCACGTCATGGCGGCGATTTTCAGTTGTTAGGTCAAAGTCATGAGTTTCAGAGCATATATGTTGCATGATGCATGTTTTGACTAACATGGGTGAAGTTGTGAATAACTTGTTCCCAAATTCGGTTTACTTGTCTATTGCTGTGCAGGTTGCTTGGTGGTTAACGACGATCAATGGCGAGGATGATCGGGACTAGGCTTGGAGAGCTGAGGTCCAGAACGATCGACGATGCCGGGTGAGGTCAATGTACTCAAGTGTGGTGCAAGATGGACAAGTGTGACCTATTGGCTAATCTGAAGTGCAAGATGGCGTAAGGTGTAGCTAGTTAGGTCAAGGGGAGATAAAGACGGCGCATTAAAATACGTGCGTAAGTGTCCCGTTTGTTTTGGACCTTAACGGGAGCCCAAAAGAGTCAAACTTCTAGAAGGTCTAACCCTCCACTATAAATAGGAGAGGGAGGTGGCTGCACCTCCACTTCGTCTCTTTTGCTATTTTTGTAAACCCTAATTTTCTTATGGAGAGCTTTTGTGGAGGCTAGGGTTCTTGATAGTTTGATGTGATTTTCGTGCTCTTGGATTGAGCATTGTCTTCCATTGATGGAGAGGCTGTAAGCCCATATCATATCAATCAATCAAAGGAAAGTTTGATCAATGTTTTGTCTTATTGCGTTCTTTCTCTATATTTGATGATTTTGAGTCTCTCTTTGATCCGTGAGTTTTGGATTGAATTCTCCACGTGATTTAGCTTGCTGTGACGTGTGGGAACCTATCTAGGATCATCTTGATCATCAATCACCCACGAGCAAGATCTTGGATCAAGTTTTTGTTTTGATCTGGTTTTGAACCTCTTCAATCAAATCGAAAAGGATCACTATTCTTCCAAGAATTATCACAATCTTAGATTGAAATAGCTTCCTGATATCATAGAGAAGGTGTGTTTCAAGTTTCGTCAAGTTTGGAGTTGTAGATCAAAAGTTTCATCTATTTGTAACTTCATCATCGGGCTGTTTGATCTGCTCGAGTCCAATGGTCGATCGCCAAAGATCACCGGTCAAACCAACAGAAATCGGTCCGATCTTGATTAGACAATGGTTCGACCGTGATGTATTGATCCGCTGTTCTGATATACTGATCTTGATAGCTTCTATAGTTACTGGAGTGAAATTGTTGAATACATTATTTGTGAAAAAGTGAGCGTGCTCCTATTCACCCCCCTCTAGTCGCCTTTTCGGTCCAACAAGTGGTATCAGAGCCCAGTTAGTTCAATCTTGATCTTAACCGGTCACTGAACTTGGCGATGGATAGATACTCCACAAAGCCGAATATCTTCGATAGGCACGACTATACCTATTAGAAGAATCGCATGCGAATCTTCCTTGAGAGCGAAGTAGTTTGGGGAAGAATCCAGCCCTCATCGTTTCCCTGACAATGACAATTCAAAGAATAGCCGACACACCCGATGAGGCATGTAGGCTCTAGGCGAGGTAGAATTATATTGTAATCGATGAGGGTAATTTTGCTTCAAATGAGGCTTACATTAGTGCTAATCCTCATACTGCAGGAATGTTGTTATGAACTTATATATACATAGAAAATAAACCATCACTATGAGTTTAATATAATTTTCATGTTACTTCCAACTATATAGTGGACGATGTTTGGAGCGCAGACACCAACACTAACAAAATATGCCTTGCGGATTGTCTCACAATGTATTTCCTCCAGTGGATGTGAACGTAATTGAAGCACATTTGCATTGGTGCATGTAACACCCTAAAAATGCATAAATGCAAAAATATGAGATTTTTTAAAACTTTTTATGTGTTAGCCATTGCCATTCCTTCTGCCAGCATTCTTGAGATTTATTTGAGCTGTATTTCCTTTTTTTGCCGACACAAGCGAACCCTAAAACAGAAACCCTAGAATCAGAATAATGCACAAGAGCCAGTTAGAATTGTTTAACAAAATATTAGACTACGATCTATCAAATTCTCGTTTCAATATCTCGAACCCATTTCCAGATCCTCTCTTTTCCCCTCCTGTTGCCCTCCGTCAATCAGCGTGGAGCACAGCAGGTCACCGTGGTTGCCACCGAATTCCTTCGGTTGGAACGTGGCAGCTTCCTTTTCCCCATGCACCGCCATACCATCTTGGTACTCTTGCGTGGCCACTGTTCCTCCAGCCAGTGTCCAACTCAATCTGGTGCTGTCAAAATCGCGCCCTGGTCGTGGACTCCTGAGCAGACACGAGATGGTATGCCAGCCAAACCTGGTGCAGAGAGACCGCGCCCTGGTCGTGGTCTTCTGAGTAGGCCTGAGTCGGTGTACCCCTCCCCTACTCGGCGTCGACACCTGCCGACTTCAGATGCCTCGATGCGACAAGGAGTGTGCACTGGTAGCCGTCGTCACTTGGCCATTAAGCGCCATCACTCAACCCACACCTCACAGCCTCAGGCCGCCAACTCTGTCGATATTGCCAACCACTCTATTGTACTGCACAGCGTCAGATGCAGCGTATGCCCCGGACAACCTGCACCACTGCGGCTATAAATAGAAGCCCCAAGCCCTCTCATTGTCGTTCCATACCACAAGAGCTAGTTCCTCCCACTCATCCATTCTTCAAGAGAGCTCGAGCTCTAGGTAAGGCTTGATCGCTCGCTTCAGCTCGGTGCCTCCATGACGTCGCCAGCAGCATTGGTGCCATTAGTGAAACCATTTTCTTCTTTAATGCATAAGTAATTGTTCCCTATCCCCAGAGGTAGTTCCCCTCAATTGATTGTACTCTGTGTTCACCGGAGCTATCGCCGACCTCGTTCTTCCTCCCCTCTGACCAAAGTAGCCCTGGCAATTGAATCGACCACGTCGGCCATCACCGCCACTTGGAGCCTCTTTCGCCATCACAGACTTTCGTCACCAGACCGTCTACTGCTAGCTCGCTTCTTCCGCATCCTACCGGTACGGTTATAGTGGCCACTAGAGGCTCGTTTTCAATCCAGATGTGCGAAAGCATTACCGGAACGACGAATGCATTGTAGACCTAAGTTGTAGTGGAAACTCCAAACAGACAAACCCCTCCCCGCCTAATAATGTGGTCGAACTATATTTCTAACCAGATGATCAAAAGGTGGCCGAAGCCCTTTCTGACTGGATGGTCGAAGCCCTTTCCGACCGGATGGTCGAAACACTCTTCGACCGGATGGTTGAAACTCCTTCGATTGGGTAGTCAAAACTCCTTTCGGCCAGATGGTCGAAACTCTATCCAGCTGGATGGTCGAAACTCCCTTCGACTTGATAGTCGAAACTCCCTCCGACCGGATAGTCGAAACTCGTCTTGACCAGCTGATCGAAACTCACTCCGATAATATAGTCGAAACTCCCATCGACCAGACAGTCGAAACTCCCTCTGACCAGACAGTCAAAACTCCCTCCGACCAGATAGTCGAAACCTCTCCCCACCAGACAGTCGAAACATTTTTTGACCCGTTGGTCAAAACTCCATTCGGTCAGATAGTCGAAAACTCCTCTCGACCAGCTCGTCGAAACATCTTCAACAAGTTAGTCGAAAAATCCTCCGACCAGATTGTTGAAACTTCTTCGACCAAATAGTCAAAAACCCCTTCTGACTATTAGTCAAAACACATTCGACCAATAGTCGAAACACCTCCAACCTGACAGTCGAAACTCCTTCGAGTAGTTAGTCGAAAACCCCCTTTCGACTAATAGTCGAAACTTCTTGGACTAATAATCAAAACTACTTGAACTAATAGTCGACACTTTTCGACCAGTTAGTTGCAGGCCCCCTTCCGATTAGATTGTCGAAACACATTCGATTAATAGTTGAAACACCTTCGACTAGGAAGCCGAAACTCCTACGACCAACTAGTCGAAACTCCTTTGACCAGTAGTCGAAATAATGAACAATAGTCGAAACAATGAGCAGTACTCGAAACTATCAACATATTTTGAAAACCTTCTCGACCAAGTATTCGAAACCCATTCCGACCAAGTGGTTGAAACCATGAACAGAACTCGAAAACCTCTCAACCAAGTATTCGAAACCTATCCCGACCAAGTGGTCGAAACTATAAGCAGAACTCGAAAGCCCTCTCGACCAAGTATTCGAAACCCATTTCCAACCAGGTGGTCGAAATCTTAAATAGTACTCGAAACAATGAGAAGTACTCAAGAGCCGAAACCCCTCCGACCAGGTGGTCGAAACACTAAACATTACCCGAAGCCGAGAACTCGTACTCGGGCTAGCCACTATCCCGAAAACAGCTTACGATACGTACTCGAATCCTATGTCCATAGTATACGCGGTAACAAAGAACGGAAACTAACAAATCTACATAGCTAAACCGAAAGCACCCCATTTGGAGTTCTTTTGCAGTTTTGAATGCAATTTGGATTCTTATGTGCTTATTTGAGTTTTGGTTGAATTTCGCATGTAAAAACTCTGAAGCTCCCAAGGACCCTTCGATTGACCAAGAGCAAGAGCAGCAATACTACGACCAAGGCGAGTCAACACTTTGATCATATTGCACCCAATCTTTGCAAATTATATTGCTTTAAATTATGAAATTGCATTGCTATGATTTATACAACTATATTGGTCTAGTTCAAAGTTAATGCCTTAATGATAACTGAGTATAACATTCCAATCCTTGAACTTGGACATTATCATTTGTCACCCTAGACTTAATTGTTTGCATACTAATTAATAAGTCTGTATCTAAGTGTCATGTTTAGCCTTACTTAGATACATTGTCATGCGGGCATTAAATTGCCCAGCACCAATCTTTCCAAACATGAAAACTGGATTTGGGTAGCCGAGGCTGGGAGCCTGGCTGGCATGTTGGACTAAAGGTTATTTTCAAAACAAACCCAAACATAAAAAAAATAGCTTCGACTTGGGCAGATGGAAAGAGTGGCTGGTGCTGGGGGCACGAGAGGATGTGGGTATGTCGATGTACCTCCCAAATCAATTAAGGACCGAATCTGGTGATGACCTCTCATTTAAAACAGTACGACCACAAGTCGGTAACATTTAGGACCTGGCTAACTAATTTGTTCGCCTCAACGTGTCTTCGATGTTGGTGGATGCGGGTGGATAGTCGGGGGAGAACGAAGCCACGGGAACTATACGATGCCAAAGCGAGACCTTTCGTGGGTGAGTGGAGGCCCTAAGGACGTGATACCTGGCGGTGAGAAGTTGCAAAGAGGTTGCACATTGTAAAGGCCTTGTGATAGTCAACTTAGCCGTACACCTACGAAAGTGTGTTGAGGGCCACAAAAGTTGATATATCTCTTGTGGGTAAAGTGTACAAACTCTGCAAAGTAAGAAAACTATCTAGATAGCCATGTTCACGGTCAAGAGCGGTGTTGAGAATATGCTTGATATAGCTTTCATTTTTACAAAACCTTTGGGGGGTGTGTGTGGAATGAAAAGGGTGGGCCGGTTGCCCTAGAATTGTGAAAGCCTAGTTTGGGACCTATGGTAAATACAGGATAGCCTAAGCATTGGGTGGATAGAGCCACCAAATGGTATAGGAGGTTGGACTTCCACTATTACTTTACAACAAAAAACTCGGTTTATAAAACTAGTATTAGTGAAATGCTAAGTCTCAGGTTTTGCTATTACATACCCTATTTCAACAAATAGATTTGTGCATACAAAATAACACTGAACCTTCCCTTGATTAGCCTTGCATCTATTACAAACTGCATTGTGTGTTGGCTCGCGAGTACGGTTGTGTACTCAGGCTCGCTTAATATAATCTTTTAGAGCCCCTTGATGAAGATCCCTATGACTACTTCGTGGCTGTTGGATCCAATGGTGGTAAATATGGTGAAGCTTAGGTCGGGACCCCCACTCACTTGCCTGTGGGCAAAGCGAATGGGTCCACCACTACTTCTTTTTCTTTTGCACTTACCTCTTATTCTGTACTCTGAATAATGTAACATGGTGGCCTTCGGGTCCCTTTTGTAAAAATGGTGGGCCATGTGGCCGACCATGTAATATATTTTGTTGATGTATGCGATGTATGTAATGATCGAAGAATGTATCTGTGTGTGCTATCTACTGATTCAGGAAATATCACTATTTAATATAGTAGATTCCAAATTACAAATTTGGGGTCGGACAGACTTGGTATCATAGCATACGACTGTAGTGTAAAAGCCTTAGCTAGCATGGTCGATAAGAACTTAGGAATACACTGTTGAAGGTAGCTAAGCAGCCTTCTCTATATATAAGCATGCATGTATTTGTATTGGAATTGTATTGGGCACAGATGAGTAGAAACCCATTCATTCCTAGGAATCCAAAGCATGCAAGGTTTTAGATCAGTGAGACTAGAATGGTCGAAGCCTTAGCCATGGTGGTCGAAGGCATAGACCCAAATGGTCGAACCTCAGTGGTCGAAACCGAGTGGTCGAACCTGAGTGGTAGAAACCGAGTGGTCGAAACTGGGTGGTCGAACCTCAGTGGTTGAACCTAGTGGTCGAAACCAAATGGTCAAACCTCAGTGGTCGAACCCAGTGGTTGACACTGAGTGGTCGAAACTCAGTGGTCTTCACTGATCACTAGATCATATTCTGTTCAAAATTTACAAATGCCGGAGCCTACGGAGCCTGAGCGTTAGGACTACCACTCCTACGGGGAGGACTGTCCGTGGGGTGGCTACACGGAGGTTCTTAGGTGCTAGAGGTTCTCAGCCTACTGCTCCAGCACCTGTAGTATCGGTAGCATCCCATAGTAAGTAGTCCAGCGACGTACTCTCAGCGGTGAGTGGCAAGATGCATGATGGTAGTTGTTTCCCTTCGAGTTCAAATCTGCTCGCAATGTCATCGTAATCTGCCAACTTCCTCAAACCTACCATTGTTAGTAGCCAGCCATAAAATATACACAAGTATACAAATCCTATGAACTACTAGGTGGTGGAGGTTCAAAAGTCGCTCACACTCAAACTTATACCAACTTTTTACCAGTTCTTACCAAGCAAAACAGGCGGTTATCGGCAACTAATGTAGGTGTCAAATGCTCTCCAAAGATTGACAAAACTATTGCAAGCAACTGGTACCTGTACAATGGTAGAAGGTAGAGCTAGGATAGGCTTCAATATGGTAGCAAGGATTAGAAATAATCAAATCAGTAAATACAAGCTAAACAATTATTCAAAATACTAGTCAATGTTGTTGATCCTAACCTAATAAAAGCTAGCTAATCAAAGCCTAATAGGAGAAGTGTATGAACGCACACGCAAAGATCAATGTGATTTGATGTAAGCAAATGAAATTCTCACACCAAGTGCTAGGAAAGACGCTAGCCAACTACTCAAACTTCTGTCTAGGGCACAAGACTGTTCACACGATGTAGAGCTCAAAAAATAGTATAACGTGCAATGTAAATAGTCATCTAGTTTAAGCAGTAAATAATAGCTAGTATCAAAAGATGAAAATGCAAAGTTTTTGTTGGAAATATGCCCTAGAGGCAATCATAAAGATGATTATATTTCAGTATGTTCATAACATTGGAAGTCTTCTGCTCCAGTTTATAACATTTTAGTGTCCAGCTTATAATACTACACTAAAATGTGATAAATTGGAACAGAAGACTTACATTAAAAGAAAACAAAGAAAACAAAGAGTTAGATAAAGTACAATTGCGATGAAATTATGCAAAAACTAATGGCAATTGAAATAATATTGTGCACATAGAACTCATAAGGTTACCTAATTTTCATTTAGTACATAAATTAAAAAATGTAGCTAAAAATCTTGTTCATGTAGTGCAAACTATAAACATATTTAATAGAAATGTTACAGAGTAGACCATAATATCACACAGGAAGCCTGCACTCCACCTTTCATCCATGATCACAGCATGTCAAAATCAGAACCTTCTTTGTGCATAATAAACTATAAGTACTAGCAAAAACAATTCCATCATTTATACTTTGTTGAAGTCTTCAGTTGATAAGCGAGTTGATAACTCATCAGCATGCAACATGTTACAGATATGACTCCACCAAAAGACATGTTTATGCCATAGCAAGATGAGAATTAATTGTGGTTCAATCACCATGGAGTTTGACATGCTCTGCCTGCTAGAGTATATAGGACATTAGGACAACGACATTAACTCTAAAAGACATACCAGGAAAACTGCATGACAGTTCAAACCTCACTTTTCACCACAGTTTCACTCAAATACCTCTCTGGCTCTACCTACTTTTTCAGTACTCCATGCAATACTATCTAAATTGTAATGAATAGCTTCATATGTACTGAATGTTGCGAAATTGGTTAAGCATATAAAATTGAATGCTCAGGCGAGGATAGGAATGCAGAAGTACAAAAGAAAATTCTGACTTTGCTACACATGCGGATATGCCAGTAAATTTATGGGTACAAACTGCGAACCTAAAATAAAGAACATACACATAACACATTAGTGGGATACTGAGAACTACTTAGGCTGAACACAAATCAAGGTACCATATCTAGCAAGCATTCATGAAATATATCACTAATGTTAGTATATTCAACACACAGAGATGTAGCCAAATGCCTTCAGAGGAAAAAGAATGGTAATAGCAAAAGTCATATTCTTCTGTAAGAAATAGACAGGACACAATACGGCTAATGAACAAAGATTTCAAAACCTCAAGTGCATAATTTTGAAACTAAAAATCAAATCTCATCTAAGCAGCCTAGCAAATACTGTCATTCTCAGTAGAGCTTCCAATCCACTCAGCTCTATTCAGACCTCAAAGTCTATTTATTTCAGGTTGCTACGCAGACATAACCTGTAAAACATCAATGCACTCAAACCCAGAATCAATCTTAAAAGAGTGCTTGACCAATACCTAATCTCACAAACACGATTGCTATCGTTTTCCCGTATTTCTTCAACTAACCCACCAGTCAGCAGGCCACACACTACAGCGGCATCGGTGGCGGAGATTCAGAAGCGACAGGAGTGGAAGCCGGAGTGGTGGGTGCAGATGGCGGTGGACGAGGTAGTAGGCGTCCAGCACACGCGCAGGCTCTCTCGCTCACTGTGGTCGGGTGTTGCGAGTAGAGGAATGGATCTATACCTCGCCAGAGCTCCACGGCCACGTCGCCGGCCGCCACCAGCGCCCAGCGCCGACGCCACAAACATTGTCGGCGTGAGGAAGGGATGAAGCGTTTCGTTGGCGGCGGCGTCCATGCGGAGGAGGAGATGGCTGGAGGACGACTCGGACTGGGAGGGAAAGAGTATGGAGGGGGAGACGATGGAGCGAGGACTTAGGGGGGCGGGGAGCTCTGGATGTGCAGCGGCACGTGGGGAGAGGAAGCGGCGGTGCGGCGCGGGAACGGCGGCATCAGCTGGTGGGAGGAGGCCGGTGGCAATGGTGTTCGGTTGGGAGGGGAGAGAGAAAGGAGAAGAATCGTGGACGAGATCGTAGGAGCTGTTGCCGTGGGAGGCGTGATAGGAGAGAAAGGTAGGGTTGCTGCTTTGTGATGAAATGTCTGTCATCGGATGGATGTGGATAATAGTATAGATTTTATTTTCTTTACTTAAATAAAAAAATAAACATATTTTCGCCTGTAAATCAGTTGTTTGCCACCAATCAGAACAAACCACCTGAGATCGGGCATACTGGTTACCAACAAAAACAAGCTCCTTAGGTTTGTAGAGTCTAGACAAAGGTAAATTTTTTACTTCAATTATTTATATGTTCGGAATAAAGCAAGATTGGCTCTCTAGGAAAATTTATCGTCTTTTACGCATAGGATAAGCAGTTCGAGGCCGACAAAGCTCAGGTTATTGCCGAGATCTCGGCGTTGTAATTAAAGAATTGGAGAAGTTGACATGCAGAGTGGTCTCTTCTTTTCATAAATCGACTGCCAAGTTGTTTCCAACCTACTCGTTTTTGGGCCTGCAAAACTGAATGTGCTACATGCAGTCACTTGTTAATTTGAGAGTATATTCCACAAAACTATAGGTTGATGTTAAAACTACAAATAGTTTGGCAAAAAAAACATTTCAATAACCTGTCCCCCTCGAATCCTATTACATTCAAGAGAATCTGACAGGTGGACCCACCTACTAATGGCCACCCCTCCCCACAAGAACGTTAAATAGTTGAAAAGGCAACTAGAGAAGCTACAGCATCCAAAATACGCTGTTCATGCTGTCTGCAAAGAAATGATTTGGAATTATGAATAAATGTATAAAATATTGTAGTGGCAGAAGTGCACTTGGACATCCATGGCCGACAATAAAGGCATGTGACAGAAGCCAAACTGAGACAACAGAGGTGTAAACTGTTTCCTTAATTCCCACTCCAACTGTAACGTGGATGCTAATTATTCGGACTGCCTCCATATTTACTGGGACACCACTAGTATCAGAGTAGTCTCGGGTGCGTCCATTGCTAGATATGGTGTACACATGAATCATTTCGTTTCTCTGGTGGCTTTCATGCAGACAACGCTGTAAACCGCATTATTGACAATAACACTGCCTTAGATAATCTTATCATGCCTTAGATAATCTTATCACAAATAAATACAAGCGGTACATAATAGATGCCGCAGGATTTATTAAGGAAGCACGTCTGAGGGGCATCAGAGTCTTGATTTTGCTGACGAGCCCATAGCAATCATCACTTTACCGACGGCCTTCCTGTCTCTCAGCGCAGCAAAAGCGAGATGAGCCTGTAGGAAAAAATGTGTATCACCATGCTGAATATAGCGCAAAGATGTAACATCTCAATTTTCGCCTCTTGTAAAAATTTAAATTTAAATTAATTAATTCAAAGATTTGGCCTTTGATTGGAGTTCTTGCTGAATCAAATCCAAAATCCAATTCTCAATTGAACTACGAACCAAATTCCTTCAATCACAATTTGAATTCCAAATCGAATCAATTCTGATTTCCATCTTCAAATCAATTCAAATCTGAATCTTTGTTTCAAACTTCAAATATCGTTTCCAAATCCAAATTCAAATTTCGTAATTTGAATTTTCTTTTTCTATTTTACGTTTAATTGAATTCTAAGCAACGGATTGAACGCACTAGCGCCAAATAGTTCGAGACTTCGAGTTATGGTTACTACCCGAAGAGGAAAGTGATTTAGGGCAACTCGAGTCCAGATGTGCAGCTATGTTCAAGAGGTGCTCTGAAATGGCTTCTAACTATTGCCCATTTATTCTGGAATTTTTTTTTTATCAGTTCCCCGAGGAAATGTGCCAGTTCGTCACAATCAATCTTTCAATCTTCGAAAAAGTTGAGAAAACGACGGCAGCTAGCGATGAGTTAATGACCAGATGTGCTGCAACCTAGGGAAATTTGAATTTTTCCATGAATTATCTTCGGGTCGAGCCAAACTCTTTTTCTCCGCAGCCCGACCCACTTCTTTCTTCCTTCCTTCCTTCTTCTTCCACCTAAGCCGACTCCTCCCCTGGCTCTACTTTGTTTTTCGCACCTCGCCCGCGTGCGCCGCACACACACCCGGCCGCGCTGTAACATCCCAAATATGGATTTGTGTTTCAAATGTAAGAAAATAAGAAAAAATTAAAACTTTTCTTGCATCTTGAAGCCCTTAGTCATTTTTGTAATTCTTTTAAAAGAATTATGGAAAACCAAAATTAAATCCTCATTTGACTCCAATCAAAAACCTCCATGGCAAAGATCTTGTGCCAAACCCATGGGAATATTTTTCCTGAGTTCTAGGGAGGCTTGGTAACACCTCTGAATTATTCCATGATTTTTAGAAATTATTTGATAATTTTTGGAGGCAAGTCAAGTTTGGTCAAACCCTATTTCTCCTCTTCTGGAATTTCTGGAGAAAATTTCAGTGCATGAAAATCTCTGAAAATTTTATGAGAGGTTCCTCCTGCTGTCAGAAATCTCTAGTTAAAATTTCATAATTTTTGGAGCTTGTTTGCTACCTTAAATAATTCCTCAAAAATTAGTTATTCAAATTCAAACCCTAACTGGTTTTCACTGTTCCTTGGGTTCGAGTTGGACTCGGGCTCGAGCCACTTGACTCGGCCCAGTCAACTAACTGCACCGCCTCGGTCATTTGGGCGCGGGCGTTGTGCGTCGTTGGATCAGCATCGAACGGCCCACGATCGCGTGAACGTTCGGACCATCCGAGCGCGCCGATCCATTTGAACCGTTGGATTCTAAATCAAAGGCCCATGATCGCGTGAACGTTCGGACCATCCGAACGCCTCGCGCAACGTGAACCGTAGGATCCAAATCAACGGCCCTTGATCAACCGAACGATGGAATCGTTTTAATCCACCCGTTCTAACTCAGCCGTTCGATTTCAATCCGACGGTCGACACGTCGTCTCCTTCCCCGATCGGTAGCGTGAGCTCGACCATGGCGTCGCGAGAGGAGAAAAGCGCAGCGCGCCCTTCACGGCCGCCTTTAAGCGGCTATCTGCAGGCGCATTTAATGCCCGTCGGCCTCCTCGCCAAGTCCATGATTCAATCGCCCCGCCGCTCTCAAGTGCTCTCATGGCAGTATTGACCGAGGAGAAATATCGTCGTTGCTCACTGCCATTCTCAGCAATTTAAGCTCCGTTGCTCCACCATTGGCTTCCTTTAGCACTTTCGCAACTCCAGCTAGCACACACAAGCTTGCTTGAGCTGCATTCCCTCGAAATCCATTCGGCCGCCATTGATGAGTTTTGAGCTTCGGTGAAGGCGATGCAATGAGGGCTTTCCCTTCCAATTTTGTTCCTCTGCTCCACCTTTACTCTCCGGCTTAACCTCACTCAATTTGGTTCAATTTGCTCGGGCTTGGTGAATTCGATTTCCCTTTTCAAATTAAAACGCCATTCTTCTTCGCCCGAGCCGTCTCGACTCTCCTCGGTGCATTCTTTGCGCTCAGGTAACTCCTCTTTAGTCCCTAGTTGCTTGGCACCCGCTCCCTGGACCGCAGCTGAGCGCTTTTGCCGTTTTTCGTTTTGGTCATTTTCGGTCCTCTCGGTTCTCTCCGGCTTGCCGACGTTCTGGACCACCGCAGCCAAAACTATTGGTACCAGTGGGTGCGCAATGATGTTTGGAACCCATTTTGGGCACTTGCTCGCACCGCCGCGGCGAGAGCGCCGCGGCGAAGCCGTTCTTCCGTCGTTTTTGCGGACGAAACAGATCGGCGGGCGTTTGAACGTGAGTCGATTTGGACCGTCGATCCTTAGATCTACGGCCCACATTCGCGCGGAAATTTGAATTCGTCGCGCGTTTCGGTCTGTGGACCGTTGGATCCAAGATCAACGGTCCCAATTCGAGTTCACATGGGTCGTTGGATCCAAGATCAACGGCTCGTGTGCGTGTGGACGTTCGGACCGCCACAAGGCCAGATCTCCACGCGGACCGTTGGATCCAGATCCAACGGTTGACGTTTAGGGTTTCGGGGTCGCGCGCGCGCGTCGTCCGAGGAACTTGTACCGTTGGATCCAAGATCAAAGCTCCAAGTTCGTCCACGTCGATTTGGTTTCTGATTTTCCTGAAAATATTATTTGTCAACTGAAAAATGTAGTTAACTTGTAAAAGGTATAACTATTTCATTTTAATTCCTTTTCGGGTGATTCAAATTTTGTTAGTTATGTTTTTAACTAAACTTTAATCTAAAAATATTTCCAACCTCAGTATAGCTCCAGAAAATTTTGTTAATGAATAGTAGTATTTATAATTTATAAAAGCTGAGCAAAATTGATTTGGTCATATCTTTGGCATTAAGAATCCAAATCAATTGGTTCTTGTTGCTAAATTCTTTATAAATCATGCTCTTGCTACTGTAAAATTTTCAGAATTTTTGGAGAAAGTTTTCTGTGGAGTCTTTGTGTTTTCTTCGTTCTTATCGGTTCTTTTTCGCTTTCTCGTTAGGATCCGAAGAGCACGTTGACAATATAATTGATCCTCAGCAACATCTTGACCCCACAAAGCGAAAAAGCGGTTTGATCATGTTAATCCCATTATTTTTCAAGTCTAATATATTGATTTCAACTTGTATGTATGCATTGCTATTTTGTTGTTAAATTATGGTTAGTATCCCATAGTTGCATAATCTGTAGGAATTAGTTATCCTCTACTACCATGAGCCTAGGTTATTTGCTATGATTTGAGTTCGATGGATGAGCTCTTGTCATTTAGTAGAATACGAATTGAAATTGCTTAGAAATGCTTAGTTTCGGTAGCAATGGGCGATCATCAATTTTAGTCGATGATCTTGATCACACATTTATTTATGATTCCATTATGTCCAACACTTGTGCTTTGTTACTTTGTAAAGTCAAAAACTGAAAATAAAATTATTTTAGACTTGGGCACAATGGTATGTTGGTGTGATCTGTTGGTGTGAATGGAATTGTGCCTAGGTTATCAAGGACCGAGTTACTTGTGTCACTAAGCTAAGCGCTTATGCGTGCTAACCACGCGAGAGGGATATAGGACCTCTCTTGACTTAGTACTTTGGCGTGTGTTATCTCCGAGTCGCAGGAGGGGGTTGTGTGTGTTGTGTGAAAAAGGATATGTGTTCTTGTGTTGGGTGTGCGGTGGTGGAGATTCCGAGTAGGCTCTCCACCTCGAGGAGCATTGTAGTTGTCCAAGGCTTTACCTGAGACGGGTAGTTGACCGAGGCTTTACAATGACTCCGACACAACGTATGGGTTTCTATCCACACGGGCGGCTTGTAGTTAATGCACAATATTGAAAATGTCTCGTAGGACTTAGCCGTGCCGGCATACCTAAGAAAGTGTGCTTAATAGTTTGGCAAAAAGACGGTCTGGCGTGTGGGTACATTGGTACACCCCTGCAGGGTATAAAACTATTCGAATAGCCTCGTCCTAGGTTATGGACATGCTTGGTAAGGTCGTGCAAGAACTAGACTACAACCTTTTAAATTAAAATTTGACATGGTTAGTATGAATGGGTAATTCATGCTATTGTTGTGGTGACTATTGGGTTAGTCACTTCCAGGATTGTTGTGTCATATATCTACTGTTTTTCTTGTTGTCTCTTACTGTTATTTGAACATTAAAAACAGATTTGTCAACTTACTTTCAAATGTATTACATTATTGCAAATAAAGATCGCTTTATGCCGAAAATAAAACATACAGCCTTCACTTAAATAAGCTTGCATGTAGCATATGCACAGGTCTGTTACTCTACACGTAAGTCTTGCAAGTACATTCCAAGTACTCACCCGGCTTTGCTGGGCTCTTTGTTGCAGGGAAGGAAGGTGAGCCCCAAGGGCCTCACTTTTGTGAAATGTGCTGTGAATTCGACGACTAGCTTGGCGGTCCGGTCGGTTGCCTTGTGGGGGTAAAGGCACACTGATTGGCTCTTTTGTTTATGGCCATCTTATGGCGCTTTTGCTTCCGCTGTTAAATTTCTGTATGTCTATGTCATTTGGTAGTCGGCCTCTCTTTTGTAATAACTATCCTTTATTTATGTTAACTTCTGGTTTGTTGCTTTGCTTCGGTTCTATGTGAATGAATGGAATTGATGCATGAATTTTGTAAAGAGGTGTGTATACTGCATTTCTGGGAAGTATACATGTCTCGAGTCTCGGGGTATCTGATTTGTAATGCTAGGACCAAGTGGATGGTTAAGCATTACAAGCCCGATAAGCCGGGGTCTCACACGCGCCCGACTGCGCCCTGCGCGTGCCACCCACACGCTTCACCCGCGCCGTGCACATCGTGCTGCGTCGCCCACTTCTTCACTACCGCATTCACACCGCACCATTGCCACAAGCCTTCATTACATTGTCATTTCGTCAGTTTCCAAATCGAGCCAGTAATGTCTCTGTCGATTTCGCTCGCGACCACGTCCATTCAACTCTGGCCAAGTCTATATATCGAAGTCTCTGAGCCTCCTTCACTCCTTCGCACTCCCCTCTATTCTCATACTCACTCGAGCACCGTCGCTACCAAATTCGCCGTCTTCCCAAGCACTGGCTGCCACCTCGCTTCGTGCTTCAGTCGCTCCAGTGAAATTTTTGAAGTTCTAACCACGTCATGTTGTGTTTCCATTTTACGTGAACAATTCCCCTCAATCAATTTTACTTTTTGTTGCAGTTCTTCGTCGAATTTTGCCATCTTCCTCCCGGCCGAATTACCTCCGCCGCTCGATCTCTTTCTCCGGTGAGCTCCGAGCCTTGCTTCGTGCGTCATCACATGTTCCCAGAGATTACCCACCTTTTCCCTAACTCAATTTGGTCTCTTCGCCAACGTCGTAAGTCGCCACTGCCACCACCATCTTCACCGCCGTCGGCACCGTTGCCACAGCACCTCGACCACCCCCAAGCCTCCCCGACGCGACCCGTGCCCGCGACGCACTTATCGCGCACTGTTCGCGCGCCTCAAGCCTCCCGGCTTCCCGACGCGACCCGTGCCGCGCGGCACATCATCGCCACACCGCACTCTGGCGCCTAAGCGCCGCCGCCGCAATCGCAGCCGACCCCATGCTCCTCCAGTTGCGTCGCTGCCACCCATGGGTAGGGAACCCCACCGGGGTTCCATTTTGGTCGTCAGCCGGCCCTCCCTCGTTGCCCCCGCATGCCTGTGTCGCCTGCGCCCTGCTCTATTTTCCTTTCCCTGTTCTTTCTCTTGCATTCACTCCCTCTCAATGAGAGGTGGACCCTACCTGTCATACTCTATCCCTTGTGCTCTCTTAATGACAAATGGACCCTTATGTCATATAGTGAGTTTTCATTATAAAAACGGAACAGAATATTCCCTCCTTTCCAATTTTTCGGATTTTCTTTTCGTCAAATCTTCCGGGAGTTCGTTCTCTTCTGTACGAACTCTGAATCAATCGATTCTTGTTCCTGAATTCATCTAAATTCATAATCTCTAATGATACTAATTTTATAATTTTATTTGTTTTTCTGTTATTTATTATGTCTCAATTCGCTCGTGGAGTCACGCATTAACATCCAACTTTGACAAAGGTGAGTCTCCTTTGAACATTCTATACCTATGATTTTAAATTATGTTTTCAGTTTTAAAGTAATACGCATTGCTATTTCACATAAAAGAATGAGTTCAAATTGTAGATTGTTAGTTAAAATTAAAATTGTTAATATCTTCCTTTGAAAATAGTTATCCTTATACCTTGGTAACTCTAGCATGATAATTCTGCAATATTGATTACAACATTGTGAAATAGTTAAGCACGGTAGAATTGCTTAGTTATGCTTTTCGATCTTGATCAACCTTGGGGGTCATTATCACTCTTTATGCTATAGTTTGGAAAATGTATGACATTAGGTAATCAGTAATTAAAAAATAAAAAAATTGTGGAAATTGTTTAGACTAGGGTGAGTAGCAAGAGCTTTGACTGTCTCGCTCTAGCCGATTAAGGATCGATGCTTGTGTCTATTCAAGCCGAGCAATACAACCACATGTCCTAGATGGGAAAAACTTGGTGATTGATTTACTAATTCCGGACATTTAGCCCGCAGTCGTAGATGGTTGTAGTTATCCTGGTAGTCGCAGACGATGGTAAGGCGTCTATGTGCCGCTTCTGGCTTGCAGGAGATGGTAATTGATATCCATGTCCGCGAGTTATCTCTCACAACAATGAGCTCCGTGTCGATGTTAAATGGCGTCCATGACTTGGTGTTAAGCTCGTCAGCGTGTTAATATAAGGATAAAGTATTGTAAAAATCTTGTGATAATCATTTAGTCGCACGCCAAAAAAGCATGTCATGACGAACATTATAAGTCGATTATCTCGTGTGGGTCAAACTGTACAACCTCTGCAGAGTGTAAAACTATTCGAATAGCTATGCCCACAGTCAAGGGTGGGCAATGTGCGTTTTCACATGGCAAGTTTTAGTTTTGTTTTTAAAAAATTATTTTGGGAATCCAAGAGTAGTTGGAATTCTTGAATTGTTGTTCTGGCGGTTAGAGCCCTACTCATGAAAACTTGGCGGTTAGAGCCACATTACTAGTGACTAGTAGCTAGATCCTTCACTAGAAAATCATTTAAATTTAATTATTGAAATTATGTTTGTCAAATGTGCTTTATGAAATTTGTTTAAATATTAAATATTGATTTGTGCAAAAAAAACCCCTATAAGTATATTTGTTAAAACTATGCATATGCATAATTCTCAAGGCTCATGGGGTACTTTATATACTCACATGCTACACTCAAAACAAATCCCAAAAGCCTTCAATGATGCCGAGGACGACTACGACTTCTACGCCCGCAGGTTTGACGAAGGACATCCGGAGTACTAGGTCGTGCTCCCCAGTCGAATGCCAATGGGCAATTCAATGGGCCACCTCGGAGTTTATTTTTGTTTTCTCTGCGGTAAGACCTTGGTCTTTTGACCTATTTTGTAATAAGTGCCCTTAAGGCCAGTACTTTGTTATTATTTTTATGTTATTCTATTATTCGAACTTGTCATCAACGTTGTTTTCACTGTGCACATATGGAACAGAGGGTTCAGATTCAGAAATCTGGTCTCGACAAAAGCTAGGAATGATTATCGATTGGTCGGAGCTGCAAGGAGAGACTCGGTTATGGTGCGAAAGTTGAAAATGATATGGTTAAAGGAATGAGGCCACAAAACACAGGGCACATTTGAGAAGTAGGTGCTCCATACACATGCAAGACATTAGAAATACAAGTGATTTTGACTCGGATCAATGAGGCCATAAAACACAGGGCACATTTGAGAAGTAGCTGCTCCACACACATGCAAGAACATGAGAAATACAAGTGATTTTTGACTCAGATCAGAGGGGTTCTGAAACTCCACCATGATCCATTTAAGAGCTGGAACATGAGTAATAATTATAATGATGATGAGCCACGTATTTCCCGACCTGAACATGCAAATCATTTGCCACTATGACCAAGAGGTTTGGTTAAATTTTCTTGGAACTTGGAAACAATTCACATTCGAGAAATAAAACACTAATATTGATGCATAGTCACGGAGAAGTGTTGTTTTCTTTAGATAGTATGCTCAGCAGCCTAGCAATGCCACACATAGTAGCTTCATAAGTATAATACACACCTACTTTGAATTTCTAAGCATCAAGATTATAGCAAAGTAACCAATATATAGAGGAGGCAATATGGCAGTCCAATGATGCAAACAGTGCGAGTAACTAAGTTACACAACCACATTAAAGTGTTGCCGTCAGGATAGGTTAGGCCATGCGATGGTAAGCATGACAGGTGGTTCATGTTATTAAAGCTTCCAGCCTACTGCAACTATTGTGTAGTTTGTTCAATTGTTGCTTACCTCGGGGAGCCTGTAGGTGTGCGAAATTTGAACTGTTATCAAACCCTTTGAAAGCCATGAAAGGAGCTCGTTGACAGAGTCAATGAGTACTGGTGGCCGATGAATTAAGTAGCTTCCCCAGTACAGACCATGAATTGTCCAGTTCTAAAACAGAACAACACAATTAGTTTGTAGTTTCAATAAACATAAATTCGGTGGAAAGCACTTTTACCAGTAATCAGTATCCTTACTAGAAAAGTTTCTTTGTAGTGCTCTAAATATACTGAATTTCATAATCTTGACCATCTTATATTCTAGTTTCTGAAATAACTTCAGATTAAAATAAATGCAACTTCATATCATTTTCCCGATTTCCTAGCATATATCATTCGGGTGCAATTTCAATATTGCTGGCCATTTGGTACTGATTGATGGATTTTAAATTTAAGTTCAATGTGACGTTGCAGGAATTCAGACTTCAGTGGCGCCTCTTTCCTTTAGCAAGCTATAGCTTGTCCCGATGAAATGCCTATTATAAGAATATGCGGGTTAGATTCATCTGATTCTAGCAATGCAGTGCAAAGACCAACCAGGGCACACAGCAATGAACCGAAATGCTGAAAGCCAACATTCAGTAAATTCCACTAATAAATATCTCAATTTTGATATTTCTATACATGAGTGTACCTTAACAAGAGCAATGTTCATTGAATAACTGGTACATCTCCACTGGCAAATCCAATGACCAGAATATGTGCACCCCAATTGAGAAGTTTCAAGCTATCTTGCGTAAGTTTGCCCCCAACAGGATCATATAAAACGTCGACACCTTTGAGACCTCTAGCCTTTAAAAAGGACTTGGCACTTTCTATAATATTCTCCTTGCTCGAATCAATTACATGATCAGCTCCTATGGACTTCAGATACTGCAATTTCTCAATTCCCCTGAAATCAAGAAAAATAATATTCAGCTACAAAAGACAAGATGGTTAAATAAAAATATAAAATAGCAACCATCCAATAATTATCTTATCATGCCAATCACCTAGCAGCCGCAATAACAACAGCACCACAAACTTTTCCTATTTGTACCGCAGATACCCCAACACCACCAGCAGCACCAAGAACAAGTAGCACCTGAAATTACAACCTTTATTAATGAGAACCAACAATTTAATGGGAGGCGTACATCAGACAGTTGCATACTTAACTTATGTTTGATATTTGCTAAGGGTATTTACATGCTTCATATATATATATATATATATATATATATATATAGTTCCTAAATATTAAGAGAATCACCCACTACAAATCTTCACATGTATGCCTATTAACTGTAGGCACTACGGTAGGAGAGAAAAAACTCTCTTATGGATTGGAGAAAAAGAAAAGAATCAAACCATATATCAGACGGCAGGGTCGCAATTATAAGGGTTCTAATTGGACATGGCCTATATGGAATCTTAATCGGCATGATGTGAATGTGCTCTATACTTGAAAACTGTAGAATTTGAGTTGTGTAGAAAATTCACGACATACATATCAGAGCAGACAAACTATAAGGCCTTTATATGACCAAAAATGGTCTTTGGTGTTAGATATATATATTGTGTAGGGTGTTATTTGCATTTGTTCCATCCTTGTACATGTATATATATTGGCCTTTGGCCCATTGGAATAGCAAGATGCTATATTCAAACATGGTATCAGAGCTAGGGTTTTGAAACCCTACCTCTTAGCCACCAGTCGCCGCCGCCGCCACTGTAGCCGCCGCCGCTCAAGTAGCCGCCTTGTTGCTGCATTGTCCGCTTCCCGTAGCCGCCGCCGTGCCGTCCCCCAAGATCCAGCGCGGGTCGGCCGCCGACGCCGCCTCCTCGGCGAGCACACGTTGCCACCCTCATGCCGGATCGCCGGGTCGAGTGCGCCGTCGCCCTCGCGCCTCCGCGCTTAGCGCGCCGCCGTCCTCCGCGCCTCCGCGTCGGCGCCGCCCTCCGCGCCTCGCCTCGCGCCCATGCGCCTCGCTCTCCGCTGGCTGCGCCGCTTGTGTCGCCGCTTCGGAGGGCTCAGGAACCCTAGGTTCCCCACCGTCGTCTCTCGGCCCAAAGAAAGAAATAGAGAAAAAAAAAAAAAAAAGAAAAAATTTTTTAAAAAATCCAGCCGATGGCTTCTACCGGAGGCTCTTCGCCATCCGCTCCCCGATTCGTTTTGATGGGACGAACTTAGGGAGTGGGCCGTTCACCTCAAGATTCACCTCAACAACCCCGGCGTCTCGGGGTCATCTCATCGGTGGCGGCCCTATCCGCCTCGTCCTACACCGCCAAAGCCGGCTCTCCTGCTTTAGTGCGGGCGGGCGGCCGCGAGTCGACAATCTTGCCTTTGGAGGATGCGCTAGAGCTCTACCGATCCGAGGTACACGCCTACGAAGCGCCGGGGAGGTGAGGCTCGTGCTACCGCCATCCTAGTGGGTAGCATGCCCGTGACCATCTCTATGGATGTGGCGGAGCTGCCGACCACGGCTTATGTGGGGCGCCTCGAGCTCACTACCGGTAACGAGCGATGCTATGTATCTCTCGGTTGTGCACGAGCACATTCTCTGGGGCCGGATGTCCGCCGGACTGTCCTGCTGTGTCTGGCCGGCGCTCCAGAGACTCACCGCCTCTCGACTTCTGACGCGTCTCGGCTGAGTTCGAGGCCCATGCGCGCTCGGCTCGACTTCGCCACCGCGCCGAAGCTTGGTGGAGGCCCTCACGAGTGTCGTCTTGAGGAGACTCGTCACCGTGGCATAGCTCGGATCTGATCTGTCTTATGCCTTGAAAGATCCGCTCTTTGCCGCCTCTTGACCGACCGTGTGACCCCTTCTCGGCTCCTCCGGTGGCTCTTTTTCTCTCTGCGGTCTCCACTGCACTCTCATCGGCGTGTTGGCCACAGTATCGGGATTGTTACAAGCGGAGGAGGGACCGAGTCGTCGGGCGAACGTCCCCGAAGGGCTCGGAGGTTCCTCCCTCGGGAATGGTCCTCTCGCCGGGGCTCCTCTGGTGACGCCACCTGCCAGCTCTCTCTCACCTTGGCGCCTCGATGTTGGCTCATCCTCGGACTCTCTGGGTTCTACTCGTCGCTCTTGCTTCTCGTGATCTTCCTCGCCTCGCCTCCTCCTCTCGTCAGTACCTTGTCTCCGTGGATCTTGGACTCGGTGCTTCTTTTCACATGACACCAAATTCTACCCACCTTATTTACATGCGGTCCACCGATTTTTCTTCCACTGCTCGATCGCAGATGGTACCTCTCTTCTATTCTTACAGCCGAGGCATCCTTTCCACTTCTTCTTTTCATGTTCCTGCGATCTCTCATGTTCCTCGACTTACTATGCACGACTTATGCCTACCGGTCGATCACTGATCACAACTGTCGTGTTGTTCTTGAGTCTGACTCTTGTTGTGTTCAGGACCGCCGCACAGGGACTCTGCTTGGTCGGCCCTCGGCCGTGATTCGCGGCGTCTTTGGGAGCTCGGCCGCTTCATCTTCCTTCCACGACTCCACCACCTATCGGCCACTACCACTACCTCTGCTCTTCTGCGTCCTCCACTACATCTTTTGCTCGGTGGCACCATCGTCTCTGTTATCTCGTGGCTCGCGTCTATCGTCTTTAGTTGGTCGTGGTGTTCTTGGGTGCATTTACGGGGACACATCGTTACATTGTATGGGTTGCAAGCTTGGCAAGCGGTTGCGACTCCCTATCCCACTAGTGATTCTATTTCTACTTGTCCTTTTGATCTTGTTCACTCGATGTTTGGGGTCCCTCGCCTTCGTTTGAAAGGGGTCATCGCTATTATGTGATCTTTATTGATGATTATTCTCGTTATACTTGGATCTACTTCATGTCCGAAAGCGCGACCGAGTTCTTTCTATTTATCGGATGTTCGCCACCATGGTTCGCGCTCGCTTTGATTCATCATTCGTGTTTTTCGTCGCGACTCTGCTTTGGTGAGTATCTCTCTATTGCTTAAGTCGTTTTCTCGTGAAAGGGACACTCTTCCTCGATACTCTTGTCACGTGCTCACGCTTCGAATGGTGTCTCGGCGTAAACATCGCACTTGCTTGAGACCGCCGCGCTCTCATGCTTGCCTCCTCTGTTCCCTCATGCTGGCCGAGGTCGTCTCTTCTTCCGCTTTTCGATCAACCTACGACCTTCTCTGCTCTTGAGGTTCTACTCTGTTGGCGTCTCTTTAGTCGAGCTCCAGTCTGATCATCTTCGCAGCTTTTGGTGTCTGCATTTCGTTCTTCTTCCACTCGTGAGCACACCAAGTATTGCTCGATCGATTGAGTGTGTTTTTCTTAACTCTGATCTTGAGCATAAGGGTTATCGTTGTTATGACCACATTGCTCGTAGGATGAGGATTTCTCGGGATGTCACTTTTGTGAGTCTCGTCCTTACTACCCTCATTCCCCACTGTCGGCCGGATTCTCTTCTTTGAGTCGATCTCCTTCGATTTTTCCCGACTCTCGCCTTTCCACCATTGTCGCCTCATCCTCCATCTACTCCTCTCCGCTCCATCTATTCCGCCTCCACCGGATTTTCCTTCTCGCTCTTTTGTTGAGGCTCCATCTTTACCCTTGCACTACTCTCGCCGTCCTCGGCCTCCTCCTTCCTCTCCATCATTCTTTGGGTCCACTCCGTCTTCTCCTCCCAGATATGCTCTTCGTGATCGTCACACTATCAGGCCGCCTGCACGCTATGGCTTTGTTGCCGCTGCTCTTTCTGAGCCTACGACCTACCATGAGGCTGCTGCTCACCCTGAGTGGCAGCTTGCGATGTCTGAGGAGATTGCTGCTTTGGAGCGCACTAGCACTTGGGATCTTGTGCCCTTGCCTGCGCATGTTACTCCTATCACGTGTAAATGGGTGTACAAGATAAAGACTCGCTCGGATGGTTCTCTTGAGCGCTACAAGGCTCGTCTTGTAGCGCGTGGTTTTCAGCAGAAGCATGGTCGCGACTACGATGAGACTTTCGCCCCTGTTGCTCACATGACCACTGTTCGTACTCTCCTTGCTGTGGCCTCTGTTCGCCATGGCCCATCTCTCAGTTGGATGTTAAGAATGCCTTTCTCAATGGCGAGTTGCGTGAGGAGGTCTACATGCAGCCGCCCGCAGGTATTCTGTCACGATGGTGCGGTTTGTCACCTTCGTCGTTCTCTCTATGGGCTAAAACAAGCCCGCGTGCTTGGTTTGGCTACTTCTCCTCTGTTGTCACTTCTGCGGCTTCTCTGCGGTGCTCATGACCGCTCTCTTTGTTCACACCTCTCCACGGGTCGTGCGCTCCTCCTTCTATATGTGGATGACATGATCATTCTTGGAGATGACTCTCGATACATTGCCTTTGTGAAGGAGCATCTCGGTGGCGATTCTTGATGTCCGATTTGGGCCTCTTCGTTACTTCCTTGGGATTGAGATCACTTCTACGCTGAGGGCTACTATCTCTCCCGAGAAGTACCTTGAGATATCCTTACTCGTGCTTGTCTCACTGATCGGTAGCGTAATGGATACTCCTATGGAGTTAGGTGTTCACCTTCCCTCACGATAGTGAGCCTCTTGAGGATCCCACTCGCTATCGCCATATTGCCGGAGCCTCGTCTACCTTGGGATTACTCGACGACATTTCTCACTGATTCACATCCCGAGTCGGTTTGTCTCGCTCCGCTCGGCTCACTCGGTCACCTTCTTCGTGTTCTTGATATCTTCGTGGAACCCTCGCTCGGCGTCTTTTCTTTTCTCGTTCGATTCTTCTGACTTGAGACGTACTACGATGCGACACAGGCTAGCGATCATTACGATCGCGGTCCCTTCTGCCTATTGTGTTTTCCTTGGTTCCTCCTTGATTGCACGAAAACTAAGAAGCAAACTGCAGATTTCGTTCGGCCGAGGTGAGTTGAGACCATGGCATTTGCTGATACCGAGATCACACAGCTTCGTGGCTCCTTGCGATTTTGGCGTTTACGTTTTCAAAGACCGACTCACTTCTATCAGATAGTACTGGTGCGATCAGCATTGCTCGTGACCCCGTGAAACATGAGCTTACCAAGCACATTGGAGTGGATGCTTCATACATGCGATCGCAGGTGCAAGACCAAGTTATTGCTCTTCAGTATGTGCCTTCGGAACTTCAGTTAGCAGATTTCTTCACTAAGGCACAGACTCGAGCTCAGCATAACTTCTACCTCTCCAAACTCAGTGTTGTTGATCCACCATGAGTTTGAGGGATGGTGTTAGATATATATATTGTGTAGGGTGTTATTTGCATTTGTTCCATCCTTGTACATGTATATATATTGGCCTTTGGCCCATTGGAATAGCAAGATGCTATATTCAAACATTTGGAATAAGCCATTAGAGAGGTTATTGTTTAGTTCATAACATTGTCTATACACAATGATACCAATACAAAACGTTGAGGCCCAATACAACAAGCTAGCATCTTGAGGTCAAAGAACTGCGAACAAGGCTGCGGAGTAGCGGCAGAGATAACCACAAACATGCTCCATGAGGTAACCCGAGAATGTAGAAGACCATCCCAAAGAAGGAAAATGTATGGATTTAAGTTTTGTTAACTACTGTTACGAATATGCATGTAGAGGAAGTAAGGAAGACATTCTATCCTGTCAAATACAAGTGCATATACACACAAATAAAACATGCAGAGTCCTATTATAAATCTTTCTAACAATTCATACGGATCTAATTAGTGACACTAAACCAGTGTGTCACTCAAAGAATAACCATCTCACAAAATTTACAGTCAATATTGAGGGCTTAAAAATGACCAAACATGGAGGTTGCAAGCTTTAAATGATGCTTTGAAAAGTTCTAAGGCTTAAAACGATCTACTGCCAAAGTTAAGGGGACCAAGAAATGATGTTTGCCATTTACAACAGCTAGGATTAGAAGTTTAGAACTAATGTAAGTAAAATTCTAGAGTCCAACATATATTCCTAATTCATCCCAATTCCTAGAAATTGGAATTATACCCAATTAAATTCATATTCATATGGATCAAGGTTTTCAATTCACAATCCAAGTTTTTTTTGTTTGAAAACAATTCATAATCCAAGTAGAATTTGAACCCATTCTTTGCAATAACAACATTATCTAAAATATGGCTAGAAACATTAGAGAGCATCACAGAAGGGGAAGTAGATTATAAATTACAATTTAGTACATCTCCAAACAAATATCCAATCAAGAATAATATAAAAAATGTCCAGTGCATATAGACAAAAAGGTGCACATGGGGAACCCACCTGACCAGCCTTTAGTTGAGCTCTGTGGACAAGGGCCAAATGTGATGTACCAAATGCAACAGGTAATGCTCCAGCAGCAACCAGGTCACATCCATCAGGCACTGTGAATCTGATTCACAATAACATGACACCGAGTTAACAGGAAAGCTCACCACAATAAATAAACGGTTTTGCTGTTTTTAAGTTGCCTGATTTTTTTTAAAATTTTTTGTCAATTTTCCTGTCCAATGATTTAGCTTTGAGATGTGTGTGTCTGATTTTGATTTTGAACCAGTGGTTAAAAAAAGTGAATTTTACTTGAGAAAAAAATCAGTCACCATCTAAATAGACAGCCCATAAATAAAATAATAAATCCACATATTATAACACAATATTTTTTTGCTTTCTGTAATCATTTCATTAGAGGTAATTGTTGTACTCTGCAATCATAACTGCAGGCATTATATTAAAAGATTTGTACATTGGTTGTTACTAAGATAAAAGGTTCTGGGTGCGAGAGAACATATGAAAAAACAGGAGGCCTATTGCATGCCATGGTTTGGCTAATAAAATGTAATTAGAAATAAACACAAAAACAACCATCCAGTCCTTCATCACAACATTAACAGCATCAATATTTGAGGAAACCACAAAAATTATTGCTCACCCAAGGGGTCTATTGCAGCATTCAACTTCTTTTTAGGGAAAAGCCTCAACTGTTAGAATAAACAGACAAGAAAATGTGCATTCTGCATCCAATAGCACAAACATGGTCTCTCTCATATGTAGGCACATCAACAAATAAATCGTTTTTCCTCTCACAAGGAAAAAAAACTAATAAATACGAAGAGCATAAACTCCAACATTGAGGTAGTAATTTGCATGGTTATTCCTCATTAACATAAGCATGCTTAAACATCTCTACACAAAATCCCAATAGCTACCAACCCAGTTATCTCCTATAATCAATTGTTAAAACTCTCCAATATGAATCTCACAAAAAACAAACTGAAATATATTATCTGCACAATGATTGCCTATCATGTGTCCAAGCAGCAAACAACCCTGATCATAAGCTAGTACACCATCTGCGATGCATTTACCGAGTTAGCAGAAAGATTAACAGAACCCTCATAGACACGAAAAGGAACAACAAATCCTCGATGGTGTTGAACCTTCATTTATGACAACCGCTGCCAAGTACCAAAATGAACAGTTGCAATAAAAAACAGTGAATATCACTTGTGCTATGCCCCAGAGAATAGATCGCACCAATTCACGCAGATACTAACAGATTAACCGAAAATACTTCGCCCTTCTGCAACCAACCTTCCAAAGACAAGATCTCTAAGTACAATCGTCACCTAATATCTCGCCCCGTGCAAAATTCCAAGCTTCCGATCGAATCACCGGGGCATAACACAACCCAGCGTAAGCTTCCTACAGAAATTACCAACAGGGCGAGCGAATCCGAACTCACAGGTCCTTCTCGTCGGCGACGATGAGCTCGGCGAAGGACCCGACGCCCGCAACGGAGCAGACTCGGTCGCCGGGCCGGAGCCGGCGCACGCCGGGGCCGACGGCGTCGACGACTCCGGCGTAGTCGGAGCCGGGTACGAACGGCAGCGGCGGGCGGTCCTGGTACCTGCCCTGCACCTGCAGGAACGTCGCGAAGTTGAGGCTGGTCGCCGCCACGCGCACCCGCACGGCCGTCGGCAACGCGAGCTCCGGGACCGGGTGATCGCCGGAGACCGCCGCGAACGGGGAGGCCTCGCCGCCGGGCGGCAGCGTGGGGTCACCGAGCCGCCGCACCACGAGCGCCTCCATTTCCTTTGGTTGGGGTTTGGACTCTGGAGGAGGTTCCGAATTAGATGGGAGAACACGAGGAGACGAGACTTCCGATGCTGCTACGCTATCACAGACAGCTGTGCAGACTGCAGTGCAGTGCAGCGCTGCTCCTGGAGCTGGCCAAACGGCCGTGACCGTTAGGTGGGCTTGAGGAACGGTATATAGTCTAGATACAATTTGTATTAATTATAAGTCCTGTTAGTCATTGCTCGTGTTTGGGTTGTTATTCTAACACAGTGGACCAGTTCGACGTGGCACGAACCCAGTCAACCAAGCATAACTCATCTGGGCTGCTATGCATGAACTGATAAACATCAACTCAGAATTTCGAAAGTCAGATAAACAAGTACATAATTATTTCATCAGAAATAAAACTATCAAAGCAAACAAAACAAAAATTAATATCTAAGATAAAAAATATGCCATCATCATAATTAATCACAGATTCACTTTTCACACCATCCATTCATAGTATCATATTGACACCATTCAGTTACAGCACAAAATATGCAGTCATCACAATTAATCAAGAACCAGATAGGAAGAGAGGGAGGGAAGGCGGCGCGGAGGGAGATGGAGAGCCGGAGTCCGGAGAGGAAGAGGGGGAGGGGAGGCGGTGCGATGCGTATCGGCGCTGAGGGAGGAGGCAGCTGAGCAGTAGAGGGGACGCTGGTGTGAAGGGCGGAGTGGAGGGCCTCGTCGATGTGGAGGGCGGAAGCCGGTAGAGGAGGAGCCGCCTGTGTGGGCTGTGCATCAAGCCGCCAATACCGATGGCGATGCGTCTTCTTTGCACACACAGTGTAGGGAGAATAGGAGTAGGAGGGAGACATAGGGCGCGAGGAAAGAGGAGGCAAGGAGGGCAGGTGGCCGAGCGGCGGCGAAAGCGGCGGGCGGAGTAGGTCGGGCAGTGGCCTCAGGCCTAGCAGGCTAGCCTTAGCCCAGTGGGCCAAACAGACTCATACCGGTCCAGCACGAACGATCGACAGGCTGTATCTGGATCGCCTCCCTGACACGATACATTTAATAGCCAGGCCTAGATGGGTCAGGCTGGCTCGTGCCCATATCGTATTAATGGGTTGGGCGAGCCACCAATTTGGCCAAGACTAGCTGCTCCTGCTTGGTTGTTGGAAGGTTGTGCGGGACAGGATAGCACAGATTTTGGGGAATTTCGTGAAAACAATTTCATTTTAGTTAGGGCCCGGGAAAATTGGAAGCAAATAAGTTCGTATTGCTGCCGCGTACCAATTCTAGTGTCAAATTTTGGAGTTTGTAAGTACCGGAGTAGGATAAATGTCCGTTTGGTGCTGGAAATGAATTGGGTTCATGGAATTGAAGAACAAATCTCATTTCTTGCGGGATTTAGAATTGGGCTGTGATTTGAATTTAGAATTGGGCTGTGATTTGAATTCTGGTGTTCGGATGGCCAATGAAATTACTTGTTAGAATCCATGAATCTAAAATTGGGCTGTGATTTGAATTCTGGTGTTCGGATGGCCAATGAAATTACTAGTTAGAATCCAACTCCGTGCCAATTTCTGATCCTCTTGCATGTGTGCTGTTTTCAGAATTGCTCCTGCACAGCTGGCAAAACTCTATGTATTTGAAAACTGGATTGCTACATTTTGCTTGACACTGTTTCCATCACACTTATAAAAACCATTGTCGATGGTTTAATATCGAACTTACGAATGAATATTCGGGGGTCTTCTAGAATTAGAACCACGCAGAGAATGACACGTGGATTTATACAGGTTCAGACCTTTTTTGAAGAGAGCAACAACCCTACTCTCGTGTTACTGTATTGAGTATGCTGATTACAATGAAGGAGAAGACTCGGCCTAATGTCTCATGTTCCTCTTCCTTCCGTCTACTGATTTAAGCCTTTTTATAGTGCATGAAGATATGACAGTTTGCGTCTCGATGTTTGGTGTATTATGTACGTTAATGGAGGTTACTGTCCGAGAGATAACATCCCCACGTCGTCGGCGATTATCGTCGAGGCAGAGCCTTATTTATATAGTTATTTCAAAGAATAACGATGTACACTAAGCTGTCATGTGTATTTAAACACGACGTATCAGATTCTCTAATCGACTGGGCCTACATGTCTGCATGCCTTATCAATTATAGGGTGGTCGTAACCAACTTGGTCGTAGAAAAACATACAACCACAAGATGGTCGTATAAAAAGTTTACGACCACAGAGTGGTCGTAGAAAGACTTACAACCAGAGGGTAGTCATAGAAAGATTTAAGACCACTGAGTTAAGGGATATACTGCTGAAAATATGCCCTAGAGGCAATCATAGAGATGATTATATTTTGTTATGTTCATAATATGGGATAATATGTTATCTTGTATCCTAAAATAATATCGTTAATATTTATTATCAAGTATGTAACTCCATTGTGAAACTCTATATTTCTGCGATGATTATTCTTAAACGTTCCTTAGTTGGAAACATATGAGAACACATATGTATATACTAGTATATATATTCGTTGATGACTATGTTTTACGGGTCATAAATATGGAGATATCAAACCAATAATATGGACACATGTTGTTGAACATGGTGATGGCTTGACCCACCTTGAGACACTATTGAGATTGTTATGATTTCATGTGTCATCAGTTGGTCTCAAGCAATAATGATGTATAATCCTTAGACCTGAAATCAACATGATTTCCTGCATATGTAATAGTAATCTTAGAGGTTATCAAACGCTACTCCGTAACTGGGTAGTTATAAAGACAGCTTTCAGGTATACTATGAAACATGCAAATGAATATGACTGATCGGATTTGGGATTTACCCATCCTATCATAATAGAAGAGATATCTCTGGGCCCCTCATTGTAGTCGAATAAAGAACGTGTATGGCCATGCTACAAGTGGTCGAAGTGTCGACCACATGAAGTTATTCGACACTTGATCGAGAAAGTATTGAACAGTCCATGGATGATGTAACATCCCAATTCTAAGTCCTAGCTTCAAATGTAAGAAAATGAGTAGAAATTAAAACTTTTCTTGCATCTTGAAGTCCTTGAGCATTTCTGTAATTTTTGTAAAGGAATTATGGAAATCAAAAATTAAAATCCTCAATTGACTCCAATCAAAAACCTCCTTGGTAAATAAAATCTAGTGTCCAATCTTGGAAATAATTTTCCTTGGATCCAGGGATGAATTGTGACACCTCTGAATTATTTCATATTTTTTAGAAATTATTTGATAATTTTTGGAGGCAGGTCAAACCAAGTCAAACCTTGGGCAAACTCTTGGCATAACCTTCTGGAATTTCTTGAGAAAAATGCAGTATATAAAAATCTCTAGAAATTTTATGTAAGGTTTATCCTGAACTCAGTAATCTCCAGTTAAAATTTCATAATTTTTGGAGCTGGTTTGCTACCTCAAGAAAATCCTCTCAAATCAGCTGTTTAATTCAAACCGTGGCCGGTTTTCACTGTTCCTTTGGCGCGAGTCAGACTCGGGCTCGAGCCATGTGACTTGGTTCAATCAACTAACTGCACCCGGCGCGGTCGCTCGGGCGCAAGCGTTGTGGACCGTCGGATCGTCATCGCACGATCCACGATTGGCGCGGAGCGTTGCCGATTCAATCACAGGGGAACCGTCCTATTTGGAAATAACGGCTGGATTGAAGTGAATGTTCGGACCGTCTGAACGCCTCGTGCAGTGTGAGCCGTAGGATCTAGATCAACGGCCTGGATTGAAATGAACGTTCGGACCGACCGATCGTCCCGTTCATTTGAACCGTTCGATTTTGATCCAACGGTGGCCGCGTCGTCTCCTTCCTCGAGTCTGAGCTAGCGTGCATTTGAGTCAAGCCATGGCGTAAGCAGAGGAGAAGGGCGTAGCGTTGGGTCACCTCGGTGATTACCTTTAAACGGCTCTCTCTGCTCGCATTAAATACCGTTGTGCTCCGCCCTCAAAAGTCCATTGCTCAACTGCTCCCATCGCTCTCAAGTGCTCTCATGACAGGTTTGACCCGAGAGGGTTTATTGTCGTTGCTCTCTGCCATTTGCTCTATTTAAGCTCCATTGCTTCTCCTTTGGCTTTCTTTAGCATCTCCGTAACTCTAGCTAGCACTTCAGTGTTTGTTTGAGTTGCATTCATTCGAAACCATTTCGGCCGCCATTGCTGAGCTTCAAGCTTTCGGTGAAGGCGGTACAACAGTGGCTCTCTCTCTCCACTTCAGCTCCCTCTGTACTCTCTTGAGCTTAACCCTCGCTCAATTTTGATTATCTTCCTCAGGGTTTGGCTGAATTGGAGATTCACCATTTTCGGCCGAAAGCACCATTTTTCATCACCGGAGCAGCTCCAACTTTCTCTGTGTCTTTCCCGTGCTCAGGTAACTCCACATTAGTCCCTAGTTGCTTGGCACTAGCTTACTTGGACCGTAGCGGAGCTTCTTTGCATTTTTCATTTTTCGGCCATTTTTGTCACCTTTGTAAACTCCGGCTTGCCGGCGTTCTAGACCGCCGCAGCCGTAATTTTTGGTCCCATTGTGTGCGCAAAGCTATTGTGGACCCATTTTGGGCTTTTGCTCACACCGCCGTGACCAGAGTCGCCGGCGGTGAGCCTCCTTTCACCGTCGAGTTTTGTCGGTTGAACTGGGCGCGAGCTCTTTGAACGTGGTTCACTATGGACCATCGATTCTTAGATCAACGACCCACGATCGCGTGAACGTTCGGACCATCCGAACGCGGTGATCCATGTGTACCGTAGGATTTTAGATCAACGGCTCAGATTCGAGTGAACGTTCGGACCATCCGAACGTCTCGATCCACATGGACCGTTGGATCTAAATCCAACGGTGAACGTATGAGCCGTGCGCGCGCTGTGCTCTGCGCGCGTGGGCCATTGGATTTCGAATCTACGGCTCAGGTTCGCGTGAACGTTCGGACCGGTCGAAGGGTCCGTCGTTGTGAGCTGTCCATCTCAAGATCTCATATGTGTGTGAACGTTCGGACCATCCAAACGTCTCTATCCACGTGGACCGTTGGATCTAAATCCAATGGTGGGGGTTGTGAGCCGCTTGAGCGTGCGCTGTCCCGTGGACTTGGACCGTTGGATCCAAGATCAACAGTTCAAGTTCATCCACGTCGATTTAATCTCAGATTTTCCCGAGAGAATTGTTTGTCAACTGAAAAATGAAATTAACTTGTAAAATGCTTAGCTATTTCATTTTAATTCCTTTTCAGTTGATTCAAATTTTGTTAGTTATGTTTTTAACTAAACTTTAATTTAAAAATAATTCTAACCTCATTTTAGCTACAGAAATTTTTGCGAAGATTTTAGTTACAATGAATAGTAGCATTTGGGATTTATAAGGCTGAGCAGATTTGTTTTGCTCATATCTTTTGCATTAAGAATCCAAATCAATTAGTTCTTGTTGCTAAATTCCTTATAAATCATGCTCTTGCTTCTGTAAAATTTTCAAAGCATTCAGAAAAAATTTGTTGTTGAGTCTTTTTATTTTATTCGTTCTTATCGGTTCTTTTTCGCTTTCTCGTTAGGTTCCGAAGAGCACATTGATAAGCTAAGTGATCCTCAGCAACATATTGAGCAATGACAACCGAACAAGCAGTTTGATCATGTTAATTCTAGTATTTTTCAAGTCTAATATATTATTTGCAACTTGTATGTATGCATTGCTATTTTGTGTTAAATTATGATTAGTGGATCCTATAGTTGCATAATCTGTAGGAATTGATTATCCTCTACTACCATGAGCCTAGGTTATTTGCTGTGATTAGAGTTCGTTGGATGAGCTCTTGTCACTTAGTAGATCATGATTTGAAATTGCTTAGAAATGCTTAGTTTGGTAGTAATGGGCGATCATCGATTTAGTCGATGGTCTTGATCACACAAATCTAATTATTATTCCTTTATGTGTAGCACTTGTGCTTTTTTTATTTTGTAAAGTAAAAATCTGAAAATGAAAAATTAATTTAGACTTCGGCAAGTGGTTGGATGGTGGGTTTTGGGTATGTGGATGTCTTGCCTAAGTCAACAAGGACCGAACATCTTGTTACACTAAACCGGGCATTTTTATGCTAACCACGCGAGAGGATATGAGACCTCTCTTGGTGAGTACTTTGGCGTGTGTTATCTCCGAGTCGCAGGAGGGGGTTGTGTGTGTTGTGTGAAAAAGGATCTGTATACTTGTGTTGGGTGTGCGGTGGTGGAGATTCCGGATAGGTTCTCCACCTCGAGGAGCATCGTAGTTGTCCAAGGCTTTACCCGCGATGGGTAGTTGACCGAGGCTTTACGATGACTCCGACACAACGTATGCGTTTCTATCCATACGGGCGACTCGCAGTTAATACACAATATTGGAAATGTCTCGTAGGACTTAGCCGTGCCGGCATACCTAAGGAAGTGTGCTTAATAGCTTGGCAAAAGGCGATGCAGCGTGTGGGTACATTGGTACACCCCTGCAGGGATAAAACTATTCGAATAGCCTCGTCCTAGGTTATGGACACGCTTGGGGAGGTCTTCCAAGAGTTAGACTTCAACCTTTTAATTAAAATTTGACACGGTTGGCATGAATGGGTAATTCATGCTATTGTTGTGGTGACTAGTGGTTAGTCACTTCCAGGATGTTGTTGTCATCTATCTATTGTTATTACTGTTGTCTTTTACTGTTATTTGAACAATAAAAACAGATTGTAAACTTGCTTTCAAATGTACTATCTTATTGCAAATAAAGATTGCTTTATGCTGAAAATGAAACATATAGCCTCCACTCAAATAAGCTTGCATGTAGCATATATATAGGTCTGTTATTCTATACGTAAGTCTTGCGGAGTACAATTTTTGTACTCATTTGCTTTGCTTAACTATTTGTTGCAGAGGAGGAAGGTGAGCCCCAAGGGCCTCACTTTTGTGAAATATGATGCGGGTTCGACGACTAGCTTGGCGATCCGGTCGGTTGCCTTGTGGGTATAGGCACACTGATTGGCTCTTTTATTTATCGCCATCTTATGGCATTTAAGCTCATTGCTTAAATTATTTGTATGATTTTGGCCAGTCGGCCTCTCTTTTGTAATAACTATCCTTTATTTATTTTATCTTCTGGTTTGCTACTGTGCTTCGGTTCTATGTGAATGAATAGAATTGATGCATGAATTTTGTAAAGGGGTATGTATACTGCATTTCTGGGAAGTATACATGTCTCGAAGACACGGGTTATTCTGTTTGTGATGCTAGGGTCAATTGGTGACTAAGCATTACGAGCCTGATAATCCGGGGTCCTCACAGATGACAAATTATCTCACCTGGAGTTCAACCAGATGTTGTGAGGCAAAGGGAGAATACACAAGCAGGTTGTTCAGCTCGACAAGATACAAAATGGTCGTATAGAGATACGAGCTAGTCGTAAACTGGTCGAACATAGTCACGAACTGGTTGTATGAAGATACGAGTTAGTCGTAGACTACTCTAAAATAGTCACAAACTAGTCGTATGAAAATACAAACTGATCGTAGACTACTCGAATATAGTCACGAACTGGTCGATGGAGATCTGAGATGGTCATAAATCTGCTCAAACATAATCACTAATCGGTCGTGAGGAGTTCTGAACCGGTCATAATTAAGTATTAATTGGTCGTGGGGAGTTCTGAATGGTCGTAACTAAATATGGATTTGGTTGTGACTAGATCTGAGCTTGTCGTATGTGATAAGGACACAGTCATAGATCATATTGCATTAAGGTTCGTCAGATATATTCTATATATGTTCGGTAATTGTTATATCTTGCTAGGTGTCTCTAACGACTAGTGGTGGAAAAGAGTTTCCGAGTCACAACCGATTACACATGAACCTATAGGTTACACACTTAAAGGGTTAGGATTTGATTTAGATGGTGATTTGAATTCTTGTAGGGCCACGAATTCCTAATGGGCTGAGTTGAGCCCATCATGGATGCCTATATTTAGAGGGTCGGTGGCATAGGGTGTGGTGATCCTCTTTTGAAGAACTCCCAAAACCCTAACAGCCACGCCTTCCTCATCCAATACCGCGTCATCGCCGCTAGCACTCCAACGAGTGGTGTCCCTGCCCCGTATGTGTAGATACCTTAGAGGTATTATTGCGAAGCATCAACACTAGGATGATCCGCAACTCGTGGCGATCTTAGTAGCGGGAGGAGAAGACGTGCGGTGAGTACGACTACTACTGCATCAACTCGCTACATGGACTCTACTTACGCTACGAGTCGGCGCGTCTA